>JASAUF010000633.1:4980000-5580000 GCA_030180095.1 Magnolia changhungtana
ACCGTTCTTGAGAATAGGAAAACGGTGGGACCCACCATGCACCACAGTCCAATGTGGGGCCCATCCACATTGGACGATTGGGGTTGAGACACGTTGGCCAATGTAGACTTTCCCTGCCACCTCTACAGATGAGCTGGCTGAAGTGACCAAAGAACAATTTTCAAAATGATGACGAAATAGTAGCGCATGAGAGAAGAGATGGGCCCCACCATCACATTTTTGGTTGAGTGGGGCCCACCAGGGTTGTCGATTTGATCATGGGTCTCACCGTGTCGGAGGGTCCATGTAGCTTGCTTATGGAACAGATGCATCATGCATATGAGATAAAGAGGGCTTTCCTCGACGAGCACGTGCCCACGTGTCTGCAAGATCCTGTCCGTTCATTTGGTCAGCTAACTGTGAAAATTGCTTATGCGTGTGGGGGAAATGGACGGATATTAAAAAGAGACCGTTAGTCCATATTCAACTTATATATTGGCCCGACATGACGTGTAGATCGATCTGATTTTTGGGCCAGGTCCTGCTTCTGTGGGCACGAACTGATGAACGGTCCGGATCTAGTAGAATATAGTCCTTTCATTCAATCCAAGTAATTTGGCTTAGGTCGATCATGGGCCATGTTATTCTCTTGATATAATGAGAAATCAATACGCGTGCCGCAAAGAAAATAGTGGACCCCTTCTTAGTTCCCGGGGCCCACATTACCTACCTCTACTCCATGCGTGCTCGAAGGAGTGATGAACGCGTAACACGATCGGTGGGGCCCAAATAAAGCAATGTTGCTATCTAGAGCTGTACACGAGTTAATCCTGAGTCGAGCTTACTCGGCTCAGCCACTTGCTGACCTCAGCTCAGACTCAGCTCAACTAGGTCATCGAGCTTGATTGACCAGCTAAGCTCGGTTTAGTCAACAGTTCAGCTCGTTCAAACTAAATTCAAGCTAAGAGTGAGCTGAGTTGGTCCCTGCAGCACTTTTTTTCTCAAACATATGAATTGCACTTTTAAGATTTTGCTGCAGGTAAAATAGCCGCAATAGATTTACAAGTACTTCATCAAACATCCTATAAACCAATAAAAAAACTAAAAAATGAAAGAAAGTATTTGTTTCATATAAAGTACCTTCCTTGCCACCACCATGCATGATGATAAAGGGGCTTTCCTCGACGAGGCACGTGCCCACGTGTCTGCAAGATCCTGTGTCGTTCATTAGCGATTGGCTTACTGTGAAAATTGCTTATGCGTGTGGAAATGGACGGATGTTAAAAGAGACCGTTGAGTCTATATTCAACGACTACACTATTAGATCGATCTGATTTTTGCGATCGAAATTTTACTTGTAACGTGAGCACTTTCGTTGAGTCATTTCATCAAACATTTGGTGGGCAACAGTAATATCAAAGTAACTGAGTCACCAAGCTGAATTGATCCAAATTTGATTCGAGTTGGGTTCAATCCGAGCTGACTTGGGCTCGGGCAAGCTCCAAAGATTTTTTTGAACTCAATTTCGAACCCAGTCGAATCGAACTTTTTCGAGTCAAGTGGAGCAAGTAACGGATCTAACTCTCCTTGGTTCCCCTCGTGTACAACCCTATTGCTATATATCCTTGTGATCTAGACCGATGGTCTTCCTCAAAAATATCCTTGATATAGCAACGGTTCGCATGCAACTGAAAAGAGGGCCAAGATTGGTGGCTGGGATCTTCTCAAGTGGAAATTTTTTTTAGACGGTCATTTGTGTAAGTTTCACCAAACCAACGGTCTGGATCAGTAAATCATGCGCCTCACCAGTACATAGAAAAAAAAAAAAACAGAGAAACTATCATGAAATAATTACTCGAGCTGTGATGTAATGTTCGGGCTAAGTGTCTGCAAGTGGACCCCATGTTTCAGTGATCTTTGCAGTTGATATTATGGGCCTCAATTTGGATAACAAAACATCAAAAATCCATCCGCATGAAAGAATAACGACCATGGATTCGTGATCCAGACCGTTGGTCCATTTATCTCCACCGTGGATGGAGGTTTGGACGAAAAAAATTATAATCTTGAACGAATAATCCTAACCTTCATCAGTGACCAGAAAATAACGGTTAAGATAGCTACAAGCATCCGTTCTATGGGAAAATTTTTTATTTATGGTCCATCCATGTTGGCTAACATAAGATCAACGGTGTGGATCACCTAGCACTGGGCGCCGCTCATCCATATAAGTTTCAAAAGGACAGTAGAATAAGAAAAGATCTCTCACAAAGTTACCGTCCATTGAGTTGCACGCAACAATAAACTATCAAGTATATACAACATCTGAGCCGTTGAAAAGTTTATCCTCACCTTGAAGATCATTAGTTACAAAAATCAACCCGATCCGTTCATCATCTGGGCCACAAATACATACTGACTCAATCCATTGGCTGTCCATTCTCCTTCTATGGTTTTCTACATAGTGATCCACCTGATGAACGAACCTGCACGCGTGAAACATTAGCCCTATGCAACTCAATGGATGGTAGCCGTCCATTGAGAATATCTATATCAGAAAGAAAAAAAAGTGGGCCCCACTCCACAAAGTGAAAGGGCCACTTTAAATTGGAAAGGCGTGAACGGTTATGCTTGTCCCATTATCTCGTAAACACATTTATATATGCTACTTTGTAATTAAAAATATATAAATAATCCACGCCTTCCTTTTCACCAACTAGCTTCCACCATCACATATACGTCGCTTGTTGAGCGCACATGGCCACGCCGGCGCATATTAGACATCCCCACTTTTATATTTCTACTGAGAGGTTTGCTCCAATACATCCCGATTTATTACAGTAAGATACGTCGGGAGTCTGACCGTTGGATTTGGGGTTTTTTCAATGATATAAACCGTTTATTTTGATAGGTAAAGCCTTGGATGGGAGATTCCCGAATCAATGTCTCAGATTGAAATATTTAAGCCGTTGATTATTCAAAGATTTTGTGACCGTTCATGTTCAAAGCAAAAGAATCGTGTTATAGAAAGGTTGAAATAATTCAATTGAGAGTTTCTATTAGTTGTATTTCCATATCACAAATGATATTTGTGATATAAACGGTTTGGATCATTGGCCCAGATTCAAAGGCTAAAGCCTCAATGTATCGTATTGTAATACGTCCGTATGTATCCGAGAAAACCTCTTCTTGTGAATAGAATCTGACCAAGTGGAGTTGGTAAAGGGGGTTGACTTGCGCTAAAATCTAGGCCGTCCATCCGACGCGTTGCTTCATGCCGAATCTGGATCCAAAAATTGGACAGGCCATACCGTTGGGAACAGTTTCGAATCATGAGTAAAACGTTTAAATTCATGTGGTGTGGTCCACCTGAGATTTGGAATGGCCTAATGTTGTGGTAATCTCATCATCCTAGTGAGTAGACTCAGATGAATGGATTGGATGTCATGTAAACATTCATGATCCCCACGCATAATGTGGAAGATTTTAATGGTGGGTGTCCCCGTCCCAACTTTTCCATGTGGTGTGGCCCACCTGAGCTTTCTATCCGCCTCATATTTGTGGCTAGGACCAAGAACGGCGTGGATGACCTGATGGACGGGGTGGATCTCATTGCATAAAGCACGACCCACTGTGCGTTACGCTAGAAAATTCTGTTTGAGGCCTGATCCTGTATGGATCCAAATCCCATTAAGTAGAAGGAGGTCTACTTGTCCTCCCACCGTCTATATTAGTGCGCATATGATGATCCGAACCGTTCATTCATCAGGGAAAACCATCAATAGGGCCTATTCCGAAAATTTGGACAATCGAGACCATGTAAAAAGATGGTGGAAGGGAAATACTAAAATCCAGACGATGATTTTCATATGACATTTATTAAATGGTTACGATTGTCCAACCACTGATTTTTGTTTATGGCCCATCCTTCTAATAAACGAACGGCTGGATCGTGTACAAGATAAAACGTTGGGTGTATGAGATTGGACGGGATCCACTCCCTGAATCAAAACTTGCAGTGATTGGCTGCATGTGACGGTTGGATGTATATAGTTTTGTCTCCCAGACCGTCGCAAAACTTTCTCAACCATTGAGAAATGGGTGGTGGTCAAGATGGATGCTAACGACTTTCCAACTAGTAGGATTTTTGGACCTTGGATCATCCAAGAGATGGTCCACTAATCGGACGGTCTGGATCATCACCAAATTGCACCATTGATCAAGGGCTTTTAGGGTCGATGCTATTTTTCTATCAATGATACTGAGTCAGCAGCTTGTTATTGTGTCACGTGACATGTAGAGTAGACTAGCCTACTCTCCTTTTCCAACTGAAAAGATAAGACAGAAACTTTGATACTCGGGCTGTGTGGATGATACGCAGGCACTTAAAAATTAGTTAGAAAATTGTATACATAGCATGCAAGCCAAATCCAACTA
Source organism: Magnolia changhungtana (assembly GCA_030180095.1). Lineage (NCBI taxonomy): Eukaryota > Viridiplantae > Streptophyta > Magnoliopsida > Magnoliales > Magnoliaceae > Magnolia > Magnolia changhungtana. The sequence continues at coordinate 4,984,417 of JASAUF010000633.1, forward strand.
TCCAAATTATGGTTCCCAGTTTAGATATATCATGAACCAAAACTCACCCACATTTGATCATCTGACGATAAGATTGATAGACATGTATTGGACGGTCAAAATTGAAAAATATCGAATGGTCCTATTTCAACAAGCAATTGTCCACAGATCAAAGATTACGATTATTCGAACAATCTGATTTTCGGATTGTGACTCAGCTACACTTGATTCCACAACTGAGTCGGTTTGCCACGTGTACAGTTCCAAGTGCCTGTGTATCAAGCGCCATACGGTCTCTGAGTATGATATAGCTCCCCAAAGGGTTAATGTTAACAGTGCTATTCCCCACCACGGCGCACGCTAGACCAGGCCCGTAGGCCGCAGGTGCGCAGGAAATACGAAACAGTTTCAAATGCAAGGGATTCCAACGGCCATTCGCAAGCCTCCATACCATAAAAGACAAACAATCTCCAGATTGAGTTCTTTATCCAATGGTACAAGTGGGGTGCTTGCATGGCAACCGTCCATTGGAAGTCCCATCCCTGGTAACCCAGAACTGATCATTTGGTGGGGCCCACTGAAGTGGACCAATGATGCGACATCAAAATTTGCCTCATAAATAGCGTGAAAACCGACTGTCAGTACTAAAAACAGATATTGATACTCTAGCAAATTGTAGCAATTGATACACAGGTACTGACAAGTTGTCAACACATCATAAACCGAAAATTGCAGTAATTTGATAACTGAACTTGTCTGACTGCTGGGCCTTTATCATGTCCATTGATAGAAAATTAGCAAACGGGTGGAATTCAAAATGTGCACACGAATCAACGGTGAGTGATTACTAATGAAATTTCCTGTATTTGTGCAACCAAACGCTCCCTTAACCAAATATGATTTTGGAATGATAATCTATCAACAGTAGGTACCAAAATTTGGAAGTTTACTGGGAGTTAATCTATGCCTCGTGTGCATAGATCACACTTTGCAGAAGTATCAAATACCTCCCAAACTAATGGGCCCTCATCGACCCACCATTTGAACGGTTTCGATCAGGGAAGGACCCATGCATGGCGACAATTTCAAGCACAACGGGCTGGGCTTGAGGTTGGCCTGGGGCTGGATTTCGAACTGTTTGGGCCAGCCCTATTCAATTTTCTTATTCTTTTTTTTTTTTTGCCCGGCCCATTGACAGCACTAATCCTCACACGGGCCGTACATGATCAGAACCACCACATGAATGGTTTTGATCAGGGAAAGGACCCATTCATGGGGCAAAGCTTTAATCAAATCCCTACTAAATCAATCCTCACAACATAAAAAATTAAAAAAACAAACAAGAATTATGTTCTTCATTTCCATCAAATGGGGGTGACCCTACTAACTGTCATGCCTGTAGGCCCCAGGACTATTCACTGATTAACGGCTTGGATCCAACATATACAAAATCCAACAAATTTCAAAAGCATGACACAAACGTTACACTCATTCCCAAACTTTCATTTTTTTTTTTTCCCTCATCCCTCCTAATTACACAAACCTAAAAGAAAATGAAAGAGATGCATATGGTACATCTCCATGAAACAAACCGTAGCTCTCTCCGCGATGAGGGGATCATGAGCAATGATTTATACCGAGCTATGAGGCAAAAGCCGAAAGAAATGAAAGCCTGGTTACTCACAGACTAAATGGGATGCGAATGAAATTGGGCCATGATCATCATGAAGCAGTCTCTGAATCTGTGGTCGGTTTGTGATTGGCAGCTGCTGCAGGAGCTTGGTCGATTTCCTTCCGTGATGCTTCCCACAGTTGCTGCTCCATCCCCAGCTTCCTCAATTCCATCAGACCCCGCTCAACTGTACACAAAGCACAAACCCTGTAGAGTAAGCTTCTTTCCTTTTTCTTTTTCTATTTTTGGCTTTTTTTCTGCCACAACTAAATCAGATTTCGAGTGAACAAGTTAGACTCAGCAAGACGGTGACCGGGGTAAGAATCAACATCTGGCCCATCTTGAGTTGATCTTGAGTCAAATGTAGGGGGTGGCTTTGGTGCCTCTAGAGATAAAAAGGCATGTCATTTCCACGAGTGGCTTACATGGATGAGATCGAAACCATCCATTTGGTAATCCTGTGGCAAATGGGCCTTGCTCCAAAAATCACAATGTTTGGACAATCCTAGCCTTTTAATTGGTGGCATATACATGAACAATAAAAGACAAAGGCTGCCATTCAGTGAGAAAATGTCCATTAATTATAGTGTTAAGATAGTCCAATTAAATGATTTCTTTATTATTTATTTATTTTATCATGAGTTAATGAATGGCAGCGCCCACTGGATGCCTGGCTCGGATCATCATGCATGTGCCATGCGTATGTTACAGAATTCCAAAGCAAGAAAAATCCACCCAACAGATTGAGATACCCACCCAACAGATTGAGATACCCAGCCAACTGCCACATGGCTGTGTCAGCATATTTCTGACAATCCCTGGGCACGACCGAGTCCTAGTGCAAGACTGAGACTGAAAAACAAGTCTTGGTTTTGTCGTGAATGGGCATTTAGCATACACAAGGTGCCAGTGTAGTGTGCATACATGTGAGCCATGTGTACTCATAAGAAGTTTATTTCTCAAGTTAAGCTTCAACTGATTATAGACAAGATGGGGAAAATTACCATCGACAGCATCGTGCGAAGTTGGTGGCTGGCCACTGCGGCTGATCCAAAATTCAAGTCGCTCTTCAGCAATATCTTCTTCCACACCATGGGCTTTGGCTCTTCTCCAGAAATATGTAAGCCATGCCTGCACACAAGTAATTATAGTGTGTGCTGTAACAACTGGAAGCTACAAAAACAAACTTTATTCTACATACAAGCCGACCCCAACTAGGTGATGACGAAAACTAAGGGCCTGTTTGGGGATGCACTCCAGATTGGCATTGAAAGTGCATTGGACTGTGTGCATTTGGGGAAATAGAGCTGCTTGGCGCATCCCCCGTTTCAGAGGTGCTATGCACGGCTCTCAGCAAAATGTCCCAAAATGAGACTGGAATGATGCTCTGCTTCAAACCCATTACATGGTTGCACTCGAATTTTATGACACAATCCAAACTGATCATAAATCAATTCAGACAAAAGCTAATCCTGACCCATATGCGAATTGACCAGAAGCAACAAAAGCATGCGAGGACAAACACCGGGCAGACTATAGCAGTTCCCGTAATTAGAAATGGCCTGTCATGCACAGAATAGCGGATTTTTCTTAGCTGGAATTGTTTCCAGAATTTCCATCTTACTACCCAGACGGGTTCATGCTTTCAATCAGAGTCTGCCCTAATGATTTGTCTGCGAACTCATAACTTTACCTAGGAATGGAAAGCCTAGCCTCCCTTTCCGTGCCAGCATGGCACAAGTAAGATCTGGTTGTTCATCAGGTGGACTCATCATGTATGTGGCTATGTGTCATGGCCTTAAAACCAGGGAAGATGAGGTCATCAGGTGACCCACGTGCTTATGAGCTTTCCAGACATGAGTGTGAACAATAAACTTTATTTAGCAAAACAATGATAATTTTAATGAGTTCAGCAATTATTTCCCTCAAGAAATGTGTTAGGATATGCTGCAGGGAAAATGGGGTAAATTACTTTTATATCCAGGAAGGCATCAAAAGATTCAAAACAAAACCATTTAACAAGTTACCTGCTTGAAAAGAACATCCTCTGCTTCCTCATGATTTAATTCTGCAAGAAAATACACATCTTAGACAAAATGGAGTGACCTAAAAATAGAACTATGACCAATGCCAAATAACATCTATATAGGAGCCAATCTGACTGCTTTTCAAATGTCAATAACAGTGAAAAATGCCCCTCAAGAATAGTGCTGGTCCGAAACGTAGCAAAGCAATGTATTACAAAACAATTGCATTGAGAAAATAATGTAAATGTTTACCAAATGCCTCCAGAAACTTTGGGTCACCGGGTGATTTAAGATCTGAGTAAAGCAAAAGAAAGGGACGCATCAGTTGCATGCCATGCTGCATCCTTTAAACAAAAAGATGATAATAAAGCTTCTAGATTGGTTATTCGAAATTTGAACAAAGCTTTCTATCCAACCAAGAAATGAGAGATATATATGCACTAGTGTGCACTCGAGAATGAAAAGACATGATATAGCCAGATCCATCTCTGGTATAAATTAAAAGTCAAATCCCTTCCAAATATCATTATAATTATGTCAATGATATGAAAACACAGTCCCATTATGTTTGCATTAATTTTTTTAGTAGGCTTTCGAAAAAGTTTTGACTCCCACCAGTCCATGGATTACATCCCCTACAAGATGACAAAAGCATATTTTGACATCAACTTCTAAGCATTTTTTTATGAGTAACTGGATTTTATTAAGAAAAAGGATGAAAAAAAGAACAATGTAAAAGAATATGATGATCGTCGTCATCGTCATCTAAAGCCTAATTCCAATTACTTGGGATTGGCTGCATGAATCATTCTCCGTCATTCCACTCTATCAAGGGCCATAACTTCAGTTAAGACTGTAGGTCATCAGGTCTTTTCTTACCACCCCACCCACGTCCTTTTGGACCTTCCCCTAGCTCTTTTAGAGCCTTTGACTTGTACCAATTCACTCTTTCTAACTGCTAACGTTCTTGGTCTCTGTTGCACATGACCAAACCATCTAAGTCTACTTTTCCTCATCTTATTACCTATTGGTGCTACCCAAAAGTTCCCTCAAATGCATTATGAACATGTTGTTCCTTTATTGTGCAGCATTTTGTCCCATAAAGCATGGCTGGTCTTATAGCTATCCAATAAAATTCCCTTTCAGTTTGAGTGGATACATGGCAATCACATAAAACTCTAGAGGCACATCTCCATTTCTTCCACCCCGCTTGAATACTATGGGCAACATCCTTCTCAATCTCTCCACTCTCATGAACTATCGACTCAAGATCTCAAAAGGGGTCATTTTGGAAAACTTCTTGGTAACCCTGTCACCTCTCCATCTTTAGCATGTGAGTCAGCAAACTAATTAGCATCTAAAAAGGATATATTTATTGTATAAAAAATTGATGGATTTCTTCAAACAAAGAGGATCTCCAAGATTCCTCCTCCAGGAATGCAATTGACAATGTTTGCAGCTACTCCTTCCATGATCAATAGCCTGAAGGAGGAAGAGGGAAAGAGCCTAAGGCCTAACATAAGAGTCATCATTGCTCTTCTACAAGAGTATCGACCAGCATGGAGAAAGCCGAGCTTTCAAGTCACAAGGGTACTCACAAGCAACAAGCATGCATTTATAGTATACAAACTTTATGGATTTTGTCAGACAAGGAGGGTCACCAAGATTCCTTGTCCAAAAACAAGTCCAATGTACCATGGTTGCTGCTACACCTTCCATGATTGACGGCTGAGAGAAGGTAGAGGGAACGAGCCTAAGGTCTAACCTATGAGTCATCAACACTCTTCTACTTGGAATCAAGACGAGTACTGACCAGCATGGACAAAGCAAGCTCACAACTCACTAGGGTTCTGTTCCTGGGACACCTTTCGTACCATTGCCACTCCGACTATCCCCAATACTCCCACCAAAGTTTAGCTTCTAAGAACTGGTATGTGGGCGATATCATCAGGATTTTAGCTTAGAGACCTCACAGTCAGCAAAACAAATATATACTTTGCTCGAAAATGATGAAATTCCAAGTATCGGATGGGTCACAAGTAAAAGATCATGTCCAAGTGACTAACAATTGATTTTTAAACATTGATTTACATGAATAATGTTAGGACGGCACTGATCATCATATTAAAGTAATTATAGTGATGCAATTGATAATCTAGTTGTTTTGGGATATCATTATTGGGCCATGTGCCCAATAGTTTTAAGTGTAGTGATACACATATTACACATGCAACTCTTTGAAGCATTTTAGATGTAATCCAAACTCTCACCGAGGATTTCAAACCCCCTCTTTGAGGGATTTGAAACCCCCAGTTACTTCATGGTGCCAAAGAACTAGGGGATTTGAAATCCCCTCAAATCCACCCAAATCCATGGTGCCAAATGACCCCCAAGGCCTAACGTAAGAGTCATCATTGCTCTTCTACAAGAGTATCAACCAGCATGGAGAAAGCCAAGCACAAGTCACAAGGGTACTCACAAGCAACAAGCATGCATTTATAGTATACAAAATTTGTGGAATTTGCCAGACAAGGAAGGTCACCAAGATTCCTTGTCCAAAAGCGAGTCCAATCTACCATGGTTGCTGCTACACCTTCCACGATTGACGGCTGAGAGAAGGTAGACTGGTAGAGGGAATGAGCCTAAGGTCTGACCTATTAGTCATCAACACAATTCTACTTGGGATCAAGACGGATACTGACCAGCATGGATAAAGCCAAGCTCACAACTCACTAGGGTTCTGTTCCTGTGGATACCTTTGGTACCATAGCCACTCCGACTATCCCCAATACTCCCACCAAAGTTTAGCTTCCAAGAACAGGTAGGTAGGCGATATCATCTGGATTTTAGCTTGGAGACCTCACAATCAGCAAAACAAATAACACTCCAATGGAAACCAACTGGCATCTCATCTATCATAGACACAAGCTTCCATGGAAACCAACTAGAATCATTCATTTACTGCAATTGAAAGAGTTCCTTGCCATTGAGGGTGGACCAAAAAAATGGTGAGCAAATCGGCATCTTTGGAGTTGAAAAGCTAATTGAACACAATGCCGCCTTCGCCATACATCATCATCGCCTGCAGATGTTGTCCTTGAGATACCATGTTCACTTCCATATAAATTAATTTGATTTATATTTGAATGCAGTGTTCAGAGTATCGGTATCGTGACATGTATAGATGACCGTGGATAAACATGTATTGGCATGACTGATATTTTTTTTTGAGAATTAACGCAAAAGATTGTATTAAGAAAAAAGGAAGCAGAAAACAGAAACAGCAGGATCACTGCTCTGCTGAGATAGCAGAACAGTTAAGCGTCTAAAAAGTGGCCCATTAGACCAGACAGTGAATCGCCCCAAGGAAAGTGGCCTCCGCAGGATTGGCTCTATCATTGAAGCATCTGTCGTTCCTTTCGACCCAAACAGCCCACCATACAGCAAGAAGAGCCATACACCATAAGGGAGTACGATGTTTCCCACAATTGACCCCATGCCAGGAAGAAAGAAGGCTAGTAGTCGAGGCCGGGAAGCACCAGGGAACGTTGAAACGGAGGAGAATAGCCGACCGAATCTGATGGGTAATGAAGAGATGATTCACCGTCTCTTCGTTGGCCATACAACAAACACAAATATTAGTTATCGGCATACCCCAATCTTTTACATCACTGATATTATCATCAACACTCGGAAAAATATGAATGTCTAAGGGAAAAACTGGGAAAATGTTGGGAAAAAAGGTGGAATTTGTCAGTGGAACTTTAGGAGATGTTCAAAGACACATGTTCACACGTAGGAAGTAAAATACTGTAAAAAAATAGCTATACATAATAAATTTCCATTTTATAGGGGGGCCTAACCATGTGTTGTCGAAAAAAATTAGTATAAAATAAATATATAAAATTTGTAGCCAATCAATAGATTGGCCAACCTTAATTAATATATAAAATTTCCACATAAATTAATAGTGACAAACACATTTTCCAATATAAAAAATGGAAAAATTAGGATTTACCCAATTTCCTCCATTTTTCACTTAAATGTTAATTTTTTTTTTCACTACAAATCAATGTGACTCAATACATAAGAATCATGTATAAACATGGATTTCCATTGCAATTCGTGCTAACATTTGAAAAAAAAAAAAAAAGTTCATATGAATTTTTCGTCACCATTGAGTTCTGACATGGATTTCCATTGCAATCCATACTAACATTTGAAAAAAAATGAAGTTTCTATGGATTTTCCGTCACCTTTGAGTTCCGGCCCGTCTTCATTTCAAATTGAGACTTCTCTCTAAATCCAATTTTTTATTCAATAAAAAACTGAGAGTGATCAGAATCACTTACGGAACAAAATTATAAAAAATAAAAATTAAAAAAATAATAAATAAATAAAACCCCAAAAAATGGAGATTTTTTTGGGTTTTGGTTCTTGCCTATTTACAGATGTTTTCCTGGTCTCGTGGATATCATCATCAGCATCGGAGATATTGATAATATCAGCAGTATTATCAGTAATAGAAATATCGTCGATATTTGGAACATTGGTTGCATGAAACATGAAACAAAGAAGCAACAAATTCGGGTATGAGAGCGGGGAAGCATCTCCTTCAACATGTAAACAAGTATAAACATGTAAGAAGCGGAAGCGAGATTATCAAGGACGAAGGGGGGTCATCTCTCTCTCTCTCTCTCTCTCTCTCTCTCTCTCTCTCTCTCTCTCTCTTGCTACTATAAGCACAAAGTCAATGCCAGCAAGACAGGGATTTATAACAGCAGCTGCCAGTTCAGAATCTAAATTGAAGTTTTAACATCTAAGAAAAGTCAGCATGAATCCAAACTATACCAGTGATGTTATGAATTTAAATCTGCTAAAAATTCAGTCAATTTGTTTGTGAAAGAAACAAATGTAAACTTCATTCATAATGTATTAAATCATTGACTCAACTCATACAAAATGTGAATACAAAACAAGGACAACGCTAATTTCTTTGTCTAATCTCTTGAAAAGCATACTAGAATCGTACAAGAGACCATTTCAATCAACAAACACATATGCCATTTGCAAATGACAAACCAACCTGAGGTGGATTGTCGAACCAAATTTGGGCGTCGATGGTAAGCCATTGCGAGCACAACAGCATCTTCAACCTTGAAAATAGCATCCCAAATAAGAAAAAAGATCTAGTTATTATAAGCAATATAGAAAAGGAAACAGAAATATCAGCATTCAAATAAAAACAAATTTATAGGAGGCAGAAACGTCAAACATTGAAGATAAAAGACCTTCAAAGAGGCAAGTTCCCTTAAGCCCTTTTCAACTGAAAGCATGCTCTCGATATTGCCTTCCCCAGTAAGATCAGACAAATCCCGCAAAAGTTTATTCCTCCTTTCAGGATCATCATTCCCTGTTCATTGATAAAATTATGAAGAAGTTCATAATTATAACTAAGGCACACTTTACATGAAAGAAATCGCAGAATAGAAATAAAATTTTGGTTCTAAACCCTCAGAGAAGGTGAAAAGACACTGCATAAAAATACAGAGTGCAATGACTAGCCTTGGTTCCAAGATTCTTCCTTAGCTTTCTGCCCAGCAGAAGTAACCACTTCAAGAGGAAGAGGAGCTAATGAGGACCAGTGTTCATGTTTTGACACTGCAATCTCTCCATGGATACCTACAAAGCAGCCCACGAATAACATCAAAGAAAAGTTGAACATGTCTGGTTAACGTGTAAATGAAATCACTCATTCAAGATCAGGAAAAGTATTTTTTTTTTAGAGAGAGAGAGAGAGAGAGAGAGAGAGAGAGAGAGAGAGAGAGAGAGAGAGAGAGAGAGAGAGAGAGAGAGAGAGAGAGAGAGAGAGAGAGAGAGAGAGAGAGAGAGAGAGAGAGAGAGAGAGAGAGAGAGAGAGAGAGAGAGAGAGAGAGAGAGAGAGAGAGAGAGAGAGAGAGAGAGAGAGAGAGAGAGAGAGAGAGAGAGAGAGAGAGAGAGAGAGAGAGAGAGAGAGAGAGAGAGAGAGAGAGAGAGAGAGAGAGAGAGAGAGAGAGAGAGAGAGAGAGAGAGAGAGAGAGAGAGAGAGAGAGAGAGAGAGAGAGAGAGAGAGAGAGAGAGAGAGAGAGAGAGAGAGAGAGAGAGAGAGAGAGAGAGAGAGAGAGATTGGCATGATTCTCTGCATAAAACATACCCCCTGGCATGATTCTCTGCATAAAACATACCCCCAACCTTTTTCAATCTTAAAGACCTAGCCACTATATAAGCCTCTGAACCAGTTACAATGACATTACCCAAATATGAGAAAAGGCAATGTAATACTATATAATCAAAGCAGGAGAATAGGGAAGAGATTAATTCACATAAATAGGTACAAAACTGAAATTTTGTGCAGCTCAGCCCCTAATCAAAAGGGGCAATGGACAAAACTGAAATTCGGTGCAGCAGTTAAGCTGGAATTCACGTATCTATCTCTGTTATTATCCATTTTAGAGAGAAATATAAACCCAGAAAGCTATGAAATTCAAAACCAAACAAGACCAAGAACCACCTTCTCCATGAACAGGAAAACAACAGCTAGAGAAAGTAGACTACCATGCCGAACAGCTAAACCCCAATAGCGAGCAAGCCAACACCTTTTGAGAACAACCTCTTCCTGAAATACATATCCAGCAAAGACATTTAAATCTTCAAACAGCAGACCATAGAAGTTAATAGTTGTCAAAAACCATATTCATCACAAACAGAAACAGGTGCAAAGTCTCAAATCCAATATGTTTTTATTCTAAAGTTATACAAGAAAATTTAATTGCATGCATGATACTCACAAAAATCATTACATACATGCAAAATATCAATAAACCATGAGTAACAACATAATGTTACCAAATTGATCATCTCAACATATCTATATTTCCAAATGTCTTGAAATGATGTCTATGAAATCATTAAACTCAATTTACTTTAAAAGTATCTCTTCTTCACAAACTCATCAAATGTTAGGCCCTTTAAGTTTATAAATATATTGCACACTTCATAAGTATCTTCTAAAAATATAGTTTATTACGAGCTTTACGTGTTATTAAGAAAAACTTTAAACATAGCTTTTCCTGAAAATAAGAAACGAATCAAATGATATCCCATTGTCAGGAAAGAAGCTTCGGGAAATGCGTTTCCCATTATCAATAAACTGGTTTTCTGATAATAGGATACGGATATTTTAATTTTGGCATTTTTTCCTTTCTAAAAGATTTGAGTTTCTCATAAAAAAGAGATGTTTCCATCATTGATTTAAGAAATGTGTTGTGAAATGTGTATGGTACAATTTAACAGAAATGAGTACAATGTAACAAAAAGAATTTCCTCATAACTTTGTTCAACCTAGGATTAAAGTACAAACCATCTCTTCCTGAGTCAAGATCATTCTCTGTGTCATAGTGCGCAGTGCTTTTGCTTCAGATTCTGCTTCTTGCAGTTGTTCTAGAGCTGACACTGCCTCATCTTTTGCAGACTGATAGAAAAAAATTAATTAATTAATTAAAAGAAAATGTTAAACAATGGTCCCCAGTAGAAATTCCCTAAGCGAGATGAGCTTAACATCCATGAGAACCAACAAGTATAGCAAGAAAAGTTCACATATTGAGATTCGTTACCTCAGCCTCCAATCGAAGAAGTGTGATTTCTTCATCTCTCACATCCTTGGTTTGCTTGTTGGCAGCTTTAAGAGCAGCCTGAAACAAAGAATTAATATCATGTTCCCTGACTGATGCAGACAAAAACAAAAACAGGTAAAAATATCAAGAGATGAACCATGGCAGGGATGCAATAAAGCATTACACCCTCCATCATCATCATCATCTAAGCCTTATCCCAACTAATTGGGGTTGGCTACATGAATCCTTTTCTGCCATGCCACTCTATCAAGGGTCATAACTTCTGTTAGACCATAGGTCATCAAGTCTTTTCTTACTACCTCCACCCACATCCTCTTAGACCTTCCCCTTGCCCTTTTAGAGCCTTCAACTTGTACCAACTTACTCCTAACCAGCACAGTTCTTGGCTTTTGTAGCAAATGACCAAACCATATGAGTCTACTTTCCCCCATCTCATTACCAATTGGTGCTATTCCTAACTTCCCTCGATTCTAATTCTATCCTTGTCTTGCCACTCATCCATCCCAACATCCTCATTTTAGCCACACTCATCCTATGAACATGTTGTTCCTTGACTGCCAAATATTCTGTCCCATAAAGTAAGGCTGATCTTATAGTTGCTATCCTATAAAATTTCCCTATCAGTCTGAGTGGTCAATGACGACCACATAAATCTCCAGAGGCACATCTCCATTTCTTCCACCCCGTTGAATTCTATAGGCAACATCCTTCTCAACCTCTCCACCAAGGTATTCCATAACAGCCATTGAATTCTATGGGCAACATCCTTCTCAATCTCTCCATCAAGGTATTCCATATCGGCATACAGGCATAACAACCATTACAACCTTTTCTTTTCTTTTGAAAAAGAAAATAAAAAAAAAAAATAATAATAATCCATTTCAGGCCCCTTACGGGCTCTTACAGGCCATTTTTTCTATAACAGCCATTACATAACCGTTGTTTAATACCATGCTCACCACTCTCATGAATTATTGACCCAAGATATTAAAAATGGTCATTTTGGGAAAGTTTTCAGTCAGCAATGTTAACTAATTCCTCGTTCCCACTCCTTACTAAAATTGCACTCCATATACTCTGTTCTAGTCCAACTAATTTTATAGTGATCGTCTACCCAAGAGGGTAAAGCATTACACTCATGATTTGTAAAATCTACAAAGGAAACATGTAAAACTGCTTTGACAATGATATGAACAATTTTCAAATCTACAACAATCTTGACCTTAAATGGAACTTCAAATAGGCATCATAAATTTCCTACCATCTTAAACAAAATTTGGTTTGGTGTGAAAGCTGATACTAGCCCTCTAAGAGTGAAAAGAAAATATTTCCATACTGGAAATAGTAGAATGTTTAAGCAAGGAAATCAATCATTGTAAAGTCCCAGTTTTGTTCTGGTTACTCCAGGTTCACATAGGTTTATTTAACTAATCCATGATAGAACACAGTGCCTGTATCACAAAAAATCCCTTCTCACATAGAGTAGCAAGATCATTATCTCAAGCTATGTCGCCAAGGAATTCAAAAGGAGATCCATAAAACTATGAGAAACACAATCTGGTAGAAGTTTAAACGTCCAACAAAACTTGCCACTTGCCAGCAGCAACAATCATGGTGTATTGGTTGCACTCACAGAATTGGGCAGGAAAGAAAAAAAAAAAAAAAACTCTTTTCATAATTTGGGATATGTGGCAGTTGAAAAGAGCTCATCTGTTTAAACATTCAAGGGAATTAGGTACAATCATAGGCATCTGACTCACACCAATAAGACTTGCCCAGCACTTCTTCCTACAGATGTGCCAGTGCATGTGGTTTTCAAATTCCATGGACATGCTTTTGTTGATTTTGCTTGCACAGGCATGACAGGAGGATGAGGGAGACACCCATCATCCGTTAACTAATCCAAAATCATCCCTTTTCTATGTTCAGGGGAATAGCAGAAAAGTGATGTAAGTAGATAAACGAGAACCTACCCAACAAACATTTCTTCTTTTGGATACTTTGCATTCATGTGCGCAGACAGAGAAGCAAATGTGGAGACTATCCCCCTAGGAAAATCTAACCCTCAGAACAAACACAGGAGAAGCACACAGTGCAATTCTAGTCTACTAATGTCCAATCAAAATACAATATGTAAACAATTTGAGAAAAATGTTTAGCAATGCAAAGGATGAGAATTTGAGTGGTTAATTAAACATATCTGATGCAAATACATGGAGAAGCGATCAACCATTTCAATAGAAGAATGGAACGATGAGGGTGGGACTGGCAACAACTAGATATAGGAATAGAGCACATGTAATCCACTAAGAAGGTTATATAGAACAAGGGCAAGAACCTTGGGAAAAAGACATCCAAGTCCTCAATTAACCGGGAAAAAGATGATGAAATTTTATACATCTTAGAACCATGATTCTAGTCCTCAAATTGATTGAGGATTATTGACAGCAGCATATTGAACACAATTGTCAACTCTACAAGGAATAGAGCAAAGCAGCATATCAAATGCAATTGTCAATCTACAAGGATTATTGACAGATAATAGAAAATTATGAAACAAGCAATGACACCATCACTTATATGCAGCAAGCATAACACTATCACTCATTTCTTGAATTATTGCTTTCATTTACAATTTAAATTGAATAATGAGTATGAATAAGAGTAATTCATTTGTCTAATTATAAATCATTAATGTATAGTAGGATATTTCCTCAACCCTCTAATTCACTTCACCAATTTACCACATAATGACAAAAAAAAGTTAGTTGATCTGAAGGCAGTGCTTTGAAGATTAGAGCCTCACAAGGATGCACAGGTTAGGGCAATGAATGCAGTCAGTCACCAGACTTGGAAAAGAAATATTTAAAGGGCATCATCCCAACTAGTAGCTTGAACTGTTGCTTCATTCGATCCGCCCACCCCTAACAACACACAGAAAATGACATTTCGACCTTCTCATCACAAAGGACTCCTCCCCAGTTCCGGAGTCACCATGCTTGACAACTACCTGTCATCAATTTTCACCTACCATACTCGAGGGTGTGGTGCAGGCCGCAGTTCCTGGAGGTCACTTTGTGTAATGACTGCTTTCCAATACATGTACATCTCTGAAATTTGCACACCTTTGAATTCTATGGATGTCATTTCCCACTCTATTCATCCGAACTTAAACTTCTCTGCAATTTCCACATGCAATTCACTTGTCCTTAAAAATCCATTTCTTTCCCCCCTTCCATAAGCCAACATGATGGTGAGTAAAAGTATAAGCAAAAGCAAAAGCAAAAGCCAAAAATTTGCACTTTATCCGAACAAACTCTACATGCCTTTAGAGAATCTGTCATTTCTCTCTTTCCAAACCAACACAAACAGAAGCAACTCACACATTATCCGAACAAAACTGCAAAGGGGCCCACCATCCCCTTCCTGCCAACTAGCTCAGTTTCTTTTTGAGAACTCAGTAAATTCCAAAAGTGATAAAAAGCAATTCCATGACTTACCACCTAAGTTGCATGAGCACAGCTATGAGTGTTGAGCAATACCGAAATGGAGCGTCTGCACTCAGGATTTGGAAATTCGATAGTATATTTAATCGATTTCATAAGATTAAGAGCTTTCTATAATACTTCAGTTAAATTGGCTTCTATGATGGGAGCTACAGCAAGTCATACAAATGTTATGTCATACTTTCCATATTAAGCATTTCTATTGATAAGGGTAGAACACAAGACTTATGGTACATGTAAACTTACATTATGAAAGTTTTAGATAAAATTAAACAAAATAAACAATGAAAAGAATAGCAGAGGGAACAAACAGCCATATATAGATTGAATTTTCACCCATGCAAGTGCAGCCCAAACATACTCTTTGAAAATATATAATACTAACCATTCACAAGTGGCAATATCATCCTAATTACATGCTACCGGACAACAATTTAGAATCAAGAAAATTAACCTCATAATGTCTATGCCATTAAGTAATTTTATATATTGAAAACCAAGTACTCTGCATTACCTCTCTTTGACGCAAAGCTGCCTCCTTTCTGCAAATGAATCACAAAAGTTTTGGATCGAGGTAATGTGTGTGAGTCCACAACCGAAAAATCTCCAGATTTGGATATACTTCATTATTGGGTCATGCACTCAAATAGGTTTAAGACATGTAACTCAGAAAAACTTTAAAAAGAAAAAAAAAAAAACAAAAAAAAAAAAAAACAAAAAACAAACAAACAAATTTCTGGGGCTTGATCCGAAACTATGTTCAATGTAAAAATAAGAGAACTAAAATGTAAAAATGAGAGAAATACAATGTAAAAATGGGAGAAATACAATGTAAAAATGGGAGAAATATGCAAATAAAGTACATACGATGCCCTGAAAGTTACCTGCTCAACAACCGGGCTTCTAGAGACACCCCTTCGCCAAGAGCAGCAACCTAAGAAATATCAGATTGGAAACAAAAGAATAATTTCAGGCATTGTGGCTAAAATACAAAAAGAAAGAAAGACAAAAAAAAAAAAAAAAAAAAAAAAGCAGAGAGAGAGAGAGAGAGAGACTAAAATGTAAGAGAGAGAGAGAGAGGCAGGCATATCAAAGCCATTGAAAGTTATACAACATGTTGAAAACAATAAAGTTCTGTGCAAAGATCCAAAAAAAAAAGAAAGAGAGAGAGAGAGAGAGAGAGAGAGAGAGAGAGAGAGGCAGGCATATCAAAGCCATTGAAAGTTATCATAAGCATTGTCATTGTCCCATTGATTTGAGATTGGCTTTAAAAATCATGTTCCATGATCCCTATGGCCCTATTGATGGTAAGTGACTAAGCCTCATTTTCCCTCCCACCACCTCAATCCTAATTCCTTTTAGGTCTTCCTCTCATTTCTTTCCATGCACTTCAAGTCTTCAACACAAGTGACCCCTCCCTACCAGAGCTATCTCAGGCCTTTGTTGCACATGATCATACCATCTCGATCTACTCTGCATCATTGTATCTCTTATTAGGACAACCCCTGGGCTGCTCCAGATGACCTTATTCTTAGTTCTACCTTTTCTTAGTATTCCATGCATCGATCGCAACATCCTCAGCTCTACAACACCCAATCTCTATTCAGGCTACCTTTTTACTTGCCGATGCTCTTCTCCACATAGCATGGCCAGTTGAATAGATTGACTGATAAAGGAAATATCACCCAGTAATTTGTAGGTAATCTCAGTAACAAAACTTGATTTCCCTTTTTCTAGCAACCTCTACAAGCATGAAATCCCCTGTCCCAGCACAACAGACGCGATAAGAAATGTCTTTGCAAAATGCATCAGGGCAAAATAATAATAATAATAATAACTTGGATTGAGTGAATTAGGTATTGAACATTGTTGAAAGTGTTGCACAGTTACTGAGGATAAAGAACTTCACCCCAAAGTTGATCTCCCTTTAAGTAAATATGACTTGGCACTCACCATATCCAATATAAGGGATCCAATCTCATGTTGAAATGAGTGGTTGGAAGGAAACTTAAAAAAGGGAGGCGTTTGAGAGGCATTAAGTCCCATTTGGGTATCCAGTTCCTAATCAATTTCCCACTAACATCCATGCAGCCCTTCAAAGGCCTCTATGGTGATGGAGCTTTGGAGCTTGGACATTGACAAGAGCAACACCAAAATGCTTTTAAGTTTGAAACTTATTGATCCAATTACAGTCTCTAATGGTACCCACCACCACCACCATCATCATCTCAGCCTTACCTCAATTAATTGGGGCCAGCTATAGGAATCATGTTCCGCCATTCCACTCTATCATTGGAATGTCACGATGCTCGGATTCATGATGGAATCTATGGCATAAGTTTGACACCAACTGCCAACCTAACACCAATGTTCCAAGCATCGGAGATATTATCAATAATATTGCCGATATTATCGGTATCGCCAGCTCGACAATACAAATAGCACGGGTAGTATCATAAATTTCAGGTGTCAGCAATATATCGCTGACATATCGCTGAGTATCACCAATGTATTGATATAACCAATGTTTTCGACTGTGTAAATTCCAAGCAACGCTTGTATTGCCAATGTATCGATACCGCCAAAAATCTATTTATTAAATAAAAAAAAATCCATTTTAATTTTTTTTATGGGTGCATGGTTGTATGATGAAATACATGTTTGTATGTGTGTATATGTATGCATGCATGGATGCATGAATCGATCATGGATGGACGGATGGATGGATGAATGTGTGTATATATGTTTGTATGTGTGTATGTATGCATGTGTGGAAGGATGGATGGGCGGATCATGCATGTGTGTGTATATGTATGTGTCATTGTATGTATGTATGTATGCATGCATGCATTCATGGATGAATGGATGGTTGGATGGATCATGTATCTGTGTTTGTATGTATGTATGTGCATTCATGGATGGATGGATGTATCATGTGTGGATAGATGGATGAATACACCATTTTTCCCATGTTTCGTTGACTCAACAATACATGCTTTTAGGGCCCTATTAAAGGGGGGAACTTATTATTTGATTCCTAAATATGCAAATATGAGCCCTTTTTGCTATTATTTGATTCTTAAATATAAAAATGTGTATTTTAGCATCTTACGAAGTATCATTGAAAAATTCCACCATTTTCCCCATGTTTCCCTATTGTTTCCCTGAGTCAACATTACATTGACGAGGACATCGTGCATACGCACGCCCGCACACCACCACCCCTACGCACGTACGTACGCAGAAGGAGGACCCCACCATCGATCTGGCTCCATGACGAAGTCCAGGGAGGGCCTCCTAGTTAGAAGACAAGTTTTGGTTCAAAAAAAGTGGGCCCAATAGTTAAGAAAAGCCCATCATGGGATCTCATGATCGTGGCCCACTTGTCGGATTGATTTCATATTTTAGGTTTTGATTATTGTTATTATTTAGAACATTGTGAACGCTTTAGATTTCTCTGTTTGATTTTTATTTTAGTTTACTTTATCGCCAAGTAATAGGTTGCGCACATGGTGCGAGTTTTGGGGTATAGGATTTTCCCTATAAATAGGCATCCCTTGTAGTTCTTTTGACTCATTGAAGTTAATAAAAAAAATTCCTGCTTTATTTTTCTACTCTCTTCGTGAGTTGTGGAAAATTCAAAAGTGGGTGCGAAGCCCTCCCTTTTCGAAGGGCTAACTACCGTGGTGCGAAGCCACATCGATCCTGATTCACCCCCATCCTCCATCATCTTTTTTTTCATCTTCCCCCACCATCCGTACTTCGAATTCGTCCCTTTTGTTGCATCAGATTTCTTCATTACAGCAGGTTTCTAGATTTCGGCCTGCAGGCGAGCTGAAACTTCGGCGGAACACCAAGCTCAGACCAGAGCTCGAATCGACGTCAGATTTGGGGGTTTTGCAGCCCAGGCCTGGCCGACCAAGGCCTAGGAATCCGTTTCTGGATTCCGTCCCCCACCACACGTGCGGCCAGCCTCAGGCGCACGTGCGCTCGCACCTGGTTTGCTGTCCACACGCAGGGACTGTCTCGGGTTCAGGTTTCTTCCTATTTTCCTCTCTTTTATACATGATTTCATAACTCCTGACTCTAGATTACATTATTCCTAATTGATTTGCCCCTTTTCTCATCCTAGGGTTCGTTGAATTGGGATTGGGGAATCCCTTGGATTAGGGACTGATTTTTATGGATTTGTGGTTGATTTCTATTTCCCTTCGAGTATTGTTTGGTTCATAATTTTCATTGATCCAACCATAACGTGTGTAGGCCTGGATCCGTATAGATTCCCCTTAATTGAATGTTTGGATTTTTATGTGGGATGTGGAATTTGTGTGACTGTTTCTGACTTGGTGGGATCTAAGCCTGAACTCTTGCATATCATATTTAAATTCATGTCCTACATCATACATGCGTTTAGGGCCCACATTAAAGGAAACTTATTATGTGTACATCTTTTTTGTAATTATTTGATTCCTAAATATGTAAATATGTGTATTTTAGCATCTCCTAAAGTTTCATTGAGAAATTCCACCATTTTCCCCATGTTTCCCTCAGTGGACAACACGTTTCCTCATATTAGCAATAACATCAACAATATCGATGCATGTTTCTGGATCCCCTAACAGCGATACATATAATGATACCAATACTATGAACACTACCTAGCACAACCCTTCTTTATCCAAGCTTAGGACCAGCAATGAGAGCACAAAACTCCCACAGGCACTATGTAATAGATTGCTACATAGGTTGATTACAATCGAACACTCTCTAATGGTCAATTACATAGGTTGATCGCAATCTTATGGTACTCATCTTCACAAAATTACAGCACATATTGGATCCTTTGTAGGATTTAATAAACCAAATTATGAAACAAAAATAAAGGCAAACCTTTACTTCGATGTAGCATCACTCCATGAGTACTTGATTAATGATATTTTATCTCATGTAAAATTGCATATGCATCATTAGCATTACAGGGGGGAGACATACTTTGAACCATAAGAACAAAATTGCATAAGCTTAAGTATTTTCATTATGGATTAATCTAGAACTAGCTACAAAGACATGAAAGAAATCTCTTATGTTAACTTTGGCACATGAGCAAGTGTCAGAAATAGACACCTGGAGACAAACATAAAGACTCACCTTCACAAAATTATAGCACATCTTGGATCCTTTGTTGGATTTAATAAACCAAATTATGAAACAAAAATAAAGGCAAACCTTTACTTTGATGTAGCGTCACTCCAACATCAATGATATTTTATCTCATGTAAAATTGCATATGCATCGTCAGTATTACAGGGGGGAGACATACTTCGAACCATAAGAACAGAATTGCATAAGCTTACGTATTTAGAATATGGATGAATCTAGAACTAGCTACACAAAGACATGAAAGAAATCTCTTATGTAACTATGGCACATGAGCAAGTGTCAGAAATAGACACCCGGAGACAAACATAAAGACTCTAGAAAGCCCAACAAACCGATAAGCTGGATACAATTCTACAATACACAAGTTGTTTTATAGTAATATAAAAATAATAAAATTATTGAAAATAAAACAGACTGAAACCATATATAAAACTAGAAAGAAAACAGTTAAATTAAGGTCTCATCCTAATAGTGCATCAACATGCCAAGGAAATCATGCAACCAAATTGAGCATCCTTGTTACTTAGCCCTTCCCATCCCAGTCAAACCAAGAGGAGGAGATAGTTTGCTCCAATTGGAAAGGAATCCAATTGAAGTTTACCTATAAAAAAGCACCACATTACTGGCAGTGTCTCTTTGTAAATTAATTCCATCTCCCTCTTGCACTGCACAATCATCATATGAGAAACATAACACCTAACGGTGAGAAATCACCTGTTTCTCAAGCTCCCTAGCCCTGGCCTCTGCCTCCTCACATCTATCTTCTGCAACTCGAAGCTGGATGGCACAATACAAAGTGAATATTTTTCTTTTGTTTTTTTATAAATATCCAATGTGAACGTTATCATAAAACACATTTTAAAAAACATGGAAATCCAAACAAAAGGAAGAAAAAAAGGACTACTGAACTTCACTTTTTCAGAAAATAAAATAAAATAAAATAAAAAAAGCAGCTCACCTTGTCAAGAATATTCTCGTTCTCTTCTTGTAGCATATCGAGCTGCAATTTGAGCACAAGTCAATTCAAGAACAATATCTTCAAGGACTATATTTTCCAAAATTTTCTTTTCTTTTCTTTTCTTTTTTTCTTTTTTCTTTTTTATTTTATTTTTTGGAAGGACTATCTTCGACAATATTCTCCCAAATTGCATCCACAAATGAAAACTTGATTATTGGTTCCTACCATTTAACAAGCCCAGGTAAATGCTAGAAGTGGTTTGTAAAAGGCTTTCCCCATACTGTTTCAGAGGGTCATAACAAATGGTTTATAGATAAAAGCAAAATACCTCATCTCGAAGTGCAGAAGCCTCACGTTGGTTTCCTGGTTCTTTTGAGTTCAGGTGTCCTGTTTCTCCCATAAACCTGCAATAGATGTTAAAAAACTGAAGGACAGGTTATTCTGGTCAAAGGTAGAAAATGTCTCAAGAAAATGATAACAGAATTAGGGGTATAAGAAAAAATAATGTTGAGAATCAAGTGATAGTTAATCAGATCACTTTATGAGTGCACACAGATGCACATCCACTAGTTAATATAAATACCAGGCTAAATGACTCTTTCAACCAACATCACCATCACATGTAAATGGAAAGCAGACTGTGGGAGTCGTTTGCCATGATAAACCTATGCATTTCACAAATATCCCGTTTTGAGTAATCTGCAGTGAGAAAATGGATTATCTGATCCTAAATGCCCCTGATGAAATCAATTATAATTTTCACTTTGACCTAAATCATCTCAACTATTCTCAGGTAAGTAAAATATTCCACAAGGACCTCCAGATTTCAGCAAACCTATCCAAAGGTGTCAGCAAATCACGCGTTATAAAGGAAATATAATCTGAGTATTGGAGGAGCAGGCACTGCTGTTATAAAGATGACAGCACATCTAAGGTTTATTGATGCTAAGGTAGAGCGATGTCTTGGGGCAACTTAAAAGTCATAAATTAATGCAAGACAACTTCCTGCTTCTCCAACATCTTGCATTTTATGTTACAACAACTTTCTGGTATTGTTCCAGTCACCTCGTACCCTTTCCCTACAGAAACATATTACTGTATAATCAGTCCTCACAAGGATCAGGTCTTTAAACCATTGCAATCATGCTGAGACTAAACCAAAGGCTTTAGGGTCCTAGTGACAAGCAGTTAAGCTCTCAAGATACTTACCGGGCTTCATGCCTATCTTAGGCACTAACAATCACCCAAAAAAGTTTCTTTTGTTTCTTCCAGAGGTTATCACATGCACGCACGAGCAATTGTATCAAGGCATTCAAAAACAGTTACGCTGTTACGTAACGGTAACAGTGGTAACTATTACGTGTTACACTTACAGGGCCATAACAGCCTGTTACGGAGCCAAAACAGGTTTTCTAAAATAAACAGTGGGGGCCATAACATATCGTAATGGTAATGGCAGTGCCCGATACAGACACCGTTACCGTCATAGAATAACTTAATTTGTATATATAATTATCTAATTCATATATATAATATGCATACATGAATGTCAACATGACATACATCGGTGGCATCGGACTTCCTATGAAAAAGAAAACAAATGTGTGATTTTTATATTCAGTTACGGGTACATGTATTTATGTAGGTTGAAATACAAAAAACAACAGCTTCACAGCCATGAAAGCACATTAATTTTGCAAATTCATTTATTTATCATTTGATGATTTTATTATATTTCCCTGTCTTATAAGCAGGGCTGACAATGGGTTGAGTCCGCCACCAGGCCAGATCACCTGATCCACGCTTCTTAGCTGAGCTTGGGCCACAATAAACAGGTCATCAGTCAGGATCGGGCCAGAAAATGAGACCAGTTAGGCAAACAGGACAGGCTGATGCTGACACCAATCCAACCCAACCCGCTTATAAGAAGCTTATATATATGAACAGAAAACTTAAAACCTCCAAACCTCCTAAATAAGCTAATTGTTGCAAAATTTTGGTCCACTGATTAAACAGGTCAAGTTGAACACCTGAACCTAGTTTGAGTATAATAATCTGTCTTGACTGGTTTAATGAATTGATTGAGCTCAGATTGCATTTTGTGGATTGTGGATGGGACTCGGGTTTGAATAATTGGGTCATTTAGTTTATGGATGGGCTCAAGTAGCTCATTCAGTAACTGGCCTACTGATCCGAACACGAGCAGTTGCCAGCCCTACTTGTAAGTCAAGGGAAAAAAAAAAGGTAAGGAAAAAAGAAAGAAAGGGGGAAAATAAAGGAAGTTAAAAAGAGCAGAGAGATCTCATTACCTTTTGTTGTCCCTACGCCTATCAATAGGAGGTTCTATCGGAGGAATAGCAGTCGGAGCCCTCAGTGATGTTCTACTTGGGGGAACCATAGGCGTCGATCGAACAGATGATATTGATGGCCTACCAGTTGATGACGAACGAACTGAGGGAGTAGACTCTGCAAAGTTCCGACCTAACTAATTAAAATACAACAACATCCAATTAGCCAACTGATTAGTGGAGAAATCAGATAGCAACGATCCGAAGTATAAATATTACTGATTAAATAAACAGGAAAAAAAAAAGTATAAAAAAATCTTGGTTCTGTTTTCAAATTAATCAGAAGTAAATAAACAATAAAACAGCATCCATGTATAAAAATGGAAAACCAAAAAGAAAAAATAAATAAAAATTAAAATACAATGCTTTATGCTCATACATTAGTTATCAGGCACTTCATCTGTGTCCATGTGGCACAAATGTATGAGATCCAGGTTCATCAGTTGGGACCTACACTGACATGCAGGACCAAAACATCATATCAATCAGATGATCACAGAAACCAATCAGAGGACTCTGGATCACTATAAATGGACAATTAGGGAAGAGCCTAACCAACGGTCAATAATCAAAGGGAAAAAAAAATTCTCCAATCAGCAGCTAGGACCACCCACCATTGTCATTTTTGGAGAATGGCCCATCCAGTATAGACCTCAAGAGATGAAAGGCCCAGATCTTGTAGATGCGTGCCAAACATATAGACAAATAGTAGATAACTTAGGAATAAGCATTTTCACACTGGATCCTTGCTCAGAAAACATGAATTCTGGTATTAACAATCCAAATCTGCACAGAAAACTTCATAATCAGATCCACTGCTTGTCTTTATCGACTTTGCCTTGATCAGCGAACAGTGCTAAACTCTGATCCGAACAACATTCTTATGAAAATCCCGAATTCCCCTTCAATTCAATAAAAATCAGCAAAACTAAGAACTAAAAAATCCTCTTAACCAAAATTCAATTCAGCAAATATCGAATCCGAATCACTCTCAAATTCCTTCTACAAATTCTTTACTTATCCATTCAAAAAATATAGAAGAAACAAGAAATCATCAAAACTAAGAACTAAATCCCTCCATTGAAAGAAAAACACTTCAATCCAACAAAACATCAAATCGAAATCAGATTAGGCCAAGCTCAAATCACATCGATATCACAAAATTACCGCAGGCGAAGGGGATCTGGTGGGCCTCCCGGCCACAATCGCGGGGACACTGTTGTTCGTGTAGCGTGGAGGGGCGTTGTACCGGAACCCTGCGGCAACATCTCCCTCATCATCATCGTCGTCGTCGGCGTCCGCAGTCTGCGAGGCCATGACCTGCGCAAGGCGCTGGGCGGCTGCTTTTGCGGCAACGTTCTGCGTCCGCTTGATGCTAGAGAAAGATCCGGCCGCCGACGCCGACCGGTGGTGCGCCGGCGACATGGCCGGAGACGATGATCCAGTGCTACTAGACCCGCCGCTCCGCTGGCGGCCGTAAACCGGGCTCCCGGTCCGCCGCCGGTCCATGCGGTTTTATGCAGAGAAGGGAGAGAAAATGACTAGAAATTCTCTGACTTGAGATTTCTTAGAAAGGAGAGAGAGAGAGAGAGAGAGAGAGAGAGAGAGAGAGAGAGAGAGCGCAGGGGGAAGGAAGAGTCACCGTCCGATCGAAGGAACGAACGGCGACGATTTGTTGGGAGGAGGAGTGGGGGAGCGAAGGAGAAGGAAAATGGAGGGACCGATCTTCAAATAGGAGTAATCATAGGGTCCTCAGTCGGACTCTTGAAACTCTAGCAAGTGAATATTTTTGCTGAGGCGACGATTCCGTACACATGAGGCCCACTGCCTAGTGATCTAGACCGTTGATCTGACGGCATCTCCATCTTGGATGGCCCAAAGGCAGAAAATCCATTAAAATGCAACATCCGTTGTCTACAGATAGAAACTACAAAAAGGGAATGAGATCTACATCTCAACATCCGAACCGTAGAAATGGTTGGCCCAGTCTTTTAGATCGTTGGCTGCAAAAAAACAAGATGTTCCGTTCATCAGGCCCAGACTGTGGTTTGACTTAATGCACACGTGTGGCCCACCTGATCATCGGATCGATCTGATTTCTGTGCACGATAATCTTCAACGTGAAGTCAATCTCTACGGTTCAGATTGGAAACACGCGTGACACGTTCTCCACATGTGAAAGTTTTGATCACTGCTCTCAAAAACTACTGCCAGAGGCCACATCCATCAGAAAGTAGGACCAAGATCAAGGGTTAGGATCTTCCAACGTGGGAACATCAGATCAGCTCCTTTAATTACAGGATTATGGCCCCACACGTACCGAGATACTTCGGCGCATTTACTGAGGCTCAGGATCGTGTGATTCCTCGAGTTGGAGGAGAGTTAGATCTGGAATGAGAATCTAACGGAGCTGTTTCTTCGTAAGGTGGGCCCGACCCTTCTGTTTCGGTGTTTTAAGGGCGAGAGAGTAGGAACCGATATTTCAGTTTTTTTAAGAAGAGGTTTGCTAATTACCCACGCGTGTGAGCTCTGATACTTCTAAACACAGTCTCACGTGCCAATATGAAATACGTGTGAAAGATCTGAACTTTCCATCTGGTTGGAAAGAATGTTTTCGGTCTCCTGGCTCAAACTAAGGCCATTTATCTTCTCAAAATGGCCACTATGTACAAGTGATGCTTAAGATATTTTCTAGCCGTTGTTTCTTTAGAATGATGTGGGCCGGCAGAGAGGTTAGATGGCCTGAGTTTTATGCGAGAAGATCTAAACGGTTTATCCCACACGAACGGAAAGATGTGATAATTCAGCGATATTCTATGTTGTCACGTGTGCGTGCGTGTGGAGGACGCCGCATGGGTGGTTCCATGTTCGTCGGGCCTACCGTGGTGTATGTGTCTTATATCCACGCAGTCCATTGGTTTTTCCGGTTCATTTTAGGCTATGATCCTAAAAATGCAGCAGATAAAAATCTCAGGTGGACCACACCACAGGAAACAGTGGTGATTGACCATTAGAACTTCTTGGGGCCCACAAAACTTTTGGATCAAGATTATATTTGTGTGGTCCTTTCATCCAGATCTTTGTGACCTTAACAACAGGTTGGATGGAAAATAAACATTCCGGTGGCCCCAAAGAGAGTTTTTAATGGTGGGCTTTCAATCACTATTGTATCCTGTAGTGTGGTCCACTTGAGATTTGGATTCGCTGAATTCCTAGAATTACACCCTAAAATTATCTGAAGAAACGGATGGACGGCGTGGATATAAGACACATACCTCAAGGTGGGCCCCACACTCAGGGATCCACCGAAGCAGTGTACGTGTGAATGGGCGAGGCTGCCACGCGTCACACGATAAATGAGGTTTCGTGCCAAATCACCAACCGGTTGTGTGCTTGCTTAGCATGCAACCCTTCTTTTCCGCCAACGAGTCATCTGGCAAGAAACATCCGTTCAATGTAGACGGTGGGCCCCACCTAAAAACAAATTCACACATCAGGTTGTCCACACGGCCGAATTTTAATGAACGGCCGATGGTCCGACTAAGCATACAGGTTTTCCCCACCGTTTACAATCCGTCGGATAAAAAAGATGGACCCGAGTTTGCTATGAGCAAGAGATCTGCGGGCCACACCACGATGTCAATGCGACATCCGCTCCGTTCATTTTAGAATGTGAGCTAAAAATACGTAGATCAAAAGTCAAGTGGACCATACGAAAGAAATAGTGGATAAGCGTGTCCATCCCAAGTGTTTGTTCTCTCCGTTCTACTATCTCATTTTAGGCCATCGGCCCAAAAATTAAGTAGATCTAAATCTCAGGTGGACAACACCAAGAGAAACAATTATCAATGACCATTAAAAAAATTGTGGACCACACAAGTTTTGGATTAAGTTGATTTTTTTTTTTCTTCCCTTCATTGAGGCCTGTATGACCTTATCAAGAGGATGAATGGCAAATAAACATTACGGTGGGCCCTAGGAAGTTTTTAATGATGGGTGTTATGAGGAAAATGTACCGACTTACTGTTAATAGGCCAAGTCAAACACCCTAACAATAAGAGGCGTGACCCAATGGTCCATGTAACGCCTTAAAATTTATGGGTTGTGCATACACTCGACTCCCAAGTTTTCGGGTATCGCTTATTACCAATTTTACTGTTTTACGTTTAATCAGATTTAATGAGCAATATGAAATTACTTAAAACATGAATCACAATCACAACTAGTCTACTGAAATGGAAGTGATTAAATGTATACAAATCCAAAATAATATCGAAGAGTCGCACAAAGCGTCGCCCAGTAAAAATACAAAAGAATGATATGTCAAAAAGAATATGTAACGCCCCGGATTTTTGCCAACCTGGAATTAGATGTCCTTAGGCAATGGGTCGATCCTAATACCTCATTAACTTATCAGAACTGAATCCCAAAGTCCAAAGCCGCCTTTGAACTCATTTCCTTCACAAACCTCACCCTTCATCACATTGATCTTCCAATTTTTCTAAGGACTTTCACCCTAGACACTATCTTAAACTAGCTAAGTAGTATAACTTGGATCACTTTATATATAAACTCCAAAGGCCTGAGTACCACCTCGACCAGAATTCATTTGGACTAAATCCTTTAGAAATGAGACAAAGTTAACTAAGTACTAAACTCGATTAGCCATGAAATCCGTTAGGATCGCTTTAAATACGATCTGCAAGACCCAAAATTTGCAGAACAAGTGACGCTAGGTTACCCTAAAGTTTAGAACCAAACTCATTTCCCGTCTGCTCTCGGGAATGAAACGAAACTTCGTATTAGGTCTAGATCGCACATCGATTCCGATTAACCCGCTAAGGAACTAGGACCGCCCCTGGACTTAACAATCATCTCAAAAATCAGCTTTATCCGACGTTCCACGGCCATTCGTTTCGAATCGGAGCGAGGTAGTGTGAAAAATACTATTCATATGCCAAAATAAATATCTGGAATAGTGATCTGGCATCGTTCGTTGACGCGTCAATATAAGCAACCTGACCGTCGAGAATCAGACCAAATTACACCCTCGGATTAAGAAAAATTTCAGGAACATTTACATGTACTTGGAATTTCTGATCGTGGCCCACTGACCGTCGAACTGAAAGTGGTCCGCCACGTACGATCTGCGTATCCGAATGAGTCAAAAACGTAATCCCATGTAGATCCATCGATGGTGAGCTTAAGTCTGACGTTTGGTTCAAGGAGGGCCACCAGAACTTCCCTTTTGAGCTGGAAAAGCGGCGAAAATCCTATATTAGCGTGTACCCTTGAACCTGAGTCTATTTTCGGAATGTTTTTGGCTATAAAAGGGCCTTAGAGCACCCTCTCTCACAGCCATACGAATTTGGGTTTTGGGAGAGAGAAAAGAGAGAGAAAGAGAGAGAAGGACTTGGAGATCGTTCGCCGATCTTCCTCCCGCACGTTTGCTTCTACACGCCTACACCGCCCTATCTAGACGTTTTCCGGCGTTTTCCGCCTCATTTGAAGGTAAGAAAACCTAACCCTAGGTCTGATTTGTGGTGGAATCGGGGTAGGATGTGTACCGACTAACCGATTCCGCTCTTTAGGCTAGAAATCGCCCGTAGACGGAAGATCTATCACCCTTGCTGATTTGTTCCGTTTCCAAAGGCAAAGGTGAGGACTTTAAGTGTATAAGTTACGGTTTTCAACGCTTTCAATGTCAGATAATGGTAGATTCATGATCTGCATGCAATTGCACATGTACAAAGTGCTTTCCGTTTCCTGTTTCGATTAACGTTGTAGAAATTGGAATTTCACATACTCTTGGTATTCGTATAAATACCGTATACGTATTTTTTTGGGATAAATGTTTGACATGTTTATTTAATGTATGATTATATAATATATGAATAAAATACTAGTTTGGCGAAAGGAATCGCCAAAATACATGTTCACTTGTAAATGCGACGTATGTTGAAATTGTGTATGTTAGAAATACCGTATCCGTATTTCTTTTGGAATAATGTTTGACATACTTATTTAATATATGATTATACAATATATGAATAAAATAATAGCTTGGCGAAAGGATTCGCCTAAATACATGTTTGCTTATATACACTATGTATGTTGAAAATGCGTATTCTAGAAAATACGGTATACGTATAAATTTTGGAGATGTATTTATTATGATTATTTGTTGTAGTAATATACTATACATGAATAAAATACTCACTTGGCTAAAGGATAGCCCTAATACATGTTTTGCTAACATACACCATGTATGTTGTAATAGTGTATTCTAAGTGTTGTGAAAATGACTGAATGAGTATAGAATTCTCATTCGTGCTCGCCATGACTAATTGTCATGGATAATTGATTGTTGTATTGGCAATACCCCTTTGACCAAAGGATTTGCCCTAAATCACGCCACGGCCAATATACACTATATATGTTAAAATGTGTGGCCCAAGTGTTTGTGGAAATGACTGAATGAATATGGAACTTGGTTTCCTGCTTGCCATGACTATCCGTCATGGGTGTATGCGTGTTATGATTGGGGTAACTCCCTAGTGAAAGGATTTGGCCTTATACCTCTGTGATCAACATATGTCATGTATGTTGATTCCTGTATTTTAAAGTGTTTGTTGAAATGTCTGAATGAGTAGCAGTTAGTAACTTGTAATGTTTAAGGGTGTTGAGGTATGATTCTCAACTCCTTTAACTATGTGTATGAATTCCTTGAATAGCTATGTGATTAGGAATTGAATATATACAAACTCATGCTTGTGTTGTTCTTTACAACATGCTTTATATCATGCTCTATAATATGCTTATAACATGCCTACTAGCATGTTTGAATTACTTTATTTATCATGCTTGAATTACTTTGTCTATCATGCTTTACTCCATATGCTAAGGATGACAAGTGATTGTGCTTGGGGCTATGATTATAGTCAGATAATTGGTACTTAGAATTGAATTCGTGCATTTGTGATTCATTTGCCACGTGAGATGTGTTCGACGAACTCGAGTCGTACTTCGGTTAGCGATAGTGGTTGTACGCGAAGTGCTTATGCACTTCATGTCGTTTAACTTGTTGTGCGCTCGAAAGCTAGCCGAGCTCGTCATGTAACCCGATTTGTCTAATGTATGTTCACCATGTTTGGTCACTAATGCTTGAACTAGGGTACCAAACTTACCAGTGAAAACCCTTTTAACCATGGTACCTCGATCCGCTAAGACTCATGAGCGGGCATGGTGGTATGGGACACCGTGGTCGATTTGTCGACCACTCTGTTGGGGCTACGTGCCTCCCAGTAGTGACCAAAGTGAGCAACTCTACTCGTGAGCCGATTATGGTGGTATGGGACACTATATTCGCTGTTGTCGACTACATTGATAAGGTGATGGGGAGTGGTGCGATCTTTGTGTGTACTGACCACAGCGACCCTTTGTAGTGACCGCGAGCATACTCGAAGTTGCGGCGTGCCTTAGGGTTCGCCGCGATATATAGAGTATGAACTAGGCTGTTTACGTATAGTTGTATCGTGATGAATCGTTTAAGGGGTGATGGGGAGTGGTGCAACCTTTGTGCGTAACGTACCACCTGGCGACCTCTGCGGTGACCTGAAAACACACCATCGTCGATATTAACTAGGATGACGACCCTAGAATGGATCATGTTTGGGAATGATCTGAGGAGGTACCTTAGTTTCCCAATCTGCTTTGTTTGAAATGGACTAATTAAAAACTTCGGTAATCATGCTCATCATGCATCGCATGTGCCTCGGAAGATGTGGAGCAGCTTGTGGGATGTAAGCATCGCGAACGTGAGATGGTGTCGCATGAGGAGTATGTCGAGAGAGGGCATCCATCATACCTGCATTCATACTTGCATTAATCGAGTAACTAGGAGTGTTTGATTTCTTGCTTTTATCATTCTTTGACGTATTGATAACATGATAACTTATGTCTTATTGTTCCACCGAGTTAGCTACTCACTCCCACGCGTTACGGGATCTGCGGTGTTGTGCACACCAAACGATTTGTTGAGTTTGGTGATGGCGATGCTTGTGAAGCAGAGCCGGACTACTTCTATGGTGATGAGGAGGAGTTCTCCTATCTGTATCTCTCTGTCAGGTCTATGAAGACCTGGTATTGTGCTGACGGGGCTATGATATTTGGGATAGGAGACTTTACACGTCATCACATTAGGTATATTTTAGAATTGTCCTTGTAATTGTTTAACCTGGAAATGTTATCACACTCTGGAGACTCATCATAGTTTATATATTTTGTCTATTTATTACAGTCTTCCGCTTGCAACTTTAACTGTCTCTGGAGTATGATATGTTGTTTTGGCTTAATCTCACTCATGTTCACTACTCTAATACAGTCAACATTCAATCATCATTCATTTTGTTGCATAAGTGATGTTCTGGAACTCGAGAGTTGAGTTACCACTCGACCCCCGATTTTCAGGGCGTTACAGAATAGTACACTAAGTCCACTACTCAGCGATCCAAAATTCGTCTACTAAATCTATGATGAACCACCCATCTGCTGGAAGCAAGACAACTCATCCTCCTCTTCGATGCTTGCGCTGCATGACTCATCCAACTCAGCATCACCTGCAACTACTGAAGAGTCTGATTGGTGTTTTAAAACACCGTCCCAGAGTAGGAGTGAGTGATCAACTTAGTGAGTACTATTAGCCTTGAGTTACAACAAGTATCAATTCTATGATGAATTTTATGAAAGACAAACATTTATGAAATCCTAGCTAATCTTATTAATGCATATGCATGGAACATGATATAATGCATGACCTCGCAACAACACTCCATTGAGCGACTTCGTCTAACGATCACGTATGTCCAACACTCCATCATTGTGACTTCAACTGCCGAGTCGTCAACCTAACTAGTGCGATGCAATCATGATAGCGTTAGTCGAGTTTTTAATTATTTCCGTTCATCCATCATATTAGGGAAACTAGTACACCCCACGTATCATTGCCCTCAACTAGTTGCGAGGCCAAGGCCCCTCAACGTGCGAAGCCAGGACCTCGTGATCCTTGATCCCATCAGGTTCCCTATCCCCGATTCAAGCACATGGGGAGTGCTGAGAAGAGGGATCGCTCGCGGTCACTACAGAAAAAGCTCATCACCCCAGCGTAGGCCGACAGCTCAGTCACAGTGTCCCATTCCACTATGCTCGGCTCTCGAGTCAGTGGATCGGTTTCAAACGGTTATCAATAGGCTTAAGTGGTTGAAGGGTGTTCCAGGCTCCATACATGCTACATGCGTGAGCAGACATGGTTAACGAACATGGTTGGTTAATAAGTGAACTAGACCGTGCAAGTTCGGGCGAGTACGTGACGGACGATATCGAGTACAAGCGACCTATGTAGTCCAGCTACTATCGCCCATTTGCATATGCCTAAAGCTGCTCGTTTAGCCGCAGGATGGTCCTACTAACGGGTCCACCTTCTCTCACCTTAGTTTCCTGACCAATCTAGGGACTTGATGGTATTCAATAACACTTCAACAAATCAGAATTCATCATCTAACACAAGTGACGTCATGCACTCACACATCAAACACAAAAATTCAGATTTTTCTTTAAATGCAATTACTAACAATATTACGAAATAAATGAGTATGTGTGTTGTGTGGGGTTAGTGAAGATGCCAAGAAATTTATATATCTCATGGCACAAAAATCCACAAGGGTTAATGTATCAGACATGTTACTAGGAAACATTTTACAAGAATCAAGTAAGAGATGAATATGCAATCACCAAATTCATGCCCAATCATGTTGAGGAACAACAAATATTACATAGTCATTTTATGTCAATTGGGAGGATCTAAAATGTAAAGTCTTGCCTAGGTTCTCTCTAGATTATTCAAGTACATCACCTAAATATTCATAATCATCAGATTCACACTAAAATTGGTGCTAGGCCACCTAAAAATAATAGTATGCACCTATGGATCATTGAGATATTGGGAAACAACCTAGAAGTGTCGATCTCGGGGTCGATTGGCCGGAATCCTGAGGCAATGCATTTGCATGTTAGGATTTCATACAAATCCCCTCTCGACATAAGGGGTTTCTAAAAAGACGAGAGATTACCTATCAATTGGCGGAGGGTGGTTCTTGCGGTTGTGGGTGAGGGATTTATCGAGGAAGAGGTAAGGAATTGCAAGACTCGAACTCCCTTGGGCCCCAACTTCAACAGTGACCCACCTTCTCTCCCTCCTTCTCTGTCTCTTCTCTCTTTACTCTCTCCTCTCTACTTTGTTGTTGGAGTAGTGGTGGGAGTGTGTGAGAAGGAGCCTTATGGCTTTATTTCCTAGGTTTGGGCCAATTGGCCTTAAGTTTTAACAATTTCCTTCAATAGCCCTGTGGGAGCCCTTCTTGGCTTTGGGGCAGCCCTGTCACTCATCTGGCCACCAAATTTGGTGTGTAAGTGTCTCATGGCCCAATGAGGGGTTATGCAAAATTTGAAGACAAACGGACACGGGGTTTTATCATACGATTCCGATCTTTAAATGCCCCTTATGAGGCCCATTCTGGCTGATGGGGTGGTTTTGATGGCCCCTTGGCTATGAAATTTATAGGGTATGTGCTCCATGGCCCGATGAAGAGCCGTGTAAAATTTGAAGGCAAATGGACACGGAGTTTTATCATACGGGTCCACTTTACGATCAACGGTCACTGTTTCACGATCGGGTTCCAGATTTTTTGAATGGGCGTAGAAAATATTTTAGGCCTTCACTGTAAATGTAGAAGAGATCCGACGGCTGTAAAACCTAATATCTCAATTTTATTTAAAAGTGTTAGATTTAAATTCTAGCCTTTGGGTCAAGGTTGGGGCAAGTTGCGCTCAACAAGTGCCGTTAGGAAGTCGCGGATAATTAATTTCTAGATGTCTATTGTGTCCGTAGTCCGTGACGGATCATAAGCCCAGTGAGATTTATGGCTTTCTCAATTTTTAGATTTTTCTGACCCTCCTTGGCCGCTGTACGGTCCGCACAGGCTGTTGCCAAGTAACAACAGGCTATCTGGCTTGATGGCCCGCACCCAACCAGACTGGTCCACCTTAATGGGATAACCTGGGTTAATTTGTTGGTGGTACCTCCACGAGCGGTTTAAACTAATGATCCTACGGCAAATCCTACGTGGACGCCTCAGGACACTGTTTTGGTTAAATAGGGCGTTACAGTCCAACACTCACCTCTTGACCGACCAGGAAGAAAACTTCATATCTTGGCTTCAGGCCGAGCCTGACCTCAACTCAATCCCTCGGCATCGGGTTAAACTCGAGCAAAGAGCTCGACCTCAACTCAAACCCTCGGCATTGGGCCAAACTTGACCCCAATGTTTAGCCGAGCTCAGTCTTAATAAATAGGTCGTGACCAACCTCAACGGATAAGTCGTGCTCGACCCCATCGGTCGGCCTGCGATTTGCGCCAAAAATCACGGAAACTATCTCCAACACGGTTCTCCTTGCCGAAGATCTAAAATGATCCCCACCGCGCGTAAACTTAAAATCCTACTAGGATTATGTCCCCGCCAAAATAGGGACGATCGCACCTTACGCCATCGCCTCTTCCCAAATATAAATAAGATGATACCCAGAGGAGAGAGGTAAGCACAATCTCTATCCATAAACTCTGGATACTTGAATAGACCCAGGTTCCTGACTTAGGCATCAGAGAGTTCCCAACACAAGCTAAGGTATTCTTTGTTCGGTCTATGTGGTCAGGGAGGATTGACCAGATTTTTGTATCAACGGTGGGCGTTCATTCGCTTGCTTGGGATTTGATTTGATTGTTTTAAATTGATTCCCATGAACTCCTTCATTAGCTGGCCACTCTTACTCGGGTGGTAGTCTCTCAGGAGTTTCAACTCCCCTTCCAGGTTCGAGTACCCATAGGTGGGAAGATTCAACTAGCGTGACTGTGTGAGGGTGTGCGCGCGCTTGTGTTTGAAAAAACCATAATATATATATATATATATAAAAAAAAAGAAAAAAAAAAGCAGTGAGCGTTCGATGAACATTGTTTCTTATGACGTGGTCACTTGAGATTTGTATATGCTTCATTTTTTGGTCCATAAGCTAAAATGAGCTGTCAAAACTGATAGAGGGTGTATAAAACTGATAGAGGGTGTAGATATACACGGCATACATCAAAGGTGGGCCCCACGGTCAGATCCCACCCACATAGCTGGTCGCAGCTAAGTCGCGTCCAATTGGATGTCACACGCACATTGCGGAGGCCCCACAGAGCTTTGAGCTGCAAGAACTTCCTGTAACACATGTTACACGAAACTCGCGTCCAGTTAGAATACAGCTGGCTGTAGGTGGTTAGCTCTTAATCATACAATCTTCGAAACTAAGGTGTTGCATCGATCGAGTTGAGCCGTGGTTCAACGATTACTGTTGATATACTGGGACCCACTCAGTAAATGGACCTGGCCCAAAAACAACAATCCGAAGCCTTGCATTGGTGGAGCGAGAATAGACGGTCTGCATTGATTGACCGAGAATAGACTGGGAAGTAAATGCATCCACGGTTTCCTTTCCATGCACAAATAGTAACGGATGGATGGATAGGATCTAACGATCTAGGAATTTTTTATTTTTTATTATAGCATTTTATATCAACGGTGTGATACCCATGGTCTGGATCTGAACTGTGGGGCCCACTTATGATGTGCGTATCTTCAGAAATTATAAAAAAAGTCATAACATTTCAAATGGAGGAATCATGGTATCCTTTACCGGGAGGCTTTGCACCGAAGTCTTGTCTTCAGCGATGGGAGTGATTTTATACTCTGGTAGCCTGTGATGGCTAGTGGCCGGTGAACTTTGGGCCCCACCATGATTTATTTGATTTATCCACGCCGTCCATCCACTTTCACAGATAATTTTAGGGCTTTGTTCCAAAATTGAGGCATATATTAGTTTCAGGTGGACCACACCACAGGAAAACAGTAGTGATTGAATATCCACCATTAAAAACCTCCTAGGGTCCACTGTAATATTTATTTGACATCCAACCTGTTGATTAGGTCATACATACCTGGATTAAAAGGAGGAAAATATCGTCTCGCTCCAAAACTTTTGAGGCCCACAGGAATTTTTGATTGTGGAAGTTCAACCAACACTTTTTCCTGTGATGTGGTCCACTTAATATTTGGATCTAAATCATTTTTGGGCTCACATCATAAAATGCTATCGAGAAATGGATGGACGGCGTGGATGAAATACATACATCATGGTGGGGCCCACAAAGCACCGACCACTAGGCATTGGCTAGTGGCACGGTTACTTGCCAATCCGCGTCCGCTTGATAGGGAGGTACTGAGATTCAATCCTAAACTCTGATTCGTGGACCTTGCTTTGGTGAAATAAGATCTTTGTATATTTTAATCTTTGAACGTACAATAAATGCCCACAAATGCATCTAAACTGGGACCATATTTTAGTGCCTGTGTATCATCCATCACACTCAACCCACGTACCAAAGTTTCTCTTTTTAGCTACGACAAGTAGGGCCCACGTTTCATAATTCAGAGCGCTCGTCTAATGATTCCTCTCGTGGATGGACCGTGCCCTAACCTTTCGATTTCTGGCCTAAAAATAGATGGTCTGGATGGTTAGGAAGAGAAATCAGCAACGGTCCAAGTTCGAGTAATAAAAGTCCTAATGTTCACGGTTAGAATCTTTCGGTATGGGATATTTTGGGCCATGATCCATCCCGGGCAGTACAAAACAGACCAATGGTCTGGATTACTGATCCACGGGGCCCACTTTCCCTACTGAAAACCCGAGCACACGGTAAAACTCTAGCCTCGAGTGCGGATCCTATCACTCCACGCATCGTGGCCTTCAAGCAAAGGCTGAGATGAGAAATGCAGCAACGATCCACATTCGATCGAAAAAGGCCCACAATATGTGGCCAGATTCATCCAATCTACGAGAATTTTGGAGCGTTGGCCTGTCCTAACACGGTGGGCTGCATCAGGCCAACGGCCTGGATCAACAATTCATGGGTCCCACATGGGACGAAAGTGAAGATGATGTACTGCACGTGAATCCTACTGTAAATGGTAAGATGAATCATACCACATGCAGTCCGCATCTTTGCGAAAAATACACGTGTTCCCAATTCGGGAGCGGGTTAGGTGAGACCCCGGATCCACCGAGATGGGTGGGACCCCAGACTGTGGGGCCCACTGTGATGTATGTGACTACATCCACGCCGTCCATCCGTATTGAAAGCTTATTTTAGCCAATGATCCAAAAAATGAAGCAGTTCCAAAACACAGAGGTACCATAATAAAGGAAAAAGTGGCGATTGACCATTAAAAACTTCTTACGGGCCACAAAATCTTTGGATCAAGATGATATTTGTGTGGTCTCTTCACGTGTGTTTGTGAACTTATCAACAGGTTGGATGGAAAATAAACATTCCGGTGGAATCCATGAAGTTTTTAATGGTGGGGATTCAATCACGACTGTTTCCTATGGTGTGGTACACCTAAGATTTGAGTAAGCTTAATCTTTGGAATCATGACCTGAAATGAGTTTTCAAAATGGTTGGACGGTGTGGATTTAAGGCACATATATAACTGTGAGTCCCACTGTCGGGGGTCTCACCCACCTTCGTGGATCCGGGTCTCATCGAATCCGCTCCCTCTCAATTTCGACAGGTGGGGCCCATTTCAACGATGCGAATGCCGGCATCTTCCAATCAGAGAGTAGTCGGAAGATGCATGGAACGGTCTCGATTCCGAGCCATGGGCCCACCTAGCATTCAAATGGTAAAGACTTTGATACTCTGGTAGAGTGCGGTGGATGATCCGCAGGCTCTTTTAGAGATTACTTAGAAATTGCATACGTTTGTCAATAAGTAATTCAAACTAAACTATCCAAAGTATGGTTGCCTGATTAGATACATCACGAACAAAAAATTAAGATCATCTGACCGTCGGATTGGTGGACATTTAACGGATGGTTAGATATGAATTTATTGAACGGTTCTATTTCACTAAACAAGTGTCCACCAATCGCTGCTTAGGATTGTTCAACCAATCTTATTTTATGATTATTATTTTTTCACAGTGGGTCCCACAGTTTAGTCGGTTTAATTTAAGTTTATATATCGTAAGTAAACGATTTCTGAGAGCCTGTTGGACTATCAAAAAACTCCTTACGAAGAAAAACCGTGTGTACCGTGCAAACTGATGGCGGCCAACTATTTGGATATTTCCCAGACCGTCTGGCGCATGGAATTGAACGCAATTTTTTCCATCTCACGATTAATTGCAACACGAAGCGTTGTATCAGGACCGTCCAAATGGTGGGACCAACTACGATGGCCCGCATATAAACATCCGTGATGAAAATAAAATAGCATGTGATTGATAAAATCTCCTCTTTCGAATCAGAACGTCAACACGATGTTCTTTGTCGTTGATCTTAATGCTACAAATTTACGGCTAAGATTTCATCTCAGACGGTCATCTGCAGAAGGGCCCACTAGAATGAAGGATAACTTTCGCCGACCATAATACCATGTGTAATTTAGGTGGCGAAGAACATTGGCTTCTTCATTGGAGAATCCGTCAAGAGTCAGTGAATTTAAAAAAGAAAAGGTCTGAGGGGATAAGTAGCAAGTACTAAATCTCGAGAGGGCCTGTTTGGATGTCATATCCTCGGGAATAAGGTCCGGCATGTGCTTTGCGATCGGCTTTTTACCGGGCGGGGCTTCGGTGGATCCTCGGTGGATCCCTGACTGTGGGCAGGGGCGGCTCGATATTGGGCCCTAGGCCAGTTATAAAAATGAGCCTTTTTATTTTAAAACGATGTTAGAATTTAATTATTTGAGAACTTAATTAGTAATAAAATAGGTAGCTGCGGTCCCAAAGTTCTAGGAGAAAAAATTATTGGAAATGATGCTATTATTTTGAAAAGATACGGTAGAGTTAGACCGTTATTATTGATAATGATAGTTTCTAGGATTTGTTTTTTATTTTTAATTTTAAATTTGTAAACTAATTTTTAGATGTTCCTATTTTGTAGGTCCTTAAATAAGTTTTATTTCAAAAAAATTAGGCTTTTTTTTCTTATTTTTAATTTTAATTTTGCTATGATATAGGACCTTCATAATTAAATTTTTTTAATTTTGTTATAATATAGGGTCTTCATAATTAGGGGGCCTTAGGCGATTGCCTCACCCGCCTACCCC
This sequence comes from Magnolia changhungtana, assembly GCA_030180095.1. NCBI lineage: Eukaryota > Viridiplantae > Streptophyta > Magnoliopsida > Magnoliales > Magnoliaceae > Magnolia > Magnolia changhungtana. The sequence goes on from JASAUF010000633.1 coordinate 5,023,995, forward strand.
TTTCAGCCGCCCCTGACTGTGGGGTGTTATGGACAGATGTCTTAAATTTGTCTGTTGGTCTATCGAAGATATCGACAGGGTTTCGATGACATCGATGGCAGTCGTCGATGACATCGAAGGTTGCTCGATGCCATCGATAATTCACAGAAATTTTCACCCCTGGTCGCTGGACAGTTTTGGTCCGTCTTCGATGACATCGATGGACCTTCGATGACATCGAATGTGTTACGCAGATTTTCTGCGGAAATGCAAATTTTACATTTTTTATTTCCTATTCTGATTATACTTCTTTCTAAATTTATATAAAGGAGTGTATACGAGATTGAAAGATATTCTAAGGCTTTCTAAAGAAGTTCCAAGGGTTCCTAAAAGGATTTTAAGGTTTTTAAAGGGTGTAGCAAGGGTGAGATTTGAGATTGTTTGAATCAGGCAAGTCCTCTCTCTTTGTAATTTCTATTTTCATAGTGGAGATCTGTCGCTTTGTGCTTTGGTTTTTTCCCACAAGGGTTTTCCACGTTAAATTTGTGTTCTCTTGTGTGTGCTTGGTGTCATTGGATTGCTATCCTACATCTAGATCCGCGTGATTCTGCATGCCAAAATCCCAACAAGTGGTATCAAAGCAATCGTTGGGGCACAAATCTGAATCTGCAGTATTAGTAATAATGGCGAGCATCAGGTATGAGATTGAGAAGTACTCAGGAAAAAATAATTTTGACCTATGAAAGATCAAGATGATGAGTTCCTTAATCAAGCAAGGCGAAGATGGTACTCGTGAGAAGCGAAAGTCTACTATGACTGATGATGGATCGAGTAGATGTAATGGTAATGTTTTGTTTGTGTCTACGATCAAGCGGCCATATGATAATCATAAGGACGAGTGGATGCTAGACACGAGCATATTTTCACATGACTCCTCATCAAAGTTGGTTCGCCAACTACAGGGAGTGTGATGGTGGACATGTGTTTATGGGCAATAGTTTTGCCTATAATGTTTTGCCTATGGGCATGGAAAATGGAGTTATGAGAAAGAGAAAGAGGGCTTGTTGTTGGAGAATGGGGGTTATGAGAGAGAGCTAGGGTTTATTTCCTAGAGTTGGGCCCCTTGGCCTTAAGTTTTCATAATTTTCCAAAATAGCCCACAAGGACTCTATTGGAAGTTGAGGCGGCCCTATTACCCCTCCGACCATCAAATTTGGGGCGTAGGTGTCTCATGGCCCGATGAGGGGCCATGCAAAATCTGAAATCAAACGGATGAACGACTATGAGATTTGAGCATAGGGTTCCGATTTTTAAATGGCCCTAGGAAGCCCATTCTGATTGATGAGATATTTATGGTGGCCCTCTGGCCATGAAATTTATAGGGTAGGTGATCCATGGCCCGATGAAGGGTCACACAAAATTTGGGAACGATCGGATATGGGGTTTGGTTGTATAGGTCTGATTTGCGATCAATGGTCACCGTTCCACGATCGGGTCACAAACTTGGTGGACGGGCGTAGAAAAATACAATAGACCTTCACCGTAAACATAGAAGAGATCCGACAGCTGAAAAGCCTGGAATCTGAGTTTCATTCAAATGATGCCAGATTCCAATTTGGCATTGGCGGGGTGCATTCGGAAAGTGCCAGATTACAATTCTGGGTGTCCACTGGGTCCGTGGTCCGCGATGGGCCACAAGCCCAGTGAGATCTTCAGTTCTCTAAATTTTTAGATTTTTCTGACCCTTCTCGGTCGCTAGGTGGCCCATACGGGCTGTTGTTAAGTGTAAACAGGTCATCTGGCTTGGCGGCCCGCACTTTGTCCCATCATAACTAGACTAGTCCACCCCAGTATAAACTAACATTGAGTGCTAATGGTCATTAAGTGATATTATAAGTTAATTAATAATAATAATAATAATAATAAAATCTCAAGGATTTTTGGGAATCCAAAACAGTAAAAATTCAGGATGTTACAAGACCGTACATTAGTACGGGCATAAAGGGTGCTTAACACCTTCCCTTTTTGTAACCGAGGTCCCTTACCCAGAATTTCGGATCACAGATCAGGAGTCATTCTAAGGTAGGAGAGTCTTCGGATTTCTCCAACCTTATGTATTCCGCGGTTCTAGCCCACTACGGGATTCTGAAATATTTCAGCTAGTGGCGACTCCAATATCCATACTTAGTCTAATCATCCACCACCAAGCATTTAACATACCAAACCAGTGTGGGCGCCGATTTCCAGTGTCTACAGTTGCATATTATTTTATTTGATTCTTAATTGCATATTATAGAGATAATTTATTTGAGTTATTAACTGACTTCAATTAATTATCGTTGTGTTTAAATTGCAATTATTTCCTTATTATTAGATGATGTATAATGTAATTGAATTTAGGTGTGCTCTGCCCCAAAAGGATCACTATGTTATTTTTATGGGTGCTTTGCCCAGGGTCATTCCCGGAAGGATCGGTACGGTACGGGTGCTCTGCCCAGGGTCATTCCTAAAAGGATTAGCACGGGTGCTCTGCCTTGAGTGTTCCCTAAAAGATATGCACACACGAGTGCTCTGCCCTAGGTATCTACGCTAAAAGTCTATTCATCAGGTACTCTGCCGAGGGTCATTCCCTAAAAGGATCAATACCAGTGCTCTGTCGAGGGTCATTCCCAAAAAAAGATTAACACACACGGGTGCTCTGCCCTAAATTGAACAAAAAAGGATTTTAAATGACTGTATTATCTTATTTTGATATTATGAAAAATAAATTATTATTGTTGTCAAGTAAAATGTCGATTCAAAACTCGTAATTAATTCTATTTATTTTATTGAGTTGTATTGGTGTTAAAGTAGAATTTTCAATTTTAAGAATGATGTGACCTTACGAGTCGTCGCGTCACACCCTTATAGATTATTTTATAGGATCTGTGTAAGAAGAGCCAATTGGACAAGATTGAGGACTTTCCTTTTGTCTATTTGAGGATTTTCTAAAATTCAATGCATTTTGTTATTATTATTAGTTTTTATCAATGTAATTAAAGATTCAATGATTGATTAGTGGACATTATTCAATAACAATGATTTTTATTCTTTTAGTTGCTCTGATTGCCTTGAAAATACATGATTATAATGTGGGCTATGTTGTATATTTTGTTTAAGTACAACTCACAGTTCTGAAATTCGGGTTCGGGCCTAGCCAACTCGGGTACCGAATTTTGGGATGTGATAGATTGGTATCAAAGCCTAGGTTTTAGATTCTCACGAGAACCTTAGATGTATGTTACACTAATAATTAGATTAAACCTTAGTTAAAACCAACTCAGGACTTAGAATTGAGATTGAATTAGAGACCCTAACTTAGCACCCCTTTGGTTTTGTGGAAAAAAATAATTAATATTATTAATTCAAACTTTGGACACCTTTTCATTTGTGCTAATATGAAAGTTAACCCTATTTAGACCTAACATCAGGTAAAGAACTCATTTTGGACCATATATGAATTTTATATAATTTTATCTATCTACTTTTTGTTAGATAGCAATGGATAGCAAGAAGTGACTGACTTCGAAAATTCATAATTAATTAAGTACAACTCTGATCGAGGTGATTCAAAATCTAAATTGTATATTAATAAGTCTATTTTCATAGAAAATTTATTAGAAATTATAATTCCACGCTTTATTAGATCAATTTTGGGTTGTTGTTAGACTATTCATAAATCATTCAATTTTGGATAGCATTCACTGTCTGAATTTTAGAAATTTCGGTAGACCTCAGTATATGTTGAAATTTTATAACGTGTTAGTAGACTTTTATATATATATATATATATATATATATATATATATATATATATATATATATATATATATATATATATGACCAATTAATGTTTGAAACTTCCAATGCATCAAATGGAACAAAACCTTCAACATCAGAAATTTCTGCACTTCAACTTCGATATATATCTCAGCACCGTCCCTTTTAAACCATCACATATACCAACTCCAGCCACCAAATCCTTTACTGGAAATCCAATAAATATTTTGTGAAGGATATTTTCAACCGATCATAGATTGTACTTGTAAACAATTCAAGTCATGTTACTCTATCACGAACGCCTAAACCTGATGCCTTTAGAGTGGATCACTTGTAAATAGAGTAGTTAGGACCTAAAGTATTTTCAAGTTGCCTTAGTTATACCGACCATGATCACACTTCTACATCACAACTGTTAAAATCTTGCTACAGCTGTCGATATGAAGACCATGTTGTATGTTTATGCACGACCCCTTCGTCTTCGCCAACCATAAAATCAGGGACCACCTAAGTAAGTCTATAGGCCACCTCCACAGAATGGGTTGTCATCCATGCAACAAAGATCTGCACTGCACTCTTCAACGAAACCATCATCTCGAGATCACCTCCACCATATATTTAAAAAGTGTCATGGTCGCAACCGAGGTCATAACAGTAAGGACACCCACAAGACATCTTGAGATCACACCAACCATCCCACAACAGATTAAGCGAATAGGAAGTAGATATCACCGATCCTCGCACTGGTAGTCACAACATTTGAAGTTAGCCACAACATTCGTAATCGTAACTGCAACCCTTAAAGACTCAACTGCAGCACCATGTTTCTCCATAGCCATACCAAGTATCTTAGCAACAACATTCGTTGTACCTGTCACATTATAGCCATGCCAAGGACCACTTTGATAATCTCAATAACTACCACCACCACATCAATGATGACAACAAAATCAAAGACCTCCATGACACTGGTGTCAACCCTTGGTTATGTCGTCGCACTATCAGAAAAGAGTAGGTTTCTACCAATAATTTCATAACACCATCACATGAAGACACACCACAACCAACGTAAATGTCAACGCAAACTACGTCATAACCCTTGGTTCGGTTCTAGTGTGCTAACGGTTCGGTTCCTGTTTCGAAAATCTTAGAACCGTTAGGAATGGTTCGGTTCCGATTTCACCCTAGAACTGGACCGAACCGACCCATGTGCACCCCTAGTTTTACCGCAAGGGGCTGATTTGCGATCAACGGTCACCGTTCCGCAATCAGGGTTCAGATTTTGTGAACGAGTGTAGAGAAATGTTTTCGGCATTTTATATAAATTTAGAAGAGATCCGATGGCTGAAATGTCTCATTTCTCTGTTTCAAACAAGAGGGCCATTGATTTAAAATTTTAATCCTTGGGCTAAGGCTGGGGTGAGTCGCGTTGGCAAGTGCCGACTAGGTAGCATCGATATTTCATTTCCGGGCGTCCTCTAGGTCCGTAATTCGTGTCGGACCACAAGCTTGGTGAGGTCCACGGTCTTCCCAAGTTTTAGATTTTTCCGACCTTCTTTGGCCATTACACGACCCGCACAGACAGTTGCCAAGTACAATCAGGCGAACCAGCTTTATGGCCTGCACTCGGTCCGAACATAATCAAACTTGACCGCATTAATGAGATACCTTGAGTTAATTTGTTAGCGGTATCCCTCACATGAGTGATCTAATCAGGTAGTCCTGTGGTAGTTCCCACGTGGATGCCTCAGGACACTGTTCTGGTTGAGCCAAGTGTTACAGTGTTCGAGCTGTCGGCCTATGCCGGGGTGATGTGCCTCCTCATAGTGACCAATGAACACTGACAAAGGTGATAGATTATTGTTTGAATGACCCATGTCAAATACCTAGCTGATGGTTCCGTGTTGGAGTACCGTTTGAATGACTCGGGAGTGAATGAAATCGGGTGACGAGCTTCCTTTTGTGGTAATTTGATTTTATGTGACAAGTACGTACTTTTGAATTGAGTGATCATGCTCAATGTTAGGATGGTGACCTATCCCGAGTTGATCCTCATACCTTTGAGTATCATGTCGTACCTTTGGAATTGTTGATTTGTGAGATATAACAGGTGATACCTAAATTTGGATTAATAAATACTGGTGATAAGCTGCTACGTACAGCAACGAGCTACATGATCTAGATAAGGAATCGTGATATAATGTCGATATCCTAGATTCGCCAACTTGATGCTTGAACTAGAAATAATAACTACTTGATTAATCATATATATCATTACATTATTGGGCTATGTTACAGGCCAACCATTGCGCATATGTTGACGTCCTCACTAGCAATAGTGTTGATGTGGAAGGTTTACGACTGTTGTATTCCTGGACATTCATCATGCTAAACATTATTGGATTGTGATGCGGGCCAATCATTGCACATATCATCATGTCATTCATACATTTAAATAATTAACTTATTAATAATTTGTTTTATAATGCTAGTATTACATGTGTTGATTGAGTCGATAATATGTGTAACTTAAAACTAATAAAACATTGAGTTAGTTACTCACTCCCACAAGGAACAGTGTTTTAAAATACCAATCAAGTAATATTATCGATGCAAGTTGCATCGAGATCTCAGACGGACATGCTTATATAGGCTTGCACCACAATTATTAAGTTTTAGAGGATTGAGCTAAAACTGAAAACTTTACACTTTAATCATTTTGGGTATGTATATTGTGTCTTGTATAATATTCATTTTGACAAATACTACTCTTAAAATTGTACATTTTAAATATTAGTGATTTATTTTTAGGATTAATTATCTTTACTAAACTTTTGATGCCGTTGATTTAAAATTACTCTAATCGGTGACTATTAATCGGACTGCGCGGACACGTGAAGACTCGCCCACGTGCAATTTTACTAGGTTGATACTCGGAAATTCGTGATCGGAGTCTCCGTACTCAAGTATCAATTTTCAGGGTGTGACATTTATAATTCAAGTAGTTCATGCCAGATGAAAAAGTTAGGAGAAAGATGCACACTCTTAATTTTTACAAGCCTCATCATTATGATTATGAGAAAGCCACTCTAACCATTAGATGCCACATCAAAGTTTAGGCCCCGTGGCCTTAAACACTAAGTCCATCCATGATTCAAACAGGCCACACTAAGAGAAATAGTTTAGAGAGTGAGGGTTGCCTTGTACACTATTTCTATCAATACGATCCACCTGAAACCATTAAGGACATGGCTGGTTTTTGAACCCTTGGCCTATCATGCGGTAACACTCGTGTTTGTTGAGGTGGTTGTCACATATAAATGATGGTGGACCACCTGAGTGACCGACTTCTTTCTACTACAACCAACCCCAACTTTCATTAAAAATGATGAGGAAAGGTACTTCAACAACAATTACTTGAATTAATGGAGTAGCACATTAAAAACATTTATAAAAAGAATACTAAAATGTTTGTTTCTTATTAAGTATGTAGTTATTTTTTGTCAAATTGCTAAACTATCAGGCCACATGCTCGGTGATAATGCAGTACACATGATCTCTATGTTTTAGATAGCATAATAAATGATGTGGACACTCTTTGGCGATGAGAATTATTGACCACTTCATTACTTGCATCTCTCAAACTAATACTTTGGATTTTTACTTATAATTTAAATATTTTCTTTTTTAGAATTATAAATAAGAACTTGTGTCAGACCACGACTTGAAATTGAAATGTTAGTTTATTTTTTTATTTTATTTAACATCATAACAAGAGCCTTTGGACTGGGACAGGGGAAGTGGATGGTGGGGTGTGATGGGGTAGGTGGTGTGATGATGTCACCAAGTTATGTTGGGCCCATCAAGATGTATTTGTTATATCCACACCGTTCATCCATTTTGAGAGATCATTTTAGAGTGTGGGCATAAAAATGAGGGAAATCAAAAGTTCAGGTGGACCACACCTTAGAAAGCAATAGAGACAATGATGTCTGTCGTTGAAACCTTCCTAAGGGTCACCACGTTGTTTATTTGCCAAACAACCTGTTTATAAGGTCACATGAGCTAGGATGACGGGAAAAATCAAATATCAGCTTGATCCAAAACTTCTGTGGCCCCCAAGAAGTTTTCAATGGTAGTCACTCAATCCATCCTCCTTTCTGTGGTGTGGTCCACTTGAGCTTTGGATCTGCTTCATTTTTGGGCTCATGCCATAAAATGATCACATCAAATGGATGGAGGGTTTGGATATAACACATACATCATGGTGGTCCCCACAGAACTGGGTGATGTCAACACATCCAGCAATCCACTTTCTTGGTCAGGACAGCATTTATGGATTTTATCCTAGTTATGTCTTTTCTCTCGCTTTCAAATATCAACCTACCAGCAATATAAGAATCATTACCATCCACTTTCCTTCCTCAAAAAGTCCTCCAATCCAATGGCTGATATTGCTTGTTGGCTTCGGCCATCCATGACATGGCATGAAAGATGACGGTTTAGATCACATGGGCTGTTCCACACACATGAAAATGATGATAACTTGAAAAAAAAGAGAGTGAGAATCACTTTAACCTGGCCCATTATTGGATGGCTGTAAATGAGTGTGTGCTTACCATATAAAATTGAGAGATCTGAGCTTTCCATCAGGTGGGCCAAACCATTTCACTCCTAGATTGGTCATGAAGAAATTATAGCCGTCCATTTCTTGTACAGTATGGCCCACCTGAGTGAAAGGCCTGATTTTTGTCCACAAGATCCAAATAGTGTAGACCGACTTGATGGAAAGCTGGGATCTTGGATCGACCTAACAAGCTTCCTTTAAATGAACGCCTCTGATTATCTGATGGCAGCTTTCTCATGTGGACCCTGACCGGTTGGCACCCAACACTTGCATTGCAAAACTACAAAAAGAAATTATCATGCATCTCTCTGTACAGGGAACTGATTCGGTAGTATTGTCTGTACTGAAACTTCCATGCAACCTACATTCTAATGCTGTTGTAGGAAGGAGATGGTGGATCGGGACCGTCCATCCAAGGCTTTGAGTGGCTTTAAATTTAGAAACACTCCAACTTGGATGGTCACAGTATCTAATATGTATCAGTCAAATCAAAATTAAAAACATAGATGGTTGATGACTTGTATTTATTTTGCAGAAAATTGTGGGAAAACGACGGTTAGGATCTTTTGACTAGTAAACTATGGGCCATCTGCTGTAGAGTCCAATAGATGGACGGTCCCGGACACCCGCCATCTGCTACATATAAAGCGGATGTAGGTTGCAGTTGCACAGGTTATTTCAGTGCATACGACTCTATTTAGAGGAACTATGTATACAAAGTGGCGCCCATTTATCAGTGATCCTGGCATTGGTCGGGTAGGACAGAAGGAATATGTCCAAAAAAATCTTTCAGAACGGAAATCCTAGCCATTAATTTCGAGCCTTTTTTAGTTGAATGTGGACCGTTGGTTATTTTTCTTCTTAAACTTTCATTTGTCCAGTTGAGTCTATCTATCTAGCATGGTCTGTAGTATGCACGGTGGAGATTAATCATTTAAATGACCAATGGTTCGGATCACTGAAAAAATGGGCCCCACTTCTACAAATGGACCAGGATCATGATTTGCTGTGGATATCATCAGTGTCAACGATCAGATATTCTTCCTCTACGCAAACTCATTCATTCACGCTTTCCTGTCCTGAGCTTTGCCACATATACAGGCGGGAAGCGGATTGCGTACGTTGTAACTTAGCAGGCTATAGTTTACTGAGTAAACTCTGTGGGGCCCACCGTTGATGTAAATATCATATCCACGCCATCTATCGGTTTTTAAAGATCAATTTAGGTTACTATTAAAAAAATTTAAATACATAAAAATCTCAAGTGGACCACACCACATGAAACAGTGGGGATAGAGATGTTCACCGTTGAAACCTTCCCATGGCCCACAGTAATATTTATTTTTCATCCAACCTGTTAAAAAGGTCACAAAGACATGGATGAAGGGAAAGCACAAATATCAGCTTGATCCAAAACTTTTGTGTCACCCAAGAAGTTTTCAACGGTAGGCGTTCAATTCACACTGTTTCCTGTTGTGTGGTCCACTTCAGGTTTGGATATGCTTAAATTTTTGGATCATGAAATAAAATGAAATGTTAAAACGGATGGACGGATTGGATAAGATACATACATAAAGGTGGGCCCCACAGAGTTTACTCAGTATGAAGGAGAAAAGAGGATCTGCACGGGCTGCACCCAACCAAGGACCTTGACCACCGGACCCAAACTTGGGTTGGGTCCACCCAAGTTGCGGCCCTAGTTCTATATGGCATAGATGCAATGCAAGGTCATTGGTGATTTTCTAACCGTCCATTTTCCTCAAACAAGTGTGGCCCACCTGATGAATGGATAGGCTTAGCGCTGTCAATAGGCTGGGCCGGGTCTGTCAAGCCCAACCAGAAAGTAGAACGTAGGCCCATAAACAGGCCCGAGCCTGCTCCATGATAATTATGCACGGCCCAAGGGCAGCCCAGCCACCCACTTCAGTGCAAGATCTGGGCTGTTCACTGAGTGTGGCCCATAATGCATGATACATGACAATAATGCCCTTGAAATTCTAAATAGGCCGGGTGGGCTGGAAGCTTCTTACAGCCCAAGGCCCACCCAAAAGCCAACGAGCCAACCCGGCCCATCATCAACCTTAATAGGCTTCTTTTATTTTTATTTTTTATGGGGCGGAGATGCTAGAGGTGAAAGCCAACAGCACAGGTCAGTGTATTGACGTGAGGAAGCGAATGGGAATGTGTACCATGCACTAGTTGGTGCATTGACGTCGGCAAGTTCTGTGGATCCCATTATGAGGTACGTGTTATATCCCAACCATCCATTCATTTGGTGGGCTCATCTTAAGGTTTGAGCTGAAAAATAAGACAGATCTAAAGATCAAGTGGACCACACTGTAAAAAGTAGTGGGAGGTTAAACGTCTATCATTGAAACTCTTTTAGAGTTGGAAGTTTCGGATCAATATGAAATTTGTTTTTCCTCTTCATCCGTGTAGTTGTGACCTTATTAACAGATTGGATGGAAAATAAATCATTATGGTGGGCCTTATGAATTTTGTAAAGGTGAAAATCATTTTAGAATATATTTTTTTTAATTTAAAAGAAGAGTTTATCTGAACCATACCAACCCGATCGGACTGGACTCAATTCGGGTCAGGTCAGCAGTGAAACGGATCCGATTGAGTCAGATGACCCAGACGTGGGTCTCGATTCGGACTCGTTAGTTCATTAAAAACTCCTGACCGGTCGAGTTGGACCCAATCTGGTCCGACTCGACTCGATTGCCACCTCTATCACAGATGGATATCCCAGATGACCGGACTCTGTGGGGCCCACCATGATGTATGTACTTTATTCATGCCATCCATCCGTTTTGCTAGCTCATTTCAGGCCATGGGCCCAAAATTGAAGTATATCCTAATCACAAATGGACCACACCACAGGAAATAGTGGAAATGAAAGGCCTACCGTTGAAAACTTCCTGATGGCCCAGAAGTTTTGGATAAAAGCTGATATTTGTCTTTTCCTTTCATCCAGGTCGACCTATGTGACGGTGAGACCCTCGACCTTGGGTGTGCACTGATTGTACTAAGGTTTTCAGCTGTAATAGTGGGGCCATGGTTTAAATGTAACCCTAAGCGTTCTAGGGCTGACCGTGATGTCTGTGTTACATCCACTCCGTCCATCCATTTTACCAGCTCGTTTCAGGTTTTACATATGAAAAAAAAGACCAGATCCAAAACTCAAGTGGGCCACACCAAAGAAAACAGTTGGGATGGAACGCATACCGTTGAAACCTTATTGGGACCAACCGTGATGTTTGTATAGACTATGCTATCCAACCCGTTTAAAAGTGATTCCTACCCGAATGAAGGGAACGGACAAATATTGGCGTGATCAAAGACTTCTGTGTCCTCCAAGAAGGTTTCAATGGTGGGCATTCAATCCCCACCGTTGATGAATTCAGGCACTGCTCTTCTTGACCGTACATTCTTCGTCCATGGATTTAAGGAGTGACACTATCCTATCAAGAATATTTTTCTGTTATTAGTCCATCAACGTTCTTCAATAGGAAACCAACGATCTGGATTTCCAAACCATAGGATCCACATCTCAGAATTGAAACTCGTGTGTACTGTATAAAGGGCAACGGATCTTTTTGATAATCCGCGTATCATCCTTCATACACTGGCATTCGTAAATTGTCACGTGGCACCAAACCGTCTAAATTGTGGAAAGTACTGTAACTAAGGTACATTCCAAAGACCAGATTGTTTGAACCATCTCATCATATGATCCATGCACACATTCTTACTGAAATACGACCGTTGGATGGTATTCACTTCAACCGTCCATTAAATGTCTTACAATCAGATAGCTATATAAAAGAATAAGTGTACTTTTTTTGTTTGTTATACATAAAAACTAGGTTTCCATAATTCGTTCAATACGTTTTTTACTTAGTTATACGGTCGTGTACAATTTCTTAGTGCCCGAGTATCATCTATCACAATATAACAGAGTATAAAAAGTTATCCTCAAGAATCTTAGAGAAAATGACCACTGTAGACTAACCCTTTTACCCAGCGGTTTATATGAAAGAATACAAACCTTAGTTACCAATCTAGATTAGCACGTGCGGACAGCGACGTTGAGGACGAAACTACCCCTCCTTTTCGCTGCGAAGACGTGCGCTGACGCTCCTCGAACTGAGAGTTGTACGAACGGCTTAAAAGGATTGGGGTCGGTGGTCTGTGGGCCCCACCATGATGTATGCTATTCATCCATGCCGTCCATATATTTTTCCATATCATTTTATGGTATACGACAAAAAATGAGGTATATGCAAATCTCAAGTGTACCACATTACAGGAAACAGTGTTGAATGAGCGTCGACCATTAAAAACTTTTTGGGGGCCCACTGTGATGTTCGTGAGAAATCCTCCCCGTCTAAGTTCATTCATAGGTCACAAAGACCTGGATGAAGAAGAAAAACAAATTTCATAATGATCTAAAACTTCTATAACCCCTAAAAGGGTTTCAATGGTAGACGTTCAATTCCCCATTGCCTTTTACAGTGTGGTCTACTTGATAGTTAGATCTATCTTATTTTTAGTCTCAAGCCTGAATATGAGCTCGCCAAATAGATGGACGGTTTGGATATAACACATACCTCATAATAGGACCCACAAAAAGTGGTGGGATTACAACAGCAAAAAAAAAAAAAAAACCAACGTCGATATATCGACTAGCAGTCGATATATCGAAAATGGTCCAGAACTGTCCAGTGAGTTTTCCTCAAAAATCTTACAATTTTCGATATATCGACTATCTGTCGATATATCGAAAATGGTGTTTTACCTTTAGCTATGGATTATAACAGTAGTATAATCGTAGTCTGTGCTACTTCATGAAATTTTTTATTTATTTATTTTTATTTTTATTTTTTTACATGGAGAAATTTATTCTACCTACAATTTTCTTTAATACATATTTATATAAATAGGTATATATAAGTATATAAAATTTTTTTCCCTCTTTTTTTTCATTTATTTTTTTAATCATTTAACAAGAATATCTTCTAAACCAAAATTAGTTACTTGACGTACCACATATGATTTTGGGGTAAGAGAAGCTACTTTAGCCAACCAACCTAGTTATTTTCCAAGATTCCATCAGGTCGATGGTTGAGCGAGGCAACGTAGAAATTGAGCGAGGCAACGTAGAAAACGAGCGAGGGAACCTATGATTTGAGCAAGGCAACCTAGGAATTGAGCGAGGGAAGCTAGAAATTGAGCGAGGCAACGTAGAAATTGAGCGAGGGAAGCTAGAAATTGAGCGAGGCAACGTAGGAATTGAGCGAGGGATGCCAGAAATTGAGCGAGGGAAGGTAGAAATTGAGCGAGGCAACGTAGGAATGAGCGAGGAAGGTAGAAATTGAGCGAGGGGAATGTAGAATGAGCGAGGAATGTAGAAATTGAGCGAGGCAACCTAGGAGTTGAGCGAGGGAAGGTAGAAATTGAGCGAGGGAACCTAGAAATTGAGCGAGGGAAGGTAGAAATTGAGCGAGGCAAGCTCGAAATTGAGCGAGGCAAGCTAGAAATTGAGCGAGGCAACGTAGGAATTGAGGGAATGTAGAAATTGAGCGAGGGAAGCTCGAAATTGAGCGAGGTAACCTAGGAGTTGAGCGAGGGAAGGTAGAAATTGAGCGAGGGAAGGTAGAAATTGAGCGAGGGAAGCTAGAAAATCGGCGGGGCAAACTAGAAAATCAGCTAGGCAAACTAGAAAATCGGCGGGGTAGACTTTAAAATCGGCGGGGGAAGCTAGAAAATCGCGGGGTAAACTAGAAAATCGGCGGGGGAGACATGAAAATCATTCTTGAGTGCCACAGAATTTTTGGATTAAGCTCTCATTTGACGCATTAGATAACACTATCTCTTGTTCACAACCATCTCCTTCGCCTCACATACCGTTGTCGCCTCGTTGTCTTTCTCATCATTGTCGACATCTTGACCGAGAATGACTCAACTGTAGGCTTTCATCTGAGCAGCTACCCCATTACTTGCTATGTTGGATAAACCCATCATGATTGCAAAGTAAATGCTGACAAGTTTACTCATCTTGCTTCCAAATATCAAGTCGAGTATGTTTCTCTATTCTTTAGTTTCCTTGTCCTTCCGTATTATAAATATCCATTGTTTAATACTTTGAATGCGAAACTCGGCGTGGCAAATCACAAAATTGGCGGGGCAAACCACAAAAGGGAGGGGTATTTTCATCCTCAAATTCGCTGTCCGTACGGGCAGGTCTAAGTTACAAACCAAGGTTTGTCTTCTTTCATAAAAAACAGCTGGATAAAAGGTGGGGTCCACAGTCCTAAATTTCTCTTCCTGTAATGTGGTACACTTGAGATTTGGATATACCTTGTTTTTGGTCTCGTACGATAAAATGATCTGGAAAAATATATGGACGGCATGGATGAAAAGCCTACATCATGGTGGGGCCCACTACTACTGCATCAAATGTTTGTGGTGACTGGTGATCATATTAGTGTCACACCAACACAGGAAGAATATACATGGTTTCTCTCTTTCAACCACGCAGGCACTTAAAATTACTTATTTAATTGCATGGTCCAAACGTCAGAAGTTAGGGTTGTTCAACAAATCAGGTTTTGGGACCATGACTCAGCAATATGAGTGGGACAAACTATAAAATAGCGGGGCAAACTGAAATATGAGCAGGGCAAACTGAATTATAAGCGAGACAAACTGAAATATAAGCTAGGCAAACTAGAAAATGAGCAGGGCAAATTGAAAAATGAGCGGGGCAAACTAAAAATGAGAGGGGCAAGCATGAAAATGAGTGGGGTAAGCATGAAAGTGAGCTGAGAAAACTAAAAATCACGGGTAAACTAGAAAATCACCATTTGTGAGACTAGAAAATCGTGGGGAGACTAAAAATCACGGGCAAACTAGAAAATCAATGAGCAAACATGAAAATCACGGGAACACTAGAAAATCAGTGGTGCAACATGAAAATCAATGGGGATACATGGAAATGAGCAGGGCAAACATGAAAATGAGGGGGGACACTAGAAAAACAATGGGACAAACTACAAATTCAATGGGAGACTAGAAAATCAATGGGAGACTGGAAAATCAGTGGGCAAACATGAAAATCAATGGGAGACACTAGAAAATCAGGGTGCAACATGAAAATCAATGGGGAGACATGGAAATGAGCGGGCAAACATGAAAATGAGGGGGGACACTAGAAAAACAATGGACAAACTACAAATTCAATGGGAGACTAGAAAATCAATGGGGAGACTGGAAAATCAATGAGGCAAACATGAAAATCAATGGGAGACACTAGAAAATCATGGTGCAACATGAAAATCAATGGGGAGACATGAAAATCAATAGGCAAACATGAAAATGAGCGGGGACATTAGAAAAAACAATGGCAAACTACAAAGTCACCGAGGAGAGTAAAAAACAATGAGGAGACTGAAAAATCGGGTGGGCAAACATGAAAAAATCACGGGAGAAACATGAAAATGTGAGGGGACACTAGAAAATCGTGGTGCAACATGAAAATCGGGCCGGCAAACCGAAATATCAGTGCCCATTGTTTTCATGGTATGATCCACTTGATCTTTTGATATGCTTCAATTTGGGGCTAAACCCTTAAAATAAATGGAAAAATGGATGAACGACGTGGATATCGGGTTGGTGTTTGTATAGCCCAAGCTTGAAATTAGCGGGCAAACTAGAAAATCAACGGTAAGCTAGAAAATCAGCGAGGCAAACTAGGAAATCATTGGGGCAAAGTAGAAAATCAACGGGCCAAACTAGAAAATCAATGAGGCAAACTAGAAAAAAATGGGAAAAACTAGAAAATCAGTGGGCAAACATGAAATTCAATGGGAAACTAGAAAATCACGGGCCAAATTAGAAAATCGGCGGGCAAACTAGGAAATTAGCGGGGGAAACTAGAAAATCAACGGGTCAAACATGAAATTCATGGATATACTAGATACATTCAATGTGGGCCCAACTGAGTTTAAAATATACCTGTGCTGGGGTCCTTACTCTTGCTCGGGTGGTAAACTCTCAAGACCTTCAACTCCCGGTCAAGGGTTCGAGTACCCATACGTGGTGAAATTCCACCAACGTGAGTGTGTGGGGTGTGTGTGCATGTGTAATAATAAATAAAAAGGTGGGCGGGTTCAATTTCATATACGGCTCAATTTCTAGTTTGCCCCGCTCAATTTCATGTTTGCCCCACTCAATTTCATGTACAGCTGAAAGGTGGGCGGGTTCAACCCGACCGTCCCATGACCGACCCGACATTGAGTTGGGCTCGGGTAGGATATATCGGGTCTAATCTCAAGCTTGGGCTATACAAACACCAACCCGATAAAACTTATGTTGGGCTTGGGTTGAGGTCTCAAGTTGCCCGACCCAACCCAAACCCGATCAATATATATATTAGTTACTTATAAATTATAATTGAGTGTGGATTGTTTATATAGAAGGTATACTTCTAATGTTGGTGTGGTTTATTTGAACATTGGATACATTTAGATTTATCGGTTCAAGTTATGAAATTATCTCGTGAAGTTTGCCCCCATTGAATTTCATGTTTACCCATTGAATTTCATGTTTGGCCCGGTGATTTCCTAGTTTGCCCCGCTGATTTTCTAGTTTGCCCCACATTGATTTCTTAGTTTTACCCATTGATTTTCTAGTTTGCCCCGCACTGATTTCTAGTTTGCCCCCATTGATTTTCTAGTTTGCCCCGATTTCTTAGTTTACCCCACTGATTTTCTAGTTTGCCCCTACTGATTTCTAGTTTGCCCCATTGATTTTCTAGTTTCACATTGAATTTCATGTTTGACCCGTTGATTTTCTAGTTTCCCCGCTAATTTTCTAGTTTGCCCCGCCGATTTTCTAATTTGGCCCGCTGATTTTCTAGTTTCCCCCGCTGAATTTCATGTTTGCCCCGCTGATTTTCTAGTTTTCCCCGCTGATTTTCTAGTTTGCCTCGCTGATTTTCTAGTTTGGCCCGTTGATTTTCTACTTTGCCCCGCTGATTTCCTAGTTTGCCCCGCTGATTTCCTAGTTTGCCCCGCTGATTTTCTAGTTTCCCCCACTCAATTTCATGTATGACTGAAAGTTGGGCGGGTTTAACCCGACCGACCCGACATTGGGTTGGGCTCGGGCAGGATATATCGGGTCCGATCTCAAGCTTGGGATATACAAACACCAACCCGATAAAACTTAGGTTGGGCTTGGGTTGAGGTCTCAGGTTGCCTGACCCAACCCGAACCCGATCAATATATTAGTTACTTATAAATTATACTTGAGTGTAGATTGTTTGTGTAGAAGGTACACTAGTGATGTCGGGTCTCATTTGTCCATGTCATTTCCAAGGACTCAAGCTAACAAGATATGCCGGATTTCTCTCCCAAATAGATTGCGTCTTATGATACATGACTTTTTAAAGGAGTAGTCCTATATTTTAGCTTAGTTTTTTAAAGAAGATATACCGGATTTCTCTCTCCCAAATGAATTTTCGACCATCGACCTGATAGAATCTTGGAAAATAACTAGGTTGGTTGACTAAATTAGCTTCTCCTACCCCAAAATCATATGTGGTAAGTTAAATAAATCATTCTAGTTTAGGAGATATGCTTGTTAAATAAATAGACAAAGAAATGAATTAAAGAATAGAAAAATATTTTTATATACTTATATATACATATTTATATAATTATGTATTATAGAAAAATGTAAGGGAGAAAATGTCCTCCGTGTAAAAAATAAAAAATAAAAAATAAAAAATAAAAGATAAAAATAAAAAGAAAAAAAAGTGCATAGCACTACATTTATGGCTACGGTTATAATCCGTAGCGATAGGCCTCTGACCGGTCGACCCCAACTTGCTGTCTCTTTTTTTTTTTTTTTCTTCTTCTTCTTTCCTGTTGTAATATTTACCAATTTTTGTGGGTCCCATTATGAGGTATGTGTTATATCCAAACCGTCTATCTATTTGGCGAACTCATATTAAGGCTTGAGGTGAAAAATAAGATGGATCTAGCTATCAAGTGGACCACACTATAAAAGGTAGTGGGGAATTGAACGTCTACCATTGAAACCCTTTTAGGGGTTACAGAAGTTTTGGATCATTATGAAATTTGTTTTTCCTCTTCATCCAGGTCTTTGTGACCCTATGAAGGAACTTAGACGGGGAGGATTTCTCACAAACATCACAGTGGGCCCCACCTGGGTTCCCTTCATGGGATCGTCCGTCAGCGCTCGTCTCTGCACGCCAGCCCGTTGAAGGCAGGGGTATTTTCGTCCTCAAATTCAATGTCCGTACAAGGAGGTCCAAGTGCGTATAGTAAGTTTGTATTGTTTCAAAAATATCCAACGGATAAAAGGTGGGGTCCACAGTCGTAAATTTCTCAGAATCTTACTTACCCTCGTAAGACAAAAAGAAACCAATATTCCCAACACAAAATATTATAAGAAATTGGAAAAAAAGGGTTGAAATTTATTTCTTCTCTCCACTTTATCTTCTCACGAGGAATTGTAGACTGCTGATGCACCACCATTGTGTACAATCCAGCCCATGGTTCGATCATCCAGACCGTTGATCTTATGATTCGAAAACTGTACGGATCATCCTTCATAACTATCGAATATTCGTGTTTTCTAATCGTTGGTGGCCCACAAATAGATGGTTGAAATTTACGGATTAAAGGTCCATATTGAAGATCAAATATTCGATGAATTAGATCTTGAATTTGGAAGAGTTTTGGGCTGTCCAGAATCTGCATTGATCAGCATAACTAGATGGTTGGATCCATGAAATAGGTCCCACTTTTATATACCCAGATCCATAGCTCAACGGGCAGACTGAGTGGAGATACCTCGTTTCAACACCTGAGGTCTTGGTATCGATCCCTAGCTGGGTTTCAAATGAAAACAGTAATATAGAAAATTTCTAATCTAGAGGTTCTTATTTTCGAGATGTCACGGATCCATAGGTGAGGTCCATCAAATAAACGGTATGGATCGATGAAATATGACCCCAGATCTCCCATGGCTAAAGTCCGACGTATCCTATAGCAATACGTCCGGATGTAATCTAGCACACCTTCTGTAGACTGTAGTAGGTTTCTCGCAGGAAGAAAATTACCAGTGTAGACCCCACATTTTATCCAGCGTCTTTTATAAAGAGTCCAAAATTTACCTTGCCAACTTAGACCTTTTATGTTTGGACACAGCATTTGAGGACGAAAATACCCCTGCTTACGCTACCCCTAGCTACGGTTATAATCCGTAGCTATAAGTCTACAGAAACGAAACCGTTTTCAAAAGCAGGGGTATTTTCGTCTTCAAATGCTCTGTCCGTACGCACAAGGTCTAAGTTGGGAAGGAAAGTTTTGGATTCTTCATAAAAGACGCTGGATTAAAGGTACGGTCTAGAGTGGTAATTTTCTCGCAGGATGTGGATAAGTTGTTACCCGGGTTAACACCTTGGTGGGTGTTATCCTTACCGTGGGGCCCACCTTTTATAATATTTTGAATATCCAAGCCGTCCATCCGTTTTTTTCAGATAATTTTACGACGTCGTCCTAAAAATTAACCAGATCCAAATCGTAGGTAGACTACACCACAGGAAACAGTGTTTATTGAATGACCACCATTAAAATTATCTAGGGCCCCGTAAATTTTATTTCAATCCGTTGATAATATCAATCATACATGGATGAAGGGAAAATATAAATATAGTCCTGATCCAAAACTTTTGTAGCCCACAAAAAATTTTTAATGGTAATTTATCACTGTTTCCAGTGGTATTGTCCACCTGAGATTTGGATCTGCTTAAGTTTCGTCATTATCTCTTAAAATGATCTTTAAAAACGGATGGACAGAGTGGATATAGAAAATGTTCCTCAAGGTGGGCCCCACATGGTAAGGGTAACACCCACCGAGTTGTTACCCGAGTAACACCTAATCCGCTTCCAGGCTGTTGTTGTCTGCTAATCGTAAACGCGTGTATAAGGCAGCCATCTGTACGCCACCATAAGTGAAAAACTAGGACACGTGTGAAAGATCAAAGCCTTCCATAAATTGGTAACCACCTTGTGTATACCATATGGGGAAGATTATACCAGATTACTCATCAGGTGGGCCGATAATGTTGGATCACAGAAGAAAACCTTTCCAAGAATTTTAATCTCTTGATTTGTTTTATAGAATGTTCCCTATCTGATAGATCAACTGATACCAATTTTGGTACAGATAATATAATTTTTTGGATCCACCTGATGGACGGTTTAGATCTCAAGAAAATAATTCCATGGTGTCACGCAACTGCTGCGTGTAAATGGTTTATACACGCGTGTGGGCTTAGAA
Organism: Magnolia changhungtana; assembly: GCA_030180095.1. Taxonomy (NCBI): domain Eukaryota; kingdom Viridiplantae; phylum Streptophyta; class Magnoliopsida; order Magnoliales; family Magnoliaceae; genus Magnolia; species Magnolia changhungtana. The sequence continues at coordinate 5,044,798 of JASAUF010000633.1, forward strand.
AAGCTCTATAAATACAACTATCCATTCACTACCATGGGCCAAGGTCATTTTTAGAGCATCCAATGGCGGTGAAGAAATTCTCAGCTATTTTATCCATAGCTATTTCCTTCACCATTTTAACTATTTCCCTTTCTACCCCTACAAACATGGCCACTACCACTACAATCTCAGCTTCTCCTGCCATTTTGCCCGATTTGCCCCCAGACATTATCCCATTTTTACCCACCCCACGTGCCCAAACTACCCCTCCATCTCATTCACCTCCAAATGTAGGGGAGGCATTTGCCCCTGGGCCAAGTTTGGAGGGGCATATTGGGAAGATTTCAGCAGGTTCAGCTACGTTACTTGGAGGGGCTGCTCTATCCAGTGTTGTTGCTCTTTTGTATTGCTTTTTTGCTATTTTAGTGTAGAAGGGCATTTTTGTAATTTTGCAGCGTGTGTGCTATCTCGTAAATGGGGGGTTAAGGATGTTATCGTGCGCACCCCTGTTGTAAGTTTCTGATTAGTATCTGTGTTGATGAATTGAAGTATGATTGAAGACAGGGTAATGACTGAGTGGGCTGAGTTCATCTGAACCTTACGATGCACACAGTTGCATTTTGGAATAGATGAGATGCAAATCACTTATCCTGGACCGTCCATTAGTCCCAGTCAGCTCTTTGTAGGCAGCTTTTGAAAAATTCACATTGATAGGATGATAAAAGCCGTCCATTCAGTGGCATGCAGAAACTAATGGACAAGATTGTTCAGCAAAGATAGGTGGAGTCACAGATGTTAGGATGATTTGAATGTTGTAGTTTTTTAATGGTAATAAAAGAAGATTAGACTAGATCTAATGGACGGACCAGATTTTTTCCTTAAGGCCTATGTATTTTGCCAATTATGCTGGTATTGTAAGGGAATGATATGGTTACACTACCAAACCAAACACAGGAATTATGTTTTCAAAAGACAAATAATTATCAATCTAGTGCAAAAGTTTCAGGATGTCCAATTTAATAACTTGTTTGGATCATTGAATAGAATGATAAAGTGGTAGAATACTCACATAAATACATTTTACCATATTAGATATAGGCAGTTATCAAATCATGATAATCCTTGGGAATCATGAAAGAGACTTGGATTGGCTAAAGGGGTGTTTACATGGCATAGTTTCGTGTGCTTTACCATGATGTATGTTTTATATATACAATATCTATCTATCTTGTGAAATCATTTTATGGAATGAGACAAAATCAGAGTGGAAATGGACAACACTGCATAAAGCATCTCTAAGTTTATAGAACTGTTGGATCAGGTTGATTTTTGTGTTTTACTTACTTTCATTCAAGTATATGTGACCTTATAAACAGGTTAGATGACAAATAAATTTCCTGATAAGCTTTGAGAAGGTTCCAACGATAGTGTTCCCATTGCTTTTTGGTGGTGTGATCTGCTTGAACTTTGAATTTGGCTCTTTTGTAAGGAATGCCTAAAATGTCATTGCAAAGCAGATGAATAGCGTGGATATGATATATATATTGAAGTGTTTATATTCACATGCATCTAACCACAGTGAGTAATTTACATGCATAATCATAGTTTGAAATGGATGCACAAGAATGGTTTTATATATGGGTGAATACTCTGATGTACTTATGACAAGAACAAGCTCTAATATGCAAGTAAAGAATGGTATTATATATGGGTGAATACTCTGATGTACTTATGACAAGAGCATGCTCTAATATGCAAGTAAAGGAATTTATAATCATTACGCTTTCTTATAATATTAATGAAAAATTAGAAAAAAAAATTTAATCTAAACAATGACATTCATGCATAATTATAATGATTTAACGTTAAAATAATAAAAAATATCATCATTACGTTTTGAGAACCCATACACCAAACATGGAAATCAACCAATAAAATACAAAGATTTTGCAATCAATTGCAGGAGACAAGTTTGTAATCATTATACTTTTCCTTTATACTCAATTACTGGTGAGCCATTGACAGATATTAGGAATTCTGACAAGCGACACCAATGGCTTGATAATCCAGACAGTTGGTATTTTGAATTTACTGTAGATAGAGTGTGTCCATGTTAGAAAATCCTAGCCACATCTCTTGAGGCTGTCTTCAGTTGAATGTGGACAGTTCTCCTATCTCTTCTATTTTTAGGCCACAAATCTAATGGTTAGGGCTGTTTTGCGGAGGAGATTTTTAGGGCATTGTCCATTCACGTTGGGAAGTACCAGATTAATGGTCATAAACCATGGACCCCACCTGTCAGAACTTAAAAAACCTGAGGGTTGGACAGTTGTTATCAGATCTTAAGCTTGAATTTTAGGGCTTTTCTAAGCCAACAAACACCCCTTGCATGTGGATCCGTTGTTCGGTGATGCAAATCATTGATTAGATGGGCCCCAACTCGGGTACCATGATGGCAATTTCTAGACATCGAATGTTTGGCATTTCCTCATTGAATGTGGACAACTGTATTTCATGGCCACCAAGCGGAGGATCAGGGATTGCAATTTGCTTATTTAGGAGATTTTTGGAGCATGGTCATCAAATGTGGGTCCTATAGTATCAACTATATGTTCATCTCGAAATAGAGAATGTCTCAAGTCCAATTGATTAGACCATAAGTTACCGTCCATCCAATGGAAAACTTCCGACAGCTATGTTTGTGCAACATCCGACCCGTCCAATCGGTTGCAACTATCACAAGGATAGCCTTAGGCAAAAATTCAGTCACATCCATTCATCACGTCGTCCATACTTACATCCTGTTATTTATCAATTGCTGACATTAATTATTTCTATGATGTGGCGAGCAAATGATGGATGGACGGGGCTGATTGATCTTCATAGTGGGGCCAAGCTGTTGAGAAGGTTGGATGTCACAAACACATGATAGATTGGAAGTTAGGCATAGGTGGACGAAAACGTATGGTACAACCAGGTGGACTTGAGACCCACCTCCACAAAAAGGAGTCGAAATAAAAACCCGAGGCGCCGGTGCAAAGGTCCGTTTTAGGATTTATAGCACCATTGCAATGTAATTCGTATGCATGGTTATGAATTTTGAAAACATGGGACACCGATGGTGGACCCTACATCACGAGCAGTTTTGATCATTGGGCTGGCTCCGTCTAGGGTCGAGAGACCAAGGACTAACAATGCCACATGCTATCAATTTTTCCGTTTGGAATAGGCAGGACTTAGACGAATCATCCCCTGACTCTGGGTTGAGAATCGAGTCAACTCAGTAGCCGAGTAAAAGAAATGGTTTTTTTTTTTTATAGATATTCACTAAAGAAATTATTTTTATACAGAGGCACGGTACTATTTAGATCAGCGAGCCCTGACTTTGAACTGCTTGAGCCTAACAGTCCTAATAATTTCTAGATGCACTGTCCTCACACCTACCAGCCAGGTTGTGTACCCTGTTCCTATGAATGCAAAGAGATGTGATTCAAATTTGCACCCCTTTTCCATACGGCTGACCTGACCGACAACTAGTTTACAGCTTCCCCAGCCGCCGGATTATTTCAACTGAAAACTCTCTCTCTCTCTCTCTCTCTCTCTCTCTCTCTATATATATATATATATATATATATATATATATATATATAATCATCAGAGGGTTATGATCTTTCAGTCTAGTAGATTTGGTGGATGCATAAAATCAACGGTTAGGATCAACAAAACATAGTCGCAGCAGTACGAGCACATAAAAAGCCAGGCAGAAGCCATACTTTAGTCCAAGTGTCCAACCCATTGACAACCTTACAGCTCAGGCTGTTGCAACCGATAACCAAGATCAACGTGGGGTCCAATCCGCGGCCGAGAACCTCGACCAAGATGGAGAGCCCCTCTCACATGGAGACCCCCAAAGCGATAGAGTGATGTGTTTGGTGATCCAGACCGTCGATATAATTCGTGTGTTTGTTATAAAGCGCCAAATATATATGTTGTGGGAAAATTCGAGCTGAACCCGACAGGGGTCAACTTGGAGAAGTCGACGAGTAGAGCCTTGGACTGATAGTAGTTCATCCGCATTGACGTGGTTCCAAGTTCTTTTGTAGAGCTTTGACACGGAATTGGAACCTGAAAGATGTCATTACACATCCGACCTGCTGACTCCGACCAGGATCAACTCGCTCATGAGCTCAGATGGTCGTGATTAAGACTTAGATTTTAGGGTTGGCTCGAATGAGAACATGGCCGAAGATTACACTAAGGAATTAACTCCAGTAACGCATGTCTGGAGCATCCTCCGGTGCATGATCTCCATGTAACGGCCAACATCAGCGCATGCGTAGATCTCACTTAATGGTAGAGATTGTGTCGAGATTGACAGGTACGTTCACTTCAATCAAAAGGTATAAATAGGGTACATATCGACAGGAACAGGTACTTAACATCTCACAACCTAAGCCTACTCTACATAACTTGGACCCAAATTTCTGGCCTGACTTTGGCATCGGAAGGTCCCTGCTCTAGCCAGGGTCTCCTTTGTCCTTCTCTTGTGCAGGCTACAGGGCTCGGTTTGAGTGCTTGGAGCTCAGAGCTTCGAGCTAGATTTTAGCATCAAATATATATATATATATATATATATATATATATATATATATATATATATATATATATATATATATGAAGAAGAAGAAGAAGGGTAGTTTCTCTCAATAGAGATGGCCTTTCCAAAAAGTTGGACACACGAGGTCTCTCGAGTCTTTTCTCAATGGAAAAATAAAAATAAATGCATTGCAACCCTAAAAACTATTTTTCTTACCAAATCCAAAACTGCTACTTTCACTCTCTTTCTAATAACTGTCTTTCTCTTGTTTCTCTTGTTTCTTTCTCTCTCTCTCTTCTCTCTAAGCAGCCTCAGATTTCTTCTGGACCAGCTTCTCTATCATCTCAGCAGCTTCTAGGACGTTGGTGATATTCTGAGAACTCTCTTCTTCCACACAGATCCCAAACTCTTCTTCCAGGCACATCACTATCTCCACCTGCATCATCATCATCATTTAAGCCTTAATCAAACTACCTAAGGTCAGCTACATGGATCTTTTCCGGCCATTCCACTCCATGAAAGGGCATATCCCCCATTCATAACAATATAAACCATATCATTCCATCACTGGCACATACCCGAAAGAAAGAAATTTAATGGATTGTTTTGCTAAAAGGAGTTGCCCAGTTTTTGGTGCATGCCATTCATCTACTGGCCTGTTTGGATACCACCCCATACAAATTTGTTTAAATGTGGATGCTTATTTCTAATCACCCTTTGTACAGCCGGTGCTCTGATAACTGGGGCTTCTGCAGTGCAGCCGATCATTGGTGGGTCCTACTGGATGAATGGCATAGATCACCACAGAAGGCTAGCCTTAATATTACATGCTCCACACAAAATCATAGAAATATGGAAAATTGTTCTGAAAAATAGGATTTTGCCCCGTTTGTCATCAATGATGGGCCCACTGGATGAACATTCTAGATCACCACAAATGGATTGTCAAAAGTAGCGAATGGACAGCCTAGTTGTATGCAGGGGGCCTGCACATGGATTAAAAACAAGGCTGGCAGAGTCCATGGCAATTGGAGAAAGTCCAAATGACAGCTGGGACTGTTCTGAGGGATATGATTTTTTAAAAAAAATTGGATTCCATTCATCTACAGTGGGATCAACAGATGAACTGTCAAGATAATTGAAGTGCAAGCTCTTCAACCTCCTCCGGCCCACCAAAAAAGAGAGCTCCATACAAGTTTTCTTTATTTAGTCCTACGGGTGAGAACAAGTGAGGAGGAAGAGAAAAGCATCATACCGTGTCAAGGGAGTCTGCACCAAGAGCAGAGAACTTGGACTCTGGATGGAGTACAGATTCGGCAGGCAAGGACAATTGCTTCCTCACAATCTGGCAGACTTTGTCAACTGTCTCCTTTTTGGCCTACACACCCAATTGCAAAACCATTCATTTAAACACAAATAATTTCTTCAGCTTGCTCCCATTTAATTCTATCATCAATAGTTGAAAAGAATGCTTGATGCATCAGGAAATATATACAAGAGGAGAGAAACGAGGGGAATACTGCACAACAGATCTGGAATCGGGAGGTCCGCAGAGATGGGAAGCTGACGTTCTTCACCCTGCCAACAGAGACCAACCTCAAACTGGAAATCCTTCCAGCTACCTGCAAAAGCCATTAAAATAGGTTTTACACATGTAAAAAATATGTTCAACTAATAAATCCTATCTTACGCATTAAGCAAGAAGAAGAAGAGTTTATTCTTGTTCTTGGATTGATTGATTGAGGAGAAATACAGCTAAAGAGAGAGACGCAGGAATTAGAGCAGTGCATATCCTCGACCCAAGAATTGAGGATGGTAGAGTTTCAAGAGTGCGTATCCTCAACCCAATAACATAGGAAGAATGCTTGAGCTTTCAGTCTATCATTAGGTCATAAATTGAAAGGATATGGTAATCCTATGGATGATTTCTCTGGTTATTCGTCTACGTGCCCGGGTGAAGGCCATATTTGGACAAGGCTGTTCATATGGTAGGTGTTATTGTTGATGGGAGGATGCTATAAGTTTTGCCACGCTGAATAATTCTAGCCTTCAATCAATTGGCTGAAAGCAGATGATTAAGAAAAAGTCAAGCAAGCATCCATCTGGACAAAAGGCCAGAGATCAGATAGGATTGTTGGCAATATATTTTCAAAAAGAATATAAATACCCCTCTCCTCTTCTGAACACTTCACTTCCTTCTATGTTCAAAGTTCAAACGCTTGGTTTTTTCAAACCCCTTCCATTCTCCTTCTCTACACACTCCCATTCTTTATTTATTTGTTCCCTTTTTTCTTATATCTTAATTGAGATTTTAAACTCAAATGAATTCAGGAATTCTTGATTGAGAAAATCTTTGATTTTTTCCAAGTTGGAACCATTCGTCTGCATCCTTTTTTTTTTTTTTTTTCTTTTTTTCATTTTTTAACTCCATGCACCAAATCACAGTAAATATATTTTTGAAACATTTTTAACTCCATGCACCAAATCATATTTCTTTTCCTTTTCACAGAAAAATTTTCCCCCAATTGTACTTGTAAACCTACACAGTGGCACTGAGAAACGAGGCAGTCAAAACAGCTATTGTCTGGTCTACATATGAGCTTACGAGAAGATTTAATACTGTAACTACAAAAGACACCATAGAAGCAAAAAGAGCCAATGGGATATATATGAAATTCCAAAAAACAAATTCAGACAAAAGCAGGAACAAAACAAACAGCTTGTCACTCAGACAAGACGAAGAACAAAACAAACAGCTTGTCATTCAGACAAAAGAAGAAGAACAAAACAAATAGCTTGTCATTCATAAATTCATCGAACACATGCAAGCCACTTCTTTCAAAACACAGCAGGCCAGAAACTGTACTAATTAAATATACCAAGTCAGCATAGCGAATCCAACAAGCCAATCAATACTGCATTGTTCAATAGAAACCCAATCTTGAATTATAATTAATACTTCAGAAACCATAAAAACATCCCATACTTAAATAAGATGAAATCCCATCAGAAGAACTAAAAGAAAAATGCAGAACTAAGGCCTTTCCTGATTACTTCAATTAGCAAAATTCAATTGTAGTTGCAGATGCTCAAAAAATCAGATTTCCAAATTAGAAAACACTCCACGAACACGAGTGAGGCCCACCATTCAGTGACACAGATTGATCATCTGGCGCGCTAATTGTGCATAGAGAATGGACATGCGCGTGCGCACCAAAAAGAAAATCCCAGTCATAGACTGGGTGGGCTTTTCCAATTGCATGTGGACAGCTGGCAATATTCTGCTTTATAGCCATCCACTTGCAGGCCAGTACAAAAGGGCAGATTTCAGATGGGAGCTCAACAAGGTAAATTGTCTAGATAAATGAAAGGTGGATCTTCCCTGTATGGAATGCTGTTCTGAAGTGAAACACCATTACTTCAGACCAAGCAGCAAAAGTATTACTTAACACAAATACCCCCACAAATCAACATAAATGAGTTGAAAACACCAGATCCTGGGCCTATTCAACTACTTAGACCCAGAAAAGCAAATTCCAAACTCTAAATCAGCTCCAATCCACTGGAAGTGCGAGAGATAAAACAAAAGAGGGCAGAAACTACAACTCAATCCTCCCCTGGCAACTAGACTTTGCTGATTGGCAGAAATTATAGTTTGAAAGAATGCTAAAACAGTTTACTAAAACTAGTGACTTGTTCTAAGGCTATTCTAACCAGCATTAATGGTGACAAGAAAGCCTATTCTAAAACCCCAAACCAACACCTTAGACCAAAACAAAAATCTCAAACCCTAGAACAGCTTGAAACCCCATGAAAAACAACAACGAAAGCAACAAAACTTAATTCTCTCCTGGGTACTACAATTCACCCAAGAGCAGAACCAACTGAGAAAAAACATGCAAAATAACCCAAAGTAGACAGGCATTTCCTATATTCTGACTGTTAATCTTCTGAAAGCAACCCACCCACCCCCCCCCCCCCAGAATATATATATATATATATATATATATATATATATATATATATATATATATATATATATATAGTCATGCTCCCCTGCGCACCTTTGCACATGTGCCATGGGTGTCTAATCTGAATGGTCCATGTGATGCGGAATCCCATGTGATAAATTTTCACCCCAATCTAAAATTCTGGTGGGCCATAGCAAAGAGAAATGCAAATCAAGGGAGGAAACTGTTTTCATTTTTCATGGCCCATCAAAGTTTTAGATCAAAGTAAAACTTGGACCTGGGGGGTTTCACGAGGTGCTGCTTCGCATCAACGGTTCAGATTTTGGATCCAAACTGGTTCGCAGGTGAGCATTTCGGTGTGTGTGTGTGTTGAAAATCAAAACCTACCCAGGCACCCTGATTATATCTCCTGCCTAAAAAATCAAGGCTCATATTTGCTAATCTCCAGGCACCCTGATTATATCTCCTGGCTAAAAAATCAAGGCTCACATTTGCTAATCTCCAGGCACCCTGATTATATCTCCTGGCTAAAAAACCAAGGCTCACATTTGCTAATCTCCAGGCTACCTGATTATAACTCCTGGCTAAAAATCAAGGCTCTTTCACTCCTGAAGTAGGACAACGCACAAAACAAACAGAAGGCTAAAACAGTTAAATTAAAAATTTTCAATTTGTTTTGTAGACTTTCCTCGCCTGATGAGCGGAACATCTGATTTTCGGGGTAGAATCCTGGACCATGGAATATGATCTAATCAGTGTGGCCCACTGGATGCAGAATCCGGACCTCGCACGCATGTGCTCGTATGCAGAAGTGCAGGGCTCTGCGTGCGTGTGGGCTTAGCAAACCTCATCACAAGAGATCGAAGGAGGGGGGATAAAAAAGCATATCTGAGATCGCTACCGATTACTACAATTCTCTGAAGAGCAGAAACTAGGGAATGCGAATTCGAATGAAAAATGGAAAAAAGAAAAGCCATTTTCTCAATCAAATCTTCTGAAATGCAGACCCTTTCTCTAGATCTAGAAAATCTCGATGAAAAAGGAAATCACTAGAAACGAATCGAAACGCCTCAGGAACCACGGAAACAGATCTCAAGACCTAAAAGAGTAAAAAAATAATTACAAAAAAATGCGACGAATCAAAGAAGAAAAGCAACAGCTAGAACTACTGAATACTGAAATCTATTAAGAAGCAGAAACTATAATAAGTGAACGCAAAGAAAAATGGAAAAAGAAAAAAGCATTTTCTCACTCCAATCTTCTGAAAGATTTCGTTGAGAAATCGTAGAAATCGGATTTAAAACCCTAGAAAAGCTCAAAATCCATCAAAACCGCCAGAAATGAAACAAAAGAGCTGCAGATCTGAGATCTCTCACCTGACTCCGATTCGCTTGCTGTGACGAAGATCCGAACCGGATCGAAGTCGCAGAGACGGAGGCCATTGATGCAGGGGCTAACGAGAGAGGGAGGGAGAGGATTTTCACGGAAAATGAAGGGCGAAAAGAGAGTGAGGCAGAAACCTGCTATTTGTAGGGTTTTAGAGCGGAAAAAGAAGCCCGTGTGGTGGCCATGCACTCCAAAAGCCTATCTGCTTGCAGAAACGGAATGGCTACTTCCCCTGCCACCAGCCCCGTGGCTGGTGGTCGGTGATCTGTGGGCCCCATCATGATGTATTTGTTTCGTCCATTTTTACTTATCAGTTTATAGCTTGATCCCAAAATTGAGAGGGATATAAATTTCAGGTGGACCACACCACATGAAAACAATAGTGATTGGATATCCACTATTAAAATCTTCCTAAGGCCCACTGTACTGTTTATTTGATATCGAATATGTTTATTAGGTTATACAGGTCCAAATGAAGAGAAAAAAGAAAAATCTTCTTGATCCAAAACTTTTATGGCCCAAAATGTTTTTAATGGTTCTTGTAATGTGGTCCACTTGAGATTGGAATATACCTCATTTTTTGTCTCATACTGTAAAATGATCTCTAAAAATAGATGGACAACATGGATGAAAAATATACATTATTGTGAGGCCACAAAACACCGACAACCAGCCATTGGCTGTTGTCAGGGGGAGTAGCGAATCCGTTTCCACTACTTGCTGGCTTATCATTGGTCCTCGTGTGGGGCCACCTGCCACGTAGGTCGGAGATCTCGAGCGTTTGTTTGAGGATCATCTCACGAGATCGGACGGGTGAGATGGGATCGCTTGTTCTGGGGCAGGAGCCAGGTTTTGTTGGCCTGTCATGAGCCGGTGCAACAAAAAACTCTCTGTGGCCCACCGTGATGTTTTAGAGACATCCAGTCCGTCCATCATTTCTCCAGATCGTGAGAGTACGTGAATATTGAAAATCATGCTAATCTAAAACTTAGACAGGACACACCACAGGGAACACTGGCGATAGAGAAGCCCACGACAAAAACCTTACTGGGTCCGCCCTAACGTTTATAATCCATCCAGACCGTTCATGAGGTGAGACTCACCAGGATAAAGGGAAAACTAAATATCAGCCTGATAAAAACTTCATAAGGTGTGGCCCACTTGAATTTTAGATCTGCATATTTTTTTAACGTCCTATCATGAGCTGGATCGAATAATGAACGAAGCTTATTTCACACGCTCGTCACCGTGGCCCCCACAGAGCTGTTTGTTGCATTGGTAGGAAATTCACTCCAAGTATCTAGAACTCCAAAATGACGATTGCACTTGCTAGCTATATACGCGTGGGATCTCCACCCATCCACACGCATCACACGTGAAAATATAGAACCCGTGTGAACGATCTGAGCGTTCGACAGTTGGAATAGACTTCCTAGATGTTCTTTCATGAAAATCAGAAAATTTCACCCCTCCGGCTGACCACAGCGTTAAAAAAAAAAACAAATGAACGGTCAGAAGAAATTGTTTTAGTCTGGCCTACCTGAGGAGTGAAGCTTTTAAAGATCTAGAGTCTTTCCTAACAAACGGAAAGCTCAGATCTCACGCATGTGTTATTGCCTGTGGATTAGCAGGGGCCCACACGCGTATGGAATTGACCGAGTGAGAAACGATCAAGAATGTTCGTCCTGGGCCGGGTTTCACGCCCACTTATTTTTCTCTCGCAGCATGTCTCACGTGCAGGAACTATGGACGCGGATTGGATGCGGCAGCTATTGTGGGGCCCACCTTGATGTATGTATTGTATATCCACTGCATTCATCCATTTTTCCAAATCATTTTGATGCAAGAGCTCAAAAATGAAGCAAATCCAAATATAAGGTAGATTTTTTGAATGAAGCAAATCCAAATATTAGCTAGATTTTACGCGGGGGGCGGTGGACCATGGTGATTGAATGCCTACCATTAAAAATTTCTTAGGACCCATCATGATATTTACTTATTGCTTATTTGCCATACAACCGCTTGATAAGATTAATGCCATGCTTTGTTAGTAAGACGGTGGTACATTGAATGAATATACACACCATCATTTGAAATTATTGAGAATAACACACATGTGTTATATCTAAACCGTTCATTTGTTTTGTAACCTCATTTTATGGCATGGGCCTAAAAAGGAGGTAGATCCAAAACTTATGTGGCCCCCAAAGAAGTTTTCAATAGTAAGTATTCAATCCCCGTTACTTTCTATGGTGGGGTCCACTTGAGCTTTAGATTTAGTTGCTTTTTTGGCCCATGCTCTAAAATAATCTCCAAAAATGGGTGGACAGTGTGGATATAGCCCACACATCATGGTGGGACCTACTCAACTTGCTAACATTGAGTGAAATTGGCACGGGACCATGCAATTTCATCTAATCTAATTCCAAGCTTTTCCATTCTTCCCAAACATGGAGTGGAATTGGCACAGTACGGTATGCAATTTCATCCCACCTAATCCCTTATAATCCCACTGCCCAAACACGCCCCTTGAGGTCTTGGCATGGATCCCTGGTGGGGGTGGCTAACATGGAGTGTGTACACTGACATGGGCGTGTACTAACCAGCTAACCCAAAAAAAAAAGAAAATACGTCCCGTCTAAATAGGGAGAGCAATTTGAAAGGTGCATCAAAGACCCAAGTGGGTTACATGATAGGAAAAAGCAAGAAAGTAACGGTCTATTGTTGGAGCCTTGCTGATATCGAGATAAACCAAAAACACAAAAATATTAAGTTGATGTAAAACTTCTGTGACCTCACCAATGTTCAACGAGGGGCAGTCAGTCTCCTTGGTTTTCTTGAATTGTGGCTTATTTGAGTTTTAGATCTATCTGGTTTGTAGTCTCATATCTAACTAAAGCTGGTAGAATAGATACATAAAGTAGATTTCTCAAACATCATGATGGCCACCATAAACATAGCTCAGTGAGAGAAAAAGAGAGAAGAAGAAGATTGAGTTGGTCCATGAGGTGGCAAAACTATTGAAACTAATCGACATCCAATGGTAGGGATTGATGCATCTGTGGAGCCCACCTAATCAGTGAACCGACCTCATTACCATGCCATGCGATCTCTGTAGTGTATCCCACCTTTTCCGTTTATCATATTTGTTATTCCTACACTTGCGATGCATTGGCATGAAACACAAGTGCATGTGAAAGTTTTCTCATTTCGTGTTGCTTTATGTTGGGACTCAAGATCAATATGTTTTCGTGCTTACTAGGCCCACGTACTGATTGGTCTGATGATCAAAGTTGTCTAGGTTGTGAAATTTAAGCCATCTATGATGAATTTAGGATAATGGATTATCACTGTCTATGATGATTTTAGGATAATGGAAAATAATAATAATTTTGATTGGCTGACATGCAACTCTAAAGATCAAATGTTATGGATGGTAGCTTATTTATTGGGGCAATGACAATATGGGAGCCAATTGCATCACCAAATCCGTCCAAGCATGGGTACTATTGGGTCATTATGATGCATGGGTCTTATACATGTCATCCATCCATTTTAACACATCATTTGATGTAGGAAAGAACAAGAAACAATAATGAGAAAGATAGTTGTCCTTAATTAGATAAAACTTTGAATTTACAAGGTAGTTATGTAAACTATATCCAAAATTGCAAAAGGACTATGCCTTACATCGAATATGGAAATGGAATAATCTAAATAGTGTACCTAATTAAGACGCCATTATTGTAGGCTTGATATCGTGATCTTCCACTCTTTACACCCTTATAGAAGCACTAGGATGGGACGCCATTACTGTAGGCTTGATGCCATGATCTTCTGCTCGTTACACCCTTAGGGTGTGTTTGATTTTCCAATTCCTTGGGAAATGCCCCCGTAAATGGTAATAATTATTTCCCTCCATAATTGCCGCACTCTTCCCCATGTTTGATTTGACAGCTACTTTTTTTGGTGTAAAAATGAAGAATTATGTAAAATATTTGTGGGTCCCACCATGAAGCATATCATATATCCACACCGTTCATCTATTATGTCAAATGAATTTATGATATAAGCCAAAAAAATGAGGCATATCCAAAGCTCAAGTGGACCATGCCATAGAAAAATGTGAATCAAATACTTACCGTTAAAAACTTCCTAGGGCCACTGTTTCTTTTGGTATGTGTCAGTTGAGTGTTGGATCTATCTCATTTTTTATCTCATGTCTCAAAATGTTGTGGTAAAATGGATGAACGGAATAGATATGTCATATACATCAAGGTGGGGCCCAAAAATTTAAACTACTTCTTTTGAATCGGCTTCTAAGATAGAAATTCCCAAGAATATTCAAACAGGTGAAATGGTAATAATTATCCATTTCCAGCACCCGCACTTAAAAATCAAACGGGCCCTTAGAGAAGCACTAGTATGGGAATTGAAGTTTCTGTTGTGTGTAGGTTTGGGGACCCAACCCTGTTTATATAATCTAGAAGGTTTAAGAGTTTAAAACCCATCAAAATTCCTCTCCCTAAGGCTCTACACGAATTTTATAATCCCACTTCAACTAAAACATTGTGCTGTATTACAGTTGTAGCGCACCACCCCTTATACGATTTTAGATATATCACAACTTAGTGGGGTCCACTGATACTCTCGATCACACAATCCATCCCTTAAAAAAATCCAAACCGTTGATTGATAAGGCCTACCTCATAGAATTCTTACAAGTTAATGAATCCACGAGATACAAGGAAAATTTTGAATGTGTATTATTGAATAATTAAGAATAATAACCTAAAATGCACGATTATTCAATTATATTGAAGATCTAAAACCTTAATATAAGTCTTTATTCAAGTATAATGGAATTACCCAAAATAATAAATTTTGTCAAAAATAAAAATGTCTAAATTAATCTTATTGAAGAATTCCTAGCATGAAACAACTTGAAATTTTGAGTATAAGTTTACCCATACATAAGAATATACTATTACACTTGTTCAATTGTACACTTGTAGATCTGTTAATTTTAACCCTCTATCCGTAGTTTAGTTTGAATATAAACCATAAGGAATACTTTTTGATCGTTGACTGATAGGACGAATCATCAAATACCATAGTATTTTTATCCATAGATTAAAACTTACTGTTGATATAACATATCACCATCAGATAAAGATATATGACCGTCCTCTTTGAATTAGAACCACCTGATCAAAGCAAAGTAATTAACAGATCTTCATATCTACTCAATCACACATCAAATTAAAATTTGAATCTGCTCATCTTCTTTGTCACTTATAAATATGCTTAAATTACCGTCAAAACTATGATTTAAATATTTTACACCCGTGAACTAATTACTTGAATCTAATAGTATACAATTATAACATAGACTACATCCAAAAATCACTTTTAACATATCCATTCGTGAAACCGATCATACAATAACCTGTAAACATGATTAACATCATAACCATCCAATTACTTAAATTTTAGGCCATCAATTAATCATCCATCACAGTTTGGCATGTCAATTGGGCCATCCAAATGCCTCAATAAACCAATCATTTAGAAGATCGTAAGACATACGTTAAGTCTACTGGCTAACTTTTTCATTAGATGCATGTAAATATTATTTTTGAACACAAAGTGTGAGAACCCATTAAATGACATCTTGATCATCCAGGTGAGATGAAGACTCAAACGTTGTCTCTTTATAGGCTACGCAAAATAGTAAGATATGATGAAGTTTCGCTCCAAACGAATGGTCTGAATTAAGGGTGCACATCTAACTGGTATAACCGTGGAAACGGACCGGAACCGACCAAACGGTCCGGTTTGGTCCGATTCTAAAGTGCACTGATTCCGGTTCTAAAAATTAAAGAACCATTTAGTTCGGTTCGGTTTCCAATTTGAGGGTATGTAGAACCGAACCAAACCGTGATCCGAATCGTGAATCCAAACAGTGGAATCAAACTTGGAACCGAACCGTGGAACCGAACCTGGAACCATGAGTTTACAATATATTTTAGTTGTATATTTGACTCATGATTTATGGCTTACAATGCACCATTTGCTTGTTTTCATAAATGTATTTTTTCACACCATATACAATATCTAAACCATTCATCAAGTGGATCACAACACAAATGGACATGGGCTAAATTATAAAATAGAACATGCAATTGGGCCGGATTATAAAAAGCCCAGAACCGTGGAACCAAACCTGTTTTCACGGTCCAGTTCCAGTTCGATTATAGGGTGTTAACGATCCGGTTCCAGTTCCGAAGATCCTGGAACCGTAAGGAACGGTTCGGTTCCGGTTTCACCCTAGAACCGGACTGAACCAAACCGTGTGCACCCCTAGTCCAAATAGAAGATATTTACATTTTAAGATTTTTAGTACAAAAGTGAGAGGAGAGGCATCCCTCACATGTGTGTGTATATACACACATGTGAAGGATGGTGGTGCCTCACACGTGTGTATGTACACACATGTGAAGGATGGTGGTAGACTAGAAAATAATAAATTAAAAAAATAAAAGGAAAGAAGGAAAAGAAAAAGTTTTTTTTTTTTTTTTTTTTTAAAGATAGTAAAAAACAAGGTTTCAACGGTAAGCATTGCATTGTGATGTGCGGCCCCCCTAAGATTCGGTTCTATTTAATTTTTTAACCCGCATTCTAACATGTTATAACAAAATTAGTGATTGATGTTGATTTCATACAAACACCTCGGTGGGGCCCACAAGTCTCTATCAGTTAAAAGAAAACAAAAGGCAAAAAAGAAAAAGAAAAAGAAAAAACATCACGTCTCTTTGAAGAATCACATGGTCCCTCCTTAGCCTCATTTTATTTCACAACCCAACTTACATTGCATGCCACCCATCTTTGTGGAGCCCACCTTGTCTATCTGGACCGCACATCATTAGCCGTTAATGGCCGACCTCCCATCTTTGTTGTTCTTTACTGTGTAACCCATTTGAGATTATGATCTGCTTCATTTTTCAGACTTGTACCCATCATGATATTTAAAACCGAATGAGTGGATTGGATTCTTCAGATTTTTTGGTTGGACCCCACCTATCATCCCATGTTTCCCCAATCCACAATTAGAAATTTTAAACGAATGAGATCTCTTTCCATTTTGTATAAACACGGAGCCGCACACGACTTTCCCTCTCGAAATCTCGATAAGATCCTCTCCAACTAATCCTAACCATTTATAAATCTTCATCTAATGATTCTCATTATTGCTCTAGTACATCTCCATGAAAAGAGTCAATCAAAGAACTCCTCAAAAGACAACCTTTTCTCTACGTGATTGTAGAACCCATCAACCAAAACTCTTTAGAACTTCCAATTATTATGTATAGAACTAACCATCCAATCTGGTATATCGTCATTATGAAATCCAAAACATGCACAACCCAGTGAATCATACGTATACAACAAATGCAATAAGAGAAGGGATAGAGAGGAGAGAGGATTTTGCTGAGCTTAGATCCAGTAAATCTGTTGTCATTCTCTCATTAATTTTACGCTTTTAATGTAATTCGACCTGATCTATCTAATTAACAGTATGGATCAGCCTCATGATTATCTCATTAATCTGGGGACGATACAATAAAAATAACATGGAAAGGCTTGGATTTATGTGAAACTTTTTTTTTTGTACATTTGGTTTGGTGTCATCTACTTGCTCTAGATTTTATCTATTGGTCCTAAAAGAGAAAACATATTAGAGCCTAAAAATCTGAGTGAATCTGGTCAACAGACGGGCCATAACCATAAGATCTAATCATGGTAATTGGATTGCATATTTAATCCTACGATGGATCATCGGATGTATCAGATCCGATATACGCCATCTATTTGAATTCTATAATATATATAAAACCTTATCTGGAATTCTAGATGGGTTTGATCGTTTGATAGGCCACAATAATTGTAAGAATGATTGTTGTTATAAAAAAAATCTGAATCTTAAATGGTTGAGATTTGGAAATTCATTAGTTGTCCCTTTAATTGATCATGTATGAGCTGATGAATGATTTAGATCTGACCATATGATCAGTGGAATATTAAAAATGGGAAAGTAAGGAAAAAACCCTAAAAGTTGTCAAATTGGATTGTCTTAAAAATCTGGGCAGTGTTGATCAATTGATCGATAAGATGGTTTGAACCTCGATCGATCAATGGGTCTATGGAGGAAACAATTTGATTTCAAAACTTGATATTTTAATGCAATAAATGACTCTTAATTATCCAAGAACACTAGAATAATCTAGAGCTCATCGAGTTAATTAAGTGGGCCTCGCAGTGAAGAATAACCATCCATAGGCATATGTAAAGAATGAAAGTTAAAAGGGTTGAAGCCAATGGTTAGATTCTTCATGTGGACTATAAGTTAGATTTGATCAACCCAATAGAGGTTTATTATATAAATTGATGAAATGTAAATATGCTTTGATTGTGTTATATGTTTAGGTACTTGTCACTTGATTGATTTTGGGATAACATCTTGGAATCCACGTCACCAAATTTTAGGTTAGTGATCCCAACATGTTTGCTCTTCGTTGTACTTAAAGTAGCCGTTTGATTGATACGTTAAGTGTATTTATTTGTATTGGTCATTTTATTGTATTTGTTTAAGTTTAAAATTTTATCGATATAATATAATGATATATGTGACAACATGCTAATATGATACATCGATCATTCTCATTCGTTTATGTCATGCATAGTGCACCTACGTTGACTCCTAGGGGCACGCCCTAGAAGACTTGTAGGTACTTACAGTACCGAGTGACACGGGGGATCATCCTTGGATTCCCACAATGTGTGAAATCCTACCCAAAAGGTGAGATGCGAGTTGATGGAATCCAACTCAAGCAAGTGGATGGATCTACCCACTTGATGCATTCATGCATCCATGTGACTTATAACATTTATGCATTTCTATTTTAAATATGACGTGTATGAACCATGATGGGTTTACTCACTAGCCTATCCAGCTAACATTGTGGATTGACAATCGTACATAGACGAATGAAACAGAAAATTCAAATTAAGTGACGAAAAATGAGAACTGATTGCCGGATGAATCGCAGGACCATGTGCCATATTTGACAAAAGATGAACTTGCTATGATGTATTAATGAATTATTTATATATTTACTGTTTAAGAGTTTGATTTCTTTTTGTATATATTTATACATAAAAATAATTCATCATTGTTTATAAATATGATCAAGTTGAACAATATTCGATTTTTTTTTTTTTAATATGTTGAATGAAGTTTCAAATGAGTGGATTTAAATGATTCCTGTTCAAATGATGTGATTTTAAATATACGATGATATAAATTATAAAAATGTAATACAAACATGGATGAATGAATGTTAAATTTAGATGTGAACTTAAAATTCATTAAATTGTGCATCTAGACAACTGTATAAAGAATGAATTAAGTATACTCAGTGTACGTGTCATGAGCCGAAACTCGGGTCTGAGGGTGCACACTCTGTATCCGATTTTCGGGGCGTGACATATCATGATTACAAGCAGTCTATAAAGGAACAAAAATCTTAAAACTTTAAAAATAAGAAGATATGAAAAATATAAATTACTAGAAATAGTAAAATTTTTCTAAAAACATGATTTTGAATTTGAAGTGTCCATTTTCACAGATGGATCATAAATAACATAAAATTGCAAAATAAGATTTTAATTATCAAATTCATGGATGTTGATTGAGGGTTGTACGTTTAATTTCAAACAGAACTTAAAATTATTCCATATCAACACCTATTGTCACATCCCAAACTCGGAAACCAGGCTCACAAAATTTTCGATTGCCGAATCCGGCCCTGACAGCCTCCATAGTACCCCATTATCGGCTCCTGGCACCCATATGCCAAATTCTAATCTTGGGATCCTACAAGGAGGATTTTCAGTATAATTTTTTTAAAATGGTTAATATAATGGTTAATCTGATTAGGTGGTTACACCTTTTATACATGGTATCGATGCATATCTAAGAAACAAACCTGGTCAACATATCACACATATGATGGTGCACCAGCTCAACAATAAGGGAGAAGAGATAACAAATCCCCTATAACTCTTGTACGCACCATACCACTAAACATATCCTGAAAAAAAGTGTAAATAATCTGTGTGAGTAAACCACAGCTCGTGAGTCTACTGCGTGCCGGGAGTAAAACACTGCTTATCGGGGCGCTCCCATAAAGACATCCAAAATAATCACATGCATATTATCAACTAAGCATGTTATCATAGGTGAGCATGTTACCAACCAAGCATAATATTAAAGTTCGTTAGGTTATCATAAATCATGATCAATTTTAGGCATACTATTCGAACTAATGATCGTAAATCATGAGAATATTCAATCATTATGTACAAGATAGTCAATTTCATGTTCCACTACAGAGCATACGATGTAAAAGAAATGACAAAGCTAGTGCATGTAGTCGAGATGATAGTATGTGGTATCACAAGCTGCAGGGTTCATCACATAGAACTTCTATCCAAACCAGTCTCATACTTAAATTTGGATAGCTAGATTCAATGTGGTAAACTCCTGATCTCAGGTTGGTCGCGCGCCCAACCGAAATCCTGGTCATTGCGAAGGTACACATAATGACTTGGTTGCGGACCACCAGCCCGAGTGGATAGTGAATGAATGAGTCAAATGCTGAGTACGCAACTCCTACTCAGTAAGTCTACACATAACCACTACAACGCTCCCAATGTGGAACAAGGTTCCGCCCCACTGTATGTACAGTAGCTTGCCAGCACAGTAGTCTGTCAACCACTGATGGCTCGCCCAGGCCCTTACGCCCCGTCCACGTGTGCCCGCCCATGTGTGCAAAAGTGACGGGGTGTCACAATATCGGTACTGTAAATGAATACTATCAGCAGTGCCAAGGCTATGAGATGCAAGGCTTAACTGGTCAAATGTCATATGCAAGATGCAGCTCAAGCATGCAAGTCCTCATTTGAATCCACATATCAGTACAGTTCCTTTCTGGATAATCATCGGGGTTTAGTATACTCAACACCAGCTTGCCGCCCCATCTAAGCGTACAACTGGGTAAGTGGAAGAGACCTCACTATCCGCTTACCAATATCGGGCCCGGCTCGTCGATAACAGACCCATTCCTCAAGCTGGGTCAGACTCAGCCCAGTTATTGCCCCCTCACTTGGGCGGGTAAGGCCACACCCTTTCCAACCGACCACGACACAGTGAGAGATGTGGCCTGCTGGTATACGATCCTCGTGCACCCATGTATCCACTCGATCTCGATGTTTGAGCATCTCTGGTACCAAGAAGGTTTGAGGACTTTCACCCTGGGACATCTATGACGCCCCCGTGCTAAAAGAAGTATTTTTGGTGTCTAATCCTTTCATCCACGCTATGCTTGTGGAGGCTACGGCCTAATGTCGCTAAGGCGTACAACAATCGAATCATATCATGCAAGGTGCACGAATCACATTATCCAATCATACGTACATCAATCCTGCGCGTATCGCGCGCTCATGTGGGGCAACTCTATCTATCAAGGAGTCCCATAAACAATCCGCCCAATGGCATATGCTATGATCAGTCACTCCTCATAATAAGCATATAAATGGTGTGCATGGGCATGTAACATGATGTTATACTAAGCATATTCTCAGTGTCCTACCAGACTAGGTACACTAGCATGACTATCAGATATAAACAATAATCGACCTAAACACGATAATAGTCAATGTGACGCAAAGGTCCATACATTTAAGTGTCTTCAATAATACACTGATGCCCTATACCTCTTATGAATACTTAACAAATGGCCACCGGGGCTCCTATAACATGCACATACATAAAGTGCATAGGTTATGGTGGTACACAAGTTTTAACATGTATCATCATTATTATAGACATCATTCAACATCAAATTTATCCTCATAACACATATCATACAATCATGTGCATAAAGTACATAACATATAGGGATTCACATGCATCATCAATATCATGGCCATTGTCCAATACTATCATTATGCATGCCCTATGCATTAGTTGTCTATCATTGTAACATCCTGGATTTTCACTGTTTTGGATTTCCAAAAATCCTTAAAATTTCTTTTTAATTAACTTATAAAATCACTTAATGACTATTATCACTCAATGTTAGTTTATACTGGGGTGGACCAGTCTAGTTATGATGGGACCAAGTGCGGGCCGCCAAGCCAGATGGCCCGTTTACACTTAGCAACAGCCCGTGTGGGCCACCCAGCAACCGAGAAGGGTCGAAAAAATCTAAAACTTTAGAAAATCATAGATCTCACTGGGCTTGTGGTCCATCGCGGACTGAAGACCCAGTGGACACCCAAAAGTACCATCTAGCGCTTGCCCAATGCGCCCCACCAATGCCAGATTAAAATCTAGCACTGACAAAAGAAACTGAGACTTCGGGCCTTCCAGCCATCGGATTTCTTTCAAATTTATGGTCAAGGTTTGATGAATTTTTCTACGCCCGTCCACCAAATCTGGGGCCCGATTGTGGCACGGTGACCGTTGATCGCAAATCGGACCCGTACGACCAAACCACGCATCCGTTTGTTTCCAAATTTTGCAAGGCCCTTCATCGGGACATGAAGCACTAACCCTATAAATTTCATGGCCAGAGGGCCACCAGAAATGCCCCATCAATCAAAATGGCCCCCGCAGGGCCACTTAAAGGTCGGAAATGCTTGCTCAGATCATATATCCACTCATCCGTTCGCCCTAAATTTTTACATGGACCCTAGACAGGCCATAAGGCAACTATACGCCGAATTTGGTGGCCAGAGGAGTGTTAGGGCCACCTCAACACCAATATGGAGTCCCATAAGTCTATTTTAGGAAATTATGGAAGCCTGGGGCCATTTGCACCAAATCTGGAATTATAAAAAGGGGTTTCTTTTGGGCACCCCTCTCCCATACGAATTTGCCCTAGGAAATGGAAGAGAGAAAAGAGAGAAAAGAGAGAAAGAGGAAGGAAGAGAGAGGGAAGAAGACTAGGTGGACCCTAAATCAAGGTGGGGCCCAAGGGAATCAATCTCTCCTCTCCCTACACCTTCTCCAAGGGAAAACTCATCCGAAAATCGCCCTCTTCATCTCATGGATTGTTTAGGTAAGATCCAACCCTCTTTTTCTTTGGAAACCCTTGTAAGGAGGGGGTTTTGCTTGTTAATCTAACATGTGAAGTTGTTTTAGGGATTCCGGCCGATCTACCGCAAAGCCCTCTTTCCTAGGACAGTTTTCCCAAGCCTTCAATGATCTTATGTGCGGACTATTGATCTTAGGTGGCCTAACACCATTTATAGTATGGGTCTAATGATTTTGGTTGCTTGGTTGTGGTATTGAAAAATCTAGAGGAATCTAGGAATGAGTGTTTGTTGAAACTACATGGATTTACATGCTTAACTCTTGTTGATGTTGATCTTGTCCCTCATATGTTATTTTGGCTTATGATGGCTTTATGTTCTTTTTTTGTGATTGTTTTCCACAATGAGTTACTTCATAGTGCATAGTAATCTTGACTCTTGTGTGTGGTTGATCCCTTGAAATGTTGGAAGTACCTAGCTTCCTCTCTAACCCACGGCACACACATACACTTGTTTCTACTAATTTATCATGCTTGTTAGGTAAATAGACTTGTATGGTGGAATGTATGCAACATGACACTGGAATGTTGGTTGATAAGCTTGATGTTGGTATGCTATATCTCATCGTCAAACCCTTGGATTGTCGGGAACTCGAGGTTAGACGGTAGTCCCATTGGTTGGACTACCCTAAGACTAACCATGCAAGTCGGACGAGTGCGTATGGGCGGCACAGTTTGACTGCATGGGTCTAGCACCCGATGTCGTTCATCTCGTGCTCGCCTGACTCGTGCGGTTTAGTCTACTTACTGACAAATCCTGTTTGTTAACCCTGTATGCTCACATATGTATGGAACCTGAACCACCCTGCAACCATTGTAGCCCATTAATAATCCACTTGTAACTGGTCCACAGCCTCGTGAGCCGGGCATGGTGGAATGGGACACTGTGTCCGAGCTGTCGGCCTACGCTGGGGTACCGCGCCTCCCCGTAGTGACCGCGAGCGATCCCTTCCTTTTGGCACTCCTCATGTGCCTGGAGTCGGGGATGAGGAACCCGACGGGATCACGGATCGCGGTGCCCTGGCCTCGGGCATTGAGGGGTCTTGGCACCACAACTAGTTGAGGGCATTGATACGTGGGGTGAATCAGTTTCCCAAACCTGCTGGATGAACAGAATTAACTAAGA
This sequence comes from Magnolia changhungtana, assembly GCA_030180095.1. Lineage (NCBI taxonomy): Eukaryota > Viridiplantae > Streptophyta > Magnoliopsida > Magnoliales > Magnoliaceae > Magnolia > Magnolia changhungtana. The sequence goes on from JASAUF010000633.1 coordinate 5,069,077, forward strand.
ACTTGGCTAACATATCATTGCATCGCATTAGTTAGGGTGGCGACTCGGCGGTCGAGGTCGCTACGAGGAGTGTTGTCATATGCGATCGTAAGATGGAGTCGCTTGAGGGAGAGTTGTGGCGAGGGCATGCATCATTTCATCCATCATGCATGTACATTAATAAGATTAGTTTAGTGACTGTGAATGATTGTTTTTCATTAAATCCGTAATATAATTGATGTTTGTGACAACTTGAGACTAATAGTTCACACTGAGTTGATCACTCACTCCCACTCTGGGACGGTGTTTTAAAACACCAACCAGATTCACTCATAGATGGTGATGTGATGCACTGTGGAGCTGGGCGATGCGGGCCTCGAGGAGGAGGACGAGCGGACTCAGCTCTACTCTTATGGACATGATGTTGTTGTGATTTTATTGAGTAACGCCTTATGCGACCCGTTTATTCTTTTTTGGACCTGTATATATTGATCTCTTCATTTCAGTGTACTAGTTGTGGTTGTGTTTCATGCTCCAAGAAATTTCAGGCTGCGCATTTAAACTGGATTAATCATAAAATTATAAAATTGATGATAAGTGACACTCGGGGACTCGGGAGTCAAGTTTATGCATGACCCCCGATTTTTCGGGGTGTTACAATCATGCATAAGGTTATCATTACGTCCACCAACATCATTTATTTATCATTATCCATGCATCGAGTAAAATATAGTTATCTTATCTACATTATCACATGACAATCAATACGTGCATTATTATCACTTGGATATCAAGCATGGTGGTCAACTAGCATGTTTTATCATCATGTATGTAATACATATATATATATATAATCATCATCATTACCATGAGGATTATTTTCACTTCATGATTAATATAAACAATGTCATAAGTACTATAAATAATTACTCATCCATCATCAATGCATATGTTATAATTCACCATCCATTAAATCATATCTATTATTTCAACCAATAACTCACAATCATCATTATCATATTACTATACATGTATCATCATCTCACCCATCACTAGGTGCTTCCTACCTAGTGTGACTTCCACACTAGACTTAAACTACATGCAAGGCATGGGGTCGTGTATATCTAGTGTGAGTCCCACTTGATGAACCAATAGGCCAACTCAAAGGCATAGACTTCCAATTACAAGGCTTCCAATGGTGTGAATCTAATTCCACAACTAAGTGGGTCCCACTAGCTAAAGGTGTAAGTTCAACACATGATTATGCTCCACATTTTACCACAAGTATGGTTAATGGGATTTTTATTGATTTAACATTCTTGTGGTATGACCCATTTAGGTCTAGGTTTGGTTTATTAGTGGACATCGGTCCCACACCAAGGGAAGTGTACATGGATACATACCCCTAAGGTGGATCCCATAACACAACCAGGACCCACAACTCCAACATCAAATAAGGGATAAAATTATAATCCCAAACATAAGACTCACATGCCAACATTGCATAGACTCCACATTGTGTTGGGCCCATGTACCTCATTCACAAGTAAATATTAAGGCTTGTTTATTATAACTTATGTAATCCAAATGGAGCCCCTTTAAGTATGGCCTAACTGACTAGTGGTAGTGTGCAAGGCATGTTGCCCACTAAGTAATTGGCCTACCTAACGGGCCTAAGAATATTTACCATGACGGGCTTTATACTTCCATGTGTTCCTCTTAGGATTGGGCCCACTGAGAATTAGTCTTAATTTATTTGGTTTGGCTCGATGCCACATATGACCTAGGGAAATAAATTGGGCAGCAAGGCTGTCCACTACATATATTTTACAAGTTATATAACACCCATTTATAAAATATGTTAGGTGGGCCTCATCAGATGAAGGAAATGACACATACAAGACAACCCACACTGAATAGCCCACTTAAGGTTGTGGGCTCACCAGCACCAACGGTTTCTTTTCCATAGTTTAGATGCTGTATTAAATACCTTGGGAAGGTGGTGAACCCCGTTAATGTGGCACATATGAATTCTATATCAAACAGACCTTTGGTGCAAAGTTGGTTCTGGGTCATTGTAGAGTTAAATTCATGATCACGTGGGGCCTACATATGGTGAAAGAAAATAACCACCTGGTAGCTCTATATATGGGCTTTACAAATTATAAAGCAAGCCTCATTGGTTGGGAGAGTATAATTTACGGTGATGGCCTAAACATGGGTACTTGGAGAAACTGTGCAGGAAATGTAGTGCAGAATTAGTTTTGGCCCAATTTTGAGTATATCCCATGATCACAAGGGACCACATTTCAGTGTGCCGTCAGTGCCCTTGGTTATACTATATATGTACTTAAAAAATTATAAATTGGGACCAACTGGTTGTGCACACGTAATATTTGGTATAGGGCCAAACATAAGCACTTAAATTTTCTACACAACCATACCTGGCCCCATTTTGAGATCCACTCCCTGATCATGTAAGGTCTGGTTTGGCTCGATTATAATATTATTTATCTTTTCATTAGTGTAGGTTAGAGGTTCTAAGTGGTGGCCTACTCAAACCTCCAGCGTATGGTCCACCACAGAGGCCTAAAGTTAGTACAAAATACAAATAATCAGACAATTTTCAGTAATGGGGTCTGTCACAACTTAGGGCCCAACTTCCATACACTTAGGGATCATTCCTGATAAAAAGGTGGGACATCCTAGCTCATTTATATAAGGATTAAACATCTCCCAAAGTGAGACCCTTAACTACAAAGTGTGGGACCCACTACAAGGTGTCAAAGAGGCCTACATGCACTACAATCAAGTACTTAGAAAATTTCAGAAAACAGAAAGTGCAAAGGAAATGAAATAGATCCAATGACAAGTGAGGCCCACATGCTAGCAAACCATAGATAAGAGACACATAAAAATATACATGGGCTTCCAGATTGGATGAGCTTATATAATGCATAAATCACAAGTGATCCCACACCCAAGTGGGTCAATAAGAGGATGAGTGTTATGTACAACATAGATCCAATATACACATCAAGTAGTATATGAAATGAATTGATCGAATCTCTATGATCAGATCCTCAATTGGAAAATCTCATCCAATGGATGGTTTAGTAATATATCATATAGGCTGTATATAGATTTCCAGCCATATAGAGCCTTGGATCCATCTGGACCATACAAAACAATTTAAGGTTTATCCTTACGGAAGTATCTGTCGGTTCAGAACTTTCTAAATTTTATCATGAAAAGATCTGATCATAGGGACCATACATATGATTATTTACTATCTCAAGTAAGTTAGAAAAAAAATATCAGATGCATCTGACCATTGTAATCACGAATATCGAACGCACAAGAATGGTCATAACAAGCCCTCGAATACATCCTTCGTATAAGGCTAATATCTCAGTCGTCCGAACTCCGATAAGGCTTATTATATACCTTTGGAAAGATAGTTCGATTTGCTACGAATCTAACGGAGCATATATATCTAATGTATTCATGTTCATCATGGTGGGCCATATTAACGTGGGCCACCTTGATGACCACCATAACCATAAATACATGCACACAAGAACTCCACACCAATGGAGCCCATACATATCAAGAAAATAAAAAGAGGAAGAAAGAGGAGGATGAAGAAGATGGAAGGAGGGGAGTAGACTCACCTTAAATGGATGGATGGTTGCATGATGATGTGTGATCCACTCCATCTAGGATTGATGGTGGGCCACACCTTGGCCCCCCTATCTCTCACTGTCTCTTAAAATCTCAGAATTTTTCTAAGTATAAGAAAATAATAAGTGCAAGAGAGATCCTATTCTTATATAGGAAATTGGGGGTTGAGGTGGCTAGATGATGAGACAAGTTTATGGAGTCTCATTGGTGTTAAAAGTGAGGTGGAAGGTAGTGTATGGTATGGGTAGTGGATGGATGAGGTGGATGATGCTTAGCATGTATTGGCCAAAGTGGAGGAAATTTAGACATGCATTGGCTAATGGATGGATAAGGGTTGTGGGTTGTAGGTGATGCATGGTGGATGATGAAGTGAAATGTTGCAATTGGTTATTTGAAGTGATGTGGCACAAATCAAGACATGCATTGCATGCATGTATAGGATGAGGTGGACATGAACCATGATTAGTTTCTAAGGCATGGGGAGAAAGCTAATGATGGGCTTTGGGATAAAATCCAATTTTGTCTTATAGTGCTTGTCTTACATGTGCTAGCTCATATTTTTGTCATGTAGCAATTGTCCTATTTGGTGGTAATTTTCATGTTCTAAAAGTGATCTTTGGGCCCACATGGGCGTAAGTCCAATGGGCCTATCATAATAAAGGTTGCTTGTGTTACAAGATACATAATTTGGGCCATGGATTCGACAGGTCATATCTTACTAACGGAGCGTCGGATTGACACATGGTTTTCACCGTAGTGACCACAGCGATGACGCGGTCCACATGACAGAAGTCTTAAGGTCATCCGGAATAAATCACTTAGACAAGTTTTCTAAGTGCACTAGGGTGCAGTGTGCTATCTATTAACAATGTAAGCTAGGACACGTGTGCATACGAGCAATGTTGCAAAAGACATAGATCTTACAGCTGTGTTTATCAAATTAATCAAAAGCTTGTACAAATATATATATATATATGTGTGTGTGTGTGTGTTAGTTTCAATCTTTTATGGACCATTGTAGCACCAATTGAATGGTCCAAGTTATTGAATCCAAGAGATTCAGAAGGGCTCCATGAAGGGGTCTATGAGATCAACGGTTTTGATCACCAAGATGTTGGCCTTGTAAGGATGGTCAAAGGATCAAAGGTCATACATATCCTGAGGCCTATCATAGACTACTTGCCAATTGTCCATGATTCTTTAATATCAACTGCTTGGGCTCATTGAACCATGGGGCCCACTTCCATCATGTCTACAATAATGGAAATTCGAATGCCACCGTAGGACATTTGGTCCAAGCACCTGATAGCCTGTATCAAGACCGTCCAATAAAGATTAAAGGATTGTCAGGTGTCCAACATTAGATTATTTCTTTCGCTATCGACGGATACCAGACACCACACAACTTGATTTCTAAACCGGGTCTAAAAATAAACTCGGACCCATTTCAACATCAGCCGACTTCAGGCACCCATTGACAACCCTTAGTTGAAAGCAACCCTTTTAGGCCCCATAATATGGAACATCTAATTGGTGGGCCCTACTTGGATTATATGAAGATTATAACCATACATTTCCTACAATAAGCTTGTGAATGAAAGTTAAGCTAGACTTTGTGGCCCACGTACAACATGGGTTGGCAGAGCAATGGAATGGATGGTTTAAACCGCATTGATTAGTTTTAGGTGGGCTCCATCAGTGTACAGTGTTAACGATAATTACAGACTTTACAATTTTTGTAAAATGATTAAACTAAAAATATAAGGACAGACTGAAGCATGTGTGATCACGTTGTCCTTAAAGCGTTATTTGCCCCTTTTAAAAAAGATTGAGAATGCTGATAGGTTCTAAGCAAACAACTTCTCGGATACGAAAAGCCTGGGAGTGGATTTGTGTTCAGCAAATATGAAGAGCCACAAATGGAACTCTGAACACAAATTTCTGGCAGATAAATAAAGAGAAAAAAATCTCATATTCAAAAAGAGAAATAGAAAAATTTTAAACCACTAGAATTGTCTGTTTCTTGAGGTCTTCTGACTAAGGTTCGTATGAACCTTGCTGACTGATCAGAGTACACTATTGCTTTTTTGCTCTGGTTCGTAAGTGGGTATGATTTTAGTGTTAGTGATGGTCTGTTGAACCATCCAGGCATTCTTTATACAGGCTAGGGTGGCTAACCGTTTTAGTCCTAGGATCTGTCACGTCATAAATTTTGGTACCTGAGTTGGCTAGGCCCAAACCCAAATTCCTGGACTGTGAGTTGTACTTAGTTTTCATGCATTTTTCAAGGTAATCAGAGTCAGACTAAAAGAGAAAAATAAATAATAAACCATTCTTATTAATTGGAAATTTACTAAACCATCATCAAATCTTTATAATATTAAAATAAAAATAAACTAAATAATAAATCATTATTCAAAATGCAAACTAATCTTAAAACAAAAAATAAAATTGAAGTCTTGTTTGACTTGCTCGCATTATTTCATCTTTGTACCTGCAAAACAATCTACAGAGGTGTGAGCGTGACGGCTCGTGTAGTCAAATTATTTCTAAAGTTGGAAATACTACGTTGGCATCATGTATAGCTTGATAAAATAAATAAAGTTAACACGACCTATCATAAGTAAGCATGTTACAAAAGAGAATATACTAAAAGATCAAGTCATGGTGCGTGGTATCACAGGTCGGTAGGGGCCTTGCACTAAGGACCACCACTGACTTTAGTCCTACACCTAACATGTGAAGTGGTTCCAAGAAAATAGACTCCCAATCTCGAATAGTCCTACACCTATTGAGAGCCGTGGCCCACGAATGTGTACACCAAAATTGTATTTACACATCCACAACCCAAATATAAGATAACTTTAACATTTTAATAATAACAATTAAAATTCTGATAACGAAGTGAAATAATAAAACAAAATGACTTATGATCTATTTTTGGACTTGGCTAGGGCAGAGCACCTATGTATAGATTCATTTAATCTTACATAAAGAAAATAAAACTTACATCTTGGAACACGGGCCAGGGATTGAATATTCACATACAACATATATCCTAAAAAACAGGTCGGGGATTGAATGTCCACAATTGCTAAAATTTAAAATGTGGCACAAAATAGACATCATTTTCGGGAATGACCTAGGCAGAGCACCCATAACAACATGATCCTTTATAGGGCAGAGCACCCACAACACCAGTCAATTAAATACATTTTACAATAGGAAACATAAATTAAATAAAATTCATGCTACGATGCGATGCTCAAATAAATTCAATTAATCTATATAATGAGAATCAAATACATTCAAATAATTTCAATTTACATAATTATGCTTAAATAAATTCAATGTATATAGTGATTATCGACTAAACTCAACGTAATGTAATATTTTCAACAAGGAAGATCACCTACCTATTATGGTTGTAGATACTGACGAAGATCTAAACTCTCACGTGGTTGATTTGAACGGTCCAGATTTTATAGCTTCAACTTAACCAATAACGAAATTTTAACTATCACTAAACTGGTAAAGACGAAAAAGAATTTAACTGGTTTGAATCATAAACATCTTCCTTATTGGAGGTGGTGACTATATATGGAACTTATAGTTCGTATTCATGAAATCTTACAAACGGAAAGGGTTAGCTAAGTTAACTTAGTGAGTAACACATCAAAAAGATGGGTCGAAATGGTATATGGAGCAAGGAGTTCATGAATGGATCAGATTTGAGAGGAAAAAATGCATACCTGGTGATGATATAGGAGTTGTCAAGGCTCTAGAAATCAATCTAAACGGCAAGGCAGAAGTCATCTCAATGGTTAGATCTAGCGAGACTCGGCGTGTTCAACTCGTCGCACCCGAGTGCAGCTTCCTCTCTCGGTCCCTATCTTTCTTCTTCTTTCTTTCCCTTATGTTTTCTACTCTCTGTCTTTCTTTTGATTGGTTGTTAGGTATAATTCACGCTTAAGAAGAGTAAGCCATTGGATGGAGATATTTAATGGTCGAGATCGTGAAGACAGGCTTCGTATCGATTGTGGAGCGATATGGCCGCAAGTGCGAAAGAGGAGTTCTGCTTCGAGCGGACTGTATAATAAATGCGGGGTGCAGGATGTAGTGTGTTGTGAATGATAGACGGGGTCCACTGTGAGTTTAGAAGGAATCCATGTCATTCATCAGTTTTAGTGAATCAAGATGGGTAAGGAGCTGGAGAATGGAATAGATCAAGAATTTCATGTTCACAACCCCAAGTGCAGGGTCGCAATGTAGTAATAACTCGGTAAGACCGAGGTCTAATCCACAGGGACTAAACTTGTACGTATTATGAAAATAACTATAAGTATAACTAGAATAAGATTTAAACCTAAATCTGGAATAAAAGAAGTAATTATGAATGAGTATCAACAATCAAAAGGGAACTAGAGCGCCAGGATCCACTTGTAGCTATCAAGATGCTACCTTCCCTGATTCAATAAACACAATTGGAATTAGAGTCCTATCCTATCCAATTGGAAGATAAAATAATTGAAGCACAATTTAAACTTTTCATTGAATTAGTTCACACATGAAAGAGCATTGTGATGATTGGAATGGATTCCATGATCATACCATGCCCAAGAGACGATGGTAAACAACAGGATTTATCGATCTCACGATCTCATAATGGAAAAGAAGATATTCAAAGCTATCACAGCGTCTATTGTAATTTGAGTCATGATAAATCATAGAAAACTGAAAACATTCCTTAAATTCAAATTAGAAATCAATAAAGTTCAACATAAATAAGAATCAAAGTAAAAGAAACATCCCAACACGCTACAAGCTTCACCTCTTAGCCTTAGATAAGAGATTAGTTAGTCATAACTAACTCAAAAATATAAGAAAAACAAAAAGATCTACTAAAACCCATGAAGAAATCGAAGTAGAAGAACGTTATCGGCGCTCCACCTAAGCTTTTTCTCCCTTTCTAAACCCTAGAAGATGCTTTGGAACATCCTAGGGACTTCTATTTATAGTGTGGAACTCCAACTTTCGCACCGAGTTGGAAAATTTCGCAAATCGCCTCAAATTTACGCACTCTGCATAAAATCTGTGTAATGCATTTGATGTTATTGAAATGTCTTCGATGCTATCTAAGTGTTTTCGATTGATCAAAAAATCATCTAGAACTGTCCAATGAGTTTAGCTTGAGAAATCCTGAAATTCTCGATTGCATCGAACTAGCTTTGATTGCACCTTCGATACTATTCAAGTGCCTTCGATTGCATCAAAGTCTATTCTGATACTTTTTCATAATAATGGTTTTCTGGCTCCGGAATTTTAGAATATTTTTTGTCAGGACAATTTTCAGAATTTCTTTTATTCACTTCAAATCTTTGATTCTCTTCATTCCTCACTCGATTTCCTTGGATCTTTGGCATGTGGATTCTTCATTAATGACTTCTAAATCTCCAATTCTTCATTTTCATCTTTTGAGCTATAAATCTATCCTTTTATGCGCATATTTATCATAAGCTTCTGAATCACCTCGCATGACAAAAACGTATATAATTAAATCAAATTATCAATTAAATGTTAGGAAAACTAATGTAATTAAAGGGTTAAATATGTAATATTTGAGTCTCAGCATTCTACAATGATACGGTTTCAATAGACAGTTTAGATCGGTATGGTGGGCCCTGCCACGAAGAATGGTGTGCACAGATGGGTTGAGATGTGTGGACACTTGGCACGACGAAGAAGAAGGAAGGTTGGAGAGGAGAGAGAAAATCAGGGAGGAGGTTGGGTGTGAACAGTCTGCACGTCACTAATTTCTCTATTCTTTTTCTCATTTTTTTAACACAGTGGGCCCCATAATAATGAGATGGCAAATCCACTCCGTCCAATAGTTTTGTCCAATCATGTTAGAGCATGGGCCCAAAAATGAGGCCAGTCCAAGGTTAAAGTGGGCCACACCAAAGAAAATATTAGGATGGGTGATACCCACTGTTGATGAAGAAAAGAAAAATTAGGGTTGTTACAGCTATAAACCAATGTGACTATTTTCTAACCGTTATTTGCAGTTTCTGACCGTTGTGCATGTGAGATAATTACTGTTGCATGCTAGCCGTTTAGACTCACTGGCTAGCCATTTTATATCTGTTGGGCTAGCCACATGCAACAGTTTCTGCATGGTTCGAATTTATATTGCATGAGGAGTTACACCTCATTCCAACGGCTAATTTCCAGCCTTTATAAAAGCCACACAGGTCTCATTCAGACCACTAACTCATTTCGGCCACCTGACCCGTATTCCCTGTCGCACCGGTTCGCGTAAGGTCGCGAAAGAGCGACCCATCTGTGACATGATGTGCATGTACGAAGTGCAAAGTGTGCCACTAGCGCCTCTACAACCACACTGCCTCACATGCCCATGCCCTCGCATCGAGCCCAAGCCTGAGCCCGAGCATAAACCTGAGACCGAAACCGTGACTGTGACTATGACCGCGCTCGAGCCATAGCCCGAGCGCGCACCCGGGTGTTCCAATGCTTCACACTGGAACACGCAAGTCCCGATTCTTCACGGATCAACTAAAGAAATATAAATGTACTCCACAACTCTCATATAAACTCCATTTTTTTCTTAGTGTGTATAATGTCTATCCCACTGAGTATCATATTCTTCGGAGATTTAAAGAGCTAGAGTTTTCTCTCTTCCTTTTCCTAAAGAGAGATGTGCAGGCATTAGTATCAGCGAGCATCCGACGATGGGTAAAATGTTGCAATTGGCCCTAATCTTTATAAATAAACCCCGGGTAACCCTACCCATATGTTCAGATCTAGTTTTCTAGTATAGAGAGGGAGCTAGAGAAGGAAGTTTTCGATGCAACTTTCGGTCTCTGAGGTCCACTTGCCATGTAAGGCCCGGAGCCTTTTTCATCAATCATCAATGCACAATAAGGAGAGTGAACAAGTTAGCTTTTTTCACATGTGTTCAGTGTACGCACTAAATGTTTGAAGCACATAAAAGCTCAAGTGGACCACATCACATAAAATAATGGAGATAATGACACCCATTATTCAAAACCTGTTGAAATTTGTGTTTTTTTGAAAAATAATTCAAATTTTCAAAAATTTGAAAATTTGGGGTTTATATGTGGATGTTTGTGTAGTATTTTTACTTGGATGTTTTGGAGATTGAGATGCTCAGGTTGTGTGCACTGAAATACATGCACGCATGCGTGCATACGCTCGGGCACAGGCACGGGCGTGGGTAGTGTGGCTGTAGTGGCGCTAGTTGGCGCACTTCGCACGTGTGCATCGTATCGTAGAGGAGTCGCTCCCTCGTGACCTTATGTGAACCATCGCGAGATGGTGTGATCGTGTTGCGAGTGGTCTGGTAAGAGCCTATGTGAGATGGGCCTGAAATGAGCCAAGGTTTTATAAGCAACTGAGAACGGTCAGATCATAAATCTAAACGGTCAGCCATTTCTGAAAACGGCTAACTGCCTTAAAAGTCACAACTATCCAAAAACAGATGGGCCATGATGATCCAACGGTTAGATCTTTTGATCCGACGACCAGAAACGGCTGAAATTAATGATCAACAATAAAAAAATATTTTTCAAATGTTCTGAACCATTAATCGCCACCTAGCAGCGGTCCACTCCTTAGTGCCTATATAAACTGGACCATTTCAGTCTAAATTCATCATCTCATACACCAATCTCTCCCATTACATTATATTCTCCAGATCTTTTTCATAGAATATTGTGAACATTTGATTTTGTCAGAATAGATTCGCTGTGTTGAATTGTTCCTAAGTAGACCCATCGTGATTCTTGCACACAGGATTCAGACAAGCTTATCTGATCCTGAAAGTTATTTGCCAGTAACCCGTCAACAATTGATAAGGGGGCGAATCACACTTTAAGGACAACGTGTCATTGTCATCTTAGGTGATTCATCCCGTTGAAATGAATCTATTGAAATGATTTTATTTCATTTTTTAATTTTCGTATATCCAACCTATTTTTTCTAACAAAACCTTCATAGGACCACCCTAACGTTATTTGCAATTCAACCTGTTGATAAGGTCACACCAAAAACTTTTGTAGCCACCGAGAAGCTTTGAATGGTAGTGTTCCACTTTTTCTTTTTTTCTTTTTTTTTTCCATGAGCTTTAGATCTGTTTTATTCCTGGGCTCATGTACTGAAATGAGTGGGAAAAATGGATGGATGGTGTGGATATAGAACATATGCGTAACGTGGTTCACACTTGATGAATGAATGGTTTGGATGGTGTATAAAAAAACACGGTGGATGTCACACTCCAAGTTGCTAAGGTTGGTGTTGCGGTGACCAGTGTCCTCAACTGTTTCCGTTTTGTCTGGCCCAGCTGAGTTATGGATGGTGTTTGAAATCTAGGCCTGACATGGATAGGCTCACCAGATTAACGGTTAAGATCGCATGTATGCATCGCGGTGGGTCACAGGGAGCTGGGACAGCTTAACGTGCGACGGAACGGACGGGACAAGGGCATGTATGCATTAGCTGACGTGGGAGTAACAGCTTACTCAATGAGGCTCCTGACGGTAGGTCCCACTTTGATGTATGTGTTGTATATCCACGCCGCTCATCCGTAATTTCAACTCATTTAAGAGCACGAGCCCAAAAATGAAGCAGATCCAAATATCGGGTGGACCACACCACAGGAAAAAATGGTGATTGAACGGCCACCGTTAAAAACTCCCTAAGCCCTTCGTAACGTTTATTTGCCATCCGACAAGGTCGTGCAGACCTGTATGAAGGGAAAAAACAGATATCAGCTTGATCAGCCCATAAAAAAGTTTTAACGGTCGATCACCACTGTTTCCTGTGATGTGGTCCACCTGATACTTGGATCTACTTCAATTTTGGGCTCAAGCACTGAAATGAGCTGTAACAATGGACGGACAGCGTGGATATACAACACATACATCAAGATGGGCCCCACTATCAGGGGCCTCATCCAATAACCCCGACCTCACATAATCTACGTCCATGCGAAAACCAGGCCGTGGTGCACGTTCAATGGATAACAGTCCAACGGTAAGCTGGTTATTATTTGAACGGTCAGATTTGAGTCGAGTGCATGCATGCGAAGCACAACGCTACTCTTCTGTATTTACCCTCGGTACAGTCCGGTCGATCGCACGCACTACGAGAAAGTGTGGATGGGCCAGATCCTTATCAAAGCATGCAGATCAAAAGATCACAACGGTTCAATTTCTGTCGAAACATAGAATTTTGACCCTTTTTATAACTTCTCAATTTATGGCTTCCGATCAGACGGTTGGGATCTTTTCATCATTGAAAATATTATCTAGAATCCTTCCAAATATTATGTTCGGTATGGATCGATGCATACGCATGCCATGTGTACGGAGGATGAATGCATGTGTATGATCTAACGTACTCCCTACTGTAGCGAAGAGTTTTAGAACCGTTCATGACAGTTTCTCTGTAGTGGAGCATCCAATTCGATTGCAGCGACGATTCAAGGTGTCGTGGAATAATACCCGCATCTCTCTCGCTCCCCAAGGAAACTGCTTCGAGAAATGACACTGGTCTGACGTATAATTACGAAACTGACCTTTTATGAAGAGAACACATGAAAGATCGATACCGTCCATTTTAAGGGCTTTTGTTGGGTGATTAGAATCGTCCAATCTGTGTGATTCATGAGTGGTCTCTCAGGATGTGGATGGTAAACGTAATGGACAATCTAGAACCATTGATTTGAATGGCCACGTCTGCCTATGTAAAAAAGGAAAGCCATTTCTCTATTTAGGCCTGGACTGTCCATCAGGGCCGGACGGGCAGATGTGCCCCCTTTGATGGATGGTCGAAGTTGCTGATTGGACGTATGCTTGGTAAAGATTTTGACCGTACATTTTAGACGCTGTAGATTGGATGGTTAACTGATAGTACTTTCAGTGGGCCATGACACAGAAGTTCACACTTTTTTGAGTGATCACAATTGTAGAGCAGCCAGTTGCTGAACAGTGAACGGAATATCCTGACCCTTCAATTCCTGGTTTATTTTTTATTTTTATTGAATCTAGACCGTTGCTAATATAAGCTTATTATTATTATTTTTTCTTTCTTATTATTATTATTATTATTATTTTTCCATTGAACGCCTACCATTAGAAACTTCTAATGGCCCACCGTGACCTTTATTTGCTATTCAACTTATTGGTAAGGCCAGCTAGATTCAAAATTTTTGTGGCTTATAAAAAGTTTTTAATGGTCTATCACCACTACTTTATGTGGTGTGGTCCACATAAGATTTGGATCTGCTTCATTTTTTAGACCATACTATGAAATGAGTTGGAAAAATGGATGAATGGTATGGATATAGAACATATACATCAAGGTGGGGTCCAAGATCATTGCTTGACCGACTCTGTAACAATGTTTGAAATATCTCGGATATTATGGAAATATTTTCAATATTATCTTTATCTCCGGCTCAGCGATATCGATAACACTGGCAATATTAGAAATTCCAGATATTAACAATGTATTGCTAAGCATTGCCAACGTATCGATATCACTAATTTAATTGTCAATATTTTCAATTATGTAAATTCTAGGTGTTGCTTGTATTGCCAATGTATCGCCAATATTTTTGACTATGTAAATTCTAGGTAATACTTATATCACAAGTGTATCGACGATATTTCAATAATATCGCCAACAGATTGATATCATCAGAATTTTGTTTATTAGAAGCATTTGTATTTAATTTTTTTTTTCATATACACATGGTTGTATGTAGTGTTCAATTTATTATTGATAATATTAATAATATTTTTATATTATTGATATCGCAACATGCACGATATTGAAACCGTAATCTTTCATTTCTTTTCCAATTGTTGATGATTTCTTGGTGAAATATCATGTGTTGTTGATAGTTTGCAATATCGATGGATATTTGGATGAAAGGTTTGATGGTTAAATAGGCTGGATGAGATGGTTGGACTAATTGTTTACAACAACATATGTTTTTAAGGCCTCATTAAATGAAAACTTGTTATTTATGCTTTTGTTTTGCAATTTTTTAATTTCTAAATGTACAAATATATACATTTTAACATCTCCTGAAGTTTCGCTGAAAATTTCACCGTTTTCCCATGTTTCGTCACATTTCTGGTTATCAACGATATTATTGGCGATATCGATAATGTTTCTGTATCCCTGGCCAACGAAACTTGTAGCGATGTCGATACTTCAAACATTGCTCTGTATTATCCTGACTTTGACAGAATCTGCTCTCCAAAGGGTTTTCGACGGTCGCTATTTCCATCTCCACTATTTTCATGTGGTGTGATCCATGTGAGCGTTAGATCCGTTTAATTTTTAAGCATGTTCTAACATTAGTTGGCGAAATTAATGGATTAGATGTCTTGCAGACATATCGGTGGACAATGCAAAGCTTTTTCTTACATGGGTATAACGGTGGTAGGAAATTCACGTCCATTGACAGGGATTGTCCCCGGTTACTAGTTCGGTGGAATTTACTCTTTGGTTTGTTGTCTATTGAATAAATATACCCACTATCATTTGAAAATATTGAGAATAACACATATGTGTTATATCCAAACTGTTCATCTATTTTGTATCCTCATTTTATGGTATGGGCCTAAAAAAGATCCAAAACTTACTTGGCCCCAAAGAAGTTTTCAACAATAGGTGTTCAATCCCCATTGCTTTTTGTGGTGGGTCTAATGGAGCTTTAGATCTACTTGATTTTTTGGCCCATGCTTTAAAATGGTATCGAAAAATGGGTGGACGGTGTGGATATAGCCCACACATCATGATGGGACCTACACAACTTATTAACATTGAGTGGAATTGGCACAGTCCAAATGCAATTCCATCTAATTTAATTTCAACCTTTTTCATTCTCCCTAAACATTGAGTGGAAATGGTATGAGACCAAATGTAATTCCATCCCGACTAATCCCATCTAATATCATGCACCAAACGCCGCCTAAAAAACATTTTACATGACCCAAATTTCACACACGCACACCACATCGGCACATGTCCAACGATTCACATGGATGCGGATTGGGTACTACCCAACCGGGACAGGTCGGGGCTATAATGGGACAGCGTGATTTATGGCTTTTATCCACATGGTCCATCCATTTTTAAATACCATTTTATATTATTAATAAAAAAATGAGGTAAATCTAAAGCTAAAGTGTACCACACCATAGGAAGCAGTGGCTTTAAAGATGCCCACCATGGACACATTCTTGGGGGCCACCGTGATGTTTATTTCCAACCCAACATATTAATAAGGTCATATAGACCTGGATGAAAGGAAGACACAAAATATCAGCTTGATCCAAAATTGGGTACTACCTAACCGGGACAGGTTGGGGCTATAATGGGACAGCGTGATTTATGGCTTTTATCCACATGGTCCATCCATTTTTAAATACCATTTTATATTATTAATAAAAAAATGAGGTAAATTTAAAGCTAAAGTGTACCACACCATAAGGAAGCAGTGGCTTTAAAGATGCCCACCATGGACACATTCGTGGGGGCGACCGTGATGTTTATTTCCAACCCAACATATTAATAAGGTCATACAGACCTGGATGGAAGGAAGACACAAAATATTAGCTTGATCTAAAATTTTTGTATCCCACATGAAGTTTTCAATGGCAGGAGTTTAATTTCCTTTGTCTATTCCACTTTAAACTTAGATATTCCTAATTTTACGTGATATATCCTAAAATAACATGTAAAAATATATGAACGGTATGGATTTTCCATACATCACGGTGGCCCCTCAGAACTCCAGCCTATCCCGAGCTCCGTACAGCCGGGGTAGTACGAAAACCGCGTCCGTCACATATCACTTCCCTCTTCCAATAGGGCCCATTTTCGTAATTTCGCCACAACGGAAAGAAAATTTCCAACCCCTGCCCTCCATGAAATCCCGCCCAAGAGCTCCCCTACAAAACCGCACTAAGCCCCTGCCGTATGAGTCAGACAAAAAAAATAACAAGAGATCCCAAACCCGTCTCTCCTCCTTCCTTCCTTCCTTCCCGCCATAAAAGCAAACCTCCTCCTCCTCCTCCTCCTCCTCTCTCTCTCTCTCTCTCTCTCTCTCTCTCTCTCTCTCTCTCTCGTGTCCTTCACATTTTCTCTCTATTCCCAAAATGCCCATGGCTTTCTCCGAAAACTCTCGCCAAGCTCTCCTCCCTTCCCTCCTCTACACTCCTCCCAAACTCCAATATCTACATAACCTTCTCAATCCAAACCCTACCTTCTCTCTACCACCACCTTCTACTTCTAATGTCGTCTCTCAATCTGAGGCTTTTCTCGTCCCAGCGCCCAGCGAGCCGGCGAAGATCAAGATGCACTCTCCAGCTTTCTATGCTGCCTGCACCGCTGGCGGGATAGCCAGCTGCGGCCTCACGCACACGGCTGTCACGCCTCTCGATCTCGTCAAGTGCAACATGCAGGTATGGTTCGATCTTCTTAGGATTTCGATCTTGGATTGGACGGCTTGGATCTCTCATATCTGTCGGTTCTGGTTGAAATTGATGTATGAGAGTTTTGGGAGACGGATTGAGGTATCTTTCATTTAGGGCGTGTTTGGACTCACTGGAAATCATGAGTATCTTGCGATTCTTGAATATTTCTGTTTTTCCATGTTCGGTTACACATATGATAGTGAAAAAGATTGTAATTTATGCCTTTAAAAAAAAAAAAAAAACTAAAGCATTTCTCAAGAGAATTGGTTTGCATTTTACTTGGGCTGTGAGAAAGTAATTTGCGATTTCTGGGATTTCTATTGGTAGTGCAATGTCCAAAAATCATGATACAAAAGTGCTTTTTCTTTCCCAATAAAAGAGAAACTAGCCCAATTTCGTGATTTTTGAAATTATATTAAGAGTAGAAATTCTGAAACGACAAACTATTTTCCTCTGCCTTAAAATTTTCTTTTCCCTAGTTCATAAAAGTAGGTACCCTTTACTTTCTCTCTCTTCATCTCATACTTTGGATGCGATGGATTTTTGGTGACGTTGGTTGAATGGTCACGATCATCTGATCAAAAGCGATCCTGAGAGATTGGGAATTGAAGGTGGGGCCCATAGGACAGATATTTGAGATCTGGTCAAATTATTTCCTGGGAGTTGGGAACAGCCTGGCATGGGCACAGATAATGGACAATCCACAATAATGATCATACATTTTTATTGTGTTTGGCTTTGGATGTTGGTTGTGCTTTCCATTATTTGCATGTTTAGGGGATAAGGTGTGGCCTACATTTTGAATGGTTCAGATTTAGTTGGAGCTCTAGATTTGATCGATTTGGACTCCTATTTTGTTTTCCATTGAAATAGGAAGTTAGGATTGCCCAATGATAATCGATCTATAACATCTGTTTGGGGACGCGGATTGCGTCCTGCCCCCGCCCGGACGTTACTCCGTCCGGGCAGGGATCTGTGGGGCCCACCGTGATGTAGGTGTTTTATCCACGCCGTTAACTGTTTTTTTTCCAGATAATTTTAAAGTATTATCCTAGAAATAAGTCAGGTACGGGTCTTAAGTGGACCACAAAGTGGGGATTGAATGTCCACCATTAAAAACTTCTTGGGAGATGGAGAAGTTTCGGATCAGGCTGATATTTGTGTTTTCACTTCATCCACGTCTACATGACCTTATTAATAGGTTGGATGGTAAAACAAAATCACGGTGGCCCTTAGAAAGGTTTCAACGGTACTGGTGTCATTATCACTGCAGCTTCCTTTGATGTGGTCCACTGGATCTATGGATCTGCTTCATTTTTAGGATGATGTATTGAAATGATATGAGAAAAGCTATGAACGGCGTGGATAAGACAATTACATCACTGTGGGCCCCACAGAGCCCTGCCCGGACGGCCTGCAATCCACGTCCTCTGTTTAGTTTGCCCATTAGCAGGATGGTTAGGATTGTCCAATCTAAGTAATTCTCAAGGGACATGGGTGATCGATGGTGGCGTCTCCATTATGGATGATCAAGATTGATGATTAGATCATTTCATTATGATCAATGTTGTTTGTTCATTTTGTTTGCCCATCCTAGGATGGTTCGGATCACCTGATCAAGGTGATTCTTGATCATGGTCTTCAAAAACTGTTATGATATGGCTATATCATAAACATATGGGCCCCACATTATGGATGGCTTAGATCGATGATTATAAATTATGCATTATGATCAATCTAGACCATTCATTTTGTTTGCCCATTGATAGGATGGTTTGGGATCACGTGGGGCTCACCATATTGATGCTCTAGATTGATGATTGAAGCTTTTCATTATGAGTCACATTGATTGTCCATTTTCCCTACCATTAGTAGGAGTCTCAGACCGTCACTCCAATCCAAGTGATCCTGCATCGACATGGACAATACATTGTGAAGCATGCATTATGGACAGTTTAGACAGTGATTGGATGTTTTTGTCCCAATCTATTTGGACCTTCCATTTCACTGGTAGAGGCTGTTGTTGATAAGATAGTTTCATTTAATCAACGGGATTCTTGAGGGACATGGGTAATCTAAGGTGGGACTTGCATTAGGGATGGTCTAGATTGTTGGTGAGGCATTTTATTTACCATCAATGGAGGGTTAGGTGACATCGTGGGTTGATGGGAAGGATCTGATCAATTGTAGGCACCTTTAACAAAGAACAAGAATCACGAGCAAAGTAAAACAATAATTAGAAATTTTCATTCATTTCTAAGGTGCCTTGATATTATTATGTGAAGCCCTTAAATAAGTTTTCAAATGTACAAATAAGGAAGATTCATAATGTTATTAACAACCAATGACTTATTATAAAAATAAAAAAGTGATAAAGAGACACATAAGGGATACGAATGCAAGTAATATGATTCAATTGCTTGATTATTGCATAGCTAGCTACCTACATAGGAGGCTTGGGCCTCCTTATTGATGGGCCAGCTATGAGGCTTGGGCTTGGGCTTGGCCGATGGATTGTGAGCCTAATTAAGCATGTATCAGTCCTTCCCAACTTAAAAGAACTTGACTTTGGTGAGTGAATGGCTTGATATTGCTCATAGAAGTTAGGATTTTGGCGCTGGAAGTTGGTAGTTGTGATCTATGTAGCATTGGATAGAGGCCATCCTTGACAACAAATGCGAAACTTTTGATAACCACCTTGGGTTGTGAAGACGATTTAGTCATCGAGAACATCAACTATCATGTTTGTAGGTGGTAAAATGGTTGGAAATGTAATGGCTTGTTCTTTGATACCATTGTTATTATGGTGCCCACAATTAAGGTATTCCGTAATGGTATGGTGGCCATAATGGCCATCACCCTTACCTTTATGATATGGGTTGTAATGGCTGTTATGGCTCCTGTAATGGCCATTATGGTCTTTTTTTTTTTTTTTTAATTTTTTTTAATTATTTTAAAATTGCAAAAAAAAAATCAAAGAACCTATATCGACCTAGTAATGGATCGTTACGGGGCCATTCCGGCCTTTATGGGGGGTGTAACGAGCCATTACGGCGGTTGTAATGGCCTTTATGGGTCATTTTCTTCATAACGGTTATGACCTTTACTACCCTGTAATGTGTAATTGCTGCCACTGTTACCTTTATAGCACTGTAACAACCTTTATTACACACCATGCCCACAATAGATAGATGGAAAGATCTTTCACATTGAAAGTGAGATTGATAGGTAAATTTGGCGAGAGATCTAAAACATGAGCATTGGCACTAATCTTCTTAATGATTTTGAACATTCTCGCATTGTGAGGGTGAAGCTTTTTTGAGGTACCAGGGGGTAATTGTTTATGATGAATATGGGCATTAATCATATCACCTTTCACAAATTCAACAAAATGATGTCTTGTATCTACATGTTGGTTTTAATTTTCATTACTTACAGCGATGTTACATTGACTTTTGTCATGCACCTGCTGCATGTGGTGGATGAAGTCATTAACTTCCGCACTTAGTCTCAACTTTATTAGTAGAGAAACCAAATCGATTAGAAGACGCAATAATATATCAGTTACTGCTTCAAAAGGTGACATCCTTGTGGACCTGTTGACTGAGTTGTTATAGGCAAATTCGGTTATTGGTAATCTAGATCCCCCATGTAGCTATATGATCGCAGAAAATACACCGTAATAACTTGGTTAAGCTACGGTTGACCACTTTCGTTTGACCATCGGTTTGAGAGTGGTAGGCACTAGAGAACTAAAGCTTGGTTTTCATTGATGCCCAAAGAGTTTTTCAGAAATAACTCATGAATTTGGTATCACGATCTGACATAATTATCTTCGGAAGCCCATGAAGACGAATAATCTCTTGAAAAAATAATTGAGTAATCTTGAGAGCTTTTGTTGTATTCAAGTATGGTATGAAGTGAGCCATCTTTGAAAATCGGTCAACCACCACAAATACTGAATCAACTTTTTGAGCGATCTTTTTAAAACCCAGGATGAAGTCCATGTTGAAATTTTCCCACGTAGCATGTGTGATCAGCAGTGGGTGTTAGAATCCATTGTTTTTCTTTTGACTCTTCGCAAGTTGGTAAAGCTTGCATAACTGGCAGATCTTTTGCGACATCTGATTTTCGACAAGGCCAAAAGTATTTATCTCCAATGAGGGTTAAGGTCTTATCACGACACAAGTGACCACTACACCCATCGGCGTGTAACTCCCTCATAACATACTCACAGATGTACGTATTGGATAGGCAAAGTTGCATCCCCTGAAATAATTAGCCATCGTGAATGTTGAAATGTGAGTGTCTCGCATGGTCTCCACTAAGAGCGTTCGTGTGAATACGTTTGAAATCCTTGTTGTCAGCATACTCATGTCGTATCTCTTCAAGTCTTGGAACGGTGACATAAATCGATGACAATAAATGTGTACGATGGCTCAATGCATCAACAACTCAATTGTCCTTGCCAGCCTTATGACGAACGACAAAAGAGAATTCCTGAAGACAAGAGCGCTCCACTTGACACAGTAAGTACTCATATTCTGTTGAGAGTTTAGATATTTAAGTGCTTTATGATTAGAGTAAATGACAAATTCTTTACCAACCAAATAATGATGCTAATGTCGTGGAGTTTGAACAACAACATAAAACTCCCAAGTCATAAGTGGAGTATTGTTACTTCGCATCGAAGAGCTTTTTGCTGAAGAATGCTATTTGATGACCCTCTTGACTGATAACTCCACCAATGCCGATGTTGAAAGCATCACAACTCACCTCAAATACCTTCTCAAAGTCCAGAAGGCACAAAATTGGAGCTTTGGTCATCTTATGTTCAATCCCATCAAACACTCTTGTTGTTGCACTTGTCCATCAAAACTCTCTTTGTTTCATGCAATTGGTAATTAGAGCCACGATGTTGTTGAAGGTCCATACAAAACGTCTGTAAAATGTGGCAAGACCATGGAAACTATAAACTTCAGAGATAGTGGTTGCTGTCGGCCAATCAACAATGGCCTTCACCTTGTCGGATCCACCTCTACACCTTATGACAAGACAATGTATTCTAAGAAGACCACAAATGTACTCATTAAGGTGCACTTTTTAAAGGTTGATGTAGAAGCGCTGACAACAAAGTGCTATGAAGATAAGGCCCATGTGATTGAGGTGCTTCTTCCTTGACTTATTGTAGATAAGAATGTTGTCAAAATAGACAACGCCAAATTTACTAATAAAAGGGTGCAATATGAAAGTGGTAGGCGCGTTTGTGAAACTGAATGGCTAATCGGGCACTCATAGAGACCATTTTTTGTCTTAAATGCCACTTTTCATTTGTCACTAGGTCGGATGTGGATTTGGTGGTATTCACTGCGAAGATCATTCTTGGAGAAAATGCTAGCACCTGCCACCAAGCCTAGCATATCATCAAGTCGATGAATGGGGAATCGGTACTTCACTGTGATTTTATTAATAGCTTGGCTATCTTCATATATACGCCAATGTCCATCCTTCTTGGAGGTAAGGCGTACTGGCACAACACATGGGCATAGGCTCTCTTGGATGTATTCATATTTTAGCAACTTATCAACTTGATGATTTAACTCATCAGTCAAACTGACGTAGCAGGTTGATGGGAAGGATCTGCTCAAACATAGGCATCTTAACTAAAAGAATCACAAGAAAAGCAAATCTATAACTAGAAAATTTTATGAATTTCGAAGTTGCATATTACTTATGCCGGACCCTTAAATAGGTTTTGAAACATACAAATAAGGAAGATTCATAATGTTATTGACAACTAATGATTTATTACAAAAAATAAAAAAGTAATAAATAGATGCTCAAGGGGTAAGAATGCAATTAAGAAAATTTTACTGATTGATTATTATATAACTAGGTAATTGATTTTGTTAACAAGCCCCCTAAAATAAGGGGCTTGGGGCTCCTTATTGATGGGCCAACTGTGAAGCTTGGGCTAAATGAGCCTGGCCCTAGATCGCGGGCCTAGTTCAGCCTGCATCTTTAGGATAATTTGATCACAGCCATTCTTAATAGACATGGACAATCCAATGTGACACTGAAATTAGGAACAACCTTTATTGATGATTAGAGCTTTTTCATTGTTAGCGTACTATTTTGAAGATCTTTATGTATTTTCATTGATTTGTAGTCTTGAAGTCTAAGGTCAGTAGTCGGTGTTTTTGGACATCTTATTTCTTGATATATCTGTTTTTATCGTTGAGATTTTAACAGCAATTGGGACAATTTCCAGATGTTGTTGTTTTCAACTTCATGACTTGGATTTGTAGTTAGAGTTTCTTGATCTTCTTCATATTTTTGATCTGTTTGCTTTTCTTCAGATTGACCCTGCAAAGTACAAGAGCATCGTGTCTGGGTTTGGTGTATTGTTTAAAGAGCAGGGAGTTAAAGGTTTCTTCAGGGGCTGGGTGCCGACGTTGCTTGGTTACAGTGCTCAGGGTGCCTGTAAGTTTGGATTCTACGAGTTCTTTAAGAAGTACTACTCTGACATTGCTGGTCCAGAGTTTGCGGCCAAGTATAAAACCTTGATCTACCTTGCGGGGTCTGCATCTGCCGAAGTGATTGCGGATATTGCTCTTTGCCCAATGGAGGCAGTGAAGGTCCGGGTCCAAACCCAGCCCGGATTTGCTAAAGGCTTGTCTGATGGTTTTCCCAAGTTTGTCAGAACCGAAGGTGCTCTTGGGTACGTCTTTTTAGTTGTTTGTACTGTTCTTGACAATTCAATATTTGGTTTTTCTATATGGTTAAAGTGTTGTCTTCTGTCGTTTTCCAAAATATACAGGTTGTATAAGGGGCTTGTTCCTCTTTGGGGTCGCCAAATTCCATGTAAGTCTAAATGTTTCCTTTGCTTATTTCACGTTGTAGTTTTCTTTTGGTTTTATCCATCTGTCTGTGCAATAAATTGCTCAAATCTCTCTAGCATTGCTTTGGATTAAAGCAATCATGGATAGTAAGTGTGGTTATCGTGCAACTGGGTTGCATGCGATAGTATGGCCAATCGTCATGTGCTTGGAATTGTGCTCATGTGTAGTATTGGATATTATTGAGGGCAAAATTCTTGTTAAAATAGGTTGTAGGTTAAGTTAGATTATGACTGGCTGTAGGTGATCAGTTGAAAAATATGTGTAATTATATGCAAATGCAATATATCTTCTTGTGTATCACCTGTTTCCTTTTGTTAACTCAGTGTGATTTAAATCACACAGGTCATTGTTCTCCTAAGTTAATTATGGGGGTTGACTCAATTGTTGCAGTCAAGTTTTCTCTTTTCTTTTTATCCTTTTTTTTTTCCCCCCTTTTCTGGATGTATATAAATAAGTTGCTCTGTTCCACCATTTTCCTATATGTTTTAAATGTTTAAAACAACTCATGCTGATTAAACTGGCACTTGTGACTAGTAAGCTTAGACCCAGATAATTTTACTGAAATTATTATTATTTTTGATTGGTTTATTTTACTGAAAGATCAGAAGTGGTTCTCATGGAAATTGGAATCAAATATTGGACAAAACTGAGTACGGTACAAGCCGACTTGGTTTCGGTTTTGAACAAGTCAAGTCAATTTCATCTGACTCAGTCTGTTTTGGTCGTTCCAGCTAATTCTCAGTTGAGGCAGACTGAAACTGAGAGTGGACTGAGTTTTGGTCCAGAACGAGTTGCAGGCCGACACCAAGCTCTAAAACCATTGTTTGTTCTGGCAAGTAGGCACCACAATTTCTGGGAAATGATAAATTTTGAATTTTGAATTACTGACACTACTGCAATTTCGGATAATTGAATTTTTATCCATTTACTATTTTAGTTTTGGGAAATGAATCTGTGAGACTAATCTCCCTACAATAAAATGTGATAAGTTGTGATTAGTGCACTTTAGTGTGTTGTTGTAACGCCCGGGTTTTTGAAACCTGAGTACATGACTCGTTTTCCAAAAACCTGAGTGTTAGCCTATAAAATTCACTCTAAAGTTGAACCGCTTATCATTAATCAGAGTTAGCAGCAAATGTTGGTGGAGTAAACCATGCATTGTATAAAAACATTCAAACCATAATCAAAATTCAAATGTAGCGCCCATACAGGACTTATACAACCCAAATAACAAAAGTTCATAAAATAAAAACATGAATCTATCATCTAATGGTTTAGCTCAATATAAGCCACAGGGACCCCGTCTAGCTCTTCAGCTACCCGATCTGCTCTAGCAACCTAGTAAACAACATCGGCTCACTCTACACCTGCATCAACTGGTATGGTTTGATAGCGTCAGTGGCTATCGCAGTGAGGAGTACCCTCTAAGATTACATATTCGTCATTCATAATCCAAGATAGGTCACAAATCATGAGATTAAATATATTAAACAGCGCAATTCATAATCATGGTCATATACTAAAAAATTAAGCCAATTCATATAATCTCATCATGAGCAAAATATAATAGCAATTGCAATGCAAGTGTATGTGTCCAGATAGTCCAATAATCATTCATACAACTTTCTACTGCACAAGAAAATCACATTGTACGTGAACTCCGCAAGATGACTAGAAAATCAATAGGCGAACTTCCGCTCCACTCAGAAATCACAGTACAAGTGAACTCCGCAAGGTGAATAGAAAGACAACCATTAAACCTCTACTTCACCCGAAAACCATATCTTACGTGAACTCTGCATGATGGCTAGAAAATCGATAAGCGAACTCCTGCTCCACTTGAAAATCATGGTACGACTGAACACCGCAAGATGAAGAGAGAACCAACATACAAACATCTACTTTACCCTGAAATCATATCGTACGTGAACTCCGCAAGATGACTAGAAAATCGATAAGCGAACTCCCTCTCCACCCGGAAATCATGGTACGACTGAACACCGCAAAATGAAGAGATAATAACATACAAACTCTAGACTACCCGGAAATCATATCGTATGTGAACATCGCAAGATGGCTAGAAAATCGATAAACGGAATCTCGCTCCACCCGAAAATCACAATACGATGAACATCGCAATATGACTAGGAACAACAAGATATACGAATATAACCAACAAGCCACAAAAGGGCACTAATAATCCATTAAAGCCACGAGGGCAAATATGCGATCCAGGCCATGTAAGGCAACGTGCGATCCAAGCCATGTATGACAGATATGCGATCCAAGCCGTTAAGTCAAATATGGACTGCAAGATGGTAAGACCACGACAAGTCCCATTCAATCCATCAAATGCTCGCAAGTAGCAACATATAATCAACTAGTAGGTTGTACAATTGAAAATAGCATGTGAACATCAAACCATTTATGCTTGCCAATATTAAAGAGACATGTTCATTATCTAACACAGGAATCAATTTCGCAACGGATTAGCATATTCATATAGTAAGGTAAGTAACTCAATGAGGAAAATTAAGGCATCATCATTTATGTTTAGATTGATGAATTTAAGTGGGAAGCTCAAAGGGTGAGTCCTCATCTTAGAGCGTAAATTTATTTCTTGCTTGGTTGGAGATCATTAAAGGACTCAAAACACTTGATTAACCTAAAATATCACATGTCAATGGTTAGGATAGAATCAAGGTGTCCCATATCCGTTACGTTACGGCCGTATCGGCCGATACGTAAAGGTAACGGTTGACACCGTTACGCGATACGGGGTCGAAACGGCCGTTACAGAATTTTGTGACCGTAACGGCCGTTACGGGCCATAACGGCCATAACGCCAGCATGACAGAACTGGTAACAGTGTTACGGGCCTTTAAAAAAAAAAAAAAACACTCGTACCTTTTCCCTTCTTCTTTTCTTCTTCTTCTTTTTCTTCTTCTTCCTTTTCTTCTTCATCTCGGTGAAATTTCATGTCTCAACATGCATCGTAGCCCTCCTTCTTCTTCTTCTTCTTCTTTTCTTCTTCTTTCTCTCTCTCTCTCTCTCTCTCTCTCTCTCTCTTCTTTCCCTCTTTCCCTCTTTTTTCTTTTCTCTCTTCTTTCCCTCTTTTTTCTTTTCTTTCTTCTTTCCGGTTTCCCTCTCGCACTCGTTTTTTTTTTTTTTTTTTTCAGTGTACCGCGCACTAGTCTGGCTTGATGTAGGTGCGTGTCACGCTAAGACGAAGGCCGACACGCCGACACTCCTCGAGCCGAGTTGTACTAACGGTTCAAGGAGATCAAAGTTATATGGGCTCCACAGTGATGTAGTTATTATATCTACACTGTTCATCTATTTTCAGATATCATTTTAGAAACCCAAAAATTTAATTATATCCAAAGATCATCCTGGACCACACCAAAAAATAGCGGCGTTGATAATGATTTTCAGTGTTAAACAATTCGCAGGGCCAGCGTAACGTTTATTTTCCATCCGATCAGACCCGAGTGGGCCCCACCAAGTTATATATATTTTAATCCATGTCGTCCATCCATTTTGCCCCGTCATTTTAGGTCAGGATCCAAAAAATTAGTAATATTCAAATCTCAGGTGGACCACACGATAGGAAATAGTGGTTATAGAATGCTCACCATTAAAAATTTCTTAAGGTCCACTGTAATGTTTATTTTCAATCTAATCTATTAATTGGGTCACACTGATGTGGATGAAGGGAAAACACACATGTCAGCTTGATCTAAAACTTTTGTAGCCCCCAATAAATTTTTAATGGTGAACGTTTAATTATTATTGTTTCTTATGGTGCAATCCACCTGAGCTTTGGATGTACCTCAATTTTGGGCTCATGCCCTAAAATTATTTGGCAAAATAGATGGACGGTGTGGATATAACACATTCATCATGGGTGGGGCCCAAAAAACTTTGACATGTGTGCTACACTTCACAATCCGAGTCTCGCCTAATTCGGGCCTTAAAAATTGTACACGAGACATATATTAACTTAAAATTTAGCAATTAAATTATGGACTGCAATTGCTAACTCACAATGCCAAAATCAAATTGTTTGAATAGTTTTAATTGTTAATTTGTGGACTATTTTTTAAAATAGGGCCTTTTGATTTTTTTTTCATGATTCACTATCCAATAAATGTCCACCAATTCATAAGTAGGATAATGGCAATAAATTGCATGAATTTGAGGCTGATTTGGAGCATAGATTGGTCCTCCAAGTTAGCCTCAAATTGGAAACGCCATCTACCTGAATTTAATTTCATTTTTTTAAAGAACTATTGGGAGAAATGATATCAAGTTGTTAAGTATATAAATTAAATATATGAATTTTGTAGTCAAATTCAGGTTACCTGGTTCAAAAATTAATCAGACAGTCCGATACAACTTCTCATCAAAGAGTGGACCGTTACACCACCATAAACATGTTCCAATTTATAAATGAATGCATATTTGGAATGCTTAGAATATTCCGGATTTAATCCATATTTTTTCATATTTTTTTGGCAAAAAAAAAATTTTGTGCCGTTACGGGCTGTTACGCCCCCGTATCCGTATCGGTTTCGGAGGGCACCGTTACGCCAACCGATACCGATACGGGACACCTTGGATAGAATAGGTTCAGATGCGCCCAAATGATTAAGGTTCCCAATGTGTATCCGGGTTAGATTCAAATTGGTACAACTAGATAAACTAAAACGTAATTTAAATACAAGAAAATGTGTAATCTCAAATCCTAAGACTAATTAGCTATAATGAACATTCTAGATAGAGTAGGGCCTGCTTACCAAAAATCCAAGTCAACTTGGATCTAGCCCAACTCAAAATGATCTATCCTTCTCAACGAAAATGATCTGTACCAATATCATTCACATACTTGCAACTAACAAATTGACTAAATATTTAATTGCATTAAACCAGGATTAATCATTACAAGAAGCTAAGTTAACTCACCTCATCCTGGATCAACCCATTTGGGTTGGGCGAGCTTCAATTGAGTAGACTCATTGGGCTCACTCTCTTCCTCCTCGCCCCTCTTTTCTTGCTGGAACCCGATTGGACTAGGCCTACCTCGACCCTGTCAAACTCAGTTTCAACCGAGTCGACTCGGTTTTGACCGGACAGCAGCCCCAGGCTCCCTCTCTCTCTCTTGTTTTTTCTTCCTCTTTCTCTTTCTTATCCTTCTCTTCTTGCTCTCTCTTTCCTTTCTCTTTGCTGGAAGCCTGTAATGTCCAACAATGGGTCTGGACCAAATCCAAACCAAATCCACTAAGCTAACTCGGCAGCAAGTCAGCTCACGACTCACACACTCTCCCTCTCTCACTCTCTTACGTTTTCTCTCTCTACCTCCTCCTGTTTAGACAGGTTCAGTAATACCTGTGTTTAGGCAAAGATTGGCCTGGCACGTTGGGAAGCAACTCGGCCTGAACTCAGTTACTGAGTCGGCCCAGCCAAATGCAGTAGCAACAACACCTGTTTGGCTGAAGTAGACCCGGTTGAAATTTGACTCGGTTTGCCCAGCAACCTAACTCACAACCCCCCCTCCCCCCGCCCCCTCTTCTCTTTCTCTCATTCTCTCTCCCTCTCAGAGCCTTATTTACAGCCAAAAAGGGCTTGGACTCGGCCCAGACTCGGTCCGAGGCCTGATGCAGCAGCAGGTTGACAGCAGATATCTCTCTCCCTCTCTCTCTCTATCGTTCTCTTTCTTTTCCCTTCCTTCTGTTAGAAGTCCAGCAACCTCTGGACTCGTTAGGACACGCTCGAACTTGCCCCATCTCGACGTGGTGCGACTTCTCTTCAACGAGGATGATAATGGCGGATTTCTGATTTGTGTCTGTTTCTTTGAAACGAGAGCATTGGATGACTCAAATTGATATCGTGAAGTTTGAGGAATTGAGAAATCACAGCTCCATTGAGGTTTGCTCGATGGGTTCGAACGAAGGAGGGAAAATGGTCGTTTTCTAGGGTTTTCGAAGGAGATGGAGGAGGCAATGGAGTGATGCTCGATCCTCCCTCTTTTAAGACTCTTCCTAGCTCTTCAGAGCCACTGGATGAAGGATGGATGACCCAAATTTATTCTATGGCAGGGAGGTGGACGAAAACAGCGGGCGCAACAAAAACTGGCCATGGTTTTGCCCAAAAACCCTAAATTGCACGAAAAGAATGGATGGCTAGGATGGACTCATTCCAATGGTTGAGATGCTGGCAGGAATCCTGACTTGGATCGCTAGCGAGGCAGGGAAAAAGAAAGTTTTCCATTTCCGAAAATTGTTGCACACACTTCTTGGGCAGATGTTCGTGTGCATGAGATCACACGAGTGACATGGTTTTGGTTGTCCCCTCATCGTGCACATGATGGACGGTTTGGATCAGGGAAACAGTCCACGATGATGGCCCACTACCTTCACAAACAGACAACCGTCCAGCGCGAGGGAGAAAGTTCCCTTCTCCCTTTCCATTTTCGTCGGGTCAAACCCGCTTGACTGGGTTTCCTAGTCTGGTGCGGCGTGGGTGTACGCCCGCTGTCTGCACTCTCGTAGCAGATGTGGGGCCCAAAGTGATGATTTGATGGATCCACGCCCTTCGTTTGTTTTATTTACTCAAATTAGGACTCAGTCCAAAGAATGGGGCAAATCCATGACTTATGTGGGCCATATCAACAGGAGTATGGCCATTAAGCGCTAGTTATCATCGATTCGAAGTGGTATGTGGTCCACACCCGCGATCAGAACCGTTCATTTAGCTAGTGAGCCACTCAGGGCCACTATTTATTTTAAATTGATATTATTTTAACTAGATGGGTCACACAACATTTATTTCTGGGTTCAAACTATGATTTCCATCCAACCGACGGTCTGATCAATTCCAAACCTGACCATTAGTGATCCTTGGAGTTTGATATTGATAGTAGATGGTTTAATCTGTCTATTGAGGTGATTTATGGGGATGGATTGCCCAAATATTGGTTGTAAGCCTAAGGAATGGTGAATCTAGTGACTTGAGTCTTCAAACCGATTTTCCACAGCTTAATCAATCAACAGGACATCGTCTGATGTTTTACCTCAATTTGGTTCGTAGAATTAAGCCTCATAAGGTTCAATGTGGTTCTCTAGGTGATGTGATGGTCCAAAAATTATTTTCTATGGTAGGATGGTCCATCTTGAAAGGCGATAGCTGTATGCATTATTCTATGAGTGTAAATCACTCCCAACAGTCAGACTTAGGCTACATGATGTGAATGTTCACACTAATCAAGTTTATGTTTATACTTGGTAAGGTCTCCATGCTAACACCCGAGTACTGAAAGTATAGGATGTTACAGTTGTCCCATGAGTGGGATTGTTCATTCAGTTGATTCTATCTCAATTTAGCCATAGCCCAAATAGCCATCCACTCAGATGATCCTGATCATAAAATCAAATGAATTTTACTTGTTTAACTTGAACCAATGCACAATTTTTTTTACTGTCCGTTTGTAGGTCACAGATTGGACTGTTGATTGTCCAAGTTGTGTGGTGTTTGGGTTACTAATCTGTGACAGAGCCTACCATACCACTGAACTGCAACCGTCAATTCTTGTTTGATTTTGATTGTGTAACTAGTCTCATAATATTGTTTCCGTTACTCTTTTGTGCTACAAATACAATTAGAATACATCATTAGATCTGGTGAAGATTCCTGGTACCAGCTTTGTTCACATGGCTTGTGTGACTCTGTAGCCTCCTCTTTCCTTTTACACATAGTTCCTCTAGGAGTTTGGCTATGATTTTCAAGATTTTATTTGTGTATATAGCAAATCGTCCTCTCTGCTCGAGTCCTCTCCAGAGTCCAGATTGGTTTTGAGTGGAGCTGTGCTCCAATGAAGTGGTACACAAAACTGGTGTCCTCATGCTTGATTCCTGTCCAACATTCAAAAGTAAAATGTCCATCATTTTTGGAGCTCTCATTGTGGAATGAGAAGCAATGGGTAAGCATCTCCCTTTTGCTCCACCATATGGTTATCCCAAACATTCATTGAGAATGTTGCGCAGCATGCCAACAACGCAGTGAGCCTAGATCCAATCTCAGGCCTCACCCACAAACGATAAACAAGAAGAAATATAAACAAGAAATAGATCAAAGCAATCCAAACAAACCACGAGACAAGATATACGTGGAAAAACCCCAAACTAGGGTAAAAAACCACGGATGCAAACTTCCACTATGAAGAACGAAGATTACAAAGCAATATACTAACCTCTCCCTTGGAGATATAGAGAAAACCCTTTTCCCAGACCTTAAAATAGCTCTCCAATATTCACCTTTTTTTAAAACCCTAGAATAGCCCTAGGGACCACAATTTATAGTTTTGGCAACTTCCCTTTCGCATCCCAGTTGCGAAAGGACTTGCGATACGAAATCCGCGAAACTCCTTTCCACATCCCAGTTGCGAAAGGACTTGCGACACGAAATCCGCGAAACTCCTTTCTGTATCCCAGTTGCGAAAGGACTTGCGACACGAAATCCGCGCAACCTCGACTGGTAGTGGGTGGCCCCAGATGTGGCTCCACTTCTCTACAATCTCCCACTTGTAGACACATCGCCATAAACATTTGTCTTCTTCATCCGAAGTGCACCACCTCCCCGTCTTCAAGCCTGAAGACCAATCAAAGCTGAAAAGAGCTTCAGCTTCTCCCTTGTGACCGCCTTGGTTAGCATATCCGCAGGATTCTCACTTGTATGAATCTTCTCCAGAGCAATCGATCCATCTTCCAGTAACGAATGTATGAAGTGATATCTGATGGCAATATGCTTGGTCCTTGAATGAAAGGCTGAATTCTTAGCCAAGTGTATTGCACTATGATGCAGACACTGTTGCATGGCTCACCGTACATGACTTGCACTTTCCGCTTGCTTCTTACCCAACTCTTCCATAAAACCTTGCATCCACACCATCTTGCATATACTTGCATACTCTGCAGAGTTGAGAATGTCTGGCAACATATTCTCGCTCAATCGTCGTACCGATAGATACTATCTTCTCATGTAATCGAGAGACCCAATGATCGCAAATTTCACTTCCTGCAGAGTAAAGATATAACCTGTAGTGCTTCTTCTGTTGTTGATATCTCCTGCAAAATCTGAATCCACTTAGCCTTGTAGCTTGATTTCTGATCCACCATAACGTAGCCCTACATCCTTAGTACTTACCAGGTATCTAAGAATCCACTTCACAGCTTCCCAATGTTCCTTCCTGGGATTGTTTATGAACTTGTTAACAACTCCCACTGCTTGAGTAATGTCTGGCCTCGTGTTCACCATAGCATACATGAGACTCCCTATAGCTGACGCGTATGAGATTTTAGCCATGTAATCCCGTTCCTCCTGTTTCTTTGCCCCTTGCTCCTTAGATAGCTTGAAGTGGTTGGCTAATGGAGTGCTAACCGGCTTAGCACTTCCCATATTGAATCGATTAAGTACCTTGGCTATGTACTTTGCCTGTGACAATACCAGTTTCTTGTTTTCCTTGTCACGCTTTATCCTCATACCTAGGATTTGTTTTGCAACTCCTAAATCCTTCATGGCAAATTCTCTAGACAGTTGTCTTTTGAGACTTGAGATGTCCTTCGTGCTTGAACCGGCCACAAGCATATCATCAACGTACAGAAGAAGAATGATGTACGACATATCAAACTTCTTCAAGTAACAACAGTGGTCTGCATGACATCTCCTAAAACCGTTTCCCGATATGAAACTGTCGAACTTTTTGTACCACTACCTTGGGGCTTGTTTCAGGCCATATAAACTCTTCTTCAGTCTGCACACCTTGTTCTCCTTTCCTGGTGCCATGTATCCTATCGGCTGATGCATATATATCTCTTCTTCAAGGTCCCCATGAAGAAAAGGACATCTTAACATCTATTTGATGTGCTCTAGATGTAAGTCCTCCGTAGCCACTATACTTAAGACCATACGAATCGTAGACATTTTCACTCTTGGTGAAAATATTTGAAGAAAGGAGATGAAATCGATACCGCTTTTTTTGAAACCCTTTCACAACCAACGGCCTTGTACCGTTTCGAACCATCGTGTTCCTCCTTCACCAGTAAACCCACTTGTTATGAAGAGTTTTCTTACCCTTTAAGGGTAGAGTGACTAGCTCCATGTACGATTAGACTCAAGAGAGTCCATCTCCTCATCTATGGCTGCTCCCACTTAACTGATGTGCTAAATGAATACATATCATATTCGTACAAGCACGTGTATCTGACTGTAATGCCTCTTCAAAACACTCCGATTCACCATTATCTGTCAGTAGTAGATAATATAAAGAGGGTGAGTATCGGCTCGTGGGTCTCCTCTCCCGAGTAGACCTCCTCAATACCGGTGTCTGTAGCCCTGCCTCATAATGCTCCTGTGCATGATCATCCTGTGGCGCTGTAACACCCGTGTCCGGTAACTCTTCTAACTCTACAAATTATTTCTCCCCAGCTTTATTTTTATGCACACTGTCCTTATGCATCACTTTTTCATTGAAGACTACGTCCTTGCTTCCGATGATTTTCCTGTTTTTTGCATCCCAAAACCTGTAGCCAAAATCATGCTACCCGTAGCCTATAAAGGTGCACCTCCTGGACTTCGCATCCAGCTTGTTTCTATGCTCTGCATCAATGTGAACGTATGAAGTGCAACCGAACACTCTGAGATGTGCTAGGTTCAC
Organism: Magnolia changhungtana; assembly: GCA_030180095.1. Classification (NCBI taxonomy): domain Eukaryota; kingdom Viridiplantae; phylum Streptophyta; class Magnoliopsida; order Magnoliales; family Magnoliaceae; genus Magnolia; species Magnolia changhungtana. The sequence goes on from JASAUF010000633.1 coordinate 5,103,885, forward strand.
TTCTTTCCCAGTCCACGTTTCTTCTGGTAGCCCACCATCCAATGGTGCTGATTCTATTGATGAGATATGCGGCAGTATTTACAGCATCCACCCAAAAAGTCTTGGGCAACCCTACATGTAACCTCATGCTCCTGGCGCGCTTAAGGATGGTCCTGTTAATGCACTCAGCCACACCATTCTGCTGTGGTGCCCCTGGAATCGTTTTCTGATGTTTGATTCCATTTGCTGCACAATACTCCTTGAACCTCTTATCACAATACTCTCCCCCATTATCAGATCTGAGACACTTTACTGTTTTACCTATCTCATTTTCTACCATGACTTTCCACTTCTTAAATACATCAAATACATCAGATTTATGCTTTAAGAAATAGACCCACAACTTTCTACTAGCATCATCAATCAAGGAAACAAAATAACGTGAGCCACTGAGAGATGATACCTGTGCCGGTCCCCACACATCAATGTATACAAGCTCCAACAGATGTGTCTTTGAAGCACGTCCTGTCTTTTTGAAACTTACCCTCTTCTGCTTACCATACTCGTAGAATTCCAAGTCAATACACTTCAGGCTTGGTAGCTTCCCTTTTGACAATAACACTTTCATTCCCTTTTCACTCATATGTCCCAACCTCTGATGCCATAATCGCCCATTCACTCCAGTTGATGCGACTGCGAGTGAACAATACGATCCTGAAGTCACATACAAAGTACCTTCTTTCTTGCCTCGAGATATCACCAAGGCACTTTTTGTGATCTTCCAGGAATCACTGGTGAATGTCGTCACATAACCGATATCGGCCAACTGCCCCAATGAAATCAAGTTACGTTTCAAACTTGGTACATGTCTGACATCATTCAATTTCAAAGTTGTTCCGTCTTTTTGACTTATCTGAACATCTCCTTTTCCAACAATACTGCACGGCTCATCATCACCCAGGTAGACTCTCCCAAAGTCACCTGACCCATAATTACGCTGAACTCCCTTGCATGAAGTGGCATGAAACGAAGCACATGAGTCTATAACCCAAGATTCATTCCTCGCATCAAGAGACAAGATCAACGCCTCTGTGTCACTCTCCTCAGATAGATTCACTAAATCCTTCCCACCTTGAGAGTTTCCTTCTTGTTTCTTAAGCGCCCTGCAATCACGTTTCATGTGCCCCTTCTTGCCACAATGCCAATACCCGTCTTTGTCTTTCGGTCCCTGGGACTTCTTCCTCCACTTAGAACGCCCGTGTTTATTGCCTCCTTTGTTCAGCGATCTTCCTCTTCCTTCAATGTTTAGAGCATTCCCTGAATCCCTTGAAACTTCTGATGCCTTCCTTCTAGATTCTTCGCTGAGAATTAGACCGACCACATCATCAAATTTCAGCTTTGTCGACCCTAAAGAATTGCTCACAGCAATCACCAAACCATCCCAACTGTCTGGTAAACTGGATAAGATCAATAATGCTCTGACTTCATCCTAAAAAACAATGCCAACGGATTCCAACTGGCTCGTGACTGTATTGAACTCGTTTATATGTTCAGCCACGCTCCCACCATCTGACATCTTCATGTTGAATAGCTGTTTCATAAGATGAACTTTGTTGGATGCTAAGGGCTTTTCATACATGGTGGTTAGGGCTTCCATTAATTCTTTTGTAGTTTTCACCTTGGATATATTGAAGGCGACGCTCTTAGACAAAGAGAGTCGGATTGTTCCTAAAGCCTTCCTATCCAATAAAAACCATTCATCATCTATCATCTTTTCTGGTTTCTTCTCTTTTCCTCCTAGAGGAATATAGAGGTCCTTCTGATACAGATAATCCTCTATCTGCATCTTCCAGAAGGCAAAGTTTGAACCATCAAACTTCTCAATTGTAGTTTTCCAATCTTCTGTCATCGCTCCTAATAGAACTAAACCAATAGCTCTGATACTAGTTGTTGCGCAGCACGCCAACAACGCAGTGAGCCTAGATCCAATCTCAGGCCTCACCCACAAACGATAAACAAGAAGAAATATAAACTAGAAATATATCAAAACAATCCAAACAAACCACGAGACAAGATATACGTGGAAAAATCCCAAACTAGGGTAAAAAACCACGGATGCATACTTCCACTATGAAGAATGAAGATTACAAGGCAATATACTAACCTCTCCCTTGGAGATATAGAGAAAACCCTTTTCCCACACCTTAGAATAGCTCCCCAATATTCACTTTTTTTTTAAAAAAAACCCTAGAATAGCCCTAGGGACCCCAATTTATAGTTTTGGCAACTTCCCTTTTGCATCCCAGTTGCGAAAGGACTTGCGACACGAAATCCGTGAAACTCCTTTCCACATCCCAGTTGCGAAAGGACTTGCGACACGAAATCCGCGAAACTCCTTTCTGTATCCCAGTTGCAAAAGGACTTGCGACACGAAATCCGCAAAACTCCTTTCCACATCCCAGTTGCGAAAGGACTTACGACACGAAATCCGCGAAACTCCTTTCTGTATCCCAGTTGCGAAAGGACTTGCGACACGAAATCCGTGCAACCTCGACTGGTAGTGGGCGGCCCCAGATGTGGCTCCACTTCTCAACAGAGAAGGGTCCAACAGTAAATGGAATCAAAACTTGGTTGAAACCTGATTACTTTGACTAGTCATCCCCTCTGCTGTATATTTCTGGACCTGGTTGGAATGGTTTGGTCCTTGGGAAATCACTCTCCATAGTTGAGCTTTGCTTCCCAGCTGTAGATGGCCCATGTTGCAAAAAAATCTAATTGACCTCTTTTTCTGATTGTCCATACAAGGATGAGTTGGAACCAACAGCCTAGCTTAGCATGTATATGAACAATGACGTTCTTAATCACCTGGACTTTTGTGTGTGGGCCATCCACTATTGACCATCCTATATAAATAAACAGCCTGTGGATCATCACATCAACTGTTGACTGTCCCATATAAACCGCCTGTGGATTTGCGGTGAGACCTACTAAACTTGCTCTTTTCTTTCCTTGTTATTTCATTACTACACACACACACACACACATATATATATATATATATATATATATATATATATATATAGAGAGAGAGAGAGAGAGAGAGAGAGAGAGAGAGAGAGAGAGAGAGAGAGAGAGAGATGAGGGATGGGGGGGATCCTTGCGGCGAGACCTACTAAACTTGCTCTTTTCTTTCCTTGTTGTTTCATTACTACATATATATTTTTAGATGAGGGATCACCAAACTTAAATTAAAGAAAGTTAGGGACAGCTTGGACATGGTCTGTCCTCTTCCTTCCCCCCTCCCCCGATTTTCTCTATTGATCTTTTATTTTAATATTTTCAATGAGGGCTTGTTTGGATTCATGGAAAGCATAGGCAATGAAATAGTGTTTATGGGGAAACCTTATTTTCAGGAAACTGGGGGAAAGGAAACATTTGTTTTCCTTGTTTGTTTTTCCACAAGATTTTCCTACAAATTTATGATCTATTTTCAAAATTGTTATTTGGAAAAACAAAATTTTCTTAGAGGAAAATTCTAGGTAGTCACTAGCATCTGCTAGATTAGCACATGGCACATGTGGGATGCTTGAAGTTAATGGTGGCACATGTGGCATACACAGCGTATGAGGGCGCTTGAAGCTGAATTGTGGTCCATGTAAGGCGTGTGAAGTTGTACGGTGACACGTGTGGCACAAAACACAAATTGGCACCTTTGACATGTGGGCACTTGCAGCTAGATAGCTTGTGCACATTGACATCTTTGGCACATGTGGCATAGTGGAGCAATTGAAGATGGATGATGACACATGTGGGACATTGGCATATCTGGAGTTGGTTGCACATGTGAGGCACAAGAGAAGATGAATGGTGGTACTGTGGCACATTAACACATATTGGGTGCAAGAGAAGATGGATGGTGTCACATGTGGCACATTAGCACTTGTGGGACGCTTTACACATGTGGGGCGTAAGAGAAGATGGATGGTGTCATGTGTGACACATTGACACATGTGACATAGTGGCACATGTGGGGCATAACTAAAGACAAACAATGGCTTATTGGCACATGTGACACATGTGAGGTGATTGAAGATGGATAGTGGCACATTTGGGCTTAACCCTTGAGAAACTCATTTTCCTTCATCATGGGAAAATGCCTTTCTTAAGGGTAGAGGTGGGAAAATAAATTTATTTATTTTTACGAAGAATTGGGAAATGGTGTCTCCTACACATTCCCACAAAGAAAAGCTAAACAATGGAAAATGAATTTCATGGTAAAAAAATGTTTCCTTTCCTTTACATGAATCCAAACAGCCCCTAAAGAGATGTTAGTGGTCACTTTGTATAAAATATACTTCCGTTGAACCTGTGAACTAAACTGGGAAAGGTGTTCTAAATATATGGGGCAAATGCGCCAAGTAATACAAATATGAGATCAATGACCACATGATGAGTGGTGTTACTTGATTTTTGCGCCAGTGCATCTGAAGAGTGGCTTAGATGATAGTGATGATGCATCTAGAGAGTGGTTTCCACTTAATGGCCCCTAATTGATTACTGTAAACATTTATCCTTCAATCAAGTGTGGCCAACATCAGGTCATCTTGATTTTTAGTCATGGCACATACATGGTGGAGGCCACCTTTTGAACTTGGATCTTGCATAAACATCCTACATTGTCATGTCTTGGATATCTTTTTGCATGTGCATGTATGTCAAGTGGTTCCCTCCTAGTTGGCCTCAGCGAATGTTGTAATGCTTTTCTTGGAAAGTACCAAGGTGATTTCACTACGCAATCCATCGTTTAGTGGTGGGAATGGGTGGCGTTGCCAAGTGGGCTGCTAAACTTTGTTTGAGGCCAGGCTCCCTGGTGCCCGCGCTGCGTGAGGCTAGGGCCAATGATGAATATCCTGGCACGGCCCATTGTCCCATAATCAGGTGGGCCACCATTAGAAAGAATGGATGATTTGTAGTGGTTCCCATTTGATGTACACGTCTAGTTTAAAGAGACTCATTGGATCCTTTGTCATGGTTGTTCAATGATCCGAACTGTTTACATGATAGTACTTGTAATGGATGGAGGATACTCCAAAATTGGACTATTTCAAACATTTGTGATGAACTCTTTTACTTACAGGCCCGGCCCTATAGGACGAGGGCTAGGAGTCAGTGGTTAGGGTCCTTTCAACGCAATCAGGCCCTAGGGAACTAGGGCCAATCCTGCTCTGCCCTAGCCTGTCCCATTGTAACTCCTAGTGTAGTCATGATAGTGTAACATATACCCAGTTGGTTGTCTAATAATCAAATGCATGCTCCAGATACCATGATGAAATTTGCATCTTTTGAGACCATTGTGGAGATGATATACAAGTACAGTATTCCCACCCCAAAGGACAAGTGCAGCAAACAGCTGCAGCTCAGTGTGAGCTTCGCCGGTGGCTACATTGCTGGTGTCTTCTGTGCCGTTGTTTCTCACCCTGCGGACAATCTTGTGTCTTTCCTCAACAACGCAAAGGGGGCCACTGTCGGGGATGTGAGTCTCTTCTCATCTCATCTGTTTTGTTTTTTCCTATGTCCACCATCTTTACCTTGTTAACATTGTTGCTTGTGGTTCTGCCTCTGAATGGATTGTCATGTGCAGGCTGTGAAGAAGCTTGGGTTGTGGGGTCTCTTTACCCGAGGGCTTCCTCTTCGCATTGTCATGATCGGTACTCTGACCGGAGCACAATGGGGGATCTATGATGCTTTCAAAGTTTTTGTTGGCCTGTAAGTTAAAACGTCTACAAACCATCAAAATGGATATGTTATATGATGATGCTCGATCAAAAGAAAGACCTTGTTCTTCGTACCACCTGTCAATGCTACAGAATTTCCCCAATTACATCTGATGAGCCTCGTTATTTGGTAGACCATTTTCCACTTTCTTCTCTAGTGATATGATCGTAGCCATCCAATGAAAATCAATGACTAATGGTGGCACTGAATTGGATGGTTAGGATAATCTGATGGGAGAGATCGTTAGGTTGTCTCCCATCTTACCGAGGGGCACATCATGAGAATTCTGGATCAACCCAACACGTACAGTTTGTTGGGCTGAGCAAATGCATGATCGAACAGTGTATTTCTTTCCAGTGTTTACTACAACAAGATGCGAGATACTTGAAGATAATTGTGGTTTTCTTGGTTTCTTCTGTTCTAATATTGAATGGTGATTGCAACATTCAGGCCAACTACCGGTGGAGTCGCTCCTCCAGCAGCGATCCCTGATCCAAAACTTGTAGCCACGGCTAGGTGAATTTGAAGAGGTGAAGGTTTTCAGAGATTAGTAGTAACTGATTACTGTTGATGCTGTTTTGCTCCTAACCAGGTCAGGCTGTATTTTTTCCTTGGAATTTTTTTTTTTTTTTTTTTTTTTTTTTTTTTTTTTCAATTTTGAATTTGGGAGGTTGGTTTTGATCTCATCCTCCAGACTTTGAAGAACACAAGATACATAGTTGTTTAAACTTTGTTGCAGCTTCAGAGCATTGAAGAAGAACCAAAATAATGACAGACGGAAATAGGATCTGTCTGATTGTACGCAGTTTAGACCTTTGTTATTTTGAAAACTTTAAACTGAGATTGCTATGGATGGTGAAATTGCTAGTAGCAAAAGGGTGCCTTTGGATGCATTATTGAATTGAATTGCAATAGTTAATTTAATATAAGTGGGGAGATCAGATCTTTGGTGGGGAAATGCTGATGCTATTCATGTATGTAGAGATTGAAGAGGCGATTTGCGACACATGCTAATGGGGAACATGTGTGTGGCATGTAGGCCACTCAGGAGGTTGACGGTCCACATGCATACATTGAATATAGATCACTGGTTGTAATTTTCCTAACTGTATATGCTTATTCCAGTGTTGCCCTCGCCTTATAAGTGGACAACCTTGATTTTTGGGATGGTCCTCACCTGGTGAATGGACCGGATCTCAATGCTGTTTGTCGTGCAATGCAGATCTTCAGTCTTTCCTCACATGAGTCGCTGTAGCCTTCATATTGGGATCCTGGGCGGAAATTGCAGCTACGTTGCTTTCAATTTGGGTTTTTCAAGCAAATGCAATTCCAATTTAATCGATTGATGTATCCACCTTTTTTATTTCTAGGAAACTTAATTATATTAATTCTTTTTATTTTTTTATTTGTCATCTCTTCTTGATTAGACTGAATGTTTACAATTCCATGCAGTCTAATCTCTTAATTAGACTGAATGTTTGCAACTGGGGCCCATATACTAGTAATCAAAACAGAAAAATTTGTGGGCCCATGACCCAAAAAAGAAAAATTCTCTATTTGGGGTCAATAGCTACAACCAGTAAGCTTCAACTACGAAAAAGGTCAAATGTTATACAGTTAGGTTCTTCAAAGCTTGGGGATTTGTGGTGCATGGGCCATCCGCTGCAAGGCCTGTTGTGTATAGGCGGTTTGGATCATTGGATCATGGGCCCAGTGGTCTAAACTGAAAACCGTAGCTGTATTGTGCAATGACCTTTTGTCCCAAGCGTGTCTTGGTTGAACCCACCTAGCTGAGGAGATAGTCAATTCCCAGAATGGCCGGTGAGAAAGCTATGTAGGTCCAGGTGCTCTAGCTCAGCCCATTGATATTTAGGTGGGCCGGTCTGGTTTGACTTGTCATGTCTTTGGGTACACACAAGCTCACTCTCACCTCAATTTAGTTAGTCGGCCTGAAAAAGCACATTTTTTTTTTTTTTTGATGAGTCAAGCATTTGTGGGTCTCCACCATGAGTGGGCATGTTGTGTTGGGATTTGTTCTGCGGAATCACACAGAGATGGATCTAGGATAGCAATCCTAGAGCACCAAGCAAACACGAGAGAACACAAGGATTTAATATGAAAAACCCTTTCAGGAAAAAACCACGGCACAAAGTGCCAAAAATCCACTATGAAAGCATTAATTACAAAGGGAAAAGACTTACCCAATTCAAACAACCTCAAATATCACCCTTGCTACACTCCTTGAAACCCTAGAACCTCTTTTAAAAACCCTTGAAATATCTTTGGAAAGTCTTATGATGTTTTAGAAAGGCTCTAGGGATTCCTATTTATAGTTTAGGAAACCTCAATTATGTACTGACTTGGAATAGTTTAGAAATTGTATCAAATTTACGCGGTCCGTGTGTTGTCTGCGTAACCTTAGACGAGTCAAAGCAGATCTTCGACAAGTCGAGGATCACGGAAATTTCAAATACATTGTTGCTGGATTTCGAGCCGAACTTTCTTCGACCAGTCGAACTTTTCAAAATTTTTCAGATTTAAGACATCTTTTTAACAATAATCTCCACTATGTCTTCAATCTTCAAACATGTAGCCTTTTCACCTCTTCTCTTATCTCTGCATCACATCATAGCTTCAATCAACGCTTCTCGTACACGCTCCGTCCTTCTTTTACGCCATCGCCAAGCCTAGAGAAGTTGCACAGAACTTGAACTTCTCTGTAGGAACAACCTTGGTGAGTATGTTTGTTGAATTTACGTTGGTGTGAATCTTCTCCAATATTACACCTCCTTCCTCAAGCACCTGTCGGATAAAATGGTGACAAACATCAATGTGTTTAGTACAAGAGTAATAAATAGATTTTTTAGCCAAATTAATAGCGCACTCGCTATCACAGTTAACCGGCACGGTTTCTTGCTGAAGTCCCAACTGATTTATCATGCCTCTTAACCAAACACATTCCTTAAACGCTTCCATCACTATTATATATTCTGCTTCGGTCGTGGAAAGAGCCACCACAGACTGAAGCTTCAACATTTAACTAATTACTTCACCCGCTAGTACAAACGAGTATCCTGAAGTAGACTTTTTAGAATCTATCCTGCCTGAGTAGTCTCAATCCACATACCCTGCCAACTTTGCCTGTCTTCTCAAAGATTAAGACGTAGTCTTTTGTACCTCGAATATATCGAAGTAGCCAAGAGTCTTCAGTACGTTAATTTCAGACATATCATGACTAGCGATCAACATATCTTCAACATACAATACTAGGATGATAAATTTTTCATTACTCAGTGTCTTGTGATAAACACAGTGATCGTATTCACTTCAAGTAAATTTCTAACTAAACATGAAAGAATCAATTTTTTTATGCCACTGCCTAGTCGACTATTTCAGGCCGTACAACGACCTCATTAACCTGCAAACTTTTTTCTGTCCCTTTAATTTCTTAGCCCTTTGGTTGCTACATGTAGATCTGCTCTTCCAACTCCCCGTGCAGGAATGAAGTCTTGACATCCATTTGTTCCAACTCGAGATCGAATTGAGCAACCAGCGCTAACACGAATATGATAGACACCTGCCTAACCACCGACGCGTATATCTCTGTGAAGTCGATTATTTCTCTCCGAGCATAACTCTTGCTACCAATCTAACTTTGTATCTATCATGTTTTCTTTTGAATAACTACATGCATCCGATTGCTTTTCGGCTCATTGGAAGCTCCACCCACTCCCATGTGTGATTTTTACACAACGAGTCCATCATCTTATCGTCCATAGTCGCCTTTCACTTTTCTGCATTAGGCTCATTGAGAGCCTCCTGAATAGTAGACGAGTCCTCCTCATCTGTAATGATGACATATGTAATATTAGAGTCGTCCCTATATCTTGCCGGTAACCTGCGATCACACGGTGAGTTCCTTCTCATACGTAGCTACTTCACTTGATCCTGTACTTCTATCTGCGTATCTGTCTCTGCCTGAGTATCATCTGTGTCAATTTGGACGTCTATGATCAACCTTTTTGGTTCCTCTTGATCATTCTTGCGGAATAGAGAGCTTTCATCGAATCTAACGTCACGGCTAGTGATGACTTTATGGGTGACCTTATCGAATAACCTGTAACCTTTCATACCAACACCATAGCTAACAAAAATATAGTTTTTGACTTTATGGTATAGCTTATCTCTCTCAACTGACGGTACATGAGAGTAAGCTTTACAACCAAATATGCGCAAATTTGAGTAGTCGACCTTATGACCACTCCATACTTCCTCTGTGATTTTACATTTAATTGCCGTAGAAGGAGACTGGTTCACCAAATAACAAGCCATGTTAACAACCTCAGTTCATAAGTCTTTGTCCAGCGCAACATTACTTAACATGTATTGAGCTCTCTCTAAGAGAGTCCGATTCATTCGCTCAGCCACACCGTTTTGTTCGGGAATGTGGCGCAATGTGTTGTGCCTAATGATCCCTTCATCTTTACAATATTCATTAAATTCTATAGAAATAAATTCTCCACCATTATCAGTCTTTAAAACCTTTATTTTTTACCCTGATTGTTTTTCCACCATTACTTTCCATTATTTGAATATGGTGAAAACTTCGGATTTACGTTTCATTAAGTAAACTCAAACTTTCTTGAAGTAGTCGTTAATGAATGAAACAAATCATGACGACCTTCTAACGAAAATCTCTGGAGATGGCCCCATACGTCAGAGTGGACATAATCAAGCACTCCTTTATATGCATGTTTTTCAATTTTAAAAGATAATTTAGATTGTTTACCATATATACAATGCTCGCATATATCTAAATCAAAATTCTTAAAAGCTGGAATCAAACATCGGTCAGATAGTTCCTTCATGCCTCGCTTGGTCATGTGGCCCAAACGGGAATGCCACATACGTGAAAATGTGAAATCTGCAACATTCACTGCTGCTCCACCATATGAAGTGCTTCTGATAAACCTGTAAAGGTTTCCGTGCCTTTGCCCTCTCATAATCATGAGTGCTCTTTTTGTTACTTTAATGACACCATTGATGTCGGTGAACTTGCACCCTATAGTCCCGAGTGCACCAAGAGAAATAAGACTTTTCTTCATATCAGGAACGTATTTGACATCAGTCAAAGTACACTTCATCCAATCAAACATCTTGATGCTCACCGTACCAATAGCCACAACATTACAGACATTGTCATCGCCCATAAAAACATGTCCACCATCGCAATCTCTGTAACTGGCCAACCAACTCCGATGAGGAGTCATGTGATATGACGCTCCTGTGTTAAGAATCCACTTATCTCCATGATTGTCGTGCAAGTATCCGATCATGGACATAGACAATACATCACCACCACTTGTCTCTTCATCAGATGTGAAAACATTGGCCTCCTTGGAAGAAGCAGCTGAATTTTATTATTATTATTATTATTATTATTATTATTATTATTATTTACTTTAGGATTAGTACAATCCTTCTTCATATGTCCAGACATCCTACAGTTCGAACACTTTAATTTCCTTTGCCTTTGTCTTTGGATTTGGATCTAGGTCTTGAAGATCCTATACTTCGTTCAGAATTCCTGCCTCTTGTAATCAGTGCATCGGAAGATGTCCTCATGTCATCGTTTAGCTTTCTCATGGCTTTCTCTTGAAGGGTTGAGATAATGACGTTGACACTCAGGATTTTATTTATGGTGCATATTGTGTCCTTGAATGACTCATACGATGTTGGAAGAGAATTTAACAACATACATGCTTGTTACTTATCTTTGATCACTTCCTCCATATCCAACAATTTGCAAACTAATTTATTAAAGTTACTGATGTGGGCCTCCAGATATCCACCATCTGTCATCTTAAAGTTATACCACTGTCGCTTCAAGAGTAGGCGATTTTCAGAAGATTTTTTCGCATATATATCTTTTAACTTCGCTCATAAACTAGCCGCAATTTTCTCCTTCAAAATATTATAGAGTACCTCATCCGTGAGATATAAACGGATTAAGGATAAGGCCTTCTTATCAAGGGTATTCCATTCATCATCAGTCACAGTAGACCTTTTCGCCTCAAGAGCACCATTCTTACCTTGCTTGGTTAAGGAACCAATAATCTTGATCTTCCATAACTCAAAGTTATTTTTGCCTAAGTACTTCTCAATATCATACCTAGTACTTCTCATTATTGCTAATCTTGCAGATTTAGATCTGTGCCTCAACGGTAGCTCTGATACCACTTGTTGGGATTTGTTCTGTGGAATCACACAGAGATGGATCTAAGATAACAATCCAAGAGCACCAAGCAAACACAAGAGGACACAAAGATTTAACGTGGAAAACCCCTTCGGGAAAAAACCACAGCACAAAGTGTCAGAAATCTACTATAAAAGCATAAATTACAAAGAGAAAGGACTTACACGATTCAAACAACCTTGAATCTCACCCTTGCTACACCATTTGAAACCTTAGAATCTCTTCTAGAAACTTTTGGAATACCTTTAGAAAGCCTTAGGATGTTTTAGAAAGGCCATAGGGACTCTTATTTATAATTTAGAAAACCCCACTTACACATTGATTTGGAATAGTCCGAAAACCACATCAAATTTACGTAGTCCATGTGCTGTCTGCATAAACTTAGATGAGTTGAAGGAGATCTTTGATAAGTCGAAGGATACCTTCGATGAGTCGAGGATCACGAAAATTCCAAATACATTGTTGTTGAATTTTGAGCCGAACTTTCTTCGACAAGTAGAATTTTTCTATAACTTTTCAGATTTAAGACATCTTTTTAACAACGTGTTGGTAGCCCACATGTGAAGGTGGTCTGATGATGCTCTTCATTAAGGTTTTATGCATGAACGCTGTCCATTGCAAACAATGCCTTCAGATGGCTTTCTCCTTTTTGCTGTTTTCATCCACCAAACTCCTCTTCCTCATTATTATTCTTTGAAAAACTGGTAGTAGTAAGATTACGTTTTTAAGAAGTTTCACATTTTTTTGAATCTTTTATGCACAGCATAGTGTACCGACACGAATCCCGTGCATCGCGATCATACAATTGGAGCTCCATCTCTCTAGAGGCATCCCACACCACATTCTTTGCCGACAGGTCCGAGTCGGATGTGACTCGTCCGAGTTGACTCAGGACTAAGTTGAGTCTGATTTGGTTTGGGCCAACGAGTCAGTAGTGAAAATAGGCCCGACCAGGACGAGTTTGCCACGACTTGACTCGGATCGAACAGTAGGTGAGGTCACTGAGTCTTAAAACCAATCAATGGCAAAGCACAGAGGGTGAACAGTGCATCTCTTGGACTCTTCTGGGAGAGAAGAGGATGAAAATTCTCCCACTTCGTATATAGCATGCAGATTGCAGGAGTGCGTCAATCTGAACTGTTCGTTCATCATGGACAAGTACGAATGGACCATTATCCAGAAATCAATGCAATTCAGCAATTTTAACAGATCAGATAGTGTGTACAATGGTCAAAATTTCTACTTAGGCATTAAGAACTAACCAATACGATAAAAGTCCTGTGATTAGTGGAACACGTTGCTTTGACTAGATCATTGCATACCACCATGCTTTGCAGCTGATGTCTGCACTGTTAGCATGGTGGCGGCCAGGGGTGTACACGAACCGAGCTAGCTCGGTTAGCTCGCTTGACTCGACTCGAAAAAGCTCGGTTCGAAGCTGAGTTCGAGCCAAGTCAAGCTGATTTTTTGAGCTCGAAAATGAGTTCGAGCCGAGTTCGAGCAGGCCCAGCTCGACTCGACTCGGATCGCATCCAGCTCGAATCGAACTCGGATCAAACTAGTTCGGTGACTCGGTTACTTTGCCATTGATGTTGCTCACCAACTGTTTGATAAAATGACTCAATGAAATGTGGCTGGTGGCAAGGAAGGTTTGGCAAGGTGGCAAGGAAGGTTTGGTTGGCTAGTGGCAAGGAAGGTTTGGCTGGTGGCAAGGAAGGTACGTACATGAAACAAATACCAGTCAGGCTCGAGGACCGAGCCGAGCCGAGTTCGAGCTAAGGTCAGCCACTGTTCGAGCCAAGTCGGGCTGAGGCCAGCTCGACTCGGTTCGACTCGATGTACACCCCTAGTGGTGGCACTTTGGTTTATTATTATTATTATTATTGTCCCAATAGCCCTTCTCATCCTTAAGATAGCATAGCATGGCTATTCAACTATGGTTGTCTAGGTAGCCCTCTCCGCCTTGTGGCAGCTTTCTCTCTTTTTCAGGTTGTCCTTTCCATCTCATCACCATTTTACCCCTTCCATCACTCCAACATGGGACGTGGTGTTGATTTTGATTAGAACTATTTAGAACTTACCTCAATTTGTGTTTTAACATTGAGGTCATAAGTTCGAGTGCCCATGTAAGGTGGGAGCGTGTGTAAAAAGAAAAGTGGTAATGGGTTGGGTTTGGACCAGGTTAGTAAATGGGCCAAAAATTCTTGCCCAAACCCAACCCACGAGCCATGATCCATAAGCCATTAACCTCTGACTAGACCCGACCTATTTAAAAATTCATCAAGCTGGACCTGACCTGACCAATTTAAATGTAAATGGGTTGGGCTTGCCAATCTATCAAGACACAACTCGGGTTTAAGAATGAAATATGACAATAAGGTTATATGCACAACGTAACCCGACTTGTACACACATAAAAATGTACATTTATACTTTTAATTATTTTTATTTTGTTTTAGGTTTTGGGTTGGGTCAAGTCATCTAGCCCAACTCGTTTTAATGACCCATATGGGCTGGTTAGGGCAGGTAAGGTTCAACCCAGCCCCAACCCACATTTATAGGCTATGAAATCCATCATACGATAGAGCCGAAATGACCAAATTGTAATTGATTTTAGCAAATCTAACTAAAAAGAAGAAGAAGAAGAAAAAAAAAGATAAGATGATGGGACCCATCATAGAGGAATGTAGAGCAACCCATGAAATGAAGAAAAAGGAAAGCGAAAGAAGTGAGACATAACCTTCAACTAATTCTATTTGTCAGCCGCCTTCTTTTCTATTCGCGATTGACGGGCGATGACGGATTCTCTATCTTCCCACATGCTTTCCTTCCCATTCACTCAATCATATATTCATATTCAGCTCCCCCACCCTTACCCACCTCCAATGCCTGTCTAATCTGATTTTCAACCATCTTTTGGAAGATCTCCACCATTCATTAGGTACCCCACCCAGCAAACAATTTCACCCATGAATTGGGCACTACCACTACGTCATTTTAATATTAAATCTCCTTCAAAATTCAGTCCCTTCATCAGGTGGGCCCTGGAATAGATGTGATCTGGTCTGAAAATTCAACAAATCTTATCTTCTTATCTGATGGGAATGTGGACGTGGGTCAGTTTTTTTCCTTAACCGTTCATTTCCTGCGTACATATGGCGACCCATAATGAGTGGAAAAGCATGATTTGTGGGCCAACCTAATGAATGACTTAATTCTCGCACTCGTTTCCAGCATTTGTGGCTGTGGGTACGATTCATGCGAGTCGCCCCATAATGAGAAATGAGACCATTGAAATCAACTTGGGTGGTTTGCAGCTTGCTATAGTTATGGTCTACCCAGCAGAGAATTTCCAACCTTTCATGTGTGTAATTAAAACATCCAACACATCTAATACTTCTCCTCATTATGAGGATCACCTTGGCTAAAAATTAGCCACATCTACTCATCAAGTGGACCACAATTCTATTTTACTATTTATCAATGGTTAGAAATGATCATCATCTTATGGCCCACCTGATTAATATATGGGGCTGATTTTTGCACAAGGTGATTCCCGTGGCGGGGCCAACTTATTGGAAAGATTGGATTTCACATTCTCTGGTTGAACCGTACCTTGTGGTCCAATCAGTTTGTCACCTTTTTAAATAACCAAAGGAGTTGGAATATTTTAATCTGAATTTTTTTTTTTTTTGCCCTTTTAGCTTACGCCATAAATCTGTGACATATAAACGATTTAGATCATTGAATTAGACTTGAGCCGCCTTGTGTATCCCATTGCAATTCGTGGGATTCGGTGGGATGGAATTGGGGTCCTTACTCTTGCTGTAGACTCTCACCAGTTTCAACTCCCGGTCAAGGGTTCAAGTACCCATAGGTGGTGAAATTCCACCAGCGTGAGTTTGTAGGGGTGTGTATGCATGTGTAAAAAAAAACAAAGGTGGGATGGAATTGCATTTGATCCCATCCGAATTCCTACTTATGTTTGGAAAGGATTAAAATGATCAGATTAATTTAGATATTATGATATCTAGTCCAATAGTAAAAGGATTGGATTAATTCAGATATTATGATATCAAGTCCGATGGTAGATATTGCAGATTTGGTAATCCACTATATTTATAGCCCTATGTTGATGCATGTGTTTTATCCATGCCGTACATCCATATGCACCATTATTGCATGAAATTTGAGTTGCACATGCGTACAGATGATGGACATAAGTTATGAAACATGGTATGTTGAATACAGTTCCATGGTCCACTAAACACAGGTTTCACTTGATACCATGTTTTTAATCCATTGCATTTCCAAATCCAAAATATGACTTTGGATAATCAAAATACCATTGCATTTCCACATATGTAATCATTGTGCAATAATGATGTATAACTCCATCTAATGCAATTTCATACCATTTAATCCCGTATTCCAAATAGGTTGCTTCCGTACATTTTTAATGTTTTCGTAATCTAAACCGTTGGTCCGATGGGTGTGGATGGGAGATAGGAAAAAGAAAATAATGGAATGTTTATCCATGTTGATCGTTTAAATCCTGTCCCTTGAATAAAGACTACCTCTTTGAACCTTTATCTCCTGGTTCCTTGATAGAATCTTTGGAAGTGGGCCGTAGATGAATGTAGTTGAATTATTTATTTAATAGTTATTTATGTGCATCCAATCTTACCTAATCTTAATATAGGATAGTTAGGAAATGCTAGACAAGCTTCTCCCTAATGTTCTAGAATGGTTAGCTAACGCCAAACAAGCTTGTACTTGATGATTCTAGAAAGGTTTCAACAAACAAACAAAGCACGTTTGTTCTCTCGATCTATTATAGCTCGGACAAGTTAAAAAGAAAAAAGATTTACCTATCCTGTTAGGATAGCATAGGCCTAGACAGACAGGGACTCGGGACTGCCTAGAGTAAACTCACCACCAGCCTCCGTGATGTGTAGATGTGGAAAAGTTCTGTGGGCCCCACTGATGTATATATTAGATCCAAAGCTGAAATGGGCCACACCACAGATATCAGTGGGGATTGAACGCCTACCGTTGAAAACTTCTTTAGGGTCACAAAAGTTTTGGATCAAGCTGATATTTGTGTTTTCCATTTATCTAGGTTAGTGTAACCTTATAAACAGGGCGTGGATGGAAAATAAACATCATGATGGGCCATAGGAAGGTTTCAACAATAGATATGATTGTCGCTGCTGCTTGCTTTTGTGGTGTAGTCAGACTTGAGCTTTGAATCTGCTTCATTTTAGAGGTCTTGCCATGAAATGACCTGGCAAAATGGATGAATAGTGTCGATATAACACATAAATCATGGTGAGACCACAGAACTTTGCCACGTAGGTGGTTTGTGCCACAATATGCGGTCTCAGTTCACCAGACGAGGCCTGACATTGAGCAGTTGTTGTGTTTTTTTGTTTTTTTTTTTTTTTTTTTTTTAATTCTTTACCTAGTGAGATTTCACCAACTATGGGTACTAGAACCTTTGACCTGGTGCTGAAACTCTTGTGAGTCGACCACTTGGGCAAGAGTAAGGACCCTAAATAATGAAGTTATTATTATTATTTTATTTAAAATTTTTTTTTTACTTAAGTTAGTTGGATAAGTATAATATAAAAGTAATTTATATGCCAAAACCTTCTTATCTTAACAAGCAACTTTTTAAAGTTTTTTAATGTATGACCTTTTTGCTTATTATAGTACATGTCAAAGGCAGCTCGATCTGTCTTAGGTTTCATATAAAAGGAGGCCCCAAGTGGTGGAGTGTCGACATTGAAGCTGGGGCTCACACAGTGGATGATCCACATAGCAGGTGGGCCATACATTATGGATGATCCTATATTAATGTGGGCTCACATATGGATGGTCCACAACAAAGGTCGGCCCATAATAATAAAAAGCTCACATCCAATGCGAGCTAGCATGATAGATGACCCACTTCAAAAGTGGGGCCTACATGATAGATGATCCACATCAAAGGTGGGCTCCACATGATGGGTAGTGGACATTGAAGCTCTGACACGCATGATGGATGACCCATATTGTGGTGGCCCCACAGGATGGATGGTCCACATCAAAGGTTGGCCCTTAATGATGAATGACCATCATCCAAGGCGAGCCCTAAATGATGGGCAGCTCACATTGAAGGTGGGGCTCACATGATGGATAATCCACATCAAAGGCTGGTTCCACATGATGGGTAATTAGTAATGGTGGGCCCCAAATGATGGATGGTCCACATACATACATAGTTTTTTTTTTCAAAAAAGTGGGAGCATACACCACCTGAAACTGTACTGCATGATGAAGTTTTTTCCCCGTCTTCGACCGGTCGTGGGAGGCGCTCGACCGGTCGTAGGTTCGAGCCCTGGCACGACTCAAAGTCCAGCGAGTTCGTGCTGTTTTTTCTCGAGAGCTAAGACCAGTCCTGGAATTCCAGACCGGTCGAAGGTGGACCGGTCGTGGGCCGAGCTTCGACCGGTCGTCGAATTACGCTGTGATTTGTTTCGCGATTTTGCGCGAGCTCAGCGGATTTGAGTCCTTTCGCAACCGGGATGTGAAAGAGAAGTTTCCTAAACTATAAAAGGAGTTGCCTAGGGTTTTCTAGGTATCACAAGAGAATACAAGAGGGTTTCCTAAAGCTTTACAAGGGATTTGCTAAAGGGTTTAGGGCTATCAAAAGGTGAGAGAGAGAGAGAGGAAGAGAGAGAGGAAGCGTATAGAAGGGAGATTCTGCTCGTGGAGGTTATCTACTATGCAATCTATATCTCAGCACTTCTATATCCTCGTAATCGGTTAGATCTCTCCGTTTTCTCTATTTCTCTCATTGTTTATCCACTCTTGCGTGAGTGAAGAAGGTTGTAACGTTCTACTTCATAGTGGATTGTTGATCTGGACGAGGTCCCGTGGTTTTTACCTCTTTGAGGGTTTTCCACGTAAAAATCTCTTGTGTGGTGTGTGATTGATGCATTGATTGTTTTCATTGCTTTATTATCCATAATTCTGGTTTGTTCTGGAGGGCTAGATCCTAAGGTTTTGAGCAAGGCCCCCAACAAAGTGGTATCAGAGCTAAGTTCATTGAACAGGTAGGATCAGTTTTGAACTATGGAAGGTGGCTTATCAAGGATGATCAGCCTCAATGGTTCTAACTGGACCATATGGAAGGCTAAGATGGAGGACTTGCTTTATTACAAGGACTTATATTCTCCAATTTTAGGCATATCAGCAAAATCCAAGGATATGACTGATGATGATTGGAAGAAGATGGATCGAAAGACGGTGGGGTTTATTAGACAATGGTTGGATGATTCTGTGTTCCACCATATGTCCACGGAAACCTCAGCCACTAGCCTATGACTGAAATTACGAGGGCTGTATGAGAGGAAGACAGCCGGTAATAAGATTTTCTGATAAGGCGACTTGTGAATCTCAAATTCGAAGATGGTGGTTCTGTGGCCGAGCACATGAATGAGGTCAACAATATAGTAAACCAACTCACCTCTATGAAGATGGTCCTGGATGATGAATTGCAGGCTTTACTATTACTTAGTTCATTGCCTGACAGTTGGAAGACATTGGTGGTGTCTCTAAGTAACTTCGCGTCAGACGAAAAGATATCTATGGAATAGGTGACTAGCCGTCTCTTCAATGAGGAGACAAGGAGGAAGTCTCAGGGGTCTACTCAGCAAGAGGCCCTTGTGACACAGGAACGGGGGAGAGGAAAGAACAGGAAGGGCAGGAAGGCCCGAGATAAATCAAGAGGCAAGTCGAGTAACAGAAAAGATGTTGAATGCTGGAATTGTGGCAAGAAGGGCCACTACAAGCATGAATGTCGTGGTAAGAAGAACGACAAGAAAGGAAAAGGGAAGGAAGATGAATCAGATTCCACTGCAGTCGCTTCAGATGGCGACATGGTAGTTATTCTTTTTGCAGATCATGATGTATGTCTCACGGCTACGAGTCAGGACACCGACTGGGTGATAAACTCGGGAGCTTCTTTTCATGCGACTCCACACAGGGACTCCTTCACAAGCTACAAGTCAGGTGACTATGGGATTGTGAAGATGGAAAATTCTGGCGTATCAAAAATCGTGGGAGTCGGTGATATTTGTGTGAAAACTGATGTGGGCTGCACATTGGTTCTCAGGGATGTGAGGCATATCCCACACCTTCGCCTCAACTTGATGTCGACGGGAAGGCTGGATGATGATGGCTATGAAAGCCAGTTTGCTGGTGGGCGATGGAAGCTCATCAAGGGTTCGTTGATAATGGCTAGAGGAAAGAAGTGTTGCACCCTTTACAAGGCAAGTGTCAGTATATGCAAGGGTGGGTTAAACGCAGCGGAAGATTCAGCTATTGACATGTGGCATAGGCGTCTAGGCCACATGAGTGAAAAAGGGCTTCAACTACTAGCAAGGAAGCGTCTCCTTCCAGACGTGACAGGTACACCTCTCAAAACCTGTCTTGATTGTTTATCAGGGAAACAACAGAGAGTTTCATTTGTTAAACTGCTTCTCATGTTAATAAAGTGCATACATTAGATTTGGTTTATTCTGATGTTTGTGGTCCTATGAAGACAAAAACCTTGGGTGGAGCATTGTATTTTGTTACTTTTATAGATGATGCATCTAGGAGGGTTTGGGTTTATGCTTTGAAATCCAAGGACGAGGTCTTTGGTGTGTTTAAATTGTTTCATGCTATGGTTGAGAGAGAAACATGTAGATCATTGAAGTGCATTCGCATTGACAATGGTGGTGAATACATTAGCGACTTTTATGAGTACTACAAGTCCCTGGGTATACGGCATGAACAGACAGTTCTCAAGACTCCCTAGCATAATGGTGTAGCTGAGCGAATGAATCGCACCATTGTTGAGAGAATCAGATGCATGTTATCCCATGCGAAATTGCCCAAGACGTTCTGGGGAGAAGCAATGCGCACGACGGTGTATTTGATAAACAGGTCTCCATCAACCCCATTGAATGGAGAAGTATCTGAGAAGGTGCGGACTGGACATGATCCATCGTACAGTCATCTCAGGGTGTTTGGATGCAGGGCATCCGTTCATGTACCAAAGGACGAGAGGTCCAAGCTTGATATGAAGATCACGCAGTGTGTGTTCTTAGGGTACGGTGATGAAAAGTTCGGTTACAGGTTGTGGGATCCGACTGAGAGGAAACTCGTCGGAGCAGAGATGTGGTTTTCTTTGAAGATCGGTGTATAGATGATAATATGCTTAGAAGACATTGGTAGAAAGTGCGTAACTTCCTCACACACACCCACATACCTCACAGAGATTGCTTGATTGAAGAACATCTAGTTCAGGTGAGCTAGAGGACATGGATCCGGTTACTCCTCATGTGTTGCCTGATGATGGGGGAGTACAGCAAGGTGCAGAGGACGAGAGAGTTCCTTCAGAAGATGGACCAGGGGAGTAGCCCCCACTTGATCCACCTGTTGAGCCACAGGTGAGGAGGTCATCTGGGACGATACCGTCAAGAGGTACTCGCCGCATGAGTACATTATGCTAACCGATGGGGGAGAGCCAGAAGATTATTCTGAGGCCCTAGCCAACGAGCATAAGGGGGAGTGGTTGAAAGCTATGCAAGAGGAGATGGAATCCTTGCATAAGAACCACACCTATGACATGGTGAAATTGCCTAAGGGCAAGAAAGCTTTGAGCAACAAGTGGGTGTTCGAAAGAAGATTGAGCAGAAGAATTCACAGACGAGGTTCAAGGCCAGACTTGTAGTGAAAGGTTTTGGTCAGAGGAAAGACATAGACTTCGAGGAGATATTCTCACCAGTGGTGAAGATGACATCCATACCGGTGTTGCTTGAGTTGGCGGCTAGCATGGATTTGGAGATAGAGCAGTTAGATGTTAAAATTGCCTTTCTCCATGGTGACTTGGAAGAAAAGATCTACATGCACCAACCAGAGGGGTTCGAAGTCAAGGGCAAGGAGCATATGGTGTGTAGGCTAAGGAAGAGCTTGTATGTAACAAATTTGTAAACAAGCTCCACGACTTGGCAGCGAGTTTGGACAAGGAGGATGACTCTAAAAACCCTACTTGTAGGATGGTACAAGAAGTTCGACTCGTTTATGTCGAAACAAGGGTATGACAGAACGGAGTCGGATCACTGTGTGTTCACGCGTAAGTTCTCAGATGGTGATTTTTTAGTTCTGCTCTTATACGTTGATGACATGCTCATCATGTGAAAAGACATCAAGAAGATCAATAATCATAAAAAAACAGAGTTGGGCAAGTCACGACCCCGATTTTGCGATGAAAGACTTGGGCCATGGGTCATGAACTCACCTGCCGACGTAGTAAACAGAATCCTAGGAATGGAGATAACCCGTAACGAAGCGGATGGTAGAAGCTCAGTTTGTCACAAGAGCGGTATATTGAGAAAGTCCTAGAGCGATTCAATATGAATGCCGATGGTAGGAACAAACCGAAATCGGCCAAGACTCCACTAGATGGTCACTTAGATTGACCAAGCGACAAACAAGTGTCCCAAGATGAAGGCGAGAGGTGGAAGAGATCGAGAAGATACCCTACGTGTCGGCGGTAGGAAGTTTGATGTATGCTATGGTGTGTACATACGATGGTGGGAGGACGTGGCACCAACGCCCCGGACATAGCATATGCGGTTGGTGTTGTCGTAGATGTCTACGGTATCTTGTCAATCTGGCAAAAATCGGGGGTCAAAGAGCATTGGGCAAGTGCCCCCGCCGCTCACCCCGCCGAAATTCCTAAAGTGAAATGGATACTACGGTATCTAAGAGGCTAATCCAGTTGAGCCTATGCTATGGTGACAATAAATGTGTTAGAGGGCTAAATTAAGATGCAACTATATGGTAGGTGACATGACTCCTAGGGAAGTCTACATCAAATGAGGTTTATATTCATATTTGCAGGAGGAGCGGTTTCTTAATTCAGTTAGCGAAAGCTACAAGAAAGGTACAAGCATAGAGCCCATTTCCCACGACTCCCAGGCCAACAGTACATTGCATCACGAGAGGCATGTAAAGAGATGTTTTGGATGAAGAGGTTCCTACTTGGGAACTCACCTAAAGCAAGAGGAGCACGTGGTCTATTGTGATAGTCGAGTCTATACACTTAAGCAAGAATCCAAGTCGGCATTCCAAGTCGAAGCACATAGAGATTCGGTATCCTTTGGATCGAGGATACTTTCTTTACTCAACCCGTTTGCTTCTTAACTCATTAGAACAAAAGGTGTTACATACCCAACTTGAGAAGGTCCACACGGACGATAATGGGTCGACATGATGAGCCCAAGGCTTTGCTCAAAGGGCAAGTTTGAGGTTTGTATAAACCCGACCGGCTTCCAACCACATATCAAGAAGGTGGATCCCTCCTGGGTCAACAAAATGGGGAGATTTGATGAAATTTTTTCCCGTCTTCGACCGGTCTTGAGCCCGCTCGACCAATCCCGTGGGACGCATCAAACCGGTCGTAGGTTCGACACAAAACTCATTCTCGACACGACTCAAAGTCCATTCCCGAATTTACATTCATGCTATTTTTTTCAAACCGGAGGCTAAAACCCGGTCATGGAATTCCAGGACCCAGTAGAAAGGTGGACCGGTCGTGGGACAGAGCTTCGACCGGTCAAAGGTTCGCGGATTTGTTTCGCGATTTTGCGCAAAACCGCGGATTTGAGTCCTTTCAAGCAAGGGATGCGAAAGGAAGTTTTCTAAACTATAAAAGGGGTTGCCTAGGGTTTTCAGGTTCATAAGAGAATACAAGAGGGTTTTCTAAAGCTTTATAAGGGATTTGCTCAACAAGGGTTTAGGGCTATCAAAAGGTGAGAGAGAGAGAGGAAGAGAGAGAGGAAGCGTATAGAAGGGAGATTCTGCTTTTCGTGGAGGTTATCTACTTTATGCAATCTATATCTCGATAATTAGTAGACTTCTATATCCTCGTAATCGGTTAGATCTCTTGACTAAGTTATTTTTTTCTCTATTTCTCTCATTATTTATCCACTCCTGCGTGAGTGAAGAAGGTTGTAATGTTCTACTTCATAGTGGATTGTTGATCTGGACGAGGTCCCGTGGTTTTTACCTCTTTGAGGGTTTTCCACGTAAAAATCTCTTGTGTGGTGTGTGATTGATGCATTGATTGTTTTCATTGCTTTATTATCCATAATTCTGGTTTGTTCTGGAGGGCTAGATCCTAAGGTTTTGTGCAAGGCCCCCAACACTGCACACATATACATAATAGTGATTACAAATCATTGCCTATCAAACCATCAAGACAAGGAGAAGAAAGATTGGAAACAAATCCACAAGAGGTTTTGGTTACCAAAAACAAGTGGGTACAACTGAGCATATTGCAGTATGATACATTAGGACTTTAGCCTTTAAATCTCAGCCTTTTTCCAATGATCCAAATTGCTTATATGACAAGTCTCACTTTGTACATTGTAAAGATAATAAATAAAAGTTTTCAACGGAAATATTTCGACCCTTTCGATAATTAACTATTTTGCTTCGATTATGAGCAATCACCATAACCTTTGTATAGTCAATTAGTTGAGTACATAAGTTTATTTTGGCATCACCCATCCAAGGGCTAAGGGGGTCCCATCAAATAAATGCTTTGTGCCATTGAAAAAGGTCCACATCCAAAGGGCTAGAGTGATGGGTTTTTTTTGACCCGTTGTCCTTTCACAACTGGGATGCGCAAAGTCCTTTCGCAACTAAGATGCGGAAAGGAGTTTCCTAAAACTATAAAAAGGGGTCCCTAGGATTTTTCTATACACATTGTGTTGATGAGAAAAATACAAGAGGGCTATCAAAGGTGAGAGAGAGGGAGAAAGAGAGAGAGGAATCTTATAGAAGGGAGGTTCCACCATCTGCTAGGGAGGTTTTTCTACTTTGCAATTTATATCTGGAATGGGACCGCTTGATCTATGTCCTCATAATCGGTTAGATCTCTTCGTTTTCTCTATTTCTCTTATTGTTCATCCACTCTGCGTGAGTGAAGAAGGTTAAACGTTCTACTTCATAGTGGATTGTTGATGCTGGACGAGGTCCGTGGTTTTACCTCTTTGAGGGTTTTCTATGTAAAAATCTCTTGTGTGGTGTGTGATTGATGCTTTGATTTATTTCATTATTTTATTATCCATAATTACCCGTCGGTTTGTTTCGGGAGGTTAGATCGAAGGTTTGTGCAAGGCATCCCAACAAAGTGCAATTATCGAGCTAAGTTCATTGAACGGGTAGGATCGGTTTGAATTATGGAAGGTGGCTCAAGGATGATCTCAGGGAAACCCATCGAAAATAAGCCCTCTTCATTTCATGGATCGTTTGAGTAGATCCAAACCCTCTTTTTCTTTGGCCTCAATGGTTCTAACCCCCTGGACCATATGGAAGGCTAAGATGGAGGACTTGCTTTATTGCAAGGACCTATATTCTCCAATCTCGGGCATATCTCTCCCAAAATCCAAGGATATCGTGATGATGAGTGGAAGAAGATCTTTTCGAAGAAAAGCGATGAAGGGTTTATTAGACAATGGTTGGATGATTAGTGTTTCACCATGTGTCTACTGAAACCTCGGCACCAATTATAATACTATGGTTGAAATTACAAAATTTGTATGAGAGGAAGATGTAAGTTCTTGAAAGGTAATAAGATATTTCGATAAAATGACTTGTAAATCTCAAGTTCAAGGATGGTGGTTTACCCGTGGTCGAGATGGCACATGAATGAAGTCGGTAATATAGTGAACCAACTCACCTCTATGAAGATGGTCATGGATGATGAATTGCGAGCTTTTACATTATTGCTTAGTTCATTGCGACGGTTGGGAGACATTGGTGGTGTCTCTAAGTAACTCCGCGCCGAGACGGAAAGATATCCATGGAACAGTGGTAACTGGTTGTCTCTTCAATGAGGAGACAGGAGGAGGAAGTCTCGGTCTCATTGCTAATCCAGAAGAGGCTCTTGTGACGCAGAACACCGTGGGGAGAGGAAAGAACAGGAAGGGCGGGAAGGCCCGAGATAAATCAAGAGGCAAGTCGAGTAACGAGATCAAAAGAGGTTGAATCTTTGGAATTATGGCAAGAAGGGCCACTACTGAGCATGAATGTCGTGGTAAGACTTAACTAAAACGACAAGAAAGGAAAAGGGAAGGAAGAAGTCGAGGTCGCACTACGGTCGCATATTCGGATGAGCGACATGGTAGTTATTCTTTCTACAGATCACGATGTATGTCTCACGGTGTTGATGATTCACGAGTCGGGGCACCGATGCCCGGGTGATAGACTGGGAGCTTCACACTTTGAGTTTTCATGCGACTCCACACGGGACTCCTTCACAATTCTACAAGTCGTGTGACTATGGGGTGTGAAGATGGAAAATTACTCGATGGGAGGCGTATCAAATATCGTGGGAGTCGGTGATATTTGTGTGAAAACTGATGTGGGTTGCACATTGGTTCTCAGGAACGTGAGGCATATCCCAGACCTTCGCCTCAACTTGATGTCGACGGAAAATTGGATGATGATGGCTATGAAAGCCGGTTTGCTGGTGGGCGATGGAAGCTCATCAAGGGTTCATTGATCGTGGCTAGAGGAAAGAAGTGTTGCACCCTGTACAAGGTAAGTGTCAGTATGTGCAAGGGTGGGTTGAACGCAGCGGAAGATTCGGCTATTGACATGTGGCACAGGCGTCTAGGCCACGTGAGTGAAAAAGGGCTTCAGCTATTAGCGAGGAAGTAACTCCTTCCAGACGTGACATGTATGCCTCTCAAAACCTATCTTAATTGTTTATTAGGAAAACAACATAGAGTTTCATTCCTTAAAACTGCTTCTCATGTTAATAAAGTGCATGCATTAGATTTGGTTTATTCTGATGTTTGTGGTCCTATGAGGACAAAAACCTTGGGTGGGGCATTGTATTTTGTCACTTTTATAGATGATGCATCTAGGAGGGTTTGGGTTTATGCTTTGAAATCCAAGGACGAGGTCTTTGGTGTATTTAAGTTGTTTCATGCTATGGTCGAGAGAGAGACAGGTAGACCATTGAAGTGCATCCGCACTGACAATGGTGGTGAATACATTGGCAACTTTCACGAGTACTGCAAGTCTCAGGGTATACGGCATGAACAGACGGTTCCCAAGACCCCCAAAGATAATGGTGTAGCTGAGCGAATGAATCACACCATTGTTGAGAGAATCGGATGCATGTTATCCCATGCGAAAGTTGCCCAAGACGTTCGGGGAGAAGCAATGCGCCGACGGTGTATTTGATAAACATGGTCTCCATCAACCCCATTGAATGGAGAAGTACCGAGAAGGTGTGGGACTGGACATGATCCATCGCATGCAATCATCTCGGGGTGTTTGGATGCACGGGGCATCCGTTCACATACCAAAGGACGAGAGGTCCAAGCTCGATATGAAGATCGGCAAGATGTGTTCTTAGGGCGGTGATGAAAAATTCGGTTATAAGTTATGAGATCCGACCGAAAAAAAGCTCGTCAGGAGCAGAGATGTGGTTTTCTTTGAAGATCAGTGTATCGAAGACATTGGTAAGCCAGAGAAGAACCAGCCTAGTTCAGGTGAGCTAGAGGACATGGATCCGATTACTCCTCCCATGGTGCCTGATGACGGGGGAGTACAGCAAGGTGCAGAGGACGAGAGAGTTCCTTCAGAAGATGGACCAGGGGAGCAGCCCCCACTTGATCCACCTGTTGAGCCACAGGTGAGGAGGTCATCTAGGGACAGACAGCCGTCCAAGAGGTACTCGCCGCATGAGTACATTATGCTAACCGATGGGGGAGAGCCAGAAGATTATTCTGAGGCCCTAGCCGACGAGCATAAGGGGGAGTGGTTGAAAGCTATGCAAGAGGAGATGGAATCCTTGCATAAGAACCACACCTATGACATGGTGAAATTGCCTAAGGGCAAGAAAGCTCTGAGCAACAAGTGGGTGTTCAGAAAGAAGATTGAGCAGAAGAATTCACAGACGAGGTTCAAGGCCAGACTTGTGGTGAAAGGGTTTGGTCAGAGAAAAGGCATAGACTTCGAGGAGATATTCTCACCAGTGGTGAAGATAACATCCATACGGGTGTTGCTTAGGTTGGCGGCTAGCATGGATCTGGAGATAAAGCAGTTAGATGTTAAAACTGCCTTTCTCCATGGTGACCTGGAAGAAGAGATCTACATGCACCAACCAGAGGGGTTTGAAGTCAAGGGCAAGGAGCATATGGTGTGTAGGCTGATGAAGAGCTTGTATGGGCTGAAACAAGCTCCACGGCAATGGTACAAGAAGTTCGACTCATTTATGTTGAAACATGGGTATGACAGAACAGAGTCGGACCACTGTGTGTTCACGCGTAAGTTCTCGGATGGTGATTTCTTAGTTTCTTTGTTATATGTTGATGACATGCTCATCATGGGAAAAGACATCAAGAAGATCGACAGGTTGAAACAGGAGTTGGGCAAGTCTTTTGCGATGAAAGACTTGGGCCCGGCTAAACAGATCCTAAGAATGGAGATAACCCGTAATGAAGCGGTAAATGAGGAAGCTTTGGTCATCACAAGAGCGGTATATTGAGAAAGTCCTAGAGCGGTTCAATATGAATGAATGCACGAAGCCTGGCCAAGACTCCACTAGATGGTCACTTCGGATTGAGCGACAGGACGGTGTCCCAAGACGAAGGCGAGGTGGAAGAGATGCGAGAAAATACCCTACGCGTCGGCCGGTAGGAAGTTTGATGTATGTTATGGTGTGTACACGCCCCGGACATAGCATATGCGGTTGGTGTTGTCACGGTATCTTGCCAATCCCGGCAAAGAACATTAGGCGTGTGAAATGGATACTACGGATCTAAGAGGCTCATCCAGGTTGAGCCTATGCTATGGTAACAGGAAAACCCGTGTTAGAGGGCTACAGATGCAGATATGGCGGTGACATTGACTCCACAAAGTCTACATCGGGTTCATGTTCACATTTATGGGGGAGCGGTTTCTTGGCGAGCAAGCTACTGAGAAGGTCGTAGCATTGTCAACTATAGAGCCGAGTACATTGCAGTCACAGAGGCATGTAAAGAGATGTTTTGGATAAAGAGGTTCCTACGGGAACTTAGCCTAAAGCAGGAGGAGCATATGGTCTATTGCGATAGTCAGAGTGATATACACTTGAGTAAGAATCCAAGTCAGCATTCCAAGTCAAAACACATAGAGATTCGGTAGATTGGATCGGGATACTTTGGAAAAGGTGTTACAAACTTGAGAAGGTCCACACGGACGATAATGGGTCGATATGATGAGGGCAAGTTTGAGGTTTGGCCTTGCGGCTTAAGAAGGTGGCAAGTTTGAGGTTTGTAGAATTTTTTCCCGTCTTCTGGCCGGCTTGAAAGAAGGTGAATCCTTCCTAGGTCAAAAAAGGGAGAGATTTGATGGGTTTTTTTTGACCCGTTGTCCTTTCGCAACTGGGATGCGCAAAGTCCTTTCGCAACTAGGATGTGCAAGTCCTTTCGCAACTAGGATGCGGAAAGGAGTTTCTAAAACTATAAAAGGGGTCCCTAGGATTTTTCTATACACATTGTGTTGATGAGAAAAATACAAGAGGGCTATCAAAGGTGAGAGAGAGAGAGGAAGAGAAGAGAGAAGCTGCAATCTATATAGAAGGGAGGTTCATTGTTTATCCACTCGCGTGAGGGAGGTTTTTCTACTTTGATTTATATCTCAACGTCCCGTGGTTTTCTATGTCCTTATAATCGGTTAGATCTGATTCGTTTTCTGCTTTATTTCTCTTATTGTTCATCCACTCCTGCGTGAGTGAAGAAGGTTACAAACGTTCTACTTCATAGTGGATTGTTGAGGTTCTGGTTACAAAAACAAGGTCCCGTGGTTTTACCTCTTTGAGGGTTTTCCACGTAAAAATCTCTTGTGTGGTGTGTGATTGATGCTTTGATTTATTTCATTGCTTTATTATCCATAACCTTTGTATAGTCAATTAGTTGAGTACATAAGTTTGTTTCGAGAGGCTAGATCCAAAGGTTTGTGCAAGGCATCCCAACATAGAGTCCCACGCATTTTATTGCAATGTCAAAAGTTTTCGAGCAAAACTTGAAAAACAAGAGTAATGCAATGTCACAAGTTTTCGAGCAAAACTTGAAAAACAAGAGGTTGCAAATTCCACAGGTTTGTAGATCAGTATATATCTACATGTGAACATATGCAAATATGAAAAATTCATGTTGGCTCTGAGCTTTCTTTGAGATTGGAAGTAATGCTTTGATCTTTTGCCTAATAAATTAGATAATTTAACTCTTGAGGTGGGCCACAATTCCACAGGTTTTTGTTTTTTTAGTCATTCATTTGTTTTGATATGCTTGTGGCCCACCTGAAATAGCATGATTTTTTTGTCAGAATATCTAAAGATTGAATCTAATGCCGCAAGAACGATCGAAGAATCTCACGCAGCTTTCACATTGTTAGACATGAACCGGTGTGTGTGGATGTGTACGGATCTTACATGTTGAAGTTCAAAACCTCTATAAACACATGGTGAGTGTAGCTTTTAATGAAAGAGGTTTGCTTGAATACATCTGGCATATTGCTTAAGATACGTACGCTAGGGATCTAGTAGTTGGATTTGGGTCTTGTTTTAATGATACAATCAATTCATTTTATAGTGAGATGGTGATGGCCAAAAAATTAAAAATAAAAATAAAAACTCTTTTAAGTTGAATTTTTGAACCTATTAATTATACAAAGGTTGAATAATCGAATTGAGAGCTTTAATTCAATATCTTTCCACCAAAGCAAGTGAGACTTGTCATCTAAACATACGCTTTGGATGATTGGAAGATGACCTGGATTAATCAAAGGTTTTTTTTTTTTTTTTACAACAATTAAAATAATAATTCAATGTATCATATCAGCAACAGCCGGTGCCAGATCTCTGGAAGCAATCAGGGGTCAATCAGTTGTACACTCCAAAACAAAACAAACAGCGATGATTAATCAAAGGTTAAAGTCCCCATGCATGACACTGCAAGATGCGTTGGGATGCATTCAAACAAACTTTTGAAAATTGTATTTTAGTTATTTAAATTAAAATTCCAAATTGACTAGTTTACAAGTGTATGCAACTAAGTATCTTGCAGTTGGGATGCATTCAAACAAACTTTTGAAAATTGTATTTTAGTTATTTAAATTAAAATTCCAAATTGACTAGTTTACAAGTGTATGCAACTAAGTATTTTAAAGTTTTTAGCGCGTATCAAATTGACTCTTTTACAAGTGTATATGCAACTAAGGGCCTGTTTTATTTTCCTAATTAGGCTGTAAATGGCTGTAAAAGAGTCATCATTATTTCTCACTTTTGTTTGGTTGAACGCGGAATTGTTGCCTTAGAAATAATGTGAATCCCAAATGATTTCTATGTGCTTTTATACATTCAAAAATCATGGGACCACTGCGACGAATTTGTTATATCTATGTTGGTCATTCATTCCACAAGCTTATTTTAACGAATGAGTAAAAAAATAAGGTAAATTCAAAACTCAAGTAGACTACATCACATGAAATTGTGATTCTAATAGGCCTCAACCAGTTAAAGCTTAAACCTAACTCCTAAGGCCCACAATCACGATGGTGTTTGTAACAGCCCACGCCCACACTGTATGATATTGTTCGCTCTGGGCACAGCTCGCACAATTTTGTTCTCGGAGTTTTCTCTAAAAGGCCTCATACAGTATAGAGTGACAACTCCACATATAACCACCACAACTTCAGACGACACTTCTGATGTAAAACAAAGTTTCACCTTCACTGTGTGCACAGTAACTTGCCAGCCACACAGTAGCCTGCCAGTCATCTTGAGGCCCGCCCACATGTGCGCCCACTCACTTGTGCCCGCCCACATGTGACCACAGTGACGGGGCGTCACAATGTTTGTTTGTCATCTTTCTTATTCAAGGTCATACATACATGGGTAAAGGAAAAATATAAAATTTGCTTGATCTAAAACCTTTTTTAGTTTTTGTTTTGTTTTGTTTTGTTTTTGTTTTTTTTTTAAAAAAAAAAAATTTATTTTTATATACACACGCACCCACACACTCACGCCATAGTGGGATTTCACCACCTATGGATACTCGAATCCAATTTAAAACTTTTTATGGCCCCTAAGAAGTTATCAACGATGGGAGTCAATTCCCACCTGTGTATTATGGTGTGGTTTACTTGAGCTTTAAATCTACCTTATTTTTGGGCTCATGCTCCAAAATGAGTTGGTGGAACAGATGAATAATATGAACATGACATATACATCATGATGGTCCCACTTTCTTTGCACCTAAAATGTTTTTCAATCTCCATTCTACACTTAAACACTCAACGTGTTAACATCAACCTTAGAGTAAGAGGTGTAATTATAAGTATAAATAATAATGACTATTTTATAATATATTTACATTGTAATTTAAAAATTAAACAAGCCTTAAGTACTTTAAAGTTCTGAGCCGTAACCATAAATACTCGAGTAACATTTGGTATCTCTCACAAGAGTCTCATTCCATGTGCATACACCATTAAAGTAGTGGACATGCTACATTCAATGCGTCTATTGCCAGCAAAAAAGTACTACGTGGACATATCATGCATGGGACCTATGGTAAAAAATGAAGAAATTTAGAGTAAGTTGGGTAATGACCCCTCAAGTACCAAGGATGGTAGTGGCTGGCTACCACATCAATATATCTTTTATCCATGCTATACATCCATTTTATAAGTTCATTTTAGACATTATCCAAAAAATGAGGTAGATCTAAATCTCATGTGGACCACACCACAGAAACGTTCATAAATGGACTCTCACCATTAAAAAATGCTCAAATGCTACGAAAGTTTTAGATCAAGCTGATATTTGCGTTTTCGGTTCATCCTAGTCTCTGCGACTTAATCAACGAGTTGGCTGGCAAATAAGCATTATGGTGGGCCCTAAGACGACTTTAAGGGTAGGTGTTCATTCATTCCGACTTTTTCTTGCTGTGGTCCCAATAAGATTAGGATTTGCCTTATTATTTAGCTCGTTCCCTGGAATAATAATCTAAAAAGAGCATTGATATAAAACACCTAGATTAAAGTGTAGCCAACAGAGATTTTTCATCACTCACTAGTACTGAGTGAAGTACCTCAGAAACTATACTTTTTTATACACGCACACTCACACAACCAAGTATCAAACCAATCAGATAATGCTAATCATTCAAATTTCAAAACGTACGACCATCCAATTCAAGGTCATTATTTGGATGGTTAGGATTGTCTGATCAGTTCCATGACGGGCAATCCAAGGTGGAATCAGCTAGATGAAAGGTTTAGATCCATGATTGAAAGGTTCATGTCTGCAATACATAGTGTCCCACTGTAATTCTGTGCAAATGAGTTGCACGGGAATGATTCGGGAGACCAGATTTGATTGGCCGCAAAATAAATTCGAGAAAAGATTCGTGGCACCGCATTTCGGTGCTTCGAGTTATGTACTTTTTTTAAAGCTTGTTAGTACACCCACTGTCAGTTCACACTTCGAGATTGTGTACTACATACGATGTATTTTAGGATGATCTGAACCATTCATCCTGCGAATCCATCCGTTAGTTAGCCTTTAACCAAAAACTTTCTTTGATTATACTATCTTGACCATCTAATAGATGGGCCTTTCCTCACTTAATAGTGATTTTGTTTTTTAGTGTTTATTTAGTATGCCACTACACACAGGCCTAGAACTCTCTAAATACCGTGATTTTTTTATCATTTTCCAATCAGTAATAGAATCACGAAATAGACGGTTTAGATCTCTTCCATCTATGCCACGTATTCAGAATGACGTGGAGGCACAGAATCTGTTCAATAAATATGCGTTGCTTAGAAAGATGATGGGAAAAGGAGAAATTTACGACTGTAGACCCTACCTTTTATCCATTGGATATTCTTGAGGCAATAAAAACTTAACTTCCAAACTTAGACCTCCTCGTACGGACAGCGAAGAATGAGGACGGAATTACCCTTCCTTTTTAAGAAAGCCTGCATATCGCACGGATTTGTTGCCCTCTATAACTACGGATTATAACCACAGCCATATATTCCGTAGCCAATCCGGCATCCAACCCCGACAATGGGACAAGACAGTGAATCGGGGTCGACTGAGTTAGTGGGACAGTGACTCGTGGTCGATTGGGTCAGTGGGATATGGCTTTTCAAGGCAAAATCAAATGGTTAGCATCATTTTCCCAATGTAATTTTTGAGTTATTCTCCATAATCAATTATCCATGCACCACTTAATTTTTTATTATTTTTTTTTAATTTGACATTTTCTTCAATTTTGGAATGAGAAAACTAGTTTGGTTTCATGTTTCTAAATTCAGATTGATCATATATATAATCCTAACCATCCAATTGATGGACGTCAAAAGGACGGTTATAGTAAAATAGCCAGTGGTCTAAAATCCGACTATTAATATCATCATCTCGATGTGATATTTGGGTTATGCTTCATCAGCAATTATGCATGCATTATGTAACTATCAAATTCCTATGTTGGTTGTCTCATTTTAGATTGGTTATACTAAAAAATCTACATCCCTGACAACCCATGAGTACACGAGCAATGTTGACATGTAGTTGGCGATTAAAGTGGATGATTACAACATTTTGTATTGAATGCATTTGTAATAGCACCTTTTACCCGGATAAAATGATGGTCCGTCTCGATGTGTTTTGTCCTTATTATACAGCTAAGATATGGATGCAAGTTGATGATCCATCTCAATGTGTTTTGTCCTTTCTCTATACATGAGATATTGATGCAAACAGTCACATCTTTATTGAACATGTCAGATTGGTTAATGGCCCATCCTGCAACCTTAACGATTAAGACTAATTTGCTCGAGAAAACTCAATTTAATAGTATATTTTAAAGTCGTTGTGATATCTTGAATATCTGATTGTAATTTGAGGAGCATGCATGAATTGACTGACCATTCTATTTATCTAACCGAGGAATTGCTTATTGGTTGGTGGTGAGATAAGAATCTTTTCATTTCTTACCAAACAATTTCGAGCAAAAATTTTTGAATTTTCGAATATAAACATTATATCTAGGCTAT
Organism: Magnolia changhungtana; assembly: GCA_030180095.1. Lineage (NCBI taxonomy): Eukaryota > Viridiplantae > Streptophyta > Magnoliopsida > Magnoliales > Magnoliaceae > Magnolia > Magnolia changhungtana. The sequence goes on from JASAUF010000633.1 coordinate 5,139,064, forward strand.
TGTTTATTGTTTATTGGTACGTTCTCGAGTCATCAATCCTATTGGATTATCATAGACAAAACCCATGTACTAAATGATATCAAAAATGGAGTTTCTGCAAAAATCGAAAAAGAATTTAACCACTTTTGTAGAAAATCTTGGGTTCTTCAATTTTATATATCGCAATAAAAGTATATTGAGATCATACTTTTAAAATATAAATTTGACTCAAACCCTGTCGAGTTGAGTCAACTAAAATAAAAACTCAGGCAAGTTTCTTGAAAACTCACGCTAGTTAAATTGAGCAAGGCAAACATGAAATTCAGTTGGGCAAACTAAAATTTGAGCAGAGCAAGCATGACATTGAGCGGGAAAAACATGAAATTGAGCGGGGCAAACTGAAAATTGAGCGGGGCAAGCATGTAATTCAGCGCGGCAAACATGAAATTCAGCGAGGCAAATTAAAATTTGAGCGGGGCAAGCATGAAATTCAGTAGGGCGAACATGAAATTTAGCAAGGAAAACATGAAATTGAGTGGGGCAAACATGAAATTGAGTGGGGGAAACTGGAAATTGAGCGGGGCAAACCAGAAATTCAGCGGGGTAAACTGGAATTTGAGCGAGGCAAACTGGAATTTGAGCGGGGCAAACATGAAATTTGGCGAGGGAAACTGAAAATTGAGTGGGGCAAACTAGAAATTGAGTGGGGCAAACTAAAAATTCAGCGGGGCAAACTAGAATTTGAACGGGGCAGACATGAAATTCAACGGGGCAAACTTGAATTTCAGCGGGGCAAATATGAAATTCAGCGGGGGAAACTGGAAATTGAGCGGGGCGAGCTAGAAATTTTACAGGGCAAACTGGAATTGCACGTGTAGAATGCGCTTAATTTAAGGTGAATGCTATGGTTTTGTCGCCTGCACTTATGTATTGCACGTGTAGAATGCGCTTAATTCAAGGAAACCATCCAAATCGTGAGACGCACTACGGATAAGTGATTAACGTATTAGATTGGTTGACCGATCAACGGTGATTAGCGAACATTATTTGTTGAATCTGGAAAATTAAGCTAATTTTGTCCGTAGATCACTCCACATGGTGGGGCTTGAACACAACTTGCGCCGCTCAAGGAAACCATCCAAATCGTAAGACGCACTAGGTCTGTTCTCGAGTCATCATTCCTATTGGATTATCATAGAAAAAACCCATGTGCTAAATGATATTGAAAATGGAGTATCTGCAAAAATCGAAAGAGAATTTAACCACTTTTGTAGAAAATCTTGGGTTCTTCAATTTTCTATTTCGCAATAAAAGTATATTGAGATCATAACCCTGTCGAGTTGAGTCAACTAAAACAAAAATTCAAGCAAGTTTCTTGAAAACTCACACTAGTTAACTTAAGCGGGGCAAACATGAAATTGAGCAGGGCAAATTAGAAATTGAGCGTGGCAAACTAGAAATTCAACAGGGCAAACATGAAATTGAGTGGGGCAAATAAGAAATTTAGCGGGGCAAACATGAAATTGAGCAAGGAAAACATGAAATTGAGAAGGGCAAACTAGAAATAGAGCGAGGCAAACATGAAATAGAGCGGGGCAAACTAGAAATTCAGCGGGACAAACAAGAAATTGAGCGGGACAAACATGAAATAGAGCAGGGCAAACTAGAAATTGAGCGGGACAAACATTAAATTGAGCGGGGCAAACATGAAATTGAGCGGGGCAAATTAGAAATTCAGCGGGGCAAACATTAAATTGAGCGGAGTAAACTAAAAATTCAGTGGGGCAAACATGAAATTGAGCGAGGCAAACATGAAATTAAGTGGGGCAAACTAGAAATTCAGCAGGACAAACATAAAATTGAGCTGACACAATGCACAACAAAATGCTGCTAAGATGCTTGAGGAGGTTAGGAGGTACGGATAAATATAAACCACATTTTAATACTTGTCTTTTTTGATACATCATATATTGAGTCATTTCAATCAAAATGTCAGGATTCTTAAGGACAGGGGAATCTATGTTCTGGTATGTGTCTTATTCTTTAATCGTTAGGGCTTAAGAACTGTTCTTCCTAGAAATAGTTCGAGTTAACACATGAGCTGTGTTTGGATGCAAAATGGAAATAGATTGAATTGCAAGTATTAGTTTAATTAAGAAGAAATGGTGAAACTAATGATATTTTCATTGTGTTCATAATGAAGTAGTCTTCCAATTTTCAGTTCACCTCGCTCAATTTCTAATTTGCCCCACTCAATTTCCGGTTTGCCCCACTCAATTTCTAGTTTGCCCTGCTCAATTTTCGGTTTGCCCCGCTCAATTTTAGTTTGCCCTGCTCAATTTTCAGTTTGCCCTGCTCAATTTCTAGTTTGCCCCGCTCAATTTTCAGTTTGCTCCGCTCAACTTCTAGTTTGCCCGGCTCAATTTTTAGTTTTCCCTGCTTAATTTTCGGTTTATCTCGCTCAATGTCTAGTTTGCCCCGCTCAATTTCCAGTTTGACCGCAAACTGATTGAAATTGACCGTGAAGAGAATGAAATGGATTTTCGACTATCGACCCGATGGAATCTTGGAAATTAAGTATGTTGGTTGGCTAAATAAGCTTCTCCTACCACAAAATCATATGTGGTACATTAAGTAACTCATTCTAATTTAGGAGATATGCTTGTTAAATAAATAGACAAATAAATGAATTAAAAGATTGAAAAATATTTTTATATACTTATAAGGGTTGCGCTTTCGAGCGTAAAGCGGTCTCCATGAGGTCGGCGGGTGGGCCCCACCGTGATGCCGTTCGAACATTCTCCTGCACCACCGGGCCCACACGGCTAAAAAACGTCCATCGAGATATGTGGCCACACCATTAAGTAACCATTCAAACATTCTAATTTCGAGATGCTTTTTGATGATCAACACCGTCCATCATGTGTGTCCCACTTGGATGTAATTTTATAAATAAATCTAGTGGACCCCACCAAATTTTACAAATGAATTATGTTTTCGAAGGTCGGCCACACGAGTTCCGTGGACGGTCGATTTCCAGCCGTGTGGGTCCCACTTGGAGCGGTGCAAAATATCTTTGAAAGGAATTATATACCTCATATATCGAGCGCATATTACCTTTTCCCTACTTATATATACATATTTACATAATTATGTATTAGAGAAAAATGTATGGGGAAAAAAGTTCTCCCCGTGAAAAAATAAAATAAAAATCTACCGGTGTGTTTTTTTTTTTTTCTGTGTTGCTTTTGTGGGTCCCATCATGAGGTCTGTGTTATATACAAACCGTCCATCTATTTGGCGAGCTCATATTAAGGCTTGAGATGAAAAATAAGATAGATCTAACTATCAAGTGGACCACACTGTAAAAGGCAGTGGGGAATTGAACGTCTACCATTGAAACCCTTTTAGGGTTATAGAAGTTTTGGATCATTATGAAATTTGTTTTTCCTATTCATCTAGGTCTTTATGACCCTGTGAATCAACTTAGACAGGGAGGATTTCTCACAAACATTACAATGGGCCCCACCTGAGTTCCTGTCGCAGGACCATCCGTCAGCACTCATCTCTGCACGCCAGACCACTTACGATTTGGATATACCTCATTTTTGGTCTCATACCATAAAATGATTTGGAATAATATATGGACGGCATGGATGAAAAGCATACATCATGGTGGGGCCCACAAACCACCGACGATCCACCATTGGCGGGTGGTAGGGAGAGTAATCAATCCATTTCCGTGAAAAGGAGGGGTATTTTCGTCATGGAGTTTTTCGCCCATAGGAGGAGGTCTAAGTTCGGACATTAAGTTTGCATTGCTTCAAGAATATCCAATGGATAAAAGGTGGGGTCCACAATTATAAAATTCTCTTAGAAAAGAAAGGACTTGTTGTTGTTGGCTTGTTAGAAAATGATATGATAGAGACGCCTCTATCGTATTATCATATACCTACCTTTTATTGTTTATGTGGCCAGTGAGTTGGTGCATAAGGACCATCCACCTAGCATGCCTTAGGGCTTGTTTGGCCCGTGGTATTAAGTTGCATTAAATGGGATTGCATTGCTAATCTCACCTTGGGATTGGGAATGGCATGTTTGGAAAGAGTGTGGGATGGAATTAAAATTAATTTTATAGGCTTTGGAAAATGAGCCTTGTGTTGGAAAGTATGATATGGAATTTTCAAATCTCGTGATGATGAATTTCCAAGTGTAATTTAAAAGAAAATTTCAGAATTTACTTTTAATTGCATACATTCCAGACACGGTATTGGAAAACATGGGATACACCCAATCCAATCAGGACAATAGCTTACACATGCATTTATTGTTACTTTTACAATTCCATTCACCTTGGTCCTACCTAATGCAGTTGTCCAAGACCTTACTGTAAATGATCTATGACTAAAAACAGAACATTAATTAGACAATACTGACCGTCAGTTAACTTTTCTTTTTTCAAGATCGATGCCGACCGTTAACTTTTTATTATTATTTCACTGAAGCCCTAGGGTCTTCCAAATTGCGTGAATTTCCAACCATCAGCCGTCCATGATGGGACACACTTGGTGAAATGTCTCGATGTACCGGCCCTCATGCCACATGGCTAGTCTTAACATGATAGACGTCTTTTCCCATAATTTCTTGTTTGATTTTCTAAAGATGATGTGTGCTCGGTAACTCGCCCCTTTTACCCACCCCAAGATGATCCTAACCGTTCCTCTGGCAAGACTCATATATATGGGCTACCTGAAAATATATATATATATATATATATATATATATATATATATATATATATATATATATATATATATATATATATATATATATAAAAATTAAGGAGAGTGTTTACACATAAGGAAGTCGATAAAGAGTGAGGGCTTGGATATAAAAGCTTTCACCGAAGATGATAGAGCAACAGAGAGGGAAGTTTTTTTAAAAAAAAATTTATTTTAAGTATCACTGAAAAATTACTCCTCTGGCATTAATTCCATCTTCACATGCATCAGTGCACTCCATATACATCAATGAACTTCATATACAACCATGCTAACTCATATACATCATAATGCATTATATATGCTAAGCAATGTCACTTGCTATCATAATGTTATTTCAGAAGACCCTTGAAGGTTGGCGCTAAGAAGGATATTTATATTATCTCATCATGTGAGAATGCAGAAGAACTCAAGTTTATGAAAAAGCATAATTATACTTCAGATTACCTTTACTTTATAGTGAAATCTCATGACTACACTGTGAAGTAAACATATTGCCGAATAAGCAATTTCATTGAACCATGTAAATTTTTATATATTTTGGTTTGACTCTCTTTTATATTGGTATTGCAACCCATAATAGGTGAGTTCTCTTACTTACAACTTACCCATAATAGGTGAGTTCTCTTACTTACAACTTAAGAGCCTTACTTAATATAGTCTCATTGGCCCCTTGTAAATTCGGACTGTCTCAGCTCATTATGATTGATAAGTTTATTTCAACTATTAATAAGTATCTTCAATCCATATATTTATATGGCTCATTCTATTTATATTTTACAATTGAATAAAGAATTATTCCCTTAAAATGTAACTAAGAGCTTGTGATATGTCATGATTAATTGAAATATAAAAAGATCACTCAGATAATAATAATTTTACGAATATATGCACTCTTGTGTTTTACGCAAATATGGCAATATGATGAAAATGTCTTTTGAATATCTTGTGAATGATAATAAATATAATTCCTGATGTATTTCTACACTTGACCTAAAATTAGATTAATAACATTCAACCCAAAAACAAAAGAGAACAACAACAGCTTGCCCTATGTATACTAACGCTAGCTAGCCGAGAGCAATTGCTTAGATAAATAAAACAAAAGGAAATAACTCTAATTCCACCCAAACCTGTAGGGCCAGCAGGTAGGATTAAAGAGCAGGAAAGATGTCCGGAACAGCCATAACCGGTAGCATTGAAACAAAACCACCTAGCAGCACTGCCATCACAATATTAGGGCACAACATAAAATAAAACAAAACAAACAAAAAAAAAAAAAAAAAAAGAAAAAGAAAAAGAAAAAGAAAACAACGGCAGCTGTACGGAAGCACGTCTACTGCAACCTTCACCCATCCAATCCAAAGTAGACCCTTGTACATGATCAGTTTTGTTTCACTGAAGGTGGGCTCCTGCTTTGAATTTAGTAGGTTGCTGGTGGGAAGGAGGCAACTCTTTTTCTAAAATGACAGTATTTTTGTCATGAGGTTTGCATGACTACCAATGTATAACAATGTGATAAAATGGGACTTTAGTATTTTGAGCATGCATATTCTTCTAATAATCCAAACAATTTATATGATGGGTTTCAAAGCTTGTATGACGGATATACAACAAAATGAATCCCGTACATTAGAATATTTCAACCATTTGAAATTTGGATATTTTGCTTTGAAAATGGACTGTCATTGTAACCTTAGGGCCTGTTTGTTTTTTCGAAGTCAATGTAAATACCCTATAAATGGGTAATTATTATTGTTTCCCGGCGTATGAAAATTCATTGGAATTTATGCCTTGGAAACCGGTTCAAAAGAGCTAATTTTAATTTTTGATCCCACGGTGAAATATATGATATATTCATTCCATCCATCCATTTTACCACAGTATTTTGAGATATGAGCCGAAAACTAATGCAGATCCAACACTCAAGTGGCCCACACCAAAAGAAACAGTGGCCCAAGAAGTTTTTAACGGTAAGTGTTCGATTCCATTTTTCCTATGACGTAGTCCACGTGAGCTTTGGATGCCTCATTTTTTGGCTCATGTCATAAATTTAGCTGACATAATAGATGAACAGTGTGGATAAGCGACATGCATCACAGTGGGACCCACAAACATTTTGCGGTCTTCTTGGTTTTTGCGCCTAAAAAATAAGACATCAAATCAAGCACAGGGAATAGTGTAGGAAATATGTAAGGAAACAATTATTACCAATTTACATGGCATTTACCAATGAACTGGAAAATCAAACATGCCCTTAGTGTAATCAATGGGTTGAATTACTCAAATCTAATAAGTTTTTGGGCACCCGCATTGATGTAGAGTGGGTCGCGGATACTTTAATGTCCAAGATGGACCAGAGAGGGCCTGATCGAAGGTGGAAGTGATCAGGACAGTCAAAACCCTAAAATAGGCATATCTCACAAATATGAATGAGTTATTCGACGTAGCATATATGATTTTGAGGTATAAGAAGCTACTTTAGCCACCCAACTGCTCTACTCCGGGTTGTCCATGCTGTATTTGCGAGATTCCATCAGATGATCAATGATAAAAAAATCCCTTCTAATTTCATTGTTATTATTTATAGTAAGTTTTAGTTCGATCATAACTCTTGATCCTTAGAGCTTTAGAGTCGTGCCCAACATGAAAATGACTTAGAAATTTTAGGGGAATAATATAGTTAGGCCAAATTGGATACTTAATAATTTTAGCCTAAAACCATGAAGTCTAGTAAGAATCATGACCATCTATAAATAGTAAGTTTACTATTTCTAGAAAGTCACGAATTTTAGGGAATTTGAGTTTGATTCTGAAACTTTTTCTTAGGTTTGATATCACTGTTTAAAGGGTTGTGAATTCATTTTTATCATCAAATAATTAATTCTAAAATTTTTTAGATTTTTTTTTTTTTTCTATTTTCCCTCGTGGACTTGAGGAATCTTTGTAAGTAGTCCAGAGAAGCTCCATGAATTTAGAGTAATTATCCCCTTAAAGAAGATGGTAATCAACCTCATTACATCCATCCCTGCACTACGCATCCAATGGGCCGGGCGACCTACCACATAGACGGTTTGAGTTTATTAAAAGAAAAAGAACCCATTTCCAACAGCAAAGGTCCCAACATAGAACTTTTTTTTTCTTTCCAAATGTAGCATGTGATGGGTTTTTTTTGACCCGTTGTCCTTTCGCAACTGGGATGCGCAAAGTCATTTCGCAACTAAGATGCGCAAGTCCTTTCGCAACTAGGATGCGCAAGTCCTTTCGCAACTAGGATGCGTAGAAAGGAGTTTCTAAAACTATAAAAGGGGTCCCTAGGATTTTTCTACATATATTGTGTTGATGAGAAAAATACAAGAGGGCTATCAAAGGTGAGAGAGAGGGAGAAAAAGAGAGGAAGCTTATAGAAGGAGGTTACCTTTCGAGGAGGTTTTTCTACTTTGCAATTTATATCTCAGCGCTTCTATGTCCTCATAATCGGTTAGATCTCTTCGTTTTCTCTATTTCTCTTATTGTTCATCCACTCCTGCGTGAGTGAAGAAGGTTGTAAACGTTCTACTTCATAGTGGATTGTTGATCTGGACGAGGTCCCGTGGTTTTTACCTCTTTGAGGGTTTTCCACGTAAAAATCTCTTGTGTGGTGTGTGATTGATGCATTGATTATTTTCATTGCTTTATTATCCATAATTCTGGTTTGTTCTGGAGGGCTAGATCCTAAGGTTTTGTGCAAGGCCCCCAACAAAGTGGTATCAGAGCTAAGTTCATTGAACGGGTAGGATCGGTTTTGAATTATGGAAGGTGGCTCAAGGATGATCAGCCTCAATGGTTCTAAGCTGGACCATATGGAAGGCTAAGATGGAGGACTTGCTTTATGCAAGGACCTATATTCTCCAATCTGTGCATATCAAAGAAAATCCAAGGATATGACCGATGATGATTGGAAGAAGATGGATCGAAAGGCGGTGGGGTTTATTAGACAATGGTTGGATGATTCGTGTTCCACCATGTGTCTACTAAACCTCACCGCAAGCTATGGCTAAAATTACAAGGGTCCGTATGAGAGGAAGACAAAGGTAATAAGATATTTCGATAAGGCGACTTGTAAATCTCAAGTTCAAGGATGGTGGTTCGTGGCCGAGCATATGAATGAGGTCGGTAATATAGTGAACCAACTCACCTCTATGAAGATGGTCTGGATGATGGTGCGAGGCTTTACTATTGCTTAGTTCATTGCCGACGGTTGGGAGACATTGGTGGTGTCTCTAAGTAACTCTGCGCTGACGGAAAGATATCCATGGAACAGTAACCAGATTGTCTCTTCAATGAGGAGACAAGGAGGAAGTCTCGAGGGTCTACTCGGCAAAGAGGCCTCTTGTGACACAGAACGGGGAGAGGAAAGAACGGGGAAGGGCGGGAAGGCCCGAGATAAATCAAGAGGCAAGTCGAGTAACGAAAAGAGGTTGAATGTCGGAATTGTGGCAAGAAGGGCCACTATAAGCATGAATGTCATGGTAAGAAAAACGACAAGAAAGTAAAAGGGAAGGAAGAAGAATCGATTTCTGCGGTCGCTTCGGATGGCGACATGGTAGTTATTCTTTCTCGAGATCACGATGTATGTCTCACGGCCACGAGTCGAGGCACCGACCGGGTGATAGACTCGGGAGCTTCTTTTCATGCGACTCCACACAGGGGACTCCTTCACAAGCTACAAGTCGTGACTATGGGATTTGTGAAGATGGGAAATCGGCGTATCAAAGATCGTGGGAGTTGGTGATATTTGTGTGAAAACCGATGTGGGCGCACATTGGTTCTCGGGGATGTGAGGCATATCCGGACCTTCGCCTCAACTTGATGTCGACGGAAGGTTGGATGATGATGGCTATGAAAGTTTCTTCGGTGGGCGATGGAAGCTCATCAAGGGTTCATTGATCGTGGCTAGAGGAAAGAAGTGTTGCACCTGTACAAGGCAAGTGTCGTATGTGCAATGGTGGATTGAACGCAAGGAAGATTCAGCCTATTGACATGTGGCACGGGCGTCTAGGCCACATGAGTGAAAAAGGGCTTCACATTACTAGCGAGGAAGCAACTCCTTCCAGCACGTGATGGTATGCCTCTCAAAACCTGTCTTGATTGTTTATCGTGGAAACAAGATAGAGTTTCATTCATTAAAAGCGCTTCTCATGTTAATAAAGTGCATGCATTAGATTTGGTTTATTTCGATGTTTGTGGTCCTATGAGGACAAAAACCTTGGGTGGGGCATTGTATTTTGTCACTTTTATAGATGATGCATCTAGGAGGGTTTGGGTTTATGCTTTGAAATCCAAGGACGAGGTCTTTGGTGTGTTTAAGTTGTTTCATGCTATGGTCGAGAGAGAGACGGTGTAGACCATGAAGTGCATCCGCACCGACAATGGTGGTGAATACATTGGCGACTTTCACGAGTACCGCAAAGGTATACGGCATGAATGAGAGCGGTTCCCAAGACCCCCAAAGATAATGGTGTAGCGAGCGAATGAATCGCACCATTGTTGAGAGAATCGGATGTATGTTATCCCATGCGAAGTTGCCCAAGACGTTCTGGGAGAAAATGCGCACGGCGGTGTATTTGATAAACGGGTCTCCATCGCCCCGTTGAATGGAGAAGTACGAGAAGGTGTGGACTGGGACGGGATCCATCGTACGGTCATCTCGGGGTGTTTGGATGCGGGACATCTGTTCACGTACCAAAGGACGAGAGGTCCAAGCTCGATATGAAGATCGGGCGGTGTGTGTTCTTAGGGTACGGTGATGAAAATTCGGTTACTGAGGTTATGGGATCCGACCGAGAAGAAGCTCGTCGAGAGCGAGAGATGTGGTTTTCTTTGAAGATCGGTGTATCGAAGACATTGGTAAGCTAGAGAAGAACCACCTAGTTCGGGTGAGCTAGAGGACATGGATCCGATTACTCCTCCCGTGGTGCCCGATGACGGGGAGTACAAAGAAGGTGCAGAGAACGAGGGAGTTCCTTGAGAAGATGGACCGGGGGAGCGGCCCCACTTGATCCATCCGCTGTTGAGCCACGGTGAGGAGGTCATCTCAGGGACGACACCAATCGCCCAAGAGGTACTCGCCGCATGAGTACATTATGTTAACCGATGGGGAGAGCCAGAAGATTATTCTGAGGCCCTAGCCGACGAGCATAAGGAGGAGTGGTTGAAAGCTATGCAAGAAGAGATGGAATCCTTGCATAAGAACCACACCTATGATATGGTGAAACTGCCTAAGGGCAAGAAAGCTCTGAGCAACAAGTGGGTGTTCGAAAAGAAGATTGAGCGAGAAGAATTCACAGACGAGGTTTAAGGCCGACTTGTGGTGAAAGGGTTTGGTCAGAGGAAAGGTATAGACTTCGAGGAGATATTCTCACCAGTGGTGAAGATGACATCCATACGGGTGTTGCTTGGGTTGGCGGCTAGCATGGATCTGGAGATAGAGCAGTTAGATGTTAAAACTGCCTTTCTCCATGGTGACCTGGAAGAAGAGATCTACATGCACCAACTAGAGGGGTTCGAAGTCAAGGGCAAGGAACATATGGTGTGTAGGCTGAGGAAGAGCTTGTATGGGTGAAACAAGCTCCACGGCAATGGTACAAGAAGTTCGATTCGTTCATGTTACGGCATGGGTATGACGAACAGGAGTCGGACCATTGTGTGTTCACGCGCAAGTTCTCGGATGGTGATTTCTTAGTTCGCTATTATACGTTGATGACATGCTCATCATGGGAAAAGACATCAAGAAGATTGACAGTGAAACAGAGTTGGGCAAGTCTTTTGCGATGAAAGACTTGGGCCCTAAGGCCAGACAGATCCTAGGAATGGAGATAACCCGTGACGAAGCGGTACAGGAAGCTTTGGGTCATTGTCACAAGAGCGGTATATTGAGAAAGTCTAGAGCGGTTCAATATGAATGCAATGGCCGGTCGGCCAAGACTCCACTAGATGGTCACTTCAGATTGAGCGATGCGGTGTCCCAAGACGAAGGCGAGGTGGAAGAGATGCAGAAGATACCCTACGCGTCGGTGTAGGAAGTTTGATGTATGCTATGGTGTGTACACGCCCGGATATAGCATATGCGGTTGGTGTTGTCGTGCCGGTGCACCTTGCAATCCCGGCAAAGAACATGGGCGGCGGTAAAATGGATACTACGGTATCTAAGAGGCTCATCCAGTTGAGCCTATGCTATGGTGATGGTAAACCCGTGTTAGAGGGCTACACGGATGCAGATATGGCGGTGACATAAACTGAAGTCTACATAGGGGTTCATGTTCACATTTGCAGGGGGGACAAATTCTAAGCAGAGCAAGTTACTGGAAGGTCGTAGCATTGTCAACTACTGAAGCGAGTACATTGCGATCCGAAGCATGTAAAGAGATGCTTTGGATGAAAAGGTTCCTACAGAACTTAGCACGAAGCGGGGAGGAGCACGTGGTCTATTGCGAAGTCGAGTGCTATACACTTGAGCAAGAATCCAAGTCGGCATTCCAAGTCGAAGCACATAGAGATTCGGTATCACTTGGATCGAGGATACTTTGGAACAAAAGGTGTTACAACTTGAGAAAGTCCACACGGACGATAATGGGTCGACATGATGACCAAGGCTTTGCTCAAGGGCAAATTTGAGGTTTGTAGAAATGGCCGGCTTAAAGAAGGTGAATCCCTCCTGGGTCAAAAAGGGGAGATTTGATGGGTTTTTTTGACCCGTTGTCCTTTCGCAATGGGATGCGCAAAGTCATTTCGCAAGCAACTAAGATGCGCAAGTCCTTTCGCAACTAGGATGAAGTCCTTTCGCAACTAGGATGCGAAAGGAGTTTCCTAAAACTATAAAAGGGGTCCCTAGGATTTTTCTACATATATTGTGTTGATGAGAAAAATACAAGAGGGCTATCAAAGGTGAGAGAGAGGGAGAAAAAAGAGAGGAAGCATAGAAGGGAGGTTACGCTTTCGAGGAGGTTTTTCTACTTTGCAATTTATATCTCGCCGCTTCTATGTCCTCATAATCGGTTAGATCTCTTCGTTTTCTCTATTTCTCTTATTGTTCATCCACTCTGCGTGAGTGAAGAAGGTTGTAAACGTTCTACTTCATAGTGGATTGTTGATCCGGGACGAGGTCCCGTGGTTTTACCTCTTTGAGGGTTTTCCACGTAAAAATCTCTTGTGTGGTGTGTGATTGATGCATTGATTATTTTCATTGCTTTATTATCCATAATTCTGGTTTGTTCTGGAGGGCTAGATCCTAAGGTTTTGTGCAAGGCCCCCAACAGCATGTCGCATCAATAATGCTTCCAACATATAACATTGCAACACATAAGGTTATCATCGAGCAATCCTCTTAGGCCGTTGCCCATATCAAATACAATGGCATCTGCCTAACACTACGGACTCATTTAAAAATACACCAAACGTTAGGGAATAGTTCTTAATATCAGAACGTACAGGGAGTTATTTATAAATGCTATAAAGGGGGTATTTGAAAAAAAAAAAAACTATAATTCTCATTTTCTCAGGACGACTACGTTGTGTCTCAGTCGCGACAATTCATGACAGATGGTGTGTCGCATTCTAATGGGCCACAAACTGATATAATCCAATGATTTGAACCATTCAAATTCTTTTCAAGGCCATAGATAAGCTACTAGAGATAATCAAACCTCAATGATGATCTTAACCTTCGATCTTTGGAGATGAATGTGAGCTATTGAAAGTTTTCCTTTCATCGTTCTAAATTACAGATAGTAATCATTAAAATCAGCCACTCAACGTAAATTAGCCTACAACTTTCACGGTTCTGGTCATTGGACACCTTAGTATGCTGCGACAAACGCTAGTTTCTACAACGCGTTAGAGGCAAAACAAACTCAAAGAAAATTGACCATTCTAACTTTTCATAATATCAAGAAAGGCCGCACTCGTAGTCCGCGGAGTACTATAATGAATTCGTAGCCCACTAGTTGGGACACCCGTACGGAGGATCAGAGCCGTTCAAGAGTCAGGATCAACCACAGAAAAGGTCATGTGAAGATCAGGAATTGTCAAAAGCTTCCATTGAATCTATGGACATTTAACGGTCAATGGCCTACATTTGATGCAGAGTGGGTCATGGACAATTTCATGGCCAAGATGGACCAGAAAAAGCCCAATCAGAAACGGAGATGATTTGGACAGTCAGAACTTAAAACGGATGTATCTCATAAATTGGAATGAGCTATCGGATGTCTGTATATGATTTTAGGGTAGGACTACGTTTGGCACGGTTGTGCACGCCGAATTTGCAAAATACTTTTAGCAAAAAATGAGAACGTAAGAAATCATGACCGCTTATAAATAGTAAGTTTACTTTATAGTAAGTAACAATTTCGAGGTGTGTGGTTTAACCCCTATTTTCCTCCATTGGAAAATTTGGAAGGCGCACAACTCCTCCAGTTTTGATGGCAAAAATCTGTGCATTCGGGCCGTCATTACCCACACAAACTGGTGGCTGGGTCGAGCTTACAAAGGGGGACTGCACGTGCACTCCAAGACCTTTTCCTAGTTGGCCCGTCTTCAACTCAGCAATCTTCATATCCCGGCGGTTCTTCCGCCAACCAAGAGGGCCAAAGTAGTGAAATAGGGCAGACCAAAGAGTGGCTAGGTCAAACTAAATGTGGATGGTTTGGCTTTACATAACCCTATGATGTCTGGAGGTGGCAGCATCTGCAGGAGGGACGATGGTAGCCTGATTTTTGCTTTCTCATCTGGATATGGGGTAGGCACCAACAACAGCGCGGAATTCTTAGCGGTCTTTGAGGGTCTTTCTATGTGCACTAATAGGGGGCTACGGAGGGTCATTGTAGAATCTGATTCCAAGTTGGTGGTGGATACGCTCAACTGGGTTCCTTAGGTGGGTTGAAAGTGGGTGCATTGGTCGGCCCGCATTTCTAGCCTCAACCAGAGATGTCTTTTTTTTTCACCCACATTGAGAGGGAGGGGAATGGCCCGGCTGACGGCCTTACTCGTCAAGGCAGCCATCTCCAAGGGAACCGGCACTTCTATGCAATGCGGGTCCTCCCTCACGAGATCAGGGGGATGGTGGTGTTAGATGGAGTCGAGCTGGGGGTCATCTGGGAAATGGATCATGTATAGTCTTTTACGATAGGTTTCCCGGAGTTTTTATTTTTGTTGCTCTTGGGCAACCTGAAGTACAACCCATGTATATTGTTCTTTATTGATATGAATCTCAGGCTATAGCTTAGCCTGCCTAAACACCCTGATCCATAGCTCAAGTGGTAGACTGAGTGAAAGATACCTCATTTCAACACCGAGGTCTTGGTATAGATCCCTAGTGGGGGTGGCTAACAGTGAAGTGTGAGTTGTCAGTGGGTGTACTAACAAGCTAACAAAAAAAAAGAAGCTTAGCCTGCCTTTTGAAAAAAAAAAAAAAAAAAAAAAAAGTAACAATTTCGAGGAGTTTTAGTTGCAAATAAATTCTGAAACTTCTCATTAGGGTTCCTGGCCTTATTTAAAAAGTTATAATCTCATTTTTTTATTATCAATAAAATTATTTTGAATTTTCTAGAAATTATTTTCTAATTTGCTTCTTTTCCCTTGAATTCGAGGTATATCTCTAAGGAGTCCAGAGAAGTTTCGTGGAATTGAACAGTTATCCCTTAGTAATACGGTGCTCGATAACATCACTTACATCCCTACGTCAACATTAAGTCCATTTTCGAAGGCCAGGAAGGTCTTTACAGAAAAAGAAGACTGATCATGGCCGACTTCCAGAAGTGGGTCTTACACTGATCCACGTGGCCCAGCTGTCTAGTCCGAGGACAACTTGCTTTCTCATCAATAGGGAAGTCATGTGATACTCCGGTTGGGTATGACACTTCATAAACATGCACTAAGAAATTGTATATGTGGAATACATTAACTCAAATCAAACCAACTAAATTAAGGAACTCACGTTCCCTTACTTAAAATCAGAAAACGAAATCAATCCAATAATCCTAACCTTTGATTCTTGGATATTTATTTGTTGAAATGAAACCCTAGGATATTTTCCATTATAACTGTCCAATAAATGTCCACCAATCCTATAATCAGATTATTGAAAAACAATAAAATGTTAGTTTATGATACATCTAAACTGGGGCCCATAATTTGGACAGTATAATTTAAATTAACTTTATCTACTTATGACATGTATCAGTAATCTCCAAGTGCCTGCATATCATCCATCACACTCCGCCAGAGTATTAAAGTTTTTCTATTGGAAAACAACAACGTGACTCTCTCTCTCTCTCTCTCTCTCTCTCTCTCTCTCTCTCATATTTCAACCCCACAAGCTTCTAAAGAAAGAGAATTAATGGAAAGGGATATCCAAGGCCTCCTTCCATCTCTCTTATCCATCCTCCCGTTTACGAAACGCCACCGAAATTCTCCTTGAGCAAGCACGTTTGGAAACGTTTCTCATAGAAGAAGGCTTGAATAGGAGGGTGTAAGTGGGTTTTCTCATGTGACCATGGTTCCAGCTCCAAACGTCTTCCAACAGCCCAACAATAGCCATGGAGGTTGTGTGGGGCCTGGCGGAGGCATTATCGATGCGACGGGCTATGTTCGGAAACATATGATAAGATTCGATCCGTTTAATCACATGGCCGAAGATGGATCAAGGGCTAGTAGTTCATGCGACATGGGCCCTTCGAAACACATGCAACAAGAGAAAGGAGATGATGATGATCATGATGAGAGAGGTGTGGGGTGGCTACAATTAGGTATTGGTAGCCATGTGAGTAGGGCTCACGGATTTAATCACATGGATGTGCCTGATCGAAGAGATGGACGGATACAATTCGATCTTCTCTCTGACCGTGATGCTGCACCGGTGGGCCCCACTTTCAACATGGCCAACATCCAATTGCCAAGGCCTACTAAGAACGGTGCAAGCACTTCTTCAATTTTCAATACACCAACTCAAGTTGGAACGAGTTTGAGTTTCAGGCAGCGGCCAGAGGCGGTGTGGGGTCTGTATGGGCATGGCCCATGGAATCCAATGGCCTGTTCTTCTTCTTCTTCTTCTATGCCATTTTATTCACAGCCACATCAGCACACTTACACTATATCAGGTCCACTTCCAATCGATGATATGAGAGTCGTTGATCGACCGCTGAGGCTGCAACCTGGCCTTTGGTTTGTGCTACAAGCATCACAAAACCAGTAAGTAGAAAATTACGTGAAAGAAAAAACCATACAAGCTTTTTGTTTTTCAAAATTTTATCTTGAAGTAGATAGTAATTGATTGAAATTGGTTGAAATTGCAGAGGACAAGAGCTCTTTTTGCCTCAGATACCCAAGAGCTATTTGAGAATCAAGTACCTTTATCTTCTCTCTCTCTCTAATGAATTCTCATGAAATAGATAATGAAGAAAATTAATTTATTTTAAAATTTCAAATATTTTGTAGAGATGGGAGGATGACCGTTCGGTTATTGATGAAGTACTTGAGTAACAAGCTGGGACTGAATAACGAATCAGAGGTATTTATAGCTATTACCACAAGTGTTTTTGCCTTTTCAATGATGATAGTAGTTGGTTTTGTACCACGTTGTTGTTGGTTTCTCTCTCTCCTTCCTCTTTGTCGGGTCCGGCCTGGGGCATTTAAGATAGTACTCTCTCTCTCTCTCTCCTTCCGCTTTATCTGTTCGGGCCCCGGGCATTTAAGATAGCACTCTCTCTCACTCTCTCTCTCTCTCTAGATAGCTCTCTCTATATACATATTTAAGGGTATAAACTCAATCTCCGTAGGAAACCCAAAAAGAAAAGGGGAACAAACACCTATTCAACTAGAAAATACATGTTTCTTTCAACATGATAGAAACATGAGTACTAAATGGGGTCTTATATTGGGATTCAATTCTTCGGGTAATAATGGCCATGTTTACGTGGTAGGTGTGTGTGTCCTGGTGTCCCTTTTCACATTTACATATATGATTAATTATCTATGTAACTGTTTGATCCCAGCCTTGGCATTTTTGTTGGAATAGATTGAATTTTCACATTGAAAGTCTTAGCCGATGAGGTAGCTTTTCCAAATCAGGTGCGTCTGGGATGCCTCATGATCGTTCTCCCACGTATGTCGGCAAGTAATCTCACTGGACCAGTCAATTAGAAAGAACACTAACAACTACATAATCACATGCTAAGCTGTGTAGTATGGAGTGAATTAATGTTAGGAAAATCAGTTCGCTACAATTATCGCATTCAAGTTAAAATTGGTAGGAAATAGAATTACTTCTCAATGAAAGAGATTCTATCTATGGTGTTTTAGTATTGGGAAAACCATATATATATTCTCAGGAATCTAGATCTTTGTTTGGATACTAAGAAAGATTTGTTAAGAACTTATATTCTTTTCAAAATTGTGACCGTTGTATTAGAAATGACAAATTTTGAAAATTGATTTCTATTAAAAATTCATTTTCCATCCTTCTTTAGTACCTAAATATAAATTCAGCCCTTGCTTAAACCATTTTCCAAGGAATGGATTCACCGGAGCCCAACGACTCATAACTTTTATTTTCCTTTTTTTACATAATGTGTTTTAAATCCTTTTTAGCTTTTGGGTTTTGATTTTGTAAATCATTTCTTCTTTCTAGAGTTGCTCTGACCCTAAGGGACATCTGGGAGCAATATTTCCCATCTTGGTAAATTATATATCTTGAGTTGGGCTTGTTTTGGGAATCTGGAACTCTTTTTTTTCTTTTTTCTTTTTTCTTTTTTTACTTTTACGGGGGAACTGGATATCCACAGAAATGGGAGTTTCTGGTGTTTGGAGTTCTAGGAAATGGGAGATTTCCATGGACATGCTTTTCCATGGTATGTCAATTGATTTCTTTGGTGCTTATGATAAAATGAGGTTTGTTATACCTCCTTAGGTATAGTGACGGTTTTGGTTTGAAGTAGAGAAACTGAGGTTTCATGCTTGTTGTGTTCACAGCTTCCATGGTACAAATCTTATTTATTGCACACGCGTGTTCAATAAAGCTCATGTACATGCCATACATGCATTTATTAAAAGCTTATTTAAAATTTTAACTGATTTTTCATATTTTATATTACAATATTTTTTTTTTATAAAATCATGGAAAATTAAAATCTGCCAAGATATGATAAATCTCACCATATTAACCTAAAATTTTCATTTGATTAATTATTTCACTATATATATATATATATATATATATATCAGGAGATTTTCATATATAATCTTGTCAAATTTTTTTTTACGGTGCTTGTAACGGGGCATGCCAACCTTGTAATTCACAAGCACACGTGAGTACGTGCAGAGTTCTTTGATACTCTTGTAGGGTGTGATGATTGATATGCATGCATTTATAAGTCCTACACATCGCATGCATTAACTCAAACTAACCGTCCAAAATGCTGGATGTAGTGCAGAATATTGTTCGCCGTACAAAACCATAATTTGTTGAACTGGAATTGTTGGCCATCCATTAAATGTCTACCAAATTGTGTCATTTTCTGTTCCCTAACCATCTAGATTGGAGCATTTAAGCTACTTAGCCACATAAAAAAAATAAAGTAAAAAAATTTTTTTATTACTTAGCCACATGTGTAGGTATCGTGTATCAACCATCACATTCTGTAGCGTGTCAAAGTTTTCTTTTTCCATTTTTTTTTTTTTTTTTTTTTTGGGGGGGGAGGGGGGCGCAGTCATAAGATGTATATTAGGTAGGTTTGCCTTGTTGGGGTATATGATGTGTGAGGAACGCCCCTTTTGTGGTGCCCGTTTCGGATGGTCTAGATTATATAGTCCAAACCGTGAAGCCCTCTTTGGATGGTCTAGATTAAAGGATTTTGATGGTCCTAATTGACTAATTATTGACTATAAATCATTGGTTAAGTTTGTCCATTCAATCTAAACTTACCTTATAGCTCTCTTGATTTAGACGATTGTTGATCTGCTAGAGTGTCAAATAACTCTCCTCACTTTTTCTTTTTTCTTTTTTCATTCCACCAAAAGAAACATTACATGATTTATATACATTCGGGTATGACATGAATAAAAGACCTGGCCAAACCTATCATAACGATGGACAGAAAAACGGCGTGGAGCTAGCACCTGAGGGCCCCAAGACCTACCCTATCCAGGAAAACAAGGCCCTTAACCTCTCTAGGCAGTTCTGAAGAGTGGAAGGTGGCTGACGTTTGGGTCTCGCTTGTTTGGGTCTCGCTTCCCATCCTGGCCAGCTTATCAGCTGGCCCCTTGCCCTCCCGAAACGTGTGCTGAAATTTCACTTCCCCTTTAAGCTGCAGCCTCTTAATCCTTGATAGCCAGTATTTCCACTTCCAGCCTGGAGAGTTACCCCCAATAATTAGATTGATCAATGATATTTTGGAATCCCTTGCTGAAGCAATGGAGCAGCCCATCATGGATAGCCTGGATTTCCGCTCTAATGTTAGAGGTTATCCCGTAGCCGGCAACAAAACCGAATAGGACCTCCCCATTCTCCCCTCGACAGATCCCTCCAAACCTGGATTTCCCCTGGCAGACCCATCAACATTCACCTTAATCCACCCCAAGGATGGTTTGACCCACTTAATAAGCTGCGCGCCTTACTAGTAGGGGTAGTTGGCTGACGAGTAACACCTCCTGATGCCGATCGATTCCAGCTATCAAATCCCGCAGAAGGAGTGTGGGGGCCCCAACGATCCGAGTCACATTTTAAGTGGTCTAAAATGTGTCTTGCTAAATTGCTATTTTAGGAAATGTAAATTGATAAGCTTTTCCAAAATCTTAGTGTTGTGCAATGGGGAGGTTGAGATGCAACTTTCTTCCTAGCGATGTTTTTTTTTTTTTTTTTAAGCCCTAATTCTACATCTCAAATTACAGCGGTACTCCATATACAACCCAACACTATTCAGACTTTCAAGAAAGAATATGATTGTATTTTAAAATTCACTTGCTATAGGATTCTAATTCTGTACTAATTATTAATGGGCCGTATTAATATAAAATTCATATTTAAGAAATAATGTAGGACAAAGTCAATCACATAGATGATAAATCACGATCGAAGAAATTTACACCCAGATCCATAGCTCAACTATCAAACTGAGTGGAGATACCTCATTTCAACACTTAAGGTCTTGGTATCGATCCCTAGCGGGGGTGGCTAACATGGAGTGTGTGTACTGACATGGGTGAAAAGGATCGAAGAAATTTGCTAGAAAGTTGGATCGAGGATTAAAGAAAATTTATAACTTTCAATGGCTATAACTTTGCGACTCGATATCCATTTCGAATATATAACATGTTGTTAGAAAGTTATAGACAAATTATACATACTAGCCAATGTCAAAAGTTGCTAAGACTTGAATGACTTTTCCTTTTGAGTTTTCAATCAATATTTATTATTTTTAATAAAAAAAATTATTGCTTTAAGTGTGTTTTTACGGTTTTAAGAATCATATGATAGCTTAAGTTCTAATTTTAGTCATGGGAAAGAGTTTAAATCAATTGAAAAGTCGTTTATGATTTGTCAAAAAAATTATTATGTTGAATAACTTATTATTTCAAAAAAGTTATGAATTTAGTTCTACGGTTTATATAAGTTATATTAAGTGACATTTAAACATACTTTATTCTAAATTTCATTAGTAATATTATTTTATTTCTTGTTTTCAATTATTATTATTTTTAATTCAAGTGTTATTCTTGAAAAGAAAATGTTGATCTCTTCTCCTAATCGACGCACCCACTATATTAGAAAAGACCGTCTTAAATGTTTCATCAAAATCAAGAGCAACAAAGGCCATTGATGACATTATCCACAGGCCCAAATACAAAATGGAAAATCCAATATTTCTTGAACTTAGAATTAGAAATGAGATCCATTTCTTAAGTTTCCAAATCCAAACAAGCTCCAGACATTAATTCTTTACTCACAAGATCAGGGTCCACGTGGCCCCACAAACCTGCATTCATTAGTTTCCCCGAAGTTAATTTTATCTTTTGTTGTTGAGCGTGGATTAGTTGTTATCCGGGTAACACCTCAGTGGCTGCTACCCTAACCGTGTGGGGCCAACTTGATGTATTTTTTGTATATCCATACCATCAATCTGTTTTCCCTTATCATTTTAGGACGTGATCCCAAACCTTAAGAAGATATATATCTCAGTTGGACCATACCGCTATAAATAGTGATGAATGACCGTTATAAACTTTGTGGGCCACAAAAGTTTTGTATCAAGTTAATATTTGTACGTTCCCTTCATCCGTTTCTTCTTGACATTATCAATGGGTTGGATGGAAAAAAAAAAAAAAAAAACACTACGAAAACCTTACTACGAGCCCTTAGGAATTTTTAATGGACTCAAGCCCACTGTTTCGTGTGGTGTGGTCCACCTGAGATTTGCATCTGCTTAATTTTATTAACCATGTCTTAAAATGGGCAAACGGATGGACGGCTTGGATATACAATACATCATCATGGTGGGTGTTACACAGGTAATACCTAATCCTCTCCCTTTGTTGTTTTGGCAATCGTCATTATCAAACAATGTTATAATTATGAAACACTTATTTCCACAGACATGGCAGTACGTTTACATGCGTTCATGTATACTAAGATAAGGTGGATACTGGATAGCCCATGTGTCAAAATTTACACCAGTTCGGTGATTCTATCCATGTATTTGATTTTTTTTCTCTCTGATTAAATGCGAAACGTTAGTTGTAGTTTTCAGAGCCACCCATTTATAATACTCAAGGGTCCCTCAATCAGTGGATATGATCACCTGACAGTGAAGGTTCTTGGACATGGAAGGTTTGGATCAGGCCGTACATGTGCACCGTGTATACGGTATTGAATGCTTGGGAACTACCTTTGGTACTGTTGATAGCACCGGACCCTCTCTTTAATACTCCGGCAGAGTGAGATGCTCCTACTCATGCACATGTAAACTCGTCATGGTGCATGCATGTACCTTATAGTGGGCTCCACTTTAAGTGGACCAAAATCCAAAACTTTCATTGGATGCACGATCCTAACTGGTTGATTGGTGGACATCTAATGGACGGTAGAAATGAAAAAAGTCATCTTGGTCCCAATTCAACGGCTAAATGTACATCAATCAGAGATCTGGTTGGTCTACTAGATCTGATTTTGGGTCTAGTCTCCATCTTGAGTGGGCCCCACAATTTGGACGGTTTAATTATAGGTGGATGAATGTCCTGTCTATAGTTTCTACGTGCATGTGTATGGAGAACCACACCCTGTCATTTACTGTTTCTCTACTTTTAGAAAATGAATCTCATTCCTTGATTTGGTGTCCAATGGTTTTATTGCAATGTAGTAAATTTATACATACAAAGATATGATACAGTACCTTCCAACACAACTGTTACAGTTCAACGTGACAGAGTGTCATTAATGATACACGCGAGTTTCAACACCGGGTCAAGGGTTCGAGTACCCCTGGAGTTTCAACACCGGGTCAAGGGTTCGAGTACCATGGTGGTAAAATCCCACGGCGTGCGTGTATGGGTGTGTGTGCGTGTGTAAAAAAAAAAGAAAAAAAAAAGACAGTGTGATTAATGATACACTCGCACTAAAAAGTTGAGTACAAGACACAAAGGTATTTAAATTGAGCCGTCCAAATAGTGGGCCCCACTGTAGATGTCTCTTATATCTAAAACTGAAACTGTTTGATTTCTTAACTAGTTGATCATAATGATCATTTAATGGACGGCCTAAATGAAAGGTAGTAAGCTGTCCATGTTCAGTCAGAGGATAGGATTATTTATTCAATCCATTTTTTGTTGATACTCTTATGTGCCTGGGTTCCCAATTTTGACAGTTTATTTATCTGCCACGTGTAAATTTCTAATTGGCAAAGGAAAAAGTATTCTACGTTGTTTCTGTGGTCCTTTGAAACCATAGGCTTACTTCCAAACACGTGTGGAGCCCTGACCATTAACAGTCACATGGACCCCACTTAAAATAAATAAGAGGGCATTTCGTCATTTCAACCCTAAAAGAGACTTGGACTTTCTAGTAGGGCTGCAATTTCGGTTCGGATCAACCTGAACCCGATTGTTTTGGTTGTCAAGGTCCTCACGTTGGATTTAGGTTGGAAAATGCCAACCCGTTTTGAATTCTGGTTGGGTTTGGGTTGACTAATTTCGGTCTGATTAGGTCAAGTTAGGAATAATTGCTTGAATTTGGGTAGGGTTGAGATGAACTGGGATAGGTTGGATTGAGTATAAAAAGGACTTCGGAATGAGCACCTTGGTTGGAACTTGGGTTGGGTTGGGTTGTAGGTACTTGGGTTCTCTCGAGGTCAGGTTGGGCTCAGGTTGACCATTACCCGCCGGACTTCCACCCCTACTTTCTAGCAGTCAATGCATTGTTTAGTAAAATTAGAGTTTCTCAGGAATTTTGTGGTAAAATCCTTCTTTCAAAGACGCTCGCAAACCATTGAAATGTCGGAATATTCAATGCACCAAAAGAAGAACTAGGATCACTCTACGAATGCATGGAAACTAGAATTTCAACACGATGATATTTGCGTGTGTGACCATTCTTAAATGGTCTAATTCATATCTTAACATACCTAGGATTGGAAGAATAGATATTCATGTCTAGTGCAAGATTCAACTCACTTAAATTGCATCGGAAGTCCCACACAAGCTTTTAAGATTTAGGGTTTAGGGTTTATATTTTTTTAAAAATTAGTAAACATATAAGCTAAAATAATATGTGTAACTACTTAACTAACTGCAGTTAATTATATTTTTTAACTGATTATGCTTCTCATGAAGTTGATAATCTTATATATCTTCTTTGTTAATCGTCGCTTAAAATAAAAGTTACTAAAGATAAGGCCTTGGATAGAATTGACTGGTGAGACAGGACTTGTAAAGCTGACCCAAATAACTGAGACATGATTATGATAATGACAATGATGATGATCAGATGAGTGTTTGAAACTAAAGCATACTAATCATTGCAACTAAAATTATTTACATGTTATAGGTAAGGAAAGTGATATTTATGTACCATCTTTTTCATTCACTACCTTTTTTCGTTTCATTTTTATCTGTCTAGCAAAAGCTAAAGAGGAATAAAAGGACCAAAGGTAAAATGGGTGAATTACATAACATAGTTAAAAACCCTACTCTAGTAGAGTTGAATAACTTAGTTGAATTTATTTGAGTTTTTTACAATCTTTTCCTAATGTTTGATATATAAATTATTGTGCACGACACACACACACACAATCATATTATCGAGTCTTGAGGGGGAGTTGAGTTATGTTTAGTAGATTTGAGTTATTTCAAGTTTTTAAACTTTCACCAATATAAACTTTTACTGTCTTGAATAATACTCTCTATGAATATTGTAATTGCATAAGATCTTAGAACCAGGCATATATATCCCTCTTCAACGTGGAAATGCTTTCAATCAAGCACATTCGACTCCTTGAGCATTTGCTGTACTTCTTTTTTGTTTGTTTGGTTTTTTTTGCTTACACTTTGAAATGAACTGAGATTTCTTCTAGCTAGCTAGTTGTATTAGCTGATGAATGGTTTTGAACTAGTACCCAGACGCCATGTAGCACATGTGTGGGGGTGTGTATGACCTGCCTTGTACACGTGCGTGGATAACACATCACCAAATTCTCCCATTCAAACACATCACCAAATTCCCCATTCACCTAAAACATGTAAATAACTAAGTGTGTGATAATCATTCCTAGATGAAAGTATGATGGTTAGAGTGTCATGTTCTGATGCAAACGTTCTCACAATAATTATAATGCAAACAAGTTATGTGGACCCAACGTGATGTATTCATGACATCCACTCCAACCATCATGCATGCCTTATCTTGCTTAGCGAGGAGCCCAACAATCAGGTTAATCCATGATTGAGATGGACCACACAAGCAGGAACAATTGGGAAGGGGAGGGCTTGCCTCTCAAGTGTTCCCAGTGGTGTGGTGCACATGAGTCATGGATCAGTATGATTTTTGGACCCATTACCAAAAATGGTAGGTTGTGAATGATGGTTGGAGTGGATGTTATCAATACATCATGCTGAGGTCTACAGAGGTTGTTTGCACCACAATTTTGGGAAAAAATGTTTTTCACTTAATCATTTTGATTTGTTAGGTGGCTTGTATTCTTTCATTTCCTAATCATCATTCTTTTTGCCTTAATCTATTAATAAAGGTCAACCGTCTTTTCATTGATCATGTGTTTCGGAAGGTTTGGTCATTCCAATGCATTTGAGAGCCTTGCCCATCCACATGCCACCACACATGCCAATATGAAACACGTGTCTAGGATCTGAGCTTTTCATCAAGTGGGTTATACTGTTTAGATCTTCTGGCCCAAATATAAAGTCATTTTACACCTTGGGTGAGCCACAACGTGCAAACAAATGGACCACCAGAAAAGATTGTCTCAACTGTCAGTTTGCTCTTGTATATTGTGGCCCACCTGAGGAGTGAAACGGCCTGATTTTTTAGTCAGGAGATCTGGAGATTGTTTCCAACAAGATGGAGAGGCTAAGATCTGGTATACATGTTCCATATTGCCATGTATCGTGTTTGTTGTTGGGAAACCTTGTGTTTACCTCACAACTTTGAGATTCATTATTCAAATTCATCATTGCGTAGTAACATGGCATGAATGAGTGGGTACAGAAAGCTAATTTAGACAATTTTGTGCTTTTCCTAGTCAATTGGTCGGTTCAATAAGCCTTAGCTGTGACACGTGGCATGCTTGTGTGGGACCATGATTAGTTTTAGAGGAAAAGCACGACACATGCATGCACCTATTGTACATGCGTGATAAATGTACCTCAAATCAAACTACCCAGATCATGCCCCTACTGTAGATCGGTCATAACCCAACTGTGCAGCTAAAAAAAGAAAACAAAAAAATCAACATTCCCAATTGCAATCATTTTAGGGTGTTGACCCAGTCAAGTCATGTAGCGTACAGTGAAACAGACTATGTCCACTGATAGTAGGTTAGGATCCGTTGTTCCCGATTTAATTAATTACATTGAGTCACACGTGTAGTGAGGGCTTAGATTAAATACATGTGTATGAGTAAGATTAAGGGTGAGTTTGCTTGACTTGAGAGTTGATTGAATTATTGATGTCCCCTTTATCAAGATGGATAGATTGAAGACTGGACTTTGAGATAGAGTCCTCTCGACCATCGATATTGCACTCCATTCAAGCAATTTGTGAAAAGAAGTAAGGCTGAAAATGTTATTTTATTGATGATTTGTACAATAATAATACTCATGTGAAAAGAAGTAAGGCTGAAAATGTTATTTTATTGATGATTTGTACAATAATAATACTCATGATCAACTTGAGGAATGATGATCCGTTCTCTGCTTAATTGCGACCGAGCTTCGTAGCGGAATGGTCGTGATGTGTGGGATGGACGTCTTATTTGTTGCTTGATAAGAATCGGACCTTGTGACGAGACAGACAATAGAGGTCAAATCTTTAACAATTTTTTCATTACTCAATTGAAATTGGGCTTCATAGCGATATGGCCGACAAAATTACCAAGTACGTAACGAGAAAGCCCCACAACCTTCCATTCGAAACTAAATAATCTTCCTTTTGATCTAGCAGAATGCCGTGGATGAAGGGTTGAGAGATAAACTAGGGAGTACAAACTAAGGGTCCCATGATATAGGCAGCGATGAGGCTAAAGTAAAATAAATAAATAAATAAACATCGGTGATTGACGGGAAAATAAATAAGAGCTTGGTTGTATTGACCTCATTCTCTTCGTGAAGTGTTATTTATATAAGTTTGAAGCTTCGTGGAGGATTCGAATGATTGGCTATGAAAATCTCTTTGATTCTTTCACATCAATGTGACCTATTGTGTACAGCCACTTGTATAAGAGAGATATACTCTCACATGCGTCAATTGAAATCCTCACATATCTAGACTCTCACATTAAAAAGTTGTTATGATCCCTAAATCAATTGGCTTTGGCATCCGTAGAAAATTGCTTTTGGCAAGTCTTTAGATAGAGTGGGCCTTGGGGCGATTAGATCATAGTCAGATTGAGTCGCGTATCGATTCGGTTTGGCCTTTTCTTTTCATGGCCCAGCCCTTTTTGTTTCTATTTTCCTTGTAGTTTCTTTTCGGTCTCTCTCCCTACGATAGGCTTCGCTCAAATCCTTTTTTCCTGAGGAAGCCCGAATGTCCAAAGCCATGTATATCTCTTTTGTTGAATGAAAAAGGGTGGTTTAATTTTTATTTTAAAAAAAAAAAAAAGTCTCTAGCATTTAATGCCAAATAGATATCTCATTTAATATGATTATGTCATTTAATACTAAGAGAGAAACTTACCTTATTGAGACTCTTTGCTTTTGTATAAAGTATTTTTAATACAATTCTAGCATTTAATGTTCTCTCTCTTATATGCACATCTTTAACTCCTTTTGAAATCATTTACACCACACATGGCACGACTACGGGGCATCTTCTGGATCATTTGATATAGCTACGTTAGATCGGGTATAAACAGTAATGGAGGGTGTGAGTGGGATTTTATCCATCATTAATTTAGCATGTAGTGCCGAAACGTAGCGACATCTCATTGGTCCGCATAAGTGTGCCTAGATGAGTATAAACAAAATTATGCATCTAATTTTGGGTGTAAACCCCATCTATAGTGGGACCCATAATTTGAAAGGTTTGGACTGAGTTACACATGGATGAGCTTCAGTGGATTGCTGATTTTAAGGCTCACCATAATGCATGTGTCTTATATCCATGTTGTCTCATGTTGTCCACCTGTTTCGCAAGATCATTTTAGGGTATGAGCCCAAACCTGGTTTTTTTTTTATTCTTCTTTTTTTTTTTTAGGTTAGCGCTTGTCAGTAGACACCCATGTCAGTACACACTCTCCATGTTAGCCACCCCCACTAGGGATCGATACCAAGAGAGCCCAAACATGTTACATATCCATATCTAAGTGGACCACACCATAGGAAATAGTGGTGATTGAACACCCATCATTAAAATAAAAATTTTTTTAAAAAAAAAAATAAAAAACTTACTGGGGGGCCATCGGAATGTTTATTTACCATCAAACCTGTTGATAAGGTCCAAACAAATATCAGCTTGATCCAAAAATAATTTAGCCCGTAAGTTTTTAAGGGTTAGTCACTACTGTTCTCTATGGTGTGGTTTACCTGATATTTGGATTTTTAGTATTTTTGAGCTCATATCCTAATATAATCTGGGAAAATAATGGACGCGACGTGGCACATACATCATGGTGAGCCCCACAATCAAGATCATCTATCCACCGAAGGCGCGTCAGTTACACATATGCCATATGTAAGGTGGTCGTGGCCTAGCTATTTAACACCATGATTTTGTGTTCGCACTACTATGGTAAAAGGAGAATGTATCAAGTCCATCCGGTTCAATGATAAACCGTCTACCTAGCAGATAACTTCCAACCTCCTATGTACGTGTGACATCCAACCCACCCAATAGATCTTCCTCATCACAGGTATCACCTTTGGCAAATATCAACCACTCCCACACATTCAGTAGACCACACTTGTGTCTTATTATTTATCAATGGTGAAACATTGTTTTCTGTGGTGTGGTCCACCTGATGAGGGTATCAGCTGATTTTTGCAAAATCTGATCCTAATGGTACTGGGACCAACATATTGGAAGGTTTGGATGTGGAGCACATGATGAGTTGAAAGTTATTCACTAGATGGATCATACATTATAGTCCAACCTGATAGACTTTTAGACCTTCTCTTTTAAAAAAAATGCCCATACATACATACGCTTCTTTTTCTTTTTTCTGTTTTATACACACGCACACACACCCCCACATACTCACGCGTAGTGGGATTTCACCACCTATGGATACTCGAACCAGGTGTTGAAACTCCTGAGAGTCCACGCCACAGTGGGATTTCACCACCTATACATACATAATAAGCTGCTTATGAGTAACCATTACAAGGACAGAATGGTATTCTATAATCAAAAAGAGTAAAATATGACTTCAAGGTGGGTAGGAGTAGGTTTTTTTACATGTAATGCATTGACTTTCCTTCTTACATTTTCTTGAAATCTGATTTCTTTGTCTCAGATTATACTTGATTACATAATTAATAAATAATTTTTTTATTTTTTTTTAAAAGAAAGATGAAACTAACACATCTCAAATCCTATCCAACGGAGGCGATCATCCCCCACTGAACCTTTATCACCACCTCCCTCATTTTCATGTGTCGGATGGTTATATATCGTTCCTAAACGTCATGCTTTCAAATAATTCAACTTAACTTTCCAGACAGCTCGCCCGGCCCCACAAACCCCTAGGATTGTAATTAAAATGTCCATCAAGACCTTAAGTGGTGCACTTTGTTAAAATAATATATCATAATTAAACACTCTTTTAGAAGAACATTGAAATTCTAAACATATTTTATATTGTGGAGAGAAATGCATGAGATATGAACCCACAACAGAAATATTCCAAGTTAGGTGAGGAGAAAATATCATGAAACATAGACAAAACAGATCTCTTCATGGTTGGGTATTTGTGAAAGTCCATTTTCAGTACATGTGTGGAATGCATTGAGAATAAATGTACATAGATAATGCGTACTTGAAGTGATCAAGGGCCAGCACTAGTATAGTACGTTTTCTAGGTCTAAGGTTTTATAACAGAGAGTTTGGCTGAACTCACACACGTGTGTAATAAAGTTCATGTACATGCCACACATGTGCAAGCATGGCATGATAGGTCCTATATCCAAAACAAATATACGGCTGTGAAAAACTTGGCTGAACTTTTCTGACCCATCCACCTGTTTCCAATATTTGGGGGACATGATGAGTGGACCAGATCTACTTTTGTAACTACAGAAAATATTCGGATTAGGTATAAGGTCCGGCCAATCTGATGGATGGATTGGATCTCGCACCAATGCGCCATGCTGGCATGTGCAGCATCTACATTAGCTTTATTGCACACGTGTATGCTTAGCAAAGCTCTTATTATAAGTACACGTACGTACATTATGCATCAGATGCATGGATGTGCGTGAGCTTTCACATGCAGCTAGCTTTCTTGCCATTAATGTTTCACGTGTCGTGGATATCTGAGCTGTCCACCAATCCAGATCGCCTTAAATGAAAAATCAGACCATTCTACACGTTAGGTGGACCACACTCATGCATTTGAGTCAAATAAGTGGCTTGCATGATGAGTGGGCCAGTTTGATTTTCACATCACGTGATCTGTAGTCGGGTCCTCACCACTCAGATGTCCAACTCCACGTCACAGGTTAGTGGGAAAGACGCGGTTGCAAACGAGCTTTCACATGCATTGCATGCATGTGAGCGTTTGTAAAATCAGCTTCGTTTCACACCGGGTAACTTCCATGTTGTATTCTAGGTTGGCCGACGAAGCCACTTGGCTCGGGTCTCACACGAGTCAACTCAGTTTTTAGGCCTCCACCGAGTCAAAATCGATGTAAACTCAGTTGTGGTAAATTTAGTACATGAATTGGGCGAGTTTTCTTAAGATGAATGGTGTGGTCTTCAAGATGAACGGTCCAGATTTCATAGATGTCAGCTACGCTGGCAAGTGTGGCTCGCATCTGTAGTGTAGGGACAACATGGGAGAAAAGAAGAAATGGATAAAAGGATGGTGCGAGGAGCCGTGCAGTTTTAGATTCTTTCCGTATCGGGTCTGACTGAGTAATTTAAAAAATCGGGACGCGAGAGCCTTGCTAAACCCACGCGCCATACACGTGAAATTTCAGGCCATCCTTCAGATAAGATGGACGCGAGAGCTTTTTTTTTATTTTTTTCAGTGAGTGTTGACGTGGACCAATGATTTTTAGGGTATTAGAAATTCTCTGTTGACCTGGTAACAGTTCCGGACTCCTCAGATAAACTTCACTCTGTAGATGTTACTGCCGAAAGATAAAGGTCATCCATTCAGCAAGTGTCCATGAAAGTAGAAATAATCTGAGGAGAAGAGAACTTCTGCTGATTTTTCACAACCTACATGTGTTCAGTTAATTGTGGCCCACCTGAATATTGAAACGATCGTATTCTTGATACGAGGAGTCCAAATGGTATTACCCTTCTGATGGATGGTTTGGATTTCAATTTCAAGTCATTCTGGATTATGTGGTGGTGTGTGCATTATATGATTTGTACACGCGCGTAGCTCAGCAAAGATCCGCCGCGATTCCTCGTCCCCGACCTTTTGGTGAATTTGTATCGGGTTCGAATACGCGCGAGGAAAGAAGTGAGTGGAGTCTCCATGATGTTGGCTTCTGGGAAAAAAGGGGTGGTGGGTCCCACCATGATGAGGATTTGGGTAGGTCGGATCGTGTAACGTGCCGCTTCGACCGTCCATTTTGAATGACGACTGCTGACCTCACGACTACGTGGGATGGAATATCTTCTCCATGACGTAAGCTTGTCGATGCATGACCGCAGCATGGCAAATGATCGCATACATCGGGACGTATGCGAGTTCCCATACTTTCCAGCTTCTATGGGTTGTAATGTGATGTGTATATGCCATCCAATCCATTAATTAGATATGGCCCACCAGTATGAAGAAACATCCAAAAAATCAGACTATTCTGTAATTCATTTAGGCCACAACACAGGAACCAATGAAAATCACACCGCTTCCAGGTTCTAGAAGTGATATTACATTGTTCCCTGTGGTGCGGCCCACCTGAGCAACAGAATGGCTTGATTTTTTGTGTGTCTCTTCATTTTGGTGGAACATATCTATGAATGGATTGGATGGCATATACACATCATTTTGTGGCCCACACGCAATCTGAAAGTTTCTGTGGTAAGTGCTCCCTCCCATTGATCAACGTTGTTCTTTATTGGAATTTTGAATTAGGATGACTTTTGTCCTCTAAGCCTAACATGGATAGGTCCATCGAAGAGAAAGTCTGGATGCAAAGACACGTTACTGTGGACCCCACACAGCTGACATTTATGGGTATTCTTCGTTTTTTTTTTCTTTTCTTTTCTTTTCTAAATTAATGGATTCATCATTCACCTTTGAATCTATGATTACGATTACCACGAGCATGACCATACACAACAACAACAACAACAAAGAGATGTTAGATTTGTCGTGATCGAGTGGTTGACAAATGCATGACCTGAAATTGCTACTTTATGGTCCCCACACGCTACCAATTTATAACCATTTGATCTAGCTATAACCCATGTAACCGGCCCTATTAATGCTATGTTAGATGCATATCTCATTCTTGAGAGAGATTGATGTGACCCGCTTTACTACATCAGTTTACTATACATGGTTATAACCTATGTGGCTCACGTTGCAACGTCAGTCCTCTAACTATGGTTATAATCATGTCAGCTTATTATACATGGTGATAACTAGAACTAGAGACAAACCAAGCCGGCTCAAAAGCTCGGATTAGTTTGAAAAAGCTTGGCTTGGATCGGTTCTTATAGAAGTTCAAACCAAATGAAGCCTAAGAGTGACAGAGTGAAAGATGCCTTGTTTCAACACTAAGGTCTTGGTATGGATTCTCTAGTGGGGGTGGCTAACAGTGAAGTGTGAACTGTCGGTGGGTGTACTAACAAGCTAACCCAAAAAATAAAAATAAAAAGAGCCTACGAGTCAAACTCATTTAAAAAAAAAAAAAAAATCAAGCTCAAAGCAGGGCAGTACCGGCTCGGCTTAGCTCGAAGCTCGGCTTGATTCACCTCAATGTAATTCGGCTTGATTCGGCTCGATGTAGATAATACATAATACGTATACATGAATGCACACTATTTCATGTGGTTTGGTCCACTTGAGCTTTAGATATTATTCAATGTCGCATCATGTCCTAAAATGATATGTAAAAACGGATGAACGACATGGATAATACATATACATGATGATAGGCCCACAAAGTTTACTCAGTATGCTTAAGCGGATTCAAATTGGTTGGTGACCTTAACACCCGCCATGTAGATGGTATCAAAGATCTATGGGTCCCCACCATGATATATATGTTTTATACAGCTGTCCACCAAAATTTCCTTCTCATTTTACAATATGAAACCAAAAATAAGGATGATCCAAACTTTTGGTAGACATAACACGGGATCCAAACTTGTTGGGGGGACAGAAGTTTCAGATCAATATTGTTTTCTTGTGGTGGGGCCCACCTCAATGTATGTGATACATATATTTTTTAGTGTTGTTACTTTTGTATTGGTATTTTTTAATGTTATTTTGCAGTGTTATCTTTATATATATATATATATATATATATATATATATATATATATATATATATATATATATATATATATATATATATAAAGTTCATATTATGTATATTGTTTATTTAACAATAAATAAATAAATTTAAGCAAATCCCTACTTAGACTTGGATCGGCTTGGATATTTGAACCAAACCAAACCAAGCTTAAATAATAGGGATAGGTTCAAAGCTCGGCTCATGTAAAACTCGAACATGATGTGTCACATAAACAAGACAAACCAAACTTGGGTCAAATTTGATTCAGCTCGACTCGATAAATCATGTTTTATTAGTTTTTAAAACTATTGAATTTTTAAAAATAATATAACAGTTCCCTCTTAAATACTAGTTGGTTGAGGCTAGTGACTAACCCTTTGGGAGATTATTTACCCATCTTAATCTCCATATAGTTATCACTTTCTTTTATAAGAAAAAAGATATATAAAGCAATGAATCTAAGAGAGTAGAGCAAGTTATTTGGTTTAGCCTATGCTACCGTCGATCTTGGCATATGGTGCTTACATAAATTACAAGATTCTTAATTTCTAAACAAAATTCAAGTGTTTGAAATCCAAGAAAGTTTGTAAGTGTGATACTTTATGGTTTGTGGGTGAATCTAAATCATCGGATTGTGAAAGCGAGAACAAATTTTAAATTTAGTTACCATAACACTGGAGGTAATATCTTATTCTTCTACTTTAGTTTGCTTACATTTGTGGTATCAGAGCCACTACTCCAGTCCATGACTTTTGATTTGAATTTCTTTACTCTTATTAAAGTCCTCTTATAAATCTTAAGAGAATCATAAGTTTCATATTCATAATGATTGTGGATCAAGATATTAGATGTGGTTGAAGTAACAATATTGATTTACTTATTAATATGTGTTTCTATCTTTCTCTTTTATCTCTCTCTTTGAGTTAGAACTCAATCAAAGAAATTTCTTGTTTGTCAGAGACATTAGTCGTTGTGTTTTATGTCATCCATATTTTATGATGAAAGCGTTGTAGAGGAGAAGAAAATACATTTGTAGGGCCTTTTAGTTTAACCCAAACCACTAGCCATACCCATGTTGCAGGCTAGCTCATTTCTTAGGCCTATGTTATCTAATTGTGACAAAATTCTATTTGCAGGGCGTAGTTTGTAAATAGAGAATTGTGGTAAGGACCTGTACTTTTACGATAAAATTCTATTTGCACTTGTAGGGACTAGTTTGTAAATAGAGAAAAACTCGTGCGGCAAGTTTTCGCGACAAGTTTTGCAACGAGAATTAAAGCTCGTCACAAAAAAAAAAAAAAAAAAAAAAATTAACTATTAGCGACGAATTAAAATGCCATCACAAATAGTCAATTTTTTGTGATGACTTGGCATGTTGTTGTAAAAATTTAACTTTTTATAATGAAATTAAACTTGTCGCTAAAATAGTCGTCGCAAAAAGTCTAAATTGTTGTAGTGCTAGTTTGTAAGCAAAGAATTGTCACAGATAATTTTTCTTAATTATAATAGAGTTCTCCTTAGAGGGACTAGTCTATAAATAGAAAATCGTCACAAAGATGTTCGTAATTATGATAGAGTTATGTTTACAACATTAATTTGAAGACAAAAAATTATCACAAGGATTGTTTTATAACAAGATCTCTTTTTCGTACTAATGACATGTATATGATAGTTTTGGATCCCGTGAGAGTTAAGAATATTAATACATTGATGTAGGAATTAGTTGGTGGATTAATTTTAACTTTGATAATATCACCTTTTAAGTATAGAATATCAAACTGGCTTAAGAAGTAGCCAAACATCTCGAGTCTTGATGATATGTGACTCCTTGTAATACAACCAGTAGATGTATTTAATCACATCAAAGATGATCGCCATCTGCCCGTATAAGAATGACGGCATCATGAGTTTCAATATTTGAGTAATGAAATGTCATCAACAACCCTACAGGGAGGTGATTATTTTCTTAAAACAACTGGAATAGAATAGTGATTAGGCATCAAAGGGAGGAGAAATCATAGTATTACTATGAGGATTTAAGTGGTTAGGCATCAAAAAGAGGAGAATTCCTAGAGGTTTTCTTCTTTTCATCTAACTCATTTGTATTATCATGAAGATTTAAGTGAATCAATTGCATGTTGAAACTTCAGCCCACATGAAGGTTTAAATGATTCGCCATTTGATACTAGATTTTGAAATTGGTTAAGTTCTAGTATAAGGTTGAATGCTTCTAATAATAATCTTGATTGGTCATTTACAACAGTTTCTAATTCATTTATCATTAATGAATTATCATGTATTTCAATGTTGAATGATAATAAAAAAATAAAATAAAATTATATATATATATATATATATATATATATATATATATATATATATATATATATATATATATATATATATATATATATATATATATATATATATATATATATATATATATATATATATAAAGGACTAGAAGGAAATATTTCTCCTAACAATAGGGTGTGTGGACCTTGACTTGGTGCTTCACGTGGACAAACCATCCATACCTAGGTAATCAAGTGTCATTGGAAAGAGTTTTATATGAGCGTCATGAGAAATCTAATTGGCTAAGTTTGATATTCATCAAGGCTCATGTGTAACAGTATTCAAAGTTCAATTCTAAAATACGCTAAAGTTAAGGACTTCACGAAAGCTATTGAAGAACAACTTGTAATTTTAGTAAGGCATTGGTCAACACCCTAATGAAGAAGCTATCGCTTATGAAATATAATTGTACTAAGGGCGTGAGTATATTATGGAAATACAGGACATTGCAGCTCAACCTAAGACGTTAGAGAATGAGATCTCAGGGTCATTTCAATTATCTATATCATACTCAACTCCTTGCCTATGGAATAATGGTCATTTAAAATTTTCTATAATATGCATAAGGACGAATGATCAATTAGCGAACTTTGACTATATATGTTCAAGACAATTGAAGATTAAAGCAAGTTGTTATAGAGCTTTTTGTCCAGAAACCATAAAATGTGGATGAATATGTAGAATTGAAAAGATTCTCAAGAATAAGAAAGATAGCAATTTATTTTAATTATGTTGTGTGACTGCAAGAGTCTTACTTTGATGTTAGACTTATAAATGATCTTAGCTTGCTTTCACAGGCCATGAACGGAGAAAATTTCATACTTTGGTATGATACCATAAAAGTATAAATGACTTTTATAGCTTAAAAACATGTATGGGACCTCGTTAGGTTACCCAAAGGATGTTGTGAAAAAATGCCCACACGTGATCAATGTAAGCAAGACCAAAACAGAAAAAAAAAAATGGTTAGACAAAAGTTAAAAAAGAGTTATAAAAAAAAAAAAAAAAAAGGTATGGGAATTTATGTGGTTTGATAATATGCCTACTTTATAGGGCAACAACATCGAACTTTTTTCTTTACTAGAAATAAGAGAAACAAAAATATAAAACCTATCTCTTTCCCCACCATATAAGAAATACCCCAGAAGATGAATTAATAGAATATCTCTCTCTACCCATGACCCTCCTTATATAGAGCACATTACAAGACAGTACATATGCCAAAGTCCCATTAGAACTAAGCTGCAAACTGTACACACATACATACATACATACGTATGTAGTGTTTATATATAGCCCATGTGACTCACATTGCCATGTCAACCTAGTACATATGGTTATAGTCATGTCAACCCATTCCGTGTGGGGATAATCCATGTTTCGTTTTGTTAGTTTTTAAAACTATTAAGTTTTTTGAAATAATGTAAGGACTCCCTCTAAAGTCCTAATTGATTGAGAATTAGTGACTAGCGCCTTCAAGAGATAAACATTCATTATCTTCATGTAGTTACCACTTTTTATTATGGAAAGAAAGATATAAAGTAATGAATCTAGAAGGGTCTCTAAGATAGTAGGCAAGTTATTTGGTTTAGCCTATGATTCCATCAATCTTAACAGACGGTGCTTGCATAAATTGAAAGATTATCAATTTCTAAGCAAATTTTAAGCACTAGAAATCCAAGAAAGTGGAGCTATTGGACTGCTTTTTTAAAGCTGCTACTAGGCTATTTTCTTTTTTCTTTTTTTGTGTGTGCTTTCTATGGGGGACATTTAAGATTCATTTTGTAGAAATTGTTTTCTTGGGTTATATAATAGGCAAGGCCCACCATTTTTTAGTGCCTGCCCCAAGTTTATGTAAAAAAAAAAAAAAATTCCAAGAAAGTTTATACCTGTGATACTACTTTGTCTGTGGTCATATCATGAAAGTGAGAAAAATTTTCAAATTTGATTGTTATCAGATCATGAAAGTGAGAACAAACTTCAATTTTGATTTTTATGACTAGAGGTAAATTCCTATGTTTCCTCCTCAATTTGCTTACATTGTATGGTCAAGCTCAATTTCATATTCCTTTTTTTTGTTTTTCTTTCTTTTAACTAACAAGACCTAGCCCCATTGCCTATTTGGCAGACACATAAAAATGAGTTTATCTTATTTTAGGTCATCATAATTTATATATATCAAAGATGACAACTAATGGTTATCATAATTATTTCCAAACCTTGTAAAAAAGAAACATGATTTCTAATACACAATTCCAAGGAACTAAATTGAAATGAACCTATTTTAATGAACTTATATTCTTTTAAGCATCTGCGCCATATATGCCTTTAGGATTTTTTAAAGGCATGAGAAAAGAAATCTTCACTTTTCCTTTAAAAATATCTTCCCCTTTATTGGTAAGGTTGGCAATGGGTTGGGTTTGGGTCAATTCCCATGCTCATACCCATCAATGAGTAATGCACTCATGCCGATTTTTACACCCACGTCGGCCTTACATGGCCATCCATACCCGGACCCATTAGGAGTCAGTTGCACATAAAGATATTGGATGCCGTTTATGTTTTGATATTTAATGAATGGTAGATGCCTATATCTATTCACATGTAGCTGCATATATCAATCACCATCCATCACACTTTGCCATGGTATCGAAGTTTTTCTCTTCCACATTTCATTTCCTCTGTGAGGCACTTATGTGCGGGACCACCATAGTAAATGTGTGCCACCCAACCCTTGTATTGATCCGCTTTATGATAATGGGATGCCCCAAAAATCAAGACTAGCTAATCATCAGGTGAGCAACCACTCAAAACCCCCAAAAATCATGGTTGAAACATCTTGAAATTGGGAGCCCTATTTTTATGGTGGAGCAACCCTGTTAGGTGGCACGACAGAGGTCCAATCCCATGACTATTTACAAGTACTTTTTTTCCTAGAATGTGACTTCCTAACTTAAAAGCTCAATAAAGGCCCTAGGATATTCAACAGCAACAACCTTCAAATTCCACGGTACTCGACTCTAGAGTAGAGAGTTCTACGCATACAAACAACCTCTTAAGGTACATCTGGGTGAAATTGGAAATTTTCGGGGGTGATGTAGAGCAGGTCGCGGATAGTTTCATGGCCAAGATGGATCAAAAAAGGCCCGGTCGACGACCGAAGTGATCTGGACTGTCGGACCTTAGATCGGGCGTATCTCGCAATCCGAAATGAGTTAGTTGACATAAAATATATGATTTTGGGGTAGAACGAGATACTTTAGCCAACCTTGCTATGCCGGGTTGCGATGCCCGGAATTGCGAAAAACCCCTGGATCGACGGTCGTTTCCCTGTTTTAATTTTGTTTTTACTATAAATAGTAAGTTTTAGTTTGATTATAACTCTTCATCCGTCGGGCTTTAGGAGTACGTGCAAAGAGCTTAGAATAATTAGGAGAACGGTTTGGTGAAGCTAAATAGGACACTTACTATTTTTGGCCAAAAACCTTGCGCACTAGTAAACATCACGACCGTCTATAAATAGTAAGTTTACTATTGAGAGTAAGTCATGATTTCTAGGAGTTTTAGTTGTAGTTTGATTCTGATTTCTTTCCCATTGCTTGGTACCCCCATTGAAAGGATTGTGAAATCATTTTTATTCATTCATTAATCAATTTCGAATTTATTAGAATTTAATTTTATTTTCTGCTTTCTTTCCTCGTGCACGATTCGAGAAGTCTCTGTGAGGAGTCCAGAGAAGTTCCGTGGATTCGGAATAGTTATCCTCTTGAGGAAGATGCTGCTCAACCTCACGTCCTCCTCTGCGTCAGTTTAGTATCAAAACGAGATTTCTCCTCGGATCGATGGCTTCTAACGACGGGTCGGGCAACAATCCCATATGCGGTGCTCCAGGAAATTTACCTTTAATGGCGACATCTTTCGAAGTAGCGCAACAAGAGAATTGGTAAGCGATGCAAGAGCTGCAGGCTTCCATCGACCGCATAGCGGATCTCTTAGCGGAAAACCTAAGGTAACTTCGTGTTCCTAGTGGTAATCCTCCACCGCCAATTGCTGAAACTCGTAATCACCCTGATCGCAGGATAGTACCGGCAATGCATCCAAGGATCATTCTGAGGAAGGGGGCTCTAGTGAGGAGGAAATCGACGACATAATCTTCCAACACCCCAGACATGGCGGCGATTGAGAAGATCAAACGGATCGAGAATTCAATATGCGAGTTGATATTCCTAGCTTCAATAGCCAACTACACATTGAGGATTTTCTCGATTGGCTTTCTGAAGTTGAGCGATTTTTTAACTATATGAACATCACTGAAGCAAAGAAAGTCAAGCTTGTGGCCTACAAGCTGAAAGGAGAAGCTTCAGCTTGGTGGGAACAATTGCAACTCGCGCGAACTAGGCAGACGAAAGCACCAATCCGCACCTGACAGCGGATGAAGCAACTACTACATGCCCGATTCCTCCCTAACGATTACGATCAGGTATTATTCCAACAATACCAAAATTGTCGATGGGATAGTCAGTCGGGGAGAGAATACACAAAAGAATTTTACCTCCTGGTGGCGCGTAATGATTTGGTCGAGACTGAATCACAGCAAGTCACCCGATTCAACGGTGGATTGCGTATGGCTATCCAGAATCGAGTCCAAATACAGTCCGTCTGGACAATAATGATGCGATCAAGTTGGCTACTCGGGCAGAAGCGCAACTTGAACGTCCTAACACACGAACCTATCCTACTGCAAGGATCCCAGTGGCAGGTCCACCCCAGGGAACTGCACAGCCCAAGGGGAGGGAGCCCGTAGGAGCACGCACTCAACCTCCTATGTCTGAGAACCGAGATCAGGCTAGACCCCAAAGGGGCGTATCGACTGCTGCTGGTCCAAGTAAAATCCTGAACCCCTATGCTCGGCTAAGGCCCGACAACTGCTATCGTTGTGGCCAACCGGGTCACCTATCAAATACTTGTCCCCAGCAAAAAGTGGTAAACCTCGCCATCAATGATGGTAGTGCTGATAACACTTATGAAGATCTAGATATTGAAAAACAGGAGCATACCATCGAGGACGAGGCAGATGATTCAGGTTGGGTTCAGCAAGATCATGGCGAGTCGCTCGTCGTGAGGCAACTATTATATTCGTCAAGAAAAGAAGTGCATACACAACGGTATAACATCTTCCGCACTAGGTGTACGGTGAATCGAAAGGTTTGTGACATGATCATTGATAGTGGGAGCAGCGAGAACATCGTATCCAAGGTCATGGTGAAAAAATTGCAATTGAAAACAGAGCGTCATCCCTCTCCATATACAATCGGTTGGATCAAGAAGGTCAGCGAAATAAAGGTAACTGAACGGTACACCATATCTTTTTCAATTAGCAAACATTATAAGGATGAAGTAGTATGCGATGTGGTTGACATGGAAGCATGTCACATACTACTCGGTCGGCCCTGGCAATCTTACCGTGACACCACTCATAAAGGATGAGATAACATATATATCTTCATCAAGGACGGCCGGAAGACCATATTAGCCCTTATGGATCCAGAGGGACCACCTGAAACTTTTAAAGTGGAGGGTTGTTTCTCTTAACCATACGGGACTTCGTGGAAGAATCCAATGACAGACTTATGCATTAATTGTAAAATGGGAAGAACTAAAGCCTACCATCATCCCTGAAAGACTAAGGCCCCTACTACATGAATCAAAGAAATCTGGCACGATGACCTTCCTGATGGGTTACCCCTCATGTGAGATATCCAACACTATATCGACTTTATCCTTGGGTCTAGTTTACCTAATCGTCCTCATTATCGAATGAGTCCAAATAAGTGCGAGACTCTGCAGGGACAAGTAGAGGAGTTGATCCGTAAGGGTCTTTTTCGAGAAAGCATAAATCTATGTGCTATACCAGCTCTATTAACTCCAAAGAAAGATGGGAGTTGGCGCATGTGTGCCGACAGCCGAGCCATCAACAAAATCACTATAAAATACAGGTTTCTTATACCATGGTTGGATGATATGCTGGACATGTTAGAGGGTGCAAAAATATTCTCTAAATTGGACCTAAGGAGTGGCTACCATCAAATTCGAATACGGCCGGGTGATAAGTGGAAAATGGCCTTTAAGACCAAGGAAGGATTATACGAATGGATAGTCATGCCCTTCGATCTTTCGAATGCGCCTAGCACATTTATGAGATTGATGAACCAAGTTCTGAAACCTTTCATTGGGCGATTCGTTATGGTTTATTTCGATGATATTTTGATATACAGTCAAGACGAAACCACCCATATGGAATACCTCAAGAAGGTCCTTCAAGTGCTCACAAAAAATAAATTGTATCTTAATTTAAAAAAGTGCAGCTTTATGACTGATAGTCTATTGTTTCTGAGTTTTGTTGCAACATCCACGGGCATTCGAGTGGATGAGGAAAAGGTGAAGGCAATCAAAGAATGGCTGGTTCCCACAAATATTCACGAAGTGCGAAGTTTTTATGGACTGACGACATTCTATCGTCGGTTCATGAAAAATTTCAGTACCATTCTATCACCAATCACAGATTGCATCAAG
Source organism: Magnolia changhungtana (assembly GCA_030180095.1). Taxonomy (NCBI): domain Eukaryota; kingdom Viridiplantae; phylum Streptophyta; class Magnoliopsida; order Magnoliales; family Magnoliaceae; genus Magnolia; species Magnolia changhungtana. The sequence continues at coordinate 5,182,146 of JASAUF010000633.1, forward strand.
AAATGGCAGTTTCAGTGGCCTAACGAAGCCGACAGAAGCTTTGCCGAAATCAAGCGCAAATTATCCACGACCCCGGTTCTTGTACTTTCCAACTTCGACAAACTGTTTGAAGTCGAATGTGATGCCTCATATGTCAGAATTGGGGGAGTCTTGTTTCAAGAAGGTAAGCCGGTAGCCTTCTACAGTGAGAAACTTAGCGATGCACGTAAGAAGTGGTCTACATATGAGATTATACACGGTGGCCCAAGCACTGCGACACTGGCGACATTACTTGATTCAAAGAGAATTCATACTTTATACGGACCATCAAGCTCTCAAATTCATTAATAGTCAAGCTAACATTAACCGTGTGCATGCTAGATGGATCTCATTTTTGCAGGAATTCACGTTCGTACTAAAACACAAGTCAGGGCAACAGAACAAAGTACCTGATGCACTGAGTCACCATGCAACTTTGTTAGTCACTATGAGTAATGAGGTTGTCGGGTTTTACCGCCTCAAAAACATCAATGTAGATAACGACGACTTCAAGGACGCATGGGTTAGAGGCCAAGAAGATCACCCTAACAACTTACATATGCAAGGCGGGTTCCTTTTCAAGGAAAATCGATTGCGCATCCCGAACAGTTCGCTAAGGGAACAAATAATCCAAGAGCTACATGAAGGTGGCCTTAGTGGACACCTTGGGCGAGACAAGACGCGAGCTCTTGTGGAAGAACAGTATTACTGGCCGCAATTGGTACGTGATATGGGAAAGGCAGTCCAACGTTGTTATATTTATCAGACCTCTAAGGGACAATCTCATAATACGGGCCTCTACACCCCGTTACCCATGTCTGACAGCCCTTGGGACGATTTATCTATGGACTCGTGCTTGCTCTCCCACGAACACAACGTGGCATGGATTCGGTGTTCGTAGTAGTAGATCGTTTCTCCAAGATAGCGCACTTTATTCCATGCAAAAAGACTCTCAATGCAACACACGTGACGAATCTATTCTTCAGAGAAATTGTGCGGCTATACGGGGTTCCTAAGACTATTACTTCTGACCATGACACAAAGTTCATAAGCCACTTTTGGCGGACTTTGTGGACTCGATTCGATACACGACTTCAGTTCAGCAGCGTCTACCATCCACAAACTGAGATTGTGAATCGCACGTTGAGAAACCTCCTTCAATGTATTTCAAGAGAAAAACCGAAGCAGTGGGATTTGGCTTTGTCTCAAGCGGAGTTTGTATTCAACAACATTGTAAATCGCTCGACAGGAAAATCCCCGTTCCAGGTTATTTACGGACGAGTACCTCGCCACACACTAGACTTGGTCCCTCTGCCCAAGATCCTAGGCATGAGCATTGCAGCAGAACATATGGCTGACAAGATCATGGGCATTCATGCGGAGGTACAAACCAAACTACATGCCTCGAACGAAAAATACAAGGAGTAAGCGGACAAGCATCGGCGACAAAAGGTGTTTGAGGTGGGCGACCAAGTAATGGTCTATCTGCGTAAAGAAAAATTTTCGACCGAAACATACAACAAGTTGAAGAATAAAAAGATTGGACCGACACCTATCATCCGAAAGATCAATGACAACGCTTATGTTGTTGATCTTCCAAATACATGGCGATCTCACGGACTTTCAACGTCGCGGACCTGACCGAGTATCATGAACCAGTGCAGGATGAGAACTCGAGGATGAGTTCTTTTGAAGTGGAAGGGACTAATGAGAGTGGGTCGCGGACAGTTTCATAGCCAAGATGGATCAGAAAAGGCCCGGTCGACGACAGAAGTGATCCGGACCGTCAGACCTTAAATCGGGCATATCTCACAATCCGGAATGAGTTAGCTGATGTAAAATATATGATTGTGGGGTAGAACAAGCTACTTTAGCCAACCAACCCAGCTACGCAGGGTTACAAGGCCCTGGATCGACGGTCGTTTTCCTGTTTTAATTTCATTTTTACTATAAATAGTAAGTTTTATTTTGATTATAACTCTTCATCCATCGGGCTTTAGGAGTTGCGCCCAATGTGAAAAGAGCTTAGAATAATTAGGAGAACGGTTTGGTGAAGCCAAATAGGACACTTACTAATCACGACCGTCTATAAATAGTAAGTTTACTATTTATAGTAAGTCGTGATTTCTAGGAGTTTTAGTTGTAGTTTGATTCTGATTTCTTTCCCATTGCTTGGTACCCCTATTTAAAGGGTTGTGAACTCATTTTTATTCATTCATTAATCAATTTCAAATTTATTAGAATTTAATTCTATTTTCTGCTTTCTTTCCTCGTGGATCGGGAAGCCTCTATGAGGAGTCCAGAGAAGTTCCGTGGATTCGGAATAGTTATCCTCTTGAGGAAGACGGTGCTCCACCTCACGTCCTCCCATGCGTCAGGGGGCCATTTCCTCTGCCCGGTTTGGAAAATCCAGTCTCTGTCTTCCGTTCTCTACCTGCTAAATTCCCAAGCTGCTTTGACAGATAGCTTCCCCGAGTGGACCAGGGGCCAGATACACCGGTCGGAACCCTCTGTTGTAGCGACCCCCCCCCCCTCGGAAAAATCAGATCAATATCAGATTGCGACAGGAAAGAGAACACCGACAATGGAGGGAAAGGCCCATTAGGGCCTAGGAAGTTTTAGATCTTCAGGTCCAGGAGCTCTTCAGGCACCAGCTTGACCGTTCTCTACAGCAATGGGCCAAGGCCCGACTAGTTGTCAAGCCAGAGACTTTTGACACTGTCCCCAACTAGCCATTGGATGTTCTCATCCACCTGGGAGAAGAGCGCTCTAATATCCTTCCACAACGACGAAGCGAAAGAGGAAATGGAGGTCCTATTCCCCGGCTGAAAATTTGCTTGGTATTTGGCTTTTATAAGATGTACCCAAGGACCCATCTCTTCCCCATACTTGACGTCCCAAGCCATTTTGAGCCTCATTGCTTTCACCACTTCCTTGAGTTTTCTAATCCCCTGACCTCCCTCCTCGATTGGGCTGGAGATCTTCTTCCAAGCTATCCACTGCAGCTTTTGATTCCCTTCCGACCAACCCCAAAAGAACCTGGCAAAGCTCCTTTTCATTTTGACAAGGATTTGAGATGGGACCACTGGGGCTGCCATGACATGGAGAGGAAGGCTACACAACACGTGCCTGATTAGGGTAGCTCTCCCGGCCTGAGACAAATGCTTAGATTTCTAGCCACTGATTCTAACCTATACTTTGTCCAACAAGAAGTGGAAATCAGCCGCTCGAACTCTACCTCTAATGAAGGGGACGCCCAAGTAGGAGAAGCCCCACTCGATCTCCCAATCTCGAGATGACGTTCAATAGATCTAATTCGGCCCTCAGACAGCTTGTTGGAGCAAATAAAGTTGCTCTTCCCACGATTGATCTTCTGTCCCAAGGCTTGTTGGAAATAGTCTAGGAAGACCTTGACCGCTTGAAGAGATGACTTACTCCCATTTAGGAAGAGCAGTGTGTCGTCAGCGAAGAGTAAGTGGGAGGCAAGGGGGCAGCTCATTCTCATCTGGAAGGGTTTGCACCACCCTCTAAGTATCATGGACCTAAAGTTCCTGAAGAATGCATCCGCTGCTAGGATGAATAGGCTAGGGGACAGGGGGTCCCCCTGACGCAGCCCTCTGGAGGATTTAAAGAAGCCTACTGTTTCTCCATTTATCAGCACTGAGAACCAGTTGTTGCCCCAACAATTCTCTAAGATGGTTATCCATTTATCCCTGAATTCGAATTTAACAAGCACCTTCTTCAAGAAATCCCAGTTCACCTTGTCATATGCCTTCTCAAGATCCAATTTGAGAAAGATATTCCTACCCCGAACTTTCAGGTTTAGGTCTCTGACTACCTCTTGCGCATATGTGATGTTCCCTGTGATGGCCCGGCTGCCAACAAATGCCCCTTATTCAGCTAAAATTAATTTGGACAGTAGTCTAGCAAGACAGGAGGCAAGCACCTTGGCTAGAATAGATCACATTACATAGGTTGATGGGGCGGTAATCCGTGAATGATGCGGCCGAAGGAGCTTTTAGAATAAGACATTAACGAGGCTGTGTACCCTCTGGGGAGCTGGCTACCTGCAAGAAAGCTATGCGCTGCAGTCTTCTCCCACAACCGGCAAGCAACGATCGAAGAAGGCAACTAAAAATCCATCCAGCCCGGTCGCCCTATCTTTGGGGATGGAGTACACAGCTGCTTTCAATTCCTCGGGAGAAATCGGCCCAACCAACTCAGTATTGTCTACCTCTGACACCAGAGAGGGGATGGAGTCTGTAAAAGAGATTGGTGCTGAAGTGTCTTCCTTCTGGAAGAGCTTAGAGAAGAATGTCACCGCAGCTTGCTTAATTTCCTCCTTCCCAGACGATTCTTCGCCAAATTCCAGTTTGATCGCGTTGATTTCAGCCCTCCTTATACGGGCTGATGCAGTGGCGTGAAAGAACTTCGTGTTTCTGTCCCCTTCCTCAAGGGGGCAGTACCAATGGACACCCACGTTTAAGATAAGGGAATTCCCCTAACGTCCAAGTGTGTATGTTATGAAGAGAGTCCCCAGTCCAGCCCGTACACCGAATCCATCGACCATCTCTTACTCCACGGTGATCTGGCGGCTGCAGTTTGGGCCCATTTCAGCTGCGTTTTTAACATCGCAACTCTCCCCAGCCTCTCCATCTATCCAGACTGAGTCATTGGAGGTCTGCGGCCTCCGTGGGAAAAGGATCGGCACAACTGTGCTTTTTCTCAGCTTGTTGCATCTTGTGGGAAATTTGGCTGGCTAAAAACAGGGCCAGATTTGATCATAGGCCGTTGAGAGCAGCCTTGACCATATCCAGGGTGAAATGGTGGATTGCTTGGATGTGTAAAGGCCAGTTAATACATGTCCGAGGAACCAGGGAGTTTCGCTTGTTGCTCGGACCCAGGAGGGTCCTCGCAATCGGTGGGTGGAAATAGTTAAATGGGCCAGACCGAATGTTAACTGGGTAAAGCTTAACGTGGATGGGTCTGCTATAGGCAATCCAAGGCCATTAGGGGGAGGGGGTATAGTAAGAAGTGATCGTGGCGCTTTCCATCTTGCATTTTGGGCGCCTTACGGGAAGGGCTCAAATAACAAGGCGGAGATGAGAGCAGTGCATGATGGCCTTCTGTTGTCCCTCAGCTCAGGATTCCTTAACATCGAGATCGAATCGGACTCTAAAGTTATGGTGGACATTCTCTCTTGAAAAGCGTCGTGTGGGTGGAAATATGCCTATTGGGTCAATAGGATTAATGCCCTCATGAAGAGGGGCAATATCTCGATCAGCCTCATCTACTGAGAAGGCAATGGACCAACCAATGGCTTGGCCCGGATGGCCAGCGAGCGTCAATCGTCTTTTGTTTGCAGTCATTCTCGCGACCTCCCATCTCATATTAGGGGCCTAATTTTTCTTGAGAAAGCGGGTCTTGGGTCGATTCGTTTGACGCACGTGGGTCCTTGAGGGGCATTTTTGTTTTTGTTTTTTTCCCCTCCTTTTCTTCTATAGTTTATGATAGGCGGGTCTCCTTTTGTTGATTGTGGCCCCGCCGGAATTAGTCCAGGTTGTAATTCTCTCTTCCTATCAATGAAGCTAGGAGGCCCTATGAGAAGGGTTGTGCCTTCTTTAAAAATAAAAAATAATATTAAAAAAAAAAAAGGCACATCTGGGTGCACTAACTACCAACCCATATGAGAGATACATTTCCGCATTGTCAGATCAATGCCCATGAAACCCTCTTAATCCTAACCCTTTGTGGTGGAGATCTGGGTAATCTCCTCATCAGCATGTTAATCAAGCTGCTAATTAATTTAATATTATCATATTATTATTCAAAATCATTTTTGAATGGTTAAAAATCAAGATTGAAAGAGGATTAGCATTTTCTGAATGAAAGGATCATGCATGTCACCTTAAGAAATTTGATGATCTGATCATTAAAATGGTAGATCGAAAGTCTATAAAGGGAGATTAGCAACACCATTACAAGATGCAAGAGAGAGAACACAACTAAATACAAAAAATATTATAAGAAATGAATTGTTACAACAACACCACACACAAAAACATACACAAAACGTAACAGATTTACATAATTCAACATTATGCCTACTTTTATTCTATGAATGAAATCCGTCGAAATCACTATATTCTTAGAAAAGATTACAACCCTAAAAAATTTTAGCATAAAAAAAAATTAAAAAATCTTTTATACAACTTTAATACTACTCTAATACAGAATATTTATACCACATATATAGAAATACCATATAATAAAGAATATTTATATAAAACAGATGAGACGTTTATCACAATAAATACATTTTTAAAAAGAAACAAGGACAATAAAAGCAAACTCCAATTGCAATCAACAGTTTCACCCTGTTGTCCTTTTCATTTAGGTGAGGATGGATAGTCTCAACCTCTGATATTTATACTCAAAAGGGTCCAGAAAACAATATTTAGAAATTTGAAACTTGCCCAAAATACATGGGATTGTGCCATCTAGCCAAAAACCAACATGGAGGACATCTAAACGCTGCCTAAAGAAGGACATTGCACTGTATATATAGTTAGTTTACTACACGGTACAAAGTGTATATTTGAGATTTTTTAGTAGGCCTGGCCCGTCAAGCCCAGCCCGAACAGTTCAAAACCCGGGGCAAGGCAACCCCAGACCCGGATATCATTTTAAGAGCTTGGCGAGCCTACAAGCGTGTACAAGACAGTCCAGCTCTTCTCACTATCACGTACTGAAGGATATATGACTCACAATCAATTAATCTGGACCACAATCAATTAATCTGGACCGTCCACTAGGTTAAGCACTCGCTTCATGGGCCATCCACAGGGAATTTAAGACAGCCCAAACGTTATGGATATTTCGTATTATTGAGTGGACCCATTTTTCATAAACATTCATCACCATCCATTTCACATTTTAGTGATCAGATGGTTAGAATCGTCTGTTCGGTGTGATTTTCACTTAGAGCCGCATGAAGAGTTGCTTGAACCAAATGGATGGTCTAGATCAATTGATTCTTGTCCACGAATCAGCATAAGGATATAGCTACTTAATATCATCAACCATAGTTTTTTTTTTTTTTATATTTTGCTAGCATTTCACATTTGTTGCCTTTGTATTTTCAGGTACAGATGGCATGTAGAGACCAGCAACTTCTGCCTTACATGACATTGCAACATGTAAGAGATAACATATGGTGTTCTGCAGGTGATACAGTCACCTTACTCACGCACTCCCCGAGCCCTGAGCATGTGATGACCCTAGAGTACAGCAAAAGAGCTTAAAGAGAGAATCCTATGTTAGTTTTGCACCATTTAAAAGTGGGCCACTCTTCAGCCTCCACATAGCATTGTTGGACTGAAATCTGGACCGTCCAAGTTGTTGACTCAACTGTGGATGGAGCATAGCCTAAAAAGTGGACTGAGAAGATAATATTAGCCGTCTGATTTTTCCTTTTGAATTTGGATTAACCACCCATTTGATTGTCATTAATTGCATGGTTAGGATTGCTTGATCATTGTGATTCTAAAGGTATTCTCCATCTGCAATGGGACCCTACAATTAGATGGTCTGGATAGCTTTACATCAGTGCCACATGTGAGGAGGATGACTCACGGCCATTTTTCAACGGTGAGAAGCTAACATAGGAGTCCAGCCCTTCATACATACAGAGAGAAAATCCAGGGCGACTATCGAGGAGGAGCATCAGCCGCTCATTTCAAGCATTTGATCATACAGGTGGGAAATCTTTGGCAATCAAAACCGTCGGTGTCATGGGCCATCACATATACTTACCCTAGCCTGAAACTTGTGATGAATGGGAAATCCTGGCCATCAGATTGGTGCAAAGATTACCCATAAAATGTGGCCCGTTGCTTTGTTTTGCAGTCAACTTTCTCTTAATCATCCATTTACATGTCACTAATATAAAGGGCAAGATGGTATGATCTTGGCGATTTTTGAACCATTGCCCTTTCTTGTGGTAACCCACTAAATCAACGGTTCAGATTACCCTAAAACTATGCCATTTTTCATCTTTCATCTTCTCTGAGTTTTGTTTTCTTATTTTTACAGGTCTTAAGTCACTGAGAAAAATAGATTGATAACATCACAGTTTTATAGCTGGTTTTAGGGTTAATAAGAACACATGGACTTCATGCATACATTTTTTTTCTTTTAATTCACAGATTCCAATGTCTCTTTTGCATTGCTTAACATTGCGTAATTTGGGCTTGTTTGGATGCATGAAATTAATGAAATTATGAATTTGAAAGTTTATTATGGTATGCAAATTGAGCATTTATTAATTAACAAATCTATTATATGGGTTTCTTTTAGTAGATTTGTCTAATTGAGTGTTGGATGTACTTCCATCCAGCACTAATGAAAAAACATCATGTGCGTGTGTATTAGTGGGACTCATACTTTTTTACCGTGGGTTCCACGTATTATAACACATATATGGCACTTTTTCATTGGCTCTAGATAGAGTACATCTCATACGTGCTGAACACGTGTGATTCTACCAATCAATTTTATAAATTTTTAGATTGGTTGTTTGGTTGGCAATTGGCATATTCAAATTCACTTTTAGAAAGAGGCTCTTAATCTCTTGAAATCACTTGGAATGGATGATTCATCTAAGGTAGTGTATGACCCTTGATATGCAGGCATTTAAAAATTGTACATGCGACATGCATTAACTAAAATCAAACTGATGAAAAACATGGAACCAACTGTTGTTAAGTCATTATTATACAATCAAATTGGTTGGACAATCTAAACCTCTGATTTGTGAACACTTTCTTATTAAATCAGGATCATTGGATATTTTTCATTTTTAATTATCTAATAAATGTCCACAAATCTAATAGTTAGGTTATCAAACAATCTCAAATTTTGGTCCATGATATATCTACAGTGGAAGCCAAATTATTTGACGAATTTGTATGCCAGTTATGTAATTTCTAAATAATGTCAAGTGCCTGTGTATCATCCATTATACTCTATCAGTGTATCAAAGTTTACGGTTAAAAATCAAATATCGTATAAAAATGATCTACACCATCCATCATGCGTCCAAATAAGGTAAAATGGATGGTCCAAGGCATTGATCGGTTGAGACCCATTATGTAAATCATCTAGCCAAAAAAATAATCAGACCGTTGGACAACAATGAATGGTTTACAAAATAATTTCAAGGTTTTTTTTTTTTTTGGACCGTCTATTGTCTTCGAAGTGTGCCTATCTTCAGGTCTCAATGCATGGTTCTTTGGTAGACCGTAGACGTCCTCATTTCAACACTGAAGCACTGGGTTTGAGTACCCACATGGGGTGTGTGGGTGGGTGTGTAATTCTTTTCTATGCCCAACACAAGGGCCCACCAAATGAGCCCAAATGAAGAATATGGAGTGGCCCATACAGAGTCTTGGGCCCTTGGTTTGGACGACGCCTCCAACAGGAAAGTTTGGAATTTGGTTTGTAGATGTGGGGCAGGGTCCATTGCTGCTCTATCCAAGCAATTGATTTGGTGGCCCATATCATGGATGGTCCATTCCAAGAATATTCTCTCAATTAGTTAACTCTTAACCTTCCTATTGTTACATGGTTAAAAAGAAATGTACAAGCAAACCACATTCAATGGGGAAAGGGCTCAAGATTCAATGGCTAGGATCTTCCAAGTTGGGAGACCCATCCATGATGGAGGCCATCAAATCCAATGGCTTCGATAGAGAAACCATGGCCCCACATCTATAAACCATGTTCGGTTTCAGAAGGAATAAGGTACTCGACTCGAGACAGAACAAGTCGGTCCAAGTCACCAAGTCAAACACCCATGGCTCAGACCTAAAGTGCCCGGTCAGGTTCTGCCTAAGAATTTTACCACATTGGGCCCAGGTGAAGCTTGCTATAAACCAAAACCAGGCCAGCCAGGCCCACTGAGATCCTTACCATTGAGGTGTTGGGCATAAAGTCAGGCGGGTTCAACCTGACCGACCCGTGACCGAACTGACATTGGGTTGGGCTCAGGCAGGACGTATCGGGTTCAGTCTTGGGCTTGGGCTATAAAAACACCAACCTGATAAAACTTGAGTAAGGCTTTGGTTGAGGTATCGGGTTGCCCGATCGTACCCGATCAATATAAATTATAATTGAGTGCAGACCGTCTGTGTTGAAGGCACGGGAAATTCCAGTGCCGTCAAGTCTCATTGGCCCACATCATTTCCGATGACTCAAGCTAGTAAGTCTCATTGGCCCACATCATTTCCAATGACTCGAGCTAATAAGATAAGTTGGATTTCTCTCTCCCAAATAGGCAATCAACATGACATTTAAAGGAGTGGTTGTCCTATATTTTAGCTTGTTTGTTTAGAAAAATTGAAGTTCTTTACAATAAATAACTACATATATAATTAATAAAATCATAGGTACAACATATAAGACACGTATTGAAATATAATAGGCTAATGTGATAATGAAAATATTAGCATGTATCCACCCCAACAACCCAACTGAGCCCGCTTGGGTTGGGCTTGGGTTGAGAATTCCCAAGCCGAGGTTGGGTTGAGTTGGGTTAGGGTTACGGTATAGGAACCTTGGGTTGGGCTAGGGTTGAGCATCAACCTAACCCAACCCGCTTGACTTTCAGCCCTATTAAGGTTAATCCACATTGCAAGGTCAACAAGAAATAAAAGCAGGAGATCTACCATCCGCACCACACCCTGACTGATTTGCATACAACCATTTTTGTTTTTGGAATTGAATCCGCAGACAAACATTCATGGAAGTCTTCATCTAATAAGAAGAGAATGGAGAATAAAAAAGACGTAGACATTTTCATTTTTGACACCTTCCTATTTTAATCCTTGTAAATTTCTAAATGCACCATGCACTGATGAACATGCTAACAAGTGAATGTTTGCTAGTGAGCAATCCATGCCAGAGTCCATGTGATGGACGGTGCACATCTGCCACATGTAAATTACAATGCATTCCAAGATGTAACTTTTGTTTTATGAGGTAAATGGAATCATTCCAGTATTGGAAATAGAATTCATGAATTACAACTACAGAAAATGAATTTCTACATTTGAAAGCTTGATTTAAAAAATGAAATTTAAAAAAAAAAAAATATATATATATATATATATATATATATATATATATATATATATATATATATATATATATATATATCCAAAACAAAATCCAGCATCCCTTTCCAGTAAGGTTCATTTACAAGAAAGGAACTTGTAAGCTGATTGTAAAAAATCCAGATCCTCCACCCAAAGGCAAGAATCCTACCCCGTGCCAAACGAACAGTGGGAATGTGAACCTGCATGCACTCGGGTAACCAAAACATCGGGACAGACGCACCCAAATAGTTGGGACCCAGAATACAAAGGCCTGCTGCTTTGGAGGGAATGTGACTCACCTAGCCAATCTCTCATCACCGCGTGCACCATAGTTGGGACCCATGAATAAATGCCCAAGTAAGATGGTCCTTCAATTCTCCGGAATCGTGCAAACCATCCCATGTCCAGCGCTGCGTTCCAAAGGATACATGGTCGCACCTCTCACGTGCTTTTGGTGCTCAACAGCGGCCTTCCGGAGGCCCATGATCTTCGTGGCCTTTCTCTTGTCCTGCTTCTTGATGATTGAACATTTCTCTAGGGGATCGTCCATTCCAGCCCCTACCCTCCTTCACATGGTCAATAGAAATTTCAATACATGTAACTCACTATCACTGTCAAGAGTAATAGCCATAGTTCAAAAACCCTAAAACTCTACTCGACCCAATGTTCAGCCGGGTCAACTCAAAGACTCAATCGGACTCAACTCAATATTTAATTAGAATAATTGAAAAATATTAGGACTACAACAGATATTTAAAATTGTCAGATCTTGAATAAGTAAATATAAAATGCAAATCAAAACAACACTACTGTTACCTCACCAGTTCAGGTCGTTGAGTCCCTTAGGTGATGTTAGGGTTCCAAATCTCACACCCAAAATATTTCTTTTCTAATAAAATCCCAACAGAGTCACGTCAAGTTGTGTCAAGTCAACTGAATCTCTCCAAGACCAGGCCAAGTCAGTCCCAGTACCGAGTTTCCCAGAGACTCGACTAAATCTCTCCAAGTCAACTCAGAGGAGTTTTGAGTGGAGTCAGCAAGTTTTAGAACACTGGTCATAGTTAATCTGTGTCCAATCAAATAATACAAGCTGAACCCATGTTAGATCTGTCAGTTACTTGAGTCAGCCCCACTGCATATGTGCTCTGGCCACAAGTCGGACCACTCAACTCATCAGGGACTATTGTACATGTATTATTGGTCAAATTCTGTTTAATGCATTTCTTTCTCTGCGTGGATATACACTGTTTTAGAACATCTCAACCCGATTTTCCAACCATTTGAATTTCATGAATGCTATGCTACAACAGATCAGATACCCTTAAGCCTTGGGTTAGCCCATGCATCTCTTGAATAAAGACCTTTCATATCCATGTTTCCACCTTCACCAGAATAAAGGTAACATGGTACCACCCAAAAATCATATATATATATATATATATATATATATATATATATGGGAAAAAGTACCATGCGCTCGAGCGTAAAGCGGTCTCCATGAGGTCGAGCTGGGGTGGGCCCCACCGTGATGCCGTTCGAACATCTACCCCCTCAGTCAGATGCACCATCCCTGGACGGGCCCACACGGCTAAAAATGACGTCCATCCGAGACTTTTGTGGGCCACACCACGTCCAGAAGTGGAGAGGGGCCGTGCACCATTCAAACATTCAAAACCACTTGTGGCCCCTTTCGAGACGTTTTTGATGATCAACACCGTCCATCATGTATGGATGTAATTTTATACCACTTTTCAGGTGGTATCCAAATCTCAGGTGGACCCCACCAAGTGATTTTACATGTTTTCACGTGTATACTTATGTTTTCAGAAGGTATGGCCCACCTGAGTTCCGTGGACAGTAGATTTCCAGCCATGTAGATCCCACTTGGAGCGGTGCATCTGGTGGACGGTGTGGATCTTCGAAAGGAATCACGGTGGGGCCCACCCCAGCTCGACCTCATGGACGACCGCTTTACGCTCGAGTGCATAGTACCTTTTCCCTATATATATATATATATATATATATATATATATGGCATTGTATGATATGCTCAGTCTAGACTCTAGAGAAAGCCCATAGTTCTAGCTGGCTCAGGCTGCTCAGCAATGGCATAGGCAGGAACCCACATCTCAGTACTCTCCATTGTTCTGGTGGATTGCCTCATGTGATGGGTTGAACCCTCCAACCAACCACACAGAGCCCACCATACAAACAATTTAATTTGGATCATCGAAAGGCAGGCCACACAGTTTGTTGGGCCGAGAATATTATATATAATCAACTAAAAGAAAAGGGCATATCAGTTATTTACCTCAGTATCTTCTCTGATGCAATTCGTGCAGCATGAAGTGTACTCTGGTTTGGTACCCAGCTGACCACACGGTTAAAATCCGCCCTCATTGGGGAGTGGATTTTGATTAGCTTAAGAAGTCGGGAAACAAAAAAAAAAAAAATAGCAGAAGAAATTGAGAGAAAAGTTAGGAAAAAGTACAAGAAAAATCAAATTAAAGACAAGCGGCCATAGAAGACTCACTCCCAAACATTCCATCATCTGGTAGTATGCCCTACCATGGAGTGGAGTGTGCCCCTGCCTCGACTCCGAGAAATATCTGGTCCTGTAAGGGAACCAAAGTCTCCCTGATTAGACAAATCTCAAAAGAGGGGAATGTTCAGATCCATCTCAATGGACTGTAAAGTCACCATACTGTGAGCATGTACGGCCCAATGTGTCACATGTATATGACATCTGAGCCTTTGAGAAGGTAGGCCCCACCATAAAGATCATTGGGCACAAAAATCAGAATGCACACATCATGTTGGCAACATCTGTACACTGAATTGATCCATTGGACATCTATTATTTTTGCACACCTATCTAATCGATCAGCCTGGTTTTTGCATCCAGTGATCTTCAATGCAAAGCCTCCAAATTTCAGCAGCTCCATATTGCATACACATACACACGTGCAGTGTGTACAGTATGGTTGTTTTGTGCTTACTGCATGGAAATCCATGAAATGCATGCAACATAGTAGCATTTTCCTCATATCAGTATTCATGGTAGAGGATGTAAACGTGAAGAAGATTGTTTTTTTACCATTCTTTGTAACCTGGATCTACAGTAAAACCATACATATCAACAGAATCGCAAATGGATAGAGCAAATTCAAGGGCCTTGAGCCCTGTTCCTTTTGCAGCTGAACCAAAGGATGCACCCAACATGAGATATACAGGATTGTGTATTGGGACCTCCTATAGAGAATGGAAAACAATAATGGGTGAGCAAGACAGATGGTACGCAGAGAAACAGGGGAGACAACTAGGACTGTTTGGATGCGCCATTGAATTGAATTGCATTTAATAAAGTGGCAAGGATTGAATTGTAGCAACTTCTCTCAGTATTAATATTCAAGAAGTAAGCTCCAAACTGCAATAACATTAATTTCAAGTTGGGCCTCAAATGAATGCGACCACAGTTTGAGAGCTACTTCCCCACCATCAATGAACGCAGTAACATTTTAGTCATTTCCTCTTGATTGAACTGAATGTTTGCAATTCAATTCAGTTGTTCATCCAAAGTGGCCCTAAGGGTTCAATATAGAAATAAAATTTAGAAATATGGCCCCACCATGATGTGTGTCGAACATCTACCCCATCAGTCAGATGCACCATTCCATGGTGGGCCACGGGCTTAAAAATCAAGTTAATCCATGACTTGGGTGGGCCACACCACATACAACAGTTGGGAGGGGTTATCCTCCCATTAAAACATTCATAATCATTTATTGGGCCCACCGAGATGTGGTTCACAAATCCAGCTCATCCATTGTGTGTATCCCACTTGGATGATGGGTTAGACCAAGTTTCAGCCGCATCCAAAACTCAGGTGGGCCCCACCAAGTGCTTTTATATGTTTTAGGCATGTCTTCACATGGTTTTAGATGGTATGGCCCACCTGAGCTCCGTATACAGCTTATTTTTGGGATATCCCATAACGTAAAGGGGACCCATAAAATGCACGGTGTTGATGTTCGACACACATCACAGTGGGGCCCACACAGCTCGACCTCATGGGAAGTTTCCATGAGGTCGACCTCATAGTAGGATTTCCCATATATATATATACACACACACACACACACACACACACACACACACACACACACACACACACACACACACACACACACATTCCTCGTTGATTATTTTTGGTTTGTGGAACTCATAGAGTTTTTTAGTGAATGACATGTTTTGTTGGAGGAAATTTTATAAACAATAAATAAATAAATAAAAAGGAAATATCAAGGAAGAGGCCACGCACATTTTGGTGTATTCTTGGTTACTACGGCAAGCAGGATTCTCAATCCTCCTCTAGCATGTGGATCACTTGTCAGGTGGGGCCCAACCTTGCATGTGCTGTGTCCGGAAAATCAGGCCAGTCCATTCTCAGGTGGTCCAAACATTAAATTGAGACTGTTGCTCTTTTTTTCAGACTGTCCATTTTCTCTGTACATGTATGGCCCACCTGACGACTGGAGTAACCAGATTCTCAAGCAATAGTATATGAATGATGGAGCCCCCATTCTCATACACAAGTAAAGAGTAGCATCGAGATTCCTACTCACAAGAGTGATTGGTGCATGATTGCAAGATTATCAGTAAATTTCCAGTTTTGAATCAAAACTAGAGAATTTATCAAGATGAGTGGTCTTCTCAGAATAACTTCGGTTTGTGAACTTCAAACAACATGCAATTAAGCAACAGTTCCAGCTGAAATGGTGTAAAGCAAAGAGCATACCAGACCAAAAATAGCATCTAGACAATCTTCCAGTCACATCATAGTCTAGGACATTTTCACAAAATCTTAAAAAGCCACATGCCTTTGGGAAATTCTGAAGGAGGCCGTGTTATGTAATGCAGGGGCATTTTCACATTGGGCTCGAGTGGGGTCGCCTGTTGGATGCAGGGGCACACTCGGGGTGGGTGACCCATGCGATTTGGGGCCCACGGGAGAAGTCTCGTGTTCGAGACTCCTTACCAGGGGTGATTAATGCGCGTTTCACACCAGGCTCGAGTGGGGTAGCCCGTGGGATGCGGGGACACACTCAGGGTGGGCGGCCCATGTGATTTGGGGCCCACGAAGGGGGTTCGGCTGAGATCCTAACCCATGAGATGTGGGGCCTGGGCTATGAGATAAAGGGATTAATTCGCCATACTCTAACAGTTCGAGCTTTTAGAGCAAATGGTTAATTGTCCTACATCAAATTGGTATCAAAGCAGGAGGTCTCGTATTCGAAACTCTTCACCGGGGGTGATTAATGCAGGGGCATTTCACACTGGACTCGAGTGGGGTCGCATGTTGGATGCAGGGGCACACTCGGGGTGGGTGACCCATGCGATTTGAGGCCCACGGGGGAGGTCTCGTGTTCGAGACTCCTTACCAGGGGTAATTAATGCGCATTTTACACCGGGCTCGAGTGGGGTAGCCCGTGGGATGCGAGGACACACTCGGGATGGGCAGCCCATGTGATTTGGAGCCCACGAAGGGGGTTTGGCTGAGGTCCTAACCAATGACATGTAGGGCCTGGGCTATAAGATAAAGGGATTAATTCGCCATACTCTAATAGTTCGAGCTTTTAGAGCAAGTGGTTAATTGTCCTACATCATTATGCATCTAAACCAACCTGAACTCATGCACCAACCCACTGTATCAGCATTAGAGATGCAAACCCACTTGCACTTTTTGGGGTGTCTCCCATCCAACTTAGGTGGGACCACCATATGAACTGCTTGCATCAGCTTAGAGGTGGCAATGGGTCAGGCTGCCCAGCCCATCCCATTTGACCCGGCCCCTAAACTCGACCTGAGGACCAAGCCAAGGCCTGATGATAGGACAGGGCTAGGCCAAAGCAAATGACAAATGGCTCAACTCGTTAGCCTGATCCTCATTAAGTGGGCCACCATTATAATGGTTTAAAGACAATTGTTAATGATTCCCCATCGACATAAATGTGCAGTTTAAATATAATAATTGGATGCAACTATGCAAGGTCATGTTTCAATGATCTAAATCATTTATATGTAGGATTTACTGTGGATAGAGGATATCCCAAAAAACATAAATAAAATAATAATAATGATCTAAAATTGGGCCTATTAAAAGTCTTTAACCACTTGGCTCTTTTCCTTATAGGGCCGGCCCATTAGGTCTAGGGCCAAGGCCAAGGCATTTTCAGCCCGTTAGGGCTTCGGCCAAGCTAGGGCCAGGGCTTAAGGGATTAGGGCTGGCTAGGGCCAACCTGGCCCAGCCCTAGCCCAAGCCCGAGCCCGAGCCATTGTCACCAGTTAACGGTGGGACCCACATATATTGTTTGTAGGGCCAAGCATTGCATAGTGGGACAAGATGCACTAGAATGACAAGAAAACGTAGACTGTATGTATCTAGAAAGAAAATGAATGAAACAGCATACAAACCCGAATCATTTTGTTCATGATATCGTGGACTGTGGTTTTGATGATCAAGACCTCCCTCCCACTTTCTGTACAATGTAAACATTAGCATGCTAGCACAGTGAAAAAGACCTTAAAAGATGAGCTTTGCTAAGTGCACGCACATGTGCAATGAAGCTCATGTACATACCAGACATGTGCCAGCATGGCACATAGGTGCGAGTTCCAATCCATTCATCAGGTTGGTCCAACCTTCTACATGTTTTCCCAAAAACAAATCGAGTCCACTCAGCATGTGGACCCCAATATTCGAAACAAGTGGATGGTTTAGAAAACTTAAGTCAACTTTTTTCACAGCCATACATTTGTTTTCTGACCTGTGGATCAACCTGATTCTTGGGCTAGGACATCGATATAGTGGTAACTTTTTGATGGATGAATTGGTTATTGGACCTATTGTGTCATGCTGGCACATGTCTGGCATGTACATGAGCTTTATTGAGCACACATTTGCACTTAGCAAAGCTCTTAAAATAAATGGATGACACTATGCTATTCATAATCATACCATCTAGTTCTGCAACCTTATCTAGTGCCTTTGCGGATCCTCTATTGAGAAGGCGAAATGTACTTTTTCTACCTACATACTTGGTATAGTTCTGCAGTATAATGAAAGGGAAAAGCAAGATGAGTTCCCAATGAGAAAAAAGTTCACACGGTAGCTAACATGTCCAAAAGAGCGTTTAGAGGACCTGGATTGGTGCACCATTTTCTCGGACGACAGCATCATACCCATCAATCTCTTCCCCAAAGTTTGTTTTAAGAAGATCTCCTGAGTTACCGATTACAGCACAACGGCCAAACTTCCTTGGCACCAATGGTGGTGTTTGAGGGAGTACAAGTGCAAGTTTCTCCATGCAAAGTGTCTTATTCTCACAGCGGTTGCTGCAATTCAGAACACACATGATTGAGCTGAATGACGCAGGGCTTTTCTAAAGAAAGCGAAGAACCCTTTTTTGCAACTGGGCACAGAATATTTCTCCAAGAAATATGGCTTCTTCTTTTTTTCCTTTCTTTGCTCAACCAACAAACTGACAGATGGGACCACCTTTCACTGATCTAAACAATGAACCGAGTCTTCCACTCTTCCTTATTGGATAATCTTAGCCATATGAATTGTGGGTTGTTTCCCATTGAGTGCCAACCAATGGCAAACCTATCCATTTTCGGACCAATTGGACAGTTATGATCATCTGATGGAGGGCTTTTCTCAGGGATAGCTCATCCATGATGGGTACTACCAGAAAAACGGTCCAGATCCTCAAAAAGTTTACCTACCTGTTAATTTGCTGGGCTGAACAAAAAAATGCCATTTAGTTTGGTCAGGTACTACATAATTCCTCACTGCCAATACCCTATAGCAGCCCCTCCAAAGAGCTAAAATGATGAACGTGCTATATTTATCATTTGCAGCATTACCAAAATCCTCTGATAAAAAGGAAATATCATTACTTAATTCATGGATACTTACAGAAGCACTCCTTTATTGATCCTACGCCATGCATATTCCTCCCAACCATTTGGTAAAGCATCAATGAACTCCTTGGTGAGTATCGTCGTACTATTGCGAACCTTGACAATTCAACCCACAAATAAATAAATATATATATATATATATATATATATATATATATATATATATATATATATATATGCAGAGGCAGGTAAAGCAATATTTAAAATTTTTAAGGGGGAAAAAAAAAAAAAAAAAAGCAGGTCTGCAAAAAGGTTTCATTAGTCTTCTTGAACATAATGAATGTGGGGTTAAACTGAGTTTAATGGTTACAATCAGTGACGACTTCGTCTTTGCTACCAAATAGCTAAAGCTACAATCAATGTTTTGCCTTTAAGACTCGGACGGGATCCCAACCTGTTTCTTGTGCAAAAAAGCTAGTGTAACTTGTGTTGCTATACAGGGAGCAGGCCTCCTAGCAACATAGGGAGAATGACTTTATGGACGTGAGATCCACCCGGTCCATCGGGTAGGCCACCTGTGTTTGGTTGGCTTTGGCCTGATCCCAAAAATCAGGCCAATCCAAACTCAAGTGGGCCACACCATAGGGGACAAGTGTAAAATCATGCCTAAAACCTCTAAATTCATGTGGTGTGGCCCACCTAAGCTTTGACATTGCATGATTTTTGGGGCAGGAGGGGCGCCTCAAATGAATGCATTCTAGGATACTACCACCATGGTGGGCCCCACCCACAAATAATGGCGGGTGTCCCCACCCCAACCGTTCCCTATGTTATGGCCTAGCTACGTTTTGGATCAACCTGATTTTTGGGTTCAAAGGTGAACATGAGGCAGCGCACCTGATCTACAGGGTTCATCTCACGCGTGTCTACCCCAGGTGACGCTCGGTTAGCAATAGGCACATGCCTATATAACTACATAAGTTACGCTAATGTGGTTCTTTTTTGTGGGACGTTTGGTCCAACTGCCAGTCCAAAGATTCCAAAAAGTCAGACCCACTCTAACAGATTCCAGCATGGAAATCAAAATTTAACTGAAGATTAAAAAAATAAAATGATAGCAAGTAATCCGCTGCTAGCATGGTGATTGGGGCATTTGGTAACTTTGGTTTTCAAGTAGAGGTTGCAGATTCAAGCTTTGGCTATCAATTTTTTCCGATTTTACCTTCAGGAAACAACTAAACAGCTAAATAACCTGAACTTATGGTGACCTGGCCTGTTTTGGCTACCCTTCCAGACCAAACTGGCCCAACCATCCAATAAGGTCCACTTTTTAAACATCAGCTACAATTGAGAGTAACGCACTAGACGGAAGCCTTATTTTTCTCCTTCTTCTTCTTCTTCTTCTTCTTCTTTTTGAAGAGCACTAGATGGAAGCATTTATCAAGCTGAAGAAAAGAAATGGATTACGTATCTGTGATATATCCTAGGGAAGTCAGTTTGTGCAACTGGACCCCACGGTTCAGTATCCATACTTTTGATATGAGGGGCCTACCGTAGATGGACCGTGATAATCCTACCCCTTTGATCAGCAACCTTCATTTAGACAGCTGAACAAAAATTGCAGAAATAGTCCACATCCTGGGAGATTTTTGAACCATGCTCCATTGACAAAACCATGGGAACCACTCATACAAATTGATGGCCCGAGGATACTACAAATATCCTTGGGTTGAGGATCACATAATCCCTCTAGAACTTGAAATGTCAACCTTCTTTTCTTCTCCTTTTTTTTTTTGTGAAATGGTAACCAAGCATGTTGGTTGAATCAAGCAAGCAAATATTTGAAAAGTGTCATTCGCCATCCCTTAATCCTCACCCCCCCAAAAAAAAAATGAACTTAGTAACAAGAATGTGGTTGCACCACTAGAGACTCTAAAAGACAATTAAAAACAAATAATACACAGAAAACGTGAAAGTGGTATGTTCACCTGCTCCCATGTGGCAACAGCTTCACAGAGATTAAAATCAAATGATAAACCTTCAAGCTCGCCAGATTTGGGATCCCTCTGTTGAAATTTTGCAATTCAAAAAATAAGTACAAAAGGAAATTCAATGAGCTATTACAATAACAAGACACAGAATTTACGTAACAAGGAGGATATAACTTTTGAAAATCTGTCTTTATCTAACAGATTTTTAAGAGCTGTCATAACTCAAAATTCACAATCCATTTTCTCAATGCGATACTAACCCAACTGAGGTTGTCCAAGTTACATAAAAGATAATGCATCATTCATAAATAACACTATAACTGATGACGAAAAAAGCAGTGCAGAACCTACCCACTTGGGCACAGTGTCACTGGGAAATTGTATTGTAACTTGGCAATAATCTCTTCCACTCAGAGCTTGTAAACCTAATCCATTTGCACTCTGCAACACCATTTCATGCAATAAATTCCATTAAAACATGAAATTTGACCGTAATTTTTTCTTCAGTCTAAAGCTTAAATAAGACTTCAACATTTTAAATGATTTCATGACCATGAATAATCAGTAAACAGGGGCCCTAGTTGTATGTGGGTAGATATAGCGACTACGACTACATTATTGCCTCCAGACAAAAACTTAACAGTACACCTGCAGTGCATTGCATGTGAACTTCACATGCAATGCATGCATATTTCTATGTTGTCATGTGTGTATGCCATCCAAGACATGCATAAGGTGTGCCAGCATGAAGACCATCTGGTGCAAAAAATCAGACTGACCCACACTCATGATGTGGGCTACCCAATGCAAAAACAATGGATAGTTTAAATCACATCTGTTGTTGGTCTGAATCAACATACGCATCTGGCACAACTTAAAAACGTTCACATGTGACATGATGTCCGCAAACAACCCACCCTCTTATTTAAAATACTAACCTAAATAATTAATAACTTGAGGCCGGTCAAAAGGACATTAGCTTTTAGAAGTTCTACTGAAAATCAAATAAGAACTAACTACTAATTGAAAAGGTTAATTAAGTATTAATTTCTAAGAGCAATTTCAATTCTAGAGTTCATCCCATCCATCAAAAGAATAACAACAGAAATTCGTTTTATTGGTATTCCGATTACTGCATGAATGTAACTGCAAATGTAAGATTGCTCTGCATTGAATGCATTTTTAGCATGCTAGCAGATGGCATCGACTAGAAGCAAATCCATCATTATCATCATCTAAGCCCTATCCCAACTAGTTGGGGTCGGCTATATGAATCCTTTACCACCATTCCACTCTACCAAGAACCATAACTTCCGTTAGACCATAGGTCATCAAGTCTGAGTAAATCTCTTGTACCAAAATCAAAGAAATAACATAAGAAAAAGAACTGATACAATCAAACAGTTCACCCTAAAACAGTCAAAATAGATATGAGCTAATGGTGCATCCAAACATGAAAGAATAACAATTCACAAGGAATTACATGATACCTAGTAGAGTATGGTGGATCATAAGCATGCACATGGATTCAATCCAGACCGCCAAATCATGAGTCCTACCATGGATCAGAGCATAACCCTATAATCCCATTGGTTGGACATCTTTTACCATCAAACAAGCAAGTTCCTTTGCTTGGGTGGTTAGGATTGTCAGCTCCTCATCCACATTGGGCCCCACAAGTTGCACGGGTTTCATTCAGCTATATGTGTACCACATGCATGCAATCCATTATATGGAGCTGAGGCAGCATACAGTTATTCAGCATTTCATTGCATTTGGCAACAATGGGGTAATTCCCAAACCAATACTCACCACACACTTCTTGAATCCACTCTGCAATAAGAACAAAGAGCTCAAATCTTCATCCGAAATGTTAACTTTCTCATCTGGCAACCAAAACACGAGAGAAACGGGAAATTTGGATCCTCAACATCAACTCAAAAAGAAGAGGAGACATGAATTGTGTCCCTAATTACCAGTATTTTAATTTTAGCCAGCATTTAGTAGAGGAAGGTGCCGTACTTTCATGGATCAAAACCATTCACCC
The DNA here is from genome assembly GCA_030180095.1 of Magnolia changhungtana. Lineage (NCBI taxonomy): Eukaryota > Viridiplantae > Streptophyta > Magnoliopsida > Magnoliales > Magnoliaceae > Magnolia > Magnolia changhungtana. The sequence continues at coordinate 5,205,284 of JASAUF010000633.1, forward strand.
TATAGATCCCACCATCGGAGAATCCTAGCCATCCTAACAAAACATGGCCAATTGTCTACTCACAATGGAAAAAGGTCCACCAATTGTATGGCTGACATTGTTGGCTGGTGAGAATTTTAGACTTTCCAAGCCACATTGGGCAATCCTAGCCATACAACAAGGGGGGCCAGCATTCAGTAAACAAAGGGACCCAACTTTCATGGATCAAAACCATTCATCTAGCAGGTCCCACCATCGGAGAATCCTAGCCGTCCTAATAAAACATAGACAATGGTCCACTCACAATGGGAAAATGTCCACCAATTGTATGGCTGACATTGTTGGCTGGTGAAAATTATAGCTCTACTTTCCAACCACATCGGGCAATCCTAGCCATCCACTAAGAGGGGCCAGCATTCAATACACGAAGGGACCCAACTTTCATGTGTCCAAATCATTCATCTAATAGATCCCACCATCAGAGAATTCTAGCCATCCTAATAAAGCATAGCCAATTGTCTAGGCACAACAGGAAAAGGTCCACCGATTGGAAGGCTGACTTTGTTCGCTGGTGAAAATTTTACATCTACTTCCCAACCTGCATTGGACAATGCTAGCCATCCACTAATAGGGGCCAACCTTTAGTAGAATTCGGTAGAGGAAGGAACCCAACTTCCCTGGGTCCAAATCATTCATCTAGCAAATCCCTCCTAGCCATCCTAATAAAACACAGCCAATTGTCCACTCACAATGGGAAAAGGTCCACCAATTGATTGGCCGACATTGTTGGCTGGTGAAAATTTTAGCTCTACTTTCCAACCCACATAGGGCAAAATCCTAGCCATCCATTAAGAGGGGCCAGCATTCAATACACAAAGGGACCCAACTTTCATGTGTCCAAATCATTCATCTAGTAGATCCCACCATCAGAGAATCCTCGCCATCCTAATAAAGCATAGCCAATTGTCTAGGCACAACGGGGAAAAGGTCTACCAACAGGAAGGCTGACATTGTTTGCTGGTGAAAATTTTACATCTACTTCCCAACCCACATTGGACAATGCTAGCCATCCACTAATAGGGGCTAGAATTCAGTTCAGGAAGGGACCCAACTTCCATGGGTCCAAATCATTCATCTACTACATCCCACCATTGAAGAATCCTAGCCATCCTAATAAAACACAGCCAATTGTCTACACATGACGGGAAAAGGTCCAGAGATTGGATGGCTGCCATTGTTCGCTGGTGAACAATTTTAGTTCTACTTCCCAACCTGCATCAGATAATCCTAGCCATCCACTAGTAGGACCGGCGTAGAAATAGACTGAGTAATTTGTTTTTGATAGTCGATATCCAATGCGGAAAAAATCCACCAAGCGGATGGTTGAGATGGTTCGATGGAGTACATTTTTTGCCGATTACCTCGCAACAACTGGGGATCACCAGACTGGATGGTCTGGATCTTTTCTGAAAGGTGGGCCCCACCAGTATAGAATTCTGGTCCCAAGATTGTAATGAAATTTTAAGGAAATTGGTACTTATACCCCCAAATTTTCATACCTATACTCCCCCAATGATCAGCATGAACTTCACCAAAGAGGAAAAGGGGTGCATGTATTAAAAACGAGGGTGTAAATATCAGCTCCTTTGCTTTTTAAAGATAAAAAGTTGAGATTTTTTGAGAAGTATGATACAGAAAACTGGGAGATCTGAATACGAGAGAGAGAGAGAGAGAGAGAGAGAGAGAGAGAGAGAGAGAGAGAGAGTACTGAAATTGGACACTCCAGAAATGTAGATGAGAATTGCAGCGAGCCCGGTCGTTAGAGCGACTGCCAATCCCAGTTGCAAGACCTTCATCTAATGCTGTCAACGGATCCGACGGCTGAGAGAAGAGAACCGAGCTGAGAATCCAATCTCTCTCTCTGTCTCTGACGGGAGCGGAGTGAGGGGTTACGTAGCACCGGTCCGGCGTAGAGATCTGAAAATTCGTGGGATTCGGCTAGCTTGCGCATGAGGTGACTGTAGCCGTGAAAATGCGCGGAGACAGTCGCAGAAGTTTCGCTAAGCCCGCACACACGCTTATGGGGCCCTACCCATTCATTCACACGCAATCACGTGCTCGCCGGAAGCGGAATGCCTGTGACCCCGGGCAGGGGCTGTGTGGGACCCACATAGATGTCAGTGGAAAATCCACTCCGTCCATATGTTTTGAAAGACCACAACAGGACAGGATTCTAAAATTCATACAGATCCAAAACTCATGTAGTCCATTCCATACGAAACAGTGGGGATTGAACGCCTGGCGGTGACAGAAGTTATTTTATAAGGATTATAATTGTTCTTACAGGTTATCTGAGTGGTAATAATCCTATGAACAGTTTGCATAGAATATAAACATAATGTTCAGCTCCATGAAGGTTTTAACAGTGGACGTTTCTGTTCCCACTGTTTCATGTGGTATGGCCCACATGAGTTTTGGATCTGTCTGATTTTTAAAATTTTATCCTATTGTGATCTTTAAAAACAGATGGACGGAGTGGATTTGCCACAGAATCTCTATGGTCCATACAGCCTCTGACACTGGAATATCTCTGTGCGGGGTTAACAGGCGGCAAACCGCTTCCGTGTTTGCCAATGCGGCAAACAGGGCTGTACACGAACCGAGCTAGCTCGCTTTTTTCTTTTTTTTCTGTTTTTACACACACGCACACGCACCCACGCACTCACGCTAGTGGAATTTCACCATCTATAGATAGCTCGGTTAGCTTGCTCAACTCGACTAGACTCGAAAAGGCTCAATTAGACTTAATTCGAAGCTAAGTGCGAGCCGAGTTGAGCTGAATTTTTTAGCTCGAAAATGAGTTTGAGCCAAGTTCGAGCAGGCCGCAGCTTGAACAGCTGGCCATATCCTGGTCAAGTAGATCCATTCGTTTCATTCTGTCATCTTTGAATTTTCAAACATAGAAAAAGAAACCGTCGCTCTTACTCTCGTTCGCAGACGAAAAACTAACTACTTTGTAATGGCTAGAGGCTGTTTTGGTCACCATATCAGTCAAGTGAAGCTGCCACTGGTGTTTGGCAATGGGATTTTCTCATCTTTTGCTCCATCTTTATCTGATCCAGCTTGTTGATGGACAACAGACCACCGACCCTGCTGAAGGTGTCCTCGCCACAAAAACACACACACACACACACACTCTCTCTCTCTCTCTCTCTCTCTCTCTCTCTCTCTCTCTCTCTCTCTCTCTCTCTCTCTCTCTCTCTCTCTATGGGATTTTGAAGTTGCAGTTTAGGTGTTTGTGGAAATGCCTCAATGGCAAACTCGGCTCAATCCTGGCTCGATCTCGGCTTGAGCTGGCCCAAGCTACTGACCAAACCGAGCCGAGCTGGCCAGTCAAGCTCGAGGACCGAACCGAGCCGAGTTCAAGCTGAGGTCTACCAGTGTTAGAGCTGAGGCCAGCTCGACTCGGTTCGACTCGATGTACACCCCTGCATATGGGTACCGCCGAGTGGACGCCGATTGCATACTGCCATTGCCAGTTGCCACTAGCTGTCGGTGCTATGTGGGGCCCCAAAATAATGTATGTGTCTCATCCACGCCATCTATCCAATTTTCCATCTCATTTTAAGCAATGATCTCAAAAATGAGGTATATCCAAGTCTCAAATGGATCACACCACAGAAAATAGTGGTGAATGAACGCCCACCATTAAAAACTTGTTGAGGCCACAAAAGTTTTGGATCGATATTAATGTTTTCCATTCATCCAAGTCTCCATGGCCTAATCAACAGGTTGGATGGGAAATCAACGTTATGGTAGCGTTAGGTAGTTTTTAACGGTGAGCATTCAATCACCCCTATCTTCCTATGGTAACATAATAATTTAAAATGAATGAACGGGTGGATTTTTAAAAAAACACATCATTGTGGGGGGGCCCATAGAGCACTGTCCAATGGTGAGTGGCTACCGGCTGCGTCAGTCCGCAATTCTACTAGCTTTTTTCTACTGTACTCCTCACTTTTGAGCCACGCACCTTACTAATCCTGTAACGTCCCGGTTTTCAGAACCCGAGTACACGACTCGAATTCCACAAACCCAGGAGTTAGCTAAAGCTAATAGTAATCAACGAGTAAATCAAAGTGCATATAGTGGGAAAAGAAACATAGTATATATCTGAACCAACATACGAACAATATTCTGGCTCACTCAGCCGGGGGTCAATTACATAACCTTAAGTCTCACAAATTCTAAAAGTACTGGAATAAAAATAAAGGAGCTGATCTACTGGTTCAACCCGAAGTAAGCGGTTGCCTCCTATTGAGGCTCCTCGTCATATAGTTCCTCCTCGACTGCCACCGCCTCCAGATTTATCGCGTACTCGTCAGCTCTTGCACTCGCGTCCTCTGTACAGTTGAACATTGATGAATGAGTGGCCAGCTGAGTGTGATCTCCTCTCAAGATTACACACCGCCGTAACAATGAATAGCATAAAACATACAGGTAATCCAAAACACAGTAGATGCAGTCTTATTAAGTGCATGGATGTATGGAATGCAATCATCGCCCCGGGGATGCTCATCCGTGCGGACAGTGAACTCGTCACCCATGCAATCATCGAACTTGGGACACATCATCCAGTCGGAACAATACGTACATCACGTACGATAGCAATAGATGCTGCTCCGTGCTATGTATGCATGATTAGTCAGTCCATTATTAATCCAATTACACTCAGCTATTTTAAATAAACTCACGGTCACTACGGGGAGCTCGTGGTCTAGCGTAGGCCGACGGCTCAGGCATAATATCTCATGACTACCATCCACGGCCCATGAGACTACCGCCTTAGGTTGTGTGTAAAACCCATCGACATGTGGTCAATCAATTCAACGTAAAGGGGCCACCACCAATGCCGACTAGAGATGAAATATTGAAATTACCAAAAGTGGCAATTAAAACATGTCGGCATGAACGGTTCAAAGACGAGTAAACAGCGGTGTTTAGAAGGGTTATGAAGTTCATCCCAAGTCAGTTAGGTGAAACCACACATGGATGGTAATCCCTATGGTTAACTACTACAACCAAAACCTTCATGTTAGGAGCCTACTTATGTCACAACTAATCTAGTTATACCCCAAGCACAAACTCTCCTTTGTTAGGACTTTCCATGGAGAGATTTAGCAATATGTGTGTCATAGCAACATATATCATAATATGAAAAGGGAATGAGGAACAATACATATATTTTTATCAATACACACTAACTAAGTTAACGTAAGATACATAACATGAATGGCTAGGTTATTCACTTAGGTAGTTTCAAGAATCCAAACGATAGTAAGCATTAGAATGTTCACTCCCCAAGTATAGGGTTGTGATGTAGTAATAAACTCGGTGAGACCGAGGTCGAATCCACAGGGACTGAAACCTGTACATAGTCTGAAACTACGTAGAACTAGAACTAGACTAAGATGAAATCTAAATCAAATATAATTTGAAGAACAATGGTGAGACACTAAAATAAAACTTAAGGAATTCAGAGGTAGGAAACTAGGGATTCAGATGATCCACTTGTAGAGATCAGGGAGAACTTATGCCTGCTTCAAGAACTCAACTGAACTTAGAGTCCTATCTTCATCCAGTTGAAGAGTGTAACCATGGAAATCAAGACTGAACTTCCTTTGATATATTTTTCAAGAGATGAAAGGTGTATGAATTAGAATGGATTCCATCACCAAACCATGCCCAGTAGACAAAGTAAACAACAGAATTAAACTAATTACCAACCAATCAATGTATGAAGGTTAGGAAGGATACCGTCATCCGACAATGCCCAGGAGACGATGTTGAACAATAGGGCTTCCTGACGTCATAAACATAAAAGGAAAGGAACATGCTCAAAGTTATCGCAGACCCATTGTAATTTTAGTCACAACAGACCATTAAAAACTAAAAACATCCCCTTAATTAAACTAAAATCAGCATCAGTTCAATCTAAATAAAAGGCACAAGCAAATAGTTCTCCCATCATACTACAAGCTTCACCTCTTAGCCCTAGCTAAGAGGTTTAGCCTAACAACACAATTAGGCTAATTCCAAAAATAACATAAACAAAAAGATAAAAATAAAATAAAATAACAACTCCACTTTCTCTGTGCTCCACGTCCAGCCTCAGATCGGATGCCCCGGATCCCTTTTTCTCCTCTTCCTTTATAGGAAACTTGTGTTGGTAGGCTGTAAGTCGGTTGTGCACAATCTTACGCAGCAGCAGATTTTAGAAACTCATTGGCTGGGAGTCCTTACGCATGTTTTACGTAAACAACCGAATAGTCTCTCCCGCTGGTCCTCATGGTGTCCATCAAAAGTGGCTAAAACAACGCTCCCCTGGCCAGTTTTGGACGATCTTCAAGATAGATGGTCTAGATTACCCATCCGATCAAAGACAGTGGGACACAATCTTTCCAGAATGTCCGGTTCTTCCGGACTGTGCGTAACAGAGATCGCGCAAGGAGTGCTGGCTGTCGGTGGGGCCCACTCCTTCCGATATTTGTAAAATCCATGCCGTCCATTAGCTTCGTGGCGAGATTTCGGGTGGGAATGAATGGTTTTGGAGTGTTGTTGATATGGCCCACCTACTTGATCTGACAACCGTCTAACCTGCTTTTGAATGGTTGGGAACCAATCCTTGCTTGCCTTTTGCAATTCCGTCACTTATGTATTAGTGATATGGGCCGTAGAAGTCCGATGGATAGTTCGAATCAGACTGTTGCGGCACGGTGGTCTGCCTCAAGAAGCACCCGCAGCCTCTGTTCACAGGCGAAAACACGGCAGTTGCCTTTTCTTTGCAATGCTCGGTCAATACGCAGTTTGACTGCATTAATAGTTTGGTGAAACGCGAGTGGACGTGCACTGTGTGCACGCCAATCACATAAGGTGGGTCCCTTGATGTTTTTATAAAATGTACACCAACCATCTACTTATCCATCTCATTTTAAGCGTTGAATCCAAACTTGAAGCATATCCAAGGATCAGGTGGGCCTCAAATTGCTGATGTGTGGGCTGATATGTCCATTGGGCCACTTCTACAAGGATCCAACAGTTGAAATTTGACATATATGGTTCATTTATGATCCTCAGGCCAAATATAAAGTCTCGAGCCGAACAGATGGTGGGAACCCTGTGATCTTGCATTCTGGACAACTTTCAGGCCCCCTTGGACCCAATCACTTGATTTTCTCAGATATCTGGCGTGTATATTCTTCGATCTTAGTCCCCCGGGGTCCTTCCCTTGCCTTGGTGACTTCAGAGCGTTAAGTTCATGCTTTTAGCACCCTTTTTGTAGTCAAGGCTTATAAATACACCCTGCATCACAAACATGATTAAATCGGGTCATTAAACAGTACTATGTTTGCAAATCCAAGCAATAACTGGGGTCTAATATGCAATATCTGACCCTCAACAGAGAACTATCACATTAAATAGATAAATCAAGTGAATGCGGTTTATTTCCATGCACAGGTTATCATTAGTCTAGCTAGCCATTTACACTAATAAAACTACTATTTCTTGTCTAATTAGGGATGGAAAGCTTAAGGGGAGGAAAAATCATCACCAGACAAGGTGTAAAGTGCTCCTAGAGGCAAGTTTCCTTGAGAAGATGGTGAATTTACACCACTCATGTAACTCTCTGTACAAATTCATTTATGTTAGACAATGGGTTACAAGGTTTAATACATGAGGATAGGTGGTTAGTTGGAAGGCCCTAAACCAAGGTGGTTTGGGTTGTGACCAAAGGTGATCAAGCTCACCAAACATGTGCCCTATTCCAATTAAACTGGGCCCAATCAAGGCCCACTCCTGCCACTTCTAATCAGCCCAAAACTGGCCATGGTGGGCCTTGTTTGGCCTGAGCATATGTTAGCCCATGCCACGGCCCATAGGGGCAAGCGTGGGGCCCATGGCAGGCTGTAACATCCTAGATTTTCACTGTTTGGGATTTTCAAAAATTCTTAAAATTTTTTTTTAATTAACTTATAATATCACTTAATGACCATTAGCACTCAATGTTAGATTATACTGGGGTGGACCAGTCTAGTTATGATGGGACCAAGTGCGGGCCGCCAAGCCAGATGGCCCGTTTACACCTAACAACAACCTGTGTGGGCCACCCAGCGACCGAGAAGGGTCAGAAAAATCTAAAACTTTAGAAAATCATATATCTCACTGGGCTTGTAGTCCATCGCGGACTGCGGACCCAATGGACACCCAGAAGTGGGATCTGGCACTTGCCAAATGGGCCCTGCCAATGCCAGCATTGGAATCTGGCACTCACAAATGAAACTGAGACTTTGGGCCTTCCAGCCGTCGGATTTCTTCCAAATTTACGGTGAAGGTTTAATGTATTTTTCAACGCCTGCCCACCAAATCTGGGCCCCGATCGTGGCACGATGACCGTTGATCGCGAATCAGACCCGTACGACCAAACCCCGCATCCGTTCGTTCCCAAATTTTGTAAGGCCCCTCATCGGGCCATGGACCACTTATCCTATAAATTCCATAGCCAGAGGGCCATCAGAAATGCTCCAATCACTAAAATGGCCCCCACAGGACCACTTAAAGGTCAGAAACGCTTTCTCAGATCATATATCCGTTCATCCGTTTGTCCTCAATTTTTGCATGGGCCCTAATCGGGCCATAAGGCACATACACGCTGAATTTGGTGACTAGAGGGGTGATAGGGCCCTAGATCCTAGAAAGACCCTCCCATAAGTCTAGTATAGTAAAAACCTAGCCCTTGGGGCCATTTACACCAAACCTGGCATTATAAAAAGGCCCCATTTGGGCACCCCCTCTTCCCATACGATTTTTCCATTTTCAAAAGAGAGAAAGAGAGAAAGAGGGAGAGAGTAAAGAGAGAGGAGAGAGAGCTAGGGAGAGTGAAGAAAGAGAGTGAAGGTGAGAGCTGGGTGGACCTTAGATCAAGGTGGGGCCCAAGAAAATCAACCATTTCAACTTTCTACTTCTTCTCAAGGGAGAAGCTCTCCTCCACAACCTCCATAATCATCCGTTGGCCGTCTAGGTAAGATCTTTCACTTCTTTTTCTTAGAATCCATGTATTGAGAAGGGATTGGCATGAAATTTCTCACATGCAAAGTTTGGTTTTAGGGATTCCGGCCGATCTACCCCGAAATCCATATCTCCTAGGTCGTTTTCAAGCCTCCATCAAATCCAAGGTGCGGACTATTGTTCTTAGGTGGCCTAGCACCAATTATAATACTAGCTTAATGATTTTGGATGCTTGATTGGTACATTTGAAAGCCTAGAGAATCCTAGGAATTATAGGTTCTTGAAATTGTATGGATGCATATGATATTCTTCATAATGTTATTGTTGTTCACATGATTTTTATGAATGGATGATAATATGCTTATGCCGTGTCATTCTTTCACATGTTATTGATACATGTTGTGTATGCTTCTATTACCCTTATGTATATGATGGCTTGAGATGGAGGAAGTGCGTAACTTCCTCACCCACACCCACACACCTCACATGCACTATATTACTTGATTGCTTGCTAGGAACATCTAATTCGTATGACTGAGATGCGTGGAGTATGATGATGACATACTAGTGATGGTCTGTATAGTTGGCTTGTTAAGGTTGGCCCTCACTACATTGGGTTGGTCAGGAAACATGAGGAGAGCGAAGGCGACTCCAAGGATAGGACCGCCTCGAGGCTAAACCCGTGAGTTTGGGCGGGTGTGTTCGGGTGGCCGTAGTTTGACTACATGGGTCTCTCGTGCCCGAGGTCACTCGTTTCACGCTCGCCTGGCTCGTGCGGTCTAGCCTACAATCTGATCAACTCTGTTTGTTAACCCTGTGTGCCCACATATGAATAGAATCTGAACCACCCTGCAACCATTGTAGCTCATTGAAAATCCACTTGAAACTGGTCTACAGCCTCGTGAGCCGGGCATGGTGGAATGGGACACTATGTCCGAGCTGTCGCCTACGCTGGGGTACCGCGCCTCCCCGTAGTGACCGCGAGCGATCCCTTCCTTTCGGCACTCCTCATGTGCTTGGTGTCGGGGATGAGGAACCCGACGGGATCACGGACCGCGAGGTCTCGGCCTCACGCATTGATGGGGTCTTGGCCTCGCAACCAGTTTAGGGCATTGATACGTAGGGTGAATCAGAATCCCCAACCTGCTGGATGAATGAACTTAATTAATAACTCGGCTAACACGATCGCATTGCACGCATTAGTTAGGGTGGCGACTCGGAAGTCGAGGTCGCTCTGAGGGAGTGTTGTCATATGCGATCGTTAGATGGAGTCGCTTGAGGGAGTGTTGTGGCGAGGGCATGCATCATATCATCCCGCATGCATGCATTTTAAATAAGAGTTATTAGGTGTTGATGATTGTCTGCTTTTCATTAAGTTCATATTACAATTGATGCCTGTTGTAACTCGAGACCAATAGTTTTCACTGAGTTGATCACTCACTCCCACTCTGGGACGGTGTTTTAAAACACCAACCAGACCCATTCATAGATGCAGGTGACCCAGGGAATGAGGAACCGGGCGAGGCGAGCTTTGACGAGGAGGACGAGCTCTCCAACTTTCAGCTGATGGGCGGCCTCCATCGGCTTGATCGAGCAAAATTTGAAATTTGCTGAGCCGCAGGCTCAGCTTTATTCTTTTTTTTTTTATAGTCTTCTCTTATTACTCTGTTGGGCAACGCCTTGGGCGACCCTTTATTATTTTTGGACCTGTATATTTGTGGGATATCCTTCATTTCAGTAGAATGGTGCGATTGTGCTTCATGCTCAGGAAATTCTAAATTGCGCAGTTAAACTTAACTAATCATAAAAAAAAAAACCATAAATGCATGATAAGTGACACTCGGGAACTCGGGAGTTGTGTCTATGCACGACCCCCGATTTTTCGGAGTGTTACAGATGGTATCAGAGCAATAGTTTGGAATCCTTTGGGCCATGGGTCATGAACTCACCAACGCGTCCGCTGACTTGAGAGGATACGTATTGGAAAACATAACAGAGACGTATAACGCTAGGAACCATCCTGCACTGAACCAACAACTTTAGACGGAAGGAAGAATTTGCAAGGGGTTAGGAATGGGTAGCGAGAGAGGGGAATCCGAGGGTCTTGACTTGACGACAAAATTTGATTTGATTGAATAAGAGGTTTAGTTAGTTTAGTCGCCAAGTTCCTAGGGCCCGTGGGGCCAACTGAATTAGGTGAAATGGATTTTAGAGTAACGATGAATGTAGGTGTGAAGGAGTGTCCCGGGGATGAGCGCATCCCATGTTCCATGATGCCCTGTCAAAACGTATCCAATTAAAGGTAAATTCCGGATTTTCTTCCAAATATACTTGGATAGTTCATCGTCAAGGGATTTGGAAATCCCGCGACATACCTCTCATCCAAGGCTCATCCAGCAAAGCCTATGGAGTCAATTTTGAATCTCACCCCACACTCATTCCGGACTTGCCATTCCTAATCGTGAGTTGGGATTAGCATTATAATCCCATTTCGTGTAGCTTAATGCTACTAGTCAAGCAGGATTAGGTCTAAGTCCCTCTGTCCTTTAGTTTTTTCGGGACATTGGTAGGAACGAGCCGGATACTGGATGATTGGATGGTAGAAGCCCTTGTCCGAGCCCAATGAGCCAATACCGGACCAAGCATATTAATCCTGACTCATTCGGAAGCAATTAAGTGGGGGCGAATGAATTTTTATCGGAAATAAAGAAAATGTAGAACCGAAACTAAGAGATTAGACGGTCGAAACCATAGTCTTAGGCCAAATTTGATAGTTCAGACCCATTCTGGGATGAAGACTTAAGGGAGAATGAAATTTCAATGAAAATAGTGGAAATATAGAAAAATCAGATTTTGACCTCTAAACAGGAGAAATTTCATGGAATAGATAGGTCCATTGTGTAAATCAGCTCGTTCTACCCCAAATTCATATATGGTACATCAAATAACTCATTCCGGTTTGTAAGTTATGGGTGTCGAAAGATCTCGACCACCCGGGAAGCCAGAAGCCCGCGTGGCCACCCCGCCAGCTGTCCAGAGGCCTGCGTGGCCACCCCTCCGGCCCGCGTGGCCACCCCGCCGACCAGTGTCTCCCACCAAATTTTCTGTGATTTTTAGTTAACTTAAAAAATCCATAACTCCTTCGTTACAACTCCGATTTAGGTGATTCAAAAGCCATATTGAAGCTTGATGAGTCTAGTTTTATATAAAAATAAGAAAAAAATAAAATAAAAATTTTAATATGGTTAAAATTAGGATGTTCTGACAACTATCCAAAAATTTTAAAATTCAGGCAGCTATTTTTTCTAGAATTTTAATAATTTATTTACAACTCCAAATGATATGAAATTTGGTGAGATGACTTAAAACTTGATGATAAATCATCATAAAAATTTTAAAAAATAATCAAGTTCTTAAAAGTGCAAGAAACGTTATAAGATGTCATCTCTCTCTATGTACACCTTGTACTCGTGTGGGGCCCACTTTCTTTGCAAGTAAAGGCTCCATAACCCTATTTTCTCTCATTTCCTCCCTCTCTAATACTCTCAAACATTTAGCGAAGCCTCTCCCTTTTCCAAAAATCTCAAATCCCTCATCTCTCCTTCATTACAACCCATCATCACCTTTTTCACATCTTCACCTCTTCTTCCTCATTCCCAAACTCATTGTCTCAAGAACCCATTCTCATTCTTCCCATCCTCATTTCCAAGAACAACTACATTCTCACTTTCAAAACCCATTCCTAAAACAAACTCACAAAACCATTCCATCCCTATTTTCCAAAACCCATCTCAAATCCCAATCTCTACTCAAACCCCATATCCTCAACTCACCTTCCATTTCACCTTACACAACCTCATCTCAAACCTATTCCCAAATTTCATTTTCCAAACCCTTCTCAGATCCATGCACACCTGAAACTCATTTCCATTTCTCAACTCTCACTCTAAAAGTCATCCCTAAGACCATTCCTCCAACAATCCACTGACATTCCTCACACCCAAATCCTTCCTAACCGAGGAAAATGTCGTTCATAGCGACCGTCATCTCCTTTTTCACCATTCCGACGATTCTTTCCTTATGGGGAGGAAGCGCCCACTTTCGCCCGACTCGACAGAGTAGCCCCACGATCTTACTAACGACTAGTAGTTTGTTAATGCGATTAGGTCTAATGCATGTACTGAAGGATGGTTAGGACCTTTACTTAATTAACTTGTATTTCTGTTGCGTCTAGCCTATCTAGTAATGCTTGAAATCCATGCTGTAATTTATGTGAATATATGGATTGTTTTGGCCATACCTATGGTATCTTGAAATTTATGTGAATGTATGGATTGTTTTGGAATTTTCTTGTCGCCTTGTGAATGTTTGGATGTATGATTGCCTTACTGTATTCTTGTTTGCGTTATTAGCACTTCCAACCACCAGAATACCTTAGAACCTCGACTATTCCTTCATTCTTAAAATTTATGAAACCAAAGTGTAGTCTGCGATTAACCCACTAACCATAGGATTGAAATGGTAATTCATATACAAATTTGTGTCTTTAAAAACTTTTTAGGATAATCATTGCCCATAGGCATGTTGAGAGAATTATTAAACCCCAAATTAGATATAAATTAAAACGAGGACTCCCGTAGGCCAAAACCCAAAGGACAACCTTATAAATAGGAGATTTAAACTTTCCAACGAGGGTCGTTTCCTAAACATTTAGGTCGATTGGACTACGGAATTATGAGATCATACACTTGCGAAGTATTCGCGGCTTGACCCAATTCTCAATCCTGAGCGACTACCAACGGACTCACTGCTTTGGCCAGAGCAGAAGACCAGGATCCATCAGGATTCAGAAGGGATACTATGTGTTGTCAGCCCTGGTCAGGCGGACAATCGACGTATCGGATTTGAGCCTACCACACCCGTTATTTTTTTCCGTATTAACCTGATCATAAAGAGTATAATACACTACCCTTAGGTAAACTTTATTAGGAAACACTTAGCACCATAATCATGACTTTAACATTGTTTTCAACCCTCAAGGGTGAAATTTTTTAAGGGGGGTAGATCATAATGAGCTAGGCTAGCATATTTAATATATATATCCTAAAATGTATATAAATCCAAAACCAGCAAAACTTAAACAAATAAAATGCCAATATCTGTACTTATTACCCTTAGGCAATTTCGGGGACGAAATTATTTTTAAGGGGGGTAGATTGTAACATCCTGGATTTTCACTGTTTGGAATTTTCAAAAATTCTTAAAATTTCTTTTTAATTAACTTATAATATCACTTAATGACCATTAGCACTCAATGTTAGATTATACTGGGGTGGACCAGTCTAGTTATGATGGGAACAAGTGCGGGCCGCCAAGCCAGATGGCCCGTTTACACCTAACAACAACCTGTGTGGGCCACCCAGCGACCGAGAAGGGTCAGAAAAATCTAAAACTTTAGAAAATCATATATCTCACTGGGCTTGTAGTCCATCGCGGACTGCGGACCCAGTGGACACCTAGAAGTGGGATCTGGCACTTGCCAAATGGGCCCTGCCAATGCCAGCATTGGAATCTGGCACTCACAAATGAAACTGAGACTTCGGGCCTTCCAGCCGTCGGATTTCTTCCAAATTTATGATGAAGGTTTAATGTATTTTTCAACGCCTGCCCACCAAATCTGGGCCCCGATCGTGGCACGATGACCGTTGATCGCGAATCAGACCCGTACGACCAAACCCCGCATCCGTTCGTTCCCAAATTTTGTAAGGCCCCTCATCGGGCCATGGACCACTTATCCTATAAATTTCATAGCCAGAGGGCCATCAGAAATGCTCCATTCACCAAAATGGCCCCCAGAGGACCACTTAAAGGTCAGAAACGCTTTCTCAGATCATATATCCGTTCATCCGTTCGTCCTCAATTTTTGCATGGGCCCTAATCGAGCCATAAGGCACATACACGCCGAATTTGGTGACTAGAGGGGTGATAAGGCCCTAGATCCTAGAAAGACCCTCCCATAAGTCTAGTATAGTAAAAACCTAGCCCTTGGGGCCATTTACACCAAACCTGGCATTATAAAAAGGCCCCATTTGGGCACCCCCTCTTCCCATACGATTTTTCCATTTTCAAAAGAGAGAAAGAGAGAAAGAGGGAGAGAGTAAAGAGAGAGGAGAGAGAGCTAGGGAGAGTGAAGAAAGAGAGTAAAGGTGAGAGCTAGGTGGACCTTAGATCAAGGTGGGGCCCAAGAAAATCAACCATTTCAACTTTCTACTTCTTCTCAAGGGAGAAGCTCTCCTCCACAACCTCCATAATCATCCGTTGGCCGTCTAGGTAAGATCTTTCACTTCTTTTTCTTAGAATCCATGTATTGAGAAGGGATTGGCATGAAATTTCTCACATGCAAGGTTTGGTTTTAGGGATTCCGGCCGATCTACCCCGAAATCCATATCTCCTAGGTCATTTTCAAGCCTCCATCAAATCCAAGGTGCGGACTATTGTTCTTAGGTGGCCTAGCACCAATTATAATACTAGCTTAATGATTTTGGATGCTTGATTGGTACATTTGAAAGCCTAGAGAATCCTAGGAATTATAGGTTCTTGAAATTGTATGGATGCATATGATATTCTTCATAATGTTATTGTTGTTCATATGATTTTCATGAATGGATGATAATATGCTTATGCCGTGTCATTCTTTCACATGTTATTGATACATGTTGTGTATGCTTCTATTACCCTTATGTATATGATGGCTTGAGATGGAGGAAGTGCGTAACTTCCTCACCCACACCCACACACCTCACATGCACTATATTACTTGATTGCTTGCTAGGAACATTTAATTCGTATGACTGAGATGCGTGGAGTATGATGATGACATACTAGTGATAGTCTGTATAGTTGGCTTGTTAAGGTTGGCCCTCACTACATTGGGTTGGTCAGGAAACATGAGGAGAGCGAAGGCGACTCCAAGGGTAGGACCGCCTCGAGGCTAAACCCGTGAGTTTGGGCGGATGTGTTCGGGTGGCCGTAGTTTGACTACATGGGTCTCTCGTGCCCGAGGTCACTCGTCTCACGCTCGCCTGGCTCGTGCGGTCTATCCTACAATCTGATCAACTCTATTTGTTAACCCTGTGTGCCCACATATGAATGGAATCTGAACCACCCTGCAACCATTGTAGCTCATTGAAAATCCACTTGAAACTGGTCCACAGCCTCGTGAGCCGGGCATGGTGGAATGGGACACTATGTCCGATTTGTCGGCCTACTGTTGAAGTACTGCGCCTCCCGTAGTGACCGCGAGCGATCCCTTCCTTTTCGGCACTCCTCATGTGCTTGGTGTCGGAGATAAGGAACCCGACGGGATCACGGACCGCGAGGTCTCGGCCTCACGCATTGATGGGGTCTTGGCCTCGCAACCAGTTTAGGGCATTGATACGTAGGGTGAATCAGAATCCCCAACCTGCTGGATGAATGAACTTAATTAATAACTCGGCTAACACGATCGCATTGCACGCATTAGTTAGGGTGGCGACTCGAAAGTCGAGGTCGCTTTGAGGGAGTGTTGTCATATGCGATCGTTAGATGGAGTCGCTTGAGGGAGTGTTGTGACGAGGGCATGCATCATATCATCCCGCATGCATGCATTTTAAATAAGAGTTATTAGGTGTTGATGATTGTCTGCTTTTCATTAAGTTCATATTACAATTGATGCCTGTTGTAACTCGAGACCAATAGTTTACACTGAGTTGATCACTCACTCCCACTCTGGGACGGTGTTTTAAAACATCAACCAGACCCATTCATAGATGCAGGTGACCCAGGGAATGAGGAACCGGGCGAGGCGAGCTTTGACGAGGAGGACGAGCTCTCCAACTTTCAGCTGATGGGCGGCTCTCCATCGGCTTGATCGGGCAAAATTTGAAATTTGTTGAGCCGCAGGCTCATCTTTATTCTTTTTTTTATAGTCTTCTCTTATTACTCTGTTGGGCAACGCCTTGGGCGACCCTTTATTATTTTTGGACCTGTATATTTGTGGGATATCCTTCATTTCAGTAGAATGGTGCGATTGTGCTTCATGCTCAGGAAATTCCAAATTGCGCAGTTAAACTTCACTAATCATAAAAAAAAAACCATAAATGCATGATAAGTGACACTCGGGAACTCGGGAGTTGTGTCTATGCACGACCCCCGATTTTCTGGGGTGTTACACAGGCAGGCATGGCACGGCCCACTTATGTACGTGGCGTGGCCCGCTGGGATTTGTGGTGAGGCCACCGAGTTGGGATCCATAACATAGTGCAACCCACCTATATTTTGGTGAGGCCCACATAGTGCCGCCCACCCGGTTCAGCTGTTAGGTGCGGCCCACTTAAGTGAAAGGTGAGGCCCACAGTAGGCGTGCATGGAGCAGCCCACGGAGCTCTAAGTGAGGCCCAGTTGAATGTCATGCCTATCTGTTGTCTAGAACGGCCAGGTGGGGCCATTTTCTGCCTCAGCAGAGCTACAGCTCAAGCTGCCTCTGACGTCAATCATGCCCCACTTGTTGGCCTCTCCCAGCCTCTGTTTTCGGCTCAGTTAGAAGGTTGGTGGTGGTCCTCAAGGGACAGGTTTCGGCCTTACAACTGAGCCATGACTTGGCCTTGCTCCAGCCCATTCAAGAACCGTTTTCAGCTAGGTCTTTACATCAGCAGGAGGCTACTCTCATAGCCTAGCTACAGTCACTCACCGTTCGTTGCAGAGACTGTCAGAGTGGTTTTTCTGCCACCATTTTGGCCTGGAACTCGCCCATCAACCGGCGCGATTCCAGCACAAGACATGGCCCAACTGACCACTATTTTCAGTGCCAAACATGGCCCAACAAGGGACTCTGTTCTCACCAATCCAAGGCCTGACTAAAGGCCCCTTTCAAATTCCCATTATAGCTTGATGAAAAGGCCTGATTTTAGTCCGTTTCGGGTCCCTAACAAGGCCATTGTATTGGTCCGGTTCTAGCCCAAAACGGAGTCACTACCTCACCTAGTTTCAGCCCAAATCCCAGCCATTGTTTGGCTTGGCCTTTGGTCTGAAACAGAGCTAACATTTGGCCTTGCTTGGGTCTGAGGCACAGCCATTTACTTGGCCTGTTCCTAGCTCAAATTAGGGCCCCAATGCTACCTCATTTCGGCCAGATGCATGGCCCGTTTTCAGCTCCAAACAGAGCTTCTGTTCTACCCTATTTATGGCCTGACACACGGCCATTGTTTGGCCAGGTCCTGGCCCGAAACGGGTGCTATAGTTGGGTCGATTTCCCAGAACAGAGTCATGGATCGGCTTAGCTCTGGTTCAAATCAGGGACCCTCCTCAGCTTAACAGAACTACGAACGGAGATGGTTTACCTGAACTCAGGGATTTTCAATGCTCTCCCCTCCCTTCCTCCTATCTGCCTGTGAAGCCGCAATCCCACACTGGTCCGACTCGGTCCAAACCTTGCACGAACTGAGTTAGAGCAGTGGAAATCGAGTCCACACAGTCGGCTTACTCCTCATGGCCACTCTCTTTCTCTCTTCTACTATTTCTCTTTCTCCCTTCTTGTTGGTGCGAATCCCAAGGGCTAAAGGGCCCTTTATATAGAGGGAGAGGGAGGACACCAATGACTAGGAATGCCCTTACTGTGCACGGCTGAGATCTGAGATTAGTTGTGCATAGGGTCCATCCACTCGCTTGGATGGGAAATTGGCCCCAAGGCCTACTAGAAAAGCATTTTTCCTGATTAAGTGGGGGTCATCTCGTTACTTTGTGTGGGTTTTTAACAGGGAAGATGATCTGACCTCTAATGGCGAATCATCATCTAACGTGCATGGTCATGATCTGATCCGTCTGGTTGGTCCAAATGAGGCCCACGATCAGTGTGGGGCCCACTTCTTAAGTCTTAAACACCCATCTCCAAATATCTCACGAGAATCTCTAACTCTTATGAGAAAAGCTCGAGTTTTCGTCTCCATTTCGTCTCGCCCCGAACCAGTGGCAGGGATAAAGCCACGTGCCCCCAGGAATGGCTGGAAGTGAGACAGTACCTCCTTCCCGAAATGGAAATGCTGCTTCTTGCCTTTTTCTTATACAGGCCTTGTTCGGCCATTCTTGGAAAAGAGAGAGCGTGGCTCACTCAGGCAATGGGTGGTCAGGATTACCTGCTCAGGCCGATCATGGGCCACCCACGTGGTCCCATGTTGGCCCCACCTTGCAGATATCCGCCACGTGCAACGTTTTGGACGGTTGCACACTATCTTTCTCGTCCATTTACAACGGTCCAAGAGGCTATACGGTTTTGTTAAGTCGGGCCCCGTGGAGAAAGTGAACAGTTCAGATGGCTCAGAAAGTGGTCGTGGTGGGCCACTTTGAGGTTCGATGATCACCAATTTGAATTCAAGGAAAAAGGCAGGAGAAAACGCCATTCTCCGATTTTTTTCAAGAGGAGCACGGTCAAAGGCCGTTTGACCACTCTCATTGCTCCAGTGCACGTCGTGCACAAGAGCTCTTGGTGTACACACACCATATAGGGGCCTGCTGGGATGTTAGTACCATGATCCACTCCGTCCATTCGCATTTGGGACCCTACACAAGGATCCCAGCCCACTTCGAGCCGAAGGTGAGGCCCAGGTAGGCCGTTACACGCTTCTTTGGGCTATTATTGGCCCATATGTCGTGATCTATCGATCCGGTGGGTCTGATACTTGTTTTCAAGGTTAATATAAGGTATCGGTTATGATGAATGCTTGATTTGTTACTAAGTAGCTATCAAGTGTTGGTGACAAGTGTGTTGTACTAGTATTAATCGACATAATGGCTTAAGCTTAGGGTGTTTGGATAACCTCACCCTCTTGAATGTTGCAGGGCGCGCTCTGGCTCCTGGAGACCCTGATGGATGGCCTTAATTTTGACCAGAATCCCCATCCTGCATATGTCGTGTTCAAGTCAATGATTAATCCAACTTGATTTAGGTTGAGGTGGGTTTAAAAGGGAACACCCATGTACCGAAGGTACAGGGTATTACAAATTCATTCCATACTTACCTTCCAAAAATACTCCCCTGCTATACGGATGACTTTTCCCGGGACCAAAATACCCCTGCCTCTTTAGAGACACAGCTTCGAAAGTTGCAGCTCCTTCAAAAAATCCAAAATTTTTTGTCTGATTCTTCTTTCTTCCTCCTGATCCTTCACCCTAGCAGAGAAAACTCCATTTTATGATTACTTCTTTCCCCTTTGTGACTGTCCACCCTAATAGTAAAACCCTCATTTTTCTGCTTTCTTCTCTCATCTTTTGTGATTGTCCACCCTAGCGGTAAAATTTTCATTTTTGGTATACCTTTCTTTAGTCAAGAGTACACTCGCCCCACATGTCATTTTTGACTTTTTTCAATTCAAGATAGGACAAAAATGGTCCCCCCCATCAAAGAAGCTTAAAATGATAGGTGTATTTTGAATCCTTGCTTTCATTATGTGGACCCCACCGTATTTTATATGATATATCCGCACGATCCACAATCCATTTTTTTTAAAAACATTTTATGGTATGGCATGTCCCGATAAATAAGTAAATTCAATGCTCAAATGGCCCACATTGAGGCTTTTTTAAACAAAGAACGAAGACCAATGTGAAACTGAACGAAGGCCGAGTGAAATAGACCGAGGACCCACTAATTTAAATTGACTGCGAACTGAGTTAAATCTATCGCGAACCAAATTAAAATGACCGCGAACTAAGTTAAAATGACCGCGAACTGAGTTAAATTGAACACGAACTGAGTTAAATTGACCGATAACTGAGATAAATTGACCGAGGACTAAGTGAAATTGACTCAAAACTGCTTGAAACTGACATCTTGACCGAGAACTATGTGAAATTGACGGATAATCGCTTGAAATTGACCGATAACTATATGAAATTGACAAATAACTGCTTGTCACTCACTTATCGATCAATTTAACTTAGTTCACGGTCATTTTAACTCAGTTCACGGTCAATTTCTCTAACGTAAGCTAGTTTGCGATCAATTTTACTAAGTTCGCGGTTAATTTCACGATGTTCACGGTCAATTTAACTCATTTTAAAATGTTAATTTGAAGTAGTTATCGGTCAATTTCACATAGTCCCTATTCAATTTCACTTAGTCCCCCATCAATTTCACTTAGTCCACGGTCAAACACAATCAGTTCGCAGTGAATTTCAATCGGTTCGCGGTCAATTTAACTTAGTTGGTAGTCAATTTCAATTAGTTCGTGGTCAATTGAAGTGATTTTGCGGTGAAATTCAGTCAATTCGCGGTCAACTTCACTCACTTCACGATCAATTTCACGATGTTCTCGGGCCAAAACGCAACATATAACTTAAAAAATTAACCGATAACTAAGTGAAATTGGTCGCAAACTTGTTGAATTTCACCTATGAGTCGGCCACTTTGACATGGAATTCCTCAAAATGATCGATAACTGCTTGAAATTGACATAGTCTTTAACGAGAACTTGCGAAAATTGACCAACAACTTCATGAAATTGACTGGTAAATGAGTGAAATAGACTGCAAACTTGTTGAAATTCACTTATAAGTTGGGCACTTTCACTTAGAATTCGCCAAAATTGACCACCGACTCGGGATATTGACACTATACTTTATGATTTTTCACCACAACAAGTCAACTTTCATAGTATGCTTCATTAAATATTGAATGTTATTGTTGATATAATTTTCAATTCATCCTTGTAGATGATAAGCCCTCGCGTAAGGAATTTGGTGCTACATTCTCGAACCTGTCATGCAAATGTTCATTGACATGGTGGTTTGATATCGTGAAGAGTGGTTTGGAGAAGAATGATAATAGATTAAATAAATTTAGGCAGTCTTCATTCTCTTTTTTACTATACATTACATCATTTAGGTTTATAAGAGTTTTATTTCACTTACTTATTAAGAGATACAGAAGTAATCTTGTATTCAAGATACAAGGGAACCATTTAAAATTTTTGGAGATGGACTTCACCCTAATAATAGGGCTGAAAACTGATGACCTCTCCATACCCAATATTCATCATTCAAATAAGTCAATAAGTGAGAAATACTTTAAGGAATATTTTATTCTAAAGAAACACGTACATGATGTGTTCAATAAAATAGTTGATAGCACTAAGCACGAAAATGTCATGAAGGTGGCCCTAATATTATGTGTAGAGTGGTTTGTTAGGAAAATCGACACGAATATTATATACAGTACGGAGTATATCGACCTAGTGGACTCGTTGGAAGACTTTAATATCTACCCTTGGGGTAGTTTAACCTTCCAGACGATGGCCAAAGGGATCAAAAGTGTCGTGATGGCATCACATGGGTTTCACTATAATGTCAACGACTGCATATTTCCTCTACAAGTAAGGATTCTTTCTCTGTCTATTTAAATTTAGAGTTTATACAAAACTATATTTATTTGGGAGTATCTTGCTATTTCATTGTAACAGATATGGGCCCTTGAGAGAATATCAGCTCTTCGAGAATGCATCATTTCATACGCTTCCTCCCGAATTCCAAGATTCATATAATATTGAGGATGAAATGGCTAGAGGTATAAGAAAATTCATCAAATACTTGAGAGTGAAGATGTAAGTCATTTTTTATGAAGCTAAGTGGTCACTTATTGAAATATATGCCTTGTACTATACATGAACATGAAGGACATTCTCTTGCAAATTGAGATAATTCATACCTTAGAATCCACCATTGAGGAGCTGGATATGGAGGTCATTTGTTTGGTTTGCGATAGATCTCACGTAAGATGTCATAAAAGTTTTCTTTTATGTTGAGATTTTATATTTACTTTGACATGTTAAATATTTGATATATACATTGCTTCATTTTGTAGGGCATTGAAGATGATGATGATGATATGGAAGAGGGAGAGGGAAAGGGCAAGGGAGAGGATGAGGGAGAGGGAGAGGAAGAGGAAGGGGGAGAGGAAAGAGTAGTGATGAGGGAGACGGAGAACAAGGGGGAGAGGAAGAGAGTCGTGATGAGGGAGAGGGAGAGGGAGAGGGATTGCAATTGTGACAGGAGAGCTAAGGGAGGATAGGGAGGAGTGAAGGAGGAGAGGCTTTTGTTAGAGATAGATAAGGAAGAGTTGAATCAAAAATAAAAACATATCGATGAGAGGGAAAGCATATTAAAAGAGAGAATAATTGATGGAGAGGGAAAGAGAACTAGCACTCAAGGAGAGGAAACTAATGTTGAAAGAGAAGGAAGCATTGAGGTTAGAGATGGAAGAGTTGAATGAGAGGGCAATTTTGAAGATGGAGTTGGAAATGCTATTAAGGGAGAAAGAAGAATTGAGGATCAAGAATGAGGTATTGAAGAAGGAGAAGGAAGAGTTGGAGGAGGGGAAGGTGGAGTTGAAGAAGCAGATGGATGCGTTTCTAGTAGAAAAGACGCAGTTTTGGAAGGATAATGAGAAGTTAGAGAAGGAGAATGAAGAGTTTGAGAAGGAGGAGGAATTAGAAGATAAGGAATCGAGGAACGAAGAGGTGGAGGTTTAACCCTTGGATGCGTTAGATGGTAATGTATGTGAGAAATCATTGCTGTCCACTCCAGTCTATAAGAGGAGAACTAAGAGCATTATGAAGCCGTCCGTCTACAAGCGTTCTCCATTCACATCCATCTTTGTCGTTCAAACAACTCCAAGCAACGCTGCCAACTCTGAGAAACCCTTCAAATTTTGTACTTCTTCGATACCCTTCTAGGCCAAGATTGATCCATTTAGGGTTATATCGGAGGAGGAATTGCATGAATTGGATAGTTGGGCTAGCGCAAACAAAGATACGGCGGATTTTACTTGGTTCAAAACCATATGGGAGAAAAATGCATGGGTTAATAGCGTGGTAAATAATTCACATACATGCATCCATGTGTATTCAACTCTTATATTAGACTTGAGCGTAATTCTTAAATTTTACTGATTAGGCTATTGACAAATACGTTGATTTCTTAGAGAGAATGCACTGTTCATTTTCAACTTTATATACTCAGGACTACAAGTTCTGCCCCACATTTTTTCTAGTAACTGTATGAATTAGATTATGATTACTCTGGTTTTTATTTATATTTGATATGTTCTAATTTGGTATTCTGTTTGTAATAGCCATGTCTCGACCTGCAAATGTCGACATTGAGAATGTATCGGGACATTGGCAGCGACGAAGAACGTGCAACATTATAAGTAGAGAAACTCATTGTGAACGGCATTGTTAAACCTCGAGAAGGGCAAAAGCCCATGTGGCAGTATGAACAAGTAATGATGTCATTGCAAGTTATCAACGCTGGGTGTACCCATTTATATCATATCTCTGATGATATCTTATATTGTCAAACATGGACAGGCATACATACCAGTCAACCATGCCAACAGTCATTGGTACCTCATAGTCATCCACCCTCAAGACTGAGAGATCATTATTCTCGACAGTTTATATTCGAAGGCAGTCAGTCAATACAGGGAACATATCGAGCTGATGAAGGAGGGCTTGCCTATAATATTCCATGACACATGATATATGTCTGCGTTATATAGGAAGACTTGGACGATCAGAGAAGATACTTTTATACCAAAGCAGACGAACGAATATTATTACGGCATATTTGTCATGAAATATATTGACATTTCGTGCAGCGATCGGATTTTGTCAGGGACAGACTTGTAAAAATTCACTCCCATCTTTAGGAATTCAATAGCCTATGATTGTCTAAGTGTCTACAAAAGATTATATATTTGTTTTAGGCATGAGAGAAATGGGAAAATTTTGTGAAATGTTGTAATTTGTTGTAAATGATGTCTTGTAAAACATTCAGGGTGAAATGATGTAATTTGTTTTAAATGATGTCTTATATATTTTGTTATAAATGCGTAGTAAATGATGTCTTCTTAATAGTGATTTCATTATGAATAGTGATTTGTTTGTGTATTAGTTAATTTCATCTACTTCACGGTGAATTTCCTTCACGGCACGGTCAATTTCCTTCACTTCGTAGTGAATTTCACTCATTTCGCAATGAAATCCATTCAATTCATCTACTTCGCAGTGAATTCCCTTGACTTCGCGGTCAATTTCCTTCATTTCACCATCAATTCCATTCACTTTACTCACTTCGCGGTGAATTTCATTCATTTTGCAGTCAATTCCATTCACTTCGTGGTGAATTCCATTCATTTCGCTGTCAATTTCATTCACTTCGTGGTCAATTTCCTTTACTTCACGGTCAATTTCCTTCACTTCACGATGAATTTCCTTCACTTCACGGTCAATTCCATTTACTTCATTTACTTCGCGTGAATTCCATTTATTTCGCGATAAATTTCATTCACTGCGTGGTGAATTCTCTTCACTTCACGGTGAATTTCCTTCACTTCATGGTGAAAATCCATTCAATTCATCTACTTCGCGGTGAATTTCCTTTACTTCGCGGTCAACTCCCTTCACTTCGCGGTGAATTCCATTCATTTCGTGGTCAATTCTATTCACTTCGCAGTGAATTCCCTTCACTTCATGGACTTCGCGGTAAAATCAATTCAAATCATCTACTTTGTGATGAATTTTCTTGACTTCGCAGTCAAATTCTTCACTTCGTGGTGAATTTTCTTCACTTCGTGGTCAATTCCATTCACTTTATTCACTTCATGGTGAATTCCATTCACTTCGCGGTCAATTCCATTCACTTCGAGGTCAATTTCTTTTGCTTCGCAGTGAATTTCCTTCACTTCACAGTGAATTCCATTCACTTCGCAGTGAATTCCATTTATTTCGTAGTAAATTCTATTCACTGCGCGGTGAATTCCCTTCACTTCAAGGTGAATTTTCTTCACTTCGCGGTGAATTTCTTTCACTTCGCGGTAATTTTCTTCAATTTGCGGTCAATTTCCTTTACCTCGCGGTGAAATCTATTCAATTCATCTACTTCGCAGTAAATTTCCTTCACTCTGCGGTGAATTCCATTTGTTTCGCGATGAATTCCATTCACTTTCCTCATTCATTTAAATGAGCTTACAAATAGTCAATCATACGAATGATATACATCAACTTAGAAAATCAACTGGGTTGCATCATTGAAAACAACCTCAATCACGAGACCAGTTAGAGATTCGACTGTTGAACACATGTACTATTATATCAAGGTGTTCAGATTTGATCACTAGAAATGACCTAATTCATAGCACTAGAAACAACTTAAACCATATGAAGAGTTCTACAGTAAGGAAATTTGATAAACTGAAAATGGACCCAATCATAATAAGGATTTGGATCACTACGAGCCAATCACTTGAATGGATTGGATGAATTGAAATGATCCATGCAAATTAAAAGTTTGGGTGATGATAGACTTAGAATATAAAAAGAAGCTTGTAAATGATAGACTTAGAGTATAACAAGAAGAAGGAATCACAAAACTGAAAATTTTCAAGGACTCCTCGATGACATCGATTACTACTCGATGTTATCGATAACATCAAATCCTATTCGATATCAGTTTCTTCGGTACATCGAAGGATATTCGAGATACTAAAAAAGGTGACAAAATTGTCCAGTGACCTTGTGTTCATTTAAAAGGAATTCTCGATGGTATCGAGTGCCACTCGATGAATCGAATGGCACATCCATGCCATCCAAGTGTACTCGATTATATGGACCTTCAATTTCTTATAAACGAAACCGAAAATTTTCAAGGGCTCCTCGATAGCGTTGAACAACTACTAGATATTATCGAGGGTAAGTTATCGATAACATCAAAGTGTATTCGATATTATCGTAACTTAACCAGTTTTGTCCAGCAACTTCTTTAAGGAAATTCACAAATTTTCACGATCAGTCGAAGCCTATTCGATATCACTTTCTTCGATACATCGAGGGATTTTCGATATACTCAAAAATATGACAAAATTGTTTAGCGAACTTGTGTTCATTTAAAAGGAATTCTCGATGGGAGTGTCCCTCGATGAATCGAAGGGCACATCAATGTCATCGAAGTATACTTGATTACATGGACCTTGAATTTCTTTTAAACGAAACCGAAAATTTTCAAGGGCTCCTCAGTGACATCGAACACTACTCGATGTTATTGAGGGTAAGTTATCGAGAACATCGAGGCTTATTTGATATAATCTTAACTTAACCAGTTTTGTCCAACAACTTCTTCAAGGAAATTCATCGAATTTCATGATCAATCGAAGCCTATTCGATATTACTTTCTTCGATACATCGAAGGATCTTCGATATACTCGAAAAAGTGACAGAATTGTCTAGCGACCTTGTGTTCATTTAAAAGGAATTCTCAATGGTATCAAGTGTCCCTCGATGAATCGAATGGCACATCAATGTCATCGAAGTATACTCAATTACATGGACCTTGAATTTCTTCTAAACAAAATCGAAAATTTTCAAGGGCTCCTCGATGACATCGAACACTACTCGATGTTATTAACGGTAAGTTATCGATAATATCAAAGCCTATTCGATATAACTTTCTTCGATACATCGAAGGATATTCGATACACTCGAAAAGATGATAAAACTGTCTAGCAACCTTGTGTTTTTTTTAAAGGAATTCTCAATGGTATTGAGTGTTACTCGATGAATCGAAGGGCACATCGATGTCATTGAAGTGTATTCGATTGAAAAACAGTCAAAATTTATTCTACTAATCTCTGGACTCCCTTTGATATTATCGAACATACTTCGATACTATTGAAGAGTCGTGTCTATATATAACGCGGGTGCGAACACTTCACTTCATTCACTCGACTTCCTTCTTTCTCTGCGACTCGTCGACTCCCAGGGGCTGGTAGACGTGCATTCGAGCCATTTTCTTGATCATTTAAGGTTCGTAAATAGGTTTTTGTTGTTCAATCAAAACCATATCTTTCAAAATTTCCTTGTCCATCTGTTTTTGTTGTCCTTGTCTCCAATCCCTAGATTTTCCTTTTATTTAATTAAGAATATCATCTGAGTTTTCCTCTAAATGGGAAAATACAAGAGTAAATCCATTCACCAGGCAGAATCTTCCAATCCCAAGGCAAAATGGTCTAAAACAGTTGCCAGAAGAAAATTAGCTCAACCACCAACCCAAACAGACTCTCCATCACGAAGAAAGGATCCGCCCCTGAAGTTCAAATCCCTATTGTGCCACCACCTCCTGAGGCTCTATATGAAAGGTTTAAAGCAAGGAAGATGGTGTATGAAAGACAAATTGATAGGTCCTATCTAGCTCTATATGGGATTGAACCAATGCTTAAGGCCATTGGGTGGTCACGTATGCTTGACTTTGGTGGAGTGACACGAAATGGACAAATATATAAGTTTTTAGCCTACTGTCATTCACCAGTATTTGACCCCTCGGCCGTAGATGTCACCATTGGGCAAACCACTGCTCACTTCACTCCTGCATTATTAGTCAATACATTGGAATTCCTACAAAAGCCTAAGGCTTTGCAGAGTATGACTTCAACTCATTTGAAGTTCGTTCGAAAATTACTAAACATCTCTGCTATGGGAAAGACATTCCTTGGCATGAGGGTAATTCCCTACGTGGCACCCACATGTCTCCATAATTCTGCATTCTTCATGGAATTTTTGCTACAAATGTTTATCCTCGGGGCACCAACAAGTCTGATCTTCCCCATTCATGTTGGGAATTCTTTATGCCGTCAATCAAGGAGTGGAACTGTGTTTGCCTACTCTTATGTTGCATCAGTTGGCCGTAGCAATCCAAGGGACTAGAGATACCTACATTCCATTCCCTTTCTTATCTGTCTTTTATCCCGATATGTAGGATTGCTTTCCACCACTGACCGTCTTCGACAGCCTTGCAAATTTACCAAATTAAATATCAAAAGAATGGCTCCACTAGACATACTAGCTTCCTCTTCTGCACATCATCATAATGATACTATGGGCGAAATCGAAGTTGAAGGAGCTGAGACTGAAGCAATGGACACCGAGGCATGAGAGACTGCAGATGAGAGGCAACAACCTAATGACGCTCCGTTCTCGCCAGTCCCACATACCCGTCATCATGTTGGCCACCGAGAGTGTCGCGCCTCGATTATACATCAACTTCGCCAGCAAGATGAACGGTTGTCGCGGATCGAGCGGATCACAGGAGCGATGCAAAGAGGACTCGAGCGAGTGGAGAAAGTGTTGCAGGACCTGATATCGACTATCACATGCAGACGAGATGACACTGTGCCACACGGAGCCGATCCTTCAGCCCAACCTGATTCCTAGATGGATAGATAGGGACACTAGCTTGCGTATCGGTTATCTTTTTGGATAAGAAAGTAAATCTGATCAACCTAACTCTTATTCACATTAGATTAAAGTGTTCCTTTGTTGAAAAATATTGTTAAAGAAGTTTTTTTTTTTTTTTTTTTTGTATGCCCTTAAAGGGCTTCTTCTTCTTTTGTTGGATGATGATTATACTACCCAAACTTGGGGTAGTCATTTTGATTAGACTTTTGTGAATGAATGATGATATCTGATCACCCTTCTTTCTGCTAATGATGCTATCTTGTCTGTCCTACATTTTAATAGCTCTAAACATTTATATGATGTGGACAATTTTCATTATCCCAAACTTTTAATATGTATGGATCATTTCAATTCATCCAATCCAAATATGTAATCAGCTCGTAGTGATCCAAATCCTTATTATGATTAGGGCCATTTTCAGTATATCAAATTCCTCACTGTAGAACTCTTCATATGATTTAGGTTATTTCTAGTGCTATGATTTAGGTCGTTTTTAGTCATCGAATATGAAAACCTTGATATAATAGTACATGTGTTCAACAATCGAATATCTAACTGGTCACGTGATTGAGGTTGTTTTCAATGACGCAACCCAGTTGATTTTCTAAGTTGATCTATATCATTCGTATGATTGACTATTTGTAAGCTCGTTCAAATGATTGTGCGAAGTGAATGGAATTCACCGTGGAGTGGATGAATTGAATGGAATTCATCGCGAAGTAGATGAATTGAATGGATTTTATCGCAAGGTAAAGGAAATTCACCGCGAGGTAAAGGAAATTCACCGCGAAGTGAAGGAAACCGACCACAAAGTGAAGGAAATTCACCGCGAAGTAGATGAATTGAATGGAATTCACCGCGAAGTGAAGGAAATTCACCGCGAAGTGAACAAAATTCACCGTGAAGTAGATGAATTGAATGGAATTCACGGCAAAGTGAAGGAAATTCATCGCGAAATGAAGGAAATTCACCGCGAAGTAAAGAAAATTGATCGCGAAGTGAATGGAATTGACTGTGCAATGAATGGAATTCACCGTAAAGTGAAGGGAATTCACCGCGAAATGAATGGAATTCACCGCGAAGTGAATAAAGTGAATGGAATTGACTGCGAAGTGAAGGAAATTCACCGTGAAGTGAAGGAAATTGACTGCGAAGTCAAGGAAATTCACCGCGAAGTAAATGAATTGAATGAATGTCACTGCGAAGGGAATTCACCGCGAAGTGAATGGAATTGACTATGAAATGAATGGAATTCACCGCGAAATGAATGAAATTCACCGTGAAGTGAAGGAAATTTACCGCGAAGTGAAGGAAATTTACCGCGAAGTAGATGAGGTGAACGTAATTGACGGCGCACAATAAAGGTGGTGTTCTATTGTGTGCAAAAGAAGGGAGTGCCCCCTCCCCCGAATGGAAGGGAGTTATGATGGACATGGACTCGGGGCCTACTATTTGAATGATAGACTTTGCTATGTTTGCATGTATTAGCTAGGACGTAGTATTCTCTTTTGTAAGCAACTTGCATTTTCCATTTTTCTTTTCGACTTATGTATTGAATGTCTTATTGAATGAAATTGGCCTTAATAAAGAACTTGAACTTGTGACATGAATCGGGTTATGCCGAGAAGGATATCAGAGAAGAATTCAAAATTTATTAAAACCGATCATTTTAATGCAATCTCACACCACTCAAATCTAATTTTCAAAACTCGGATTATAAGCCTAATAATATCAGGTTCCTGAAATCCCTCTATGACATGGATTTTCCCAAATCCCAACTTAGACTGCTAAGGCACGAACTATCTCGCCAATCATTAGTATTTATTCAAAGTCCGAATCGTAGTGGTAAAAAAATCACAATTTCAAAGAAAGCAACAAATGTATTCGATTTATAACATTCACAGTCGTATTACAAAAACTGCATTACAAATGGAATTATTTCGGAGATATTGGAAATTTGCAACTTCGACGATTATGCCCTTTTTGTTTATAACGTCCACACTTTACTGTTTTTCGTTCCTCTACACGGGAATGGATCCATGTCTTCTTTGGTCTTCTAGCCGACCTCCTCTGTCGCGGGGGCTTGATACTCGTACATATTTCCCTGAATTCAGTAGAAAGTTCTCATTGGCTCTTATCTTGTACTGGGTATACGGAATCTTCATACATGATCTGGTAATTCCTCGTTGTGTACAACGGAGAGCAGTATGAATAATGAGAAAGATTATAGTTTATACAAGCTAAAAAAACATGAAAACAAGGGAATTCATTTACTTCAAACTCGCGATATGTACAGAAAAGCTCACTGAGCTTGATAGTATCATTGTAGTTTCCCACAACATAGTATTTGTCTTGAGAAATTGCATGGCAACGAATATCTTGTGCCTTCGGTATGAGATCCTTTAATTGTTTCTTGGCCCACGGTGTCAACGGTCCAACAAATGATGATGCTGTTTCTCTTCTCTTATAAAACATCTCTTGAATTTTAATTCTGACCGTGTCTATCAGCATAGTCACGGGATATTCTCGTGCTTCTTTGAATAGAGCATTAATGCACACAACTATATTTGTAGTGACCAAATTGAATCTTTTTCCTGGAAAGTGAGAAGATGTCCACTTTTCATACCATATTTCTCTTAGTCATGCATGTATTGGGGGGTTAGCAAGTTCGATATCATGCATTAACTTTTCAAACTCAGCCCTCCTATAAGTCTTTACAGTTTACTAGTAGTAGATTTCTAACGACTTGTCTTTGAACGTGTCCACCAAGTTTCGGTATATATGGTAGGCGCAGTAGCCACGGATTGCTGCTTGTAAGACCTAGGGAACTTCTTTCATTAGACTTTTTATGTCGGTCTGATATGATCACAAGACTAGGTATATCTCCTAAAAAATAGTTAAGGTAGGTAAGGAACTAGTTCCAACTGTTGTTGTTCTCTAATTCTCCGATACCAAAAGTGACAGGAAATATATGATTGTCGGCATCCAAGGCCGTAGCAACGAACAGAACACCCTTGTACTTACATTTTAAATGCGTCCCGTTAATGGCCAAGACCCTTCACAGAGATGTTTGAAAACTTCTAACGCACTATCTGAGCGCAACAAAACATCTCTTAAACCTCGACGTCTGTGGATTCGCAAGCACAGTAGTCACCGTCCCCGGGTTCGCCCTCCTCAACTCATGCAAGTATATTGGGAGTTCGTTGTAAGAGTCTTCATGAGACCCCATTACGTGATTGATTACAATCTCTTTAGATCGCCATACCTTCTTATAGCTAATAAGAATATCATACTTCTCTTGCATTGCGAATATAATGCCCATCGGCTTTAATCTCTGGCGTTGCTCAATTTAATTGACAACTAGTTTACTGGTTAGCTTACTGCTTGCTTGTCGGTGATCACTCTTCATCCATGACATGTCACACATATGTATGGATGTGTAATTCTTAATATTAAATATCCCCGCATCATTCACTCTAGATATTCATACCATCCTCCATTCACACTTATCTTCCATACATGTCACGGTGAATTTCTTGGATGTGGAATACAGGACCCTGTATTGAAAGTTGTTGCGAATTGTAAATTGGCTCAAAACATACCTACATCGGCTTTTGTCCTTAAACGTTTGGTCAACGGCTACATCAATCAAGTCATCAAGTGGATATGAATGCAATGACAGGTCTGCGTTGGTGAATGCAGCATCTTCGAAAGGCACAATGACATGGCCGATGATGAAGTCTGATGTTCGAGCCTGCTCTGGCAATGAAATGTCACTTCCACGTACATATCTGGTGTTGGATGATGAGGGAAAATCTACTCTTTACATGAAGGTGATGCCGTATATTCACTTATGAGCTTGAAGTCAGCCGACGCGCTCACTTGACTTGTCATAAAGTTTGATGTCTAAGCCGGCTCGAGTACTAGAGTGTTGCTTAGAGGAGCCTGTGAAGGCGATGCCATGTATTCATATTTCACGCCATGTTCCTCACCCAAGCTTCTAACTATTGAGGCATCATGTTCGAAACCACTGTAAGCTACTAGGTCTTCAAGTATTGTCTCGTTAACGCGCTGTATTATCTTGATGAATAAAGGGATGTACTTATCCGGATGCTTCGACTGTGCTGCCAAGAACATTCTCACATCTTAATTGTCTTCAATTACAGTTGAATGGATTGATTGGTTTGAGCAATGGTACAATACTTTCAACCTAATATCATAATCCTCAGGCGTACTCTTCGCAATCCTATACATTTTAGATAGAAGCTCATCATATGTAGTCTCGACGCCCACAGCAGTAGTTTTTGAGTTTCCACCCTTGTATGTGTATTGATTGTTTTCGCTTACTAACTCCCCACCATATGAGCATAAGATGATTATCAAATCCATTTTCTGGAAACAAACACAATGATATAACTCGTTTAATATTCACATATATAAGGTGGATTCGACCGAGTAGTAGGAAATCCACCATTGTACTAGGTCAAATATGACCAACTTATCGATCAAATTTTCGAAGGTCTTAATCAATCAATTGCAGGGATCAATTCCACTCAGTTCGCGGTGATTTTCACTCACTTCGCGTTCATTTTCTCTCACTTTTAGGTTAGGTTCACTTACTTCGTGATGAATTTTACTCACTTCTAGGTCCTGAAGTGATTGAAATTGACCGCGAAGTGAGTGAATGTAAGTGCAAACTGAGTGAAATTGATCGTGAAGTAAGTGAAATTGACCGCAAAGTGGGTGAACTTGAGCGCAGACTGATTGAAATTGACCGTGAAGTGAGTGAAATTTGATCACAAATTGAGTGAACTGACCGATGAGTCGGTCATATTTGAGTGAAAATAATGGATAAATGTAAGAAATTTACTGAGAAGTGCATGAAATTGATCGAGAAATTCATTAAAAAACAGTATGACGCACGTGTATGACACTGTAAGTGAATAGGCAGGCCCGGGCGTATGGGGCTAGCAAACCTCCCCAGCCGTTAGTGTCACATGAGTAAGCTCGTGGTGGGTCCAAGAGAACCGTCCATATAAGGTCCACCAATCATAGGCCATATGCGAGGTCCACTTATGATTACTCATCCACATGGGTATAGCATACGTTCATGTGATCGAACCGTCGGAAACTCACACAAATAGTGGACCCCACTGTTGATTGGATCATCGTGACCAAATCATTTTAACCGTCCGATTTATACTGTTCGATTTTTAATGGTTATCTTCCTTTTTAACCTTCCATTTGATGGTTAGGATTGCTCGACCGGTTTGTTTATTAGTAATTCTGGATCCACACTGAGGCCATGGTACATGCAGTCTGGATCAGCTTTTGGTGTGTGGGCCAGAACCCATCGGCTGTTGCTTGTTGCAGAATATATAGGACTCAATGCACTTGCATGTGTATAAAACCCAGACGTACTCAGTGCATGCAAGCAGGGCTCATGTTTCTGCAATCCATACCGGTAAACTGAAAGTCCTAGCCAAGGATGAGGAAGATCCTAGCCACCCATTCTCTAGACTTCATTTAGACCAATGTATTTTTTACTTTCTAGGCTTCATTTCGACCCATGTATTTTTCCTTTCTTGAATTCATCCAGGTCATTGATTGAAGGGTTGAGATGCTCCAATGTTAGAGGATTTCATTTACCAATCTCAAACGATGCAAACAAAAATCAAAATTTTAACTTAACTTTCAAGCAGCCCGTCTAGCTCAGTTGGTAGAGCGCAAGGCTCTTAACCTTGTGGTCGTGGGTTCGAGCCCCACGGTGGGCGTTAAAAATATTTTAGTTTTATTATTATTATTATTATTATTTATCTACTTAAGCTTCTTTTTTTTTTTTCTCAGGTCCACCAATTCCACGGTTAGAATTAACCCATCCATTGTGGACTCCAGTAGATTGAAAGGCTAGTTTGATTGAAGCTTTTTTTTTTTTTCTTCTCACTTCCACTAATTCCACGGTTAGAATTATCCCCATCCATAGTGGACCTCAGTAGATTGAAAGCTTCGATGGATTGAAAGAATGGATTCACTTGTGATTTTGGATGCGGCCGCTCTAGCCTCTTTCAGCGACATGAGATCCACTCCATTTGTAAGATAAGTAAATTCATTTTAAGTAGTGTGTCTGGCTCAGAAGAAAACAGGGCTCTTGATCTTGTGGTGGTGGGTTTGAGCCCCACAATAAAGGTTTCTTCATTCACATCCTTTTATTTTTTGAAAGGCCATCAATCCCACAGTTAGAATTATCCAGCCATCCATTTTGGACTCTTACCTGATGGAAAATGGATTCACTTGTGATTTTGGAGATGACCGCTCTAGCTTATGTTTTTCTTTTCTTTTGTTTTCTCTGTCTGTTTTTTTTTGTTTTTTTTTTTTTTTTTTTTTTTTTTTTTTTTTATTGTTGTTGTTGTAAAAGTGATGTAATCAGAAAGTCTATGCATTATTAAATAATAAAATTTTGAATTTTCTTTTATCTTGTGGATTCAAGAACTCGTGGATTCAAGTTAAACAGTGATTTTTATCTTTACATATTTTTTGCATTAATTGGTATTAGAGGGAAGTTTTTTCCTTGATTCGACTGCATCTAACAATGGTTCAAGCATTAATCCCATAAACAATAGTCCAATAAATAATCTTTTGATAGTGGCAACATTTGTAGCTTTTAAGAGGAAGAATCTATAAGAGACATCCAATAACTACAGGTGACTATCAACCATTTGACGAGAGCTTTAGGAAAAACTTGTGTTCATAATAATGAGAAACAGAATATCGTCGATGTATCGCATGATCATCATGTTGTGGTGTGACATGGGTGATGAATTGCCTATCACCACTTAATAATGGTAAATCACGGGCCATCATTATGATCACGATGAAGCTATTGTATATGCCAAATGGGAAGATGGATTTACAACGACACAACATTTTTCGAATGAGGTGTACCATGAACCAAATGTTTCGTGATCTGATCATGGATGACAAGAGTTGTGAGAACATCCTGTCGAACTATGATAAGAAAAGTACAACAAAAGACATAAAGGCACCCCCTCTATACACAATTAGATTGATCAAAGAGGTCAGTGAAACAAAAGTAACTAAGTGATATCATATTCCCTTCTCTCTTGGTAAATATTACAAGGATAAAACAATGTGTGACATGGTCAATATGGAAACTTGTCACATGTTAGTTGATTGACTATTGAAGTGTGATGTTAGTGCCAGGGATAGGGGCTAGGATAATATTTTTATTTTTGTTAAAGATGGTATAAAAATTATCCTTGCCCCTATGAGAACGGATAACTGACCTAAGACTAAGACTTTTAAAGTATAAGTGCAATCTCTTACAACCAAACGGAATTTCGTCAATGAATATGAGAAAATGAAGGAGATCAATGCATTAATTGAAAATGAAAAAGTAGTATAGCATATGAACATCTAAGAGAAGTCGAAGCCAATATTATAAGAGTTCAAAGGGATTATACCTAATGAACTTCTCAACGAATTTTCCTCCATGCGGGATTTTCTATTGATTAGGTGGAGTTTGCATTCAACAACATGCAAATTTGATCCACCAACAAGTCCCCATTTAAGATTGTGTTTGGTAGTTACACTTGACCTAATCCCTTTACCCAAGTTACCAATTATGGGTGTTGTGACAGAAAACATGGTGGACTAGATTGCAATAGTGCATGTTAATGTCCATGAAAAAATGATTGGAGTCTAATGTCAAATACAAGGAAGAGACCGATAAACATTGGTGTCAAAAGGTGTTTGAAGTGGGTGATAATGTGCTAATTCACTTGCGTAGGGAGAGATTTATGATTATGATATATAATTAGGAAAATCAATAATGATGCCTATATTGTTGATCTTTCTAAGGGCATAGAGATCACACTGAGTTTCAGTGTGGCAGACCAGTATGAGTTTCACTAGCCGAGTCTATTAAATAAGTCGATGAAGTGTTCTTTCTAAGTGGAGGGGATTGACGTAGGACGTGGCATAGAAACATTTCTAACACGGCTGGACCAAACGAAGCTCAAATGGAAGTGGAAATAATTCATCAGATATAGGCACATTCTTATGTAGGGCATGACGTAACTGGCCCTTGAATGCATCTGGTTCAAATAAATTCAATTCAGATAGAGAGAAATTGTCGTTTGAAGTGTGAATTGTAAATCAATCATAACTTTTGATCCAGGTATCGTAACGTTACGAGACACATGACCTATTAATCTTTACCGTAACGGGCCATCCCGGGTTGATCAACCCACATTTTGAGTCACGTCTATTCATTTAATGAGAAAACGTACGCTTTTGATTCAAAATCACAATTTAAAAAAAAATAAAATCCTATATTTAATATGTTTTAATTTGGACATATCTCCTTTGTTTTAGAGTAGCACATGTAATATTCTTAATAATTTATTCTAATCATGTTATAAATCATCCGATATGATTAAAATTAGGATTTCTAATTAAGTTTTTTTTTTCCTTTACAAGCAATGTAGTCAATAACTTTGAGCATTATTGAATAATAAATTT
Organism: Magnolia changhungtana; assembly: GCA_030180095.1. Classification (NCBI taxonomy): domain Eukaryota; kingdom Viridiplantae; phylum Streptophyta; class Magnoliopsida; order Magnoliales; family Magnoliaceae; genus Magnolia; species Magnolia changhungtana. Next base: position 5,243,188 of record JASAUF010000633.1, read on the forward strand.
TCAAATTTCTTTTATATCTTGCAGATTTAAGAATAACTTTGCAAATTCAGAGTTTTGCATACTAGGGGTAAATAGTGATCTTCCTCTTCACACCCTTCCCCGCGTCAAATCAATTGTTAGATTTCCTCATTATGTATTTTTCATTACAATAAAATGAACCTATATAAAACAAGGAGAGAATTGCAAAGAACTTGTATATAACAATGAGAGAATTGAATAGCTAAATATAAAAAACAAAATAGTAAAATACAACAAGTAGATTTCTTCGTAAAAAAGAAAAGAAAACGGAAGATGCAGCGATTTCAGTTTCCCAATATAATAAGTTCTCAAAGAGAATACAAATTGGGAGAAGATCGATTGTTAGATCTCCCTATTGTATACTCTTCATCACAATACAATGAACCCATATAGAACAATGAGATATTTGAACCCTAAATCTAAGAAACAGGATAGGAAAATATTACATGCATATTTCTTTGTTTTTAGGAGAAATAAAAGATGAAAGGGAAGATGTAACGATTCGAGTTTCCTAATGTGACAAAATCTCAAAGCAAACACTAATTGGGAGATAATAGGTTGTTAGATTTATCTAATGTGTATTTTTCATTATAATACAATAAAGATTTATAGAATAGGAAGAGATTTGAATCTCTAAATCTAAAACATAAGAGATGAAAATACAAGCAAATTTCTCTATGACGGTAAAAGACGAAAGGGAAGATGTGATGCTTTGACTTTCTTAATATGACAAAATTTCAAAAGAGAATACAAAGTGGGAGAAGATTTATTGTTAGATTTCTCTATTGTGTATTTTTCAGCACAATACAATGAAGCTATATAGAACAAAGAGGAAACAAATACTCGAATTTAAGTAATAGTAAATATATAACATGCATATTTTTCTGCTAGTAGGAAAAGTAAAAGAGGAAAGGATAAGATGTTATGAATTAAGTTTCCTAATAATAAACAAATTCCATGATTAATTGTACTAACCATTCTTAAATGCGCCACCATCTTATGCATGTACAACATGTACAATAACCTAAGGGCATGTTTGGCCGGACGAATCCCATGGGATTAGGAGGGATGGGATGGTAAAATCCTGGGATATGCCAAACGAGCCAAACAGACCCGATGAACTTGTCCCGGGATATAGCAAACCCATGGATCTTAAACCAATCCACTGACATCACCATCATTACCTTAAAATTGATCTCATCCCTCTTAATCTCGTTCAATTGTGCCTGGAGCGTGTTTGGTTGGACAGATTGGAAGGTAAAATCCCAGGACATGTCGGGCGTGCCAAAAAAACTCAGTGAACTTGTCCCGGGATATAACAATCCCATAGATCTTAAACCAATCCACTGACACCACCATCATTACCTTAAAATCTATCCCATCCCTCCTGATCCCATGGGATCCGTTCAGCGAAACAGACCCTAACAGTGTACGCATGACTTACTTGGTTAGTTGTAAATGCATATAAATAGTAGTAAATAAGTAATTATGAAAAATGCTCAATGTTTGATTTAAAGATGACATTTCACCTTAAAATTTGAGCAAAACTCAACCTCATAACAGGTGGGCCTCACCATAATGTATGTGCTATATTCATGTTGTCCATTCATTTTTTTTTATATCTTTTTATGGCATGGGTCGAAAGGCGAGATAGATCCAAAGCTGAGTGGACTACACGGCTAAAAACAATGGAGATTGAATACCCATCATTGAAAACTTCTTAGTGGGTATGAGGATCTGTTTGGCCTGGCAGATTGGATGAGATTGGATGGTATTAGGGTGGATTGCACGGATTTCAAGGTAATGACGGTTGTGTCAGTGGATTGGTGCAAGATCAAGGATTGCTATATCGGGTCTGCTTGGCACGCCCGGCCAATCCCGGGATTAAACCTTCCGATCCATTGAACCAAACACGTCCCAGACAAATCTGAATGGATTAGGGTGGATTGTGATGGGGTTTTATTCCCCGTGCTCAACCGGTCGTGAGCTTTTCTCGACCGTTCAAGTGCTGGTGCACGACCAGTCGAGTAGGGCTCGACTCAAAGTCCAGCGAGTTAAGGTTTTGGTTTTCCGAGGTACTCGATCGATCGAAGGTGCCGCTCGACCGGTCGAGGGATCCACTCGACCAGTCGAGGTTACGCAGATCTGTTCCGCGATTTTGGACGAATTTCGTGTCGCAAGTCCTTTCGCAAATGGGATGCGGAAAGGAGTTTTCTAAAACTTTAAATAGGAGGTACCTAAGGCTTTCTAAGTATGACAGGAAGGTTTCCTAAAGCTTACCAAGAGATTCGCTAAAGGGTTTAAGGCTATAAAAGGTGAGAGAGAGAGAGAGGAAAAGAAAGAGAGAGGAAGTTTATAGAATGAAGATTATGCTTGTGGAGGTTATCTACTGCACAATCTATATCTCAGCGCTTCTATGTCCTCGTAATCGGTGAGATCTCTCCGTTTTCTTTGTTCCTCTTATTGTTTATCCACTCCTGCATGAGTGAAGAAGGTTGTAACGTTCTACTTCATAGTGGATTGTTGATCTGGACAAGGTCCCGTGGTTTTTACCTCTTTAAGGGTTTTTCATGTAAAAATCTCTTATGTGATGTGTGGTTGATGCTTTGATTTATTTCATTGTTTTGTTATTCCATAATTATGGTTTGTTCTAGAGGGCTAGATCCTGAGGTTTTGTGCAAGGCCCCCAACAAAGTGGTATCAAAGCTAAGTTTATTGAACGGTAAGGATCGGTTTTGAATTATGGAAGGTGGCTCATCAAGGATGATTAGCCTCAATGGTTCTAACTGGACCATATGGAAGGCTAAGATGGAGGACTTGCTTTATTGCAAGGACTTGTATTCTCTAATTTTAGGCATATCAGCAAAATCCAAGGATATGTCTGATGATGATTGGAAGAAGATGGACAGAAAGGCGTTGGGTTTTATTAGACAATGGTTGGATGATTTTGTGTTCCACCATGTGTCTATAGAGACCTTAGCCGCTAACCTATGGCTGAAATTAAAATGGTTGTATGAGAGGAAGACAGCCGGTAATAAGATTTTTCTGATAAGGCGACTTGTGAATCTCAAATTCAAAGACGGTGGTTCTGTGGCCGAGCACATGAATGAGGTTAGCAAAAATAGTGAATCAACTCTCCTCTATGAAGATGGTCCTGGATGATGAATTGCAGGCTTTACTATTGCTTAGTTCATTGCCTGATAGTTGGGAGACATTGGTGGTGTCTCTAAGTAACTCCGCGCCAGACGGAAAGATATCCATGGAACAAGTAACCAGTTGTCTCTTCAATGAGGAGACGAGGATGAAGTCTCAGGGGTCTACTCAGCAAGAGGCCCTTGTGACACAGGAACAGGGGAGAGGAAAGAACAGGAAGGGCGGAAAGGCCCGAGATAAATCAAGGGGCAAGTTAAGTACTAGAAAAGATGTTGAATGCTGTAATTGTGGCAAGAAGGGCCACTACAAGCATGAATGTCGTAGTAAGAAGAACGATAAGAAAGGAAAAGGGAAGGAAGATGAATCAGATTCCACCGCAGTCGCTTCAGATGGCGACGTTGTAGTTATTCTTTCTATAGATCATGATGTATGTCTCATGGCTACGAGTCAGGACACCGACTGGGTGATAGACTCGGGAGCCTCTTTTCATGCGACTCCACACAGAGACTTTTTCACAAGCTACAAGTTAGGTGAGTATGGGATGGTGAAGATGGAAAATTCTGGCATATCGAAGATCGTAGGGGTCGGTGATATTTGTGTGAAGACCGATGTGGGCTGCACATTGGTTCTCAAGGATGTGAGGCATATCCCAGACCTTCGCCTCAACTTGATGTCGAATGATGATGACTATGAAAGTCGGTTTGCTGGTGGCCGCTGGAAGCTCATCAAGGGTTCGTTAACCGCAGTCAGAGGAAAGAAGTGTTGTACTCTTTACAAGGCAAGTGTCAATGTGTGCAAGGGTGGGTTGAACACGGCGGAAGATTCAGCTATTGGCATGTGGCACAGGCGTCTAGGCTACATGAGTGAAAAAGGGCTTCATCTATTAGCAAGGAAGCGACTCCTTTCAGACGTGACAGGTACACCTCTCAAAACCTGTCTTGATTGTTTATTAGGGAAACAACATAGAGTTTCATTTATTAAATCTGCTTCCCATGTTAATAAAGTGCATGCATTAGATTTGGTTTATTCTAATGTTTGTGGTCCTATGAGGACAAAAACCTTGGATGGGGCATTGTATTTTGTCACTTTTTATATATGATGTATCTAGGAGGGTTTGAGTTTATGCTTTGAAATCCAAAGAAGATGTCTTTGGTGTATTTAAATTGTTTCATGCTATGGTCGAGAGAGAGACAGGTAAATCGTTGAAGTGCATCTGCACTGACAATGGTGGTGAATACATTGGCGACTTCCATGAGTATTGTAAGTCACTGGGTATACGACATGAATAGACGGTTCCCAAGACCCCCCAGCATAATGGTGTAGCTGAGCGAATGAATCGCATCATTGTTGAGAGAATCAGATGCATGTTATCCTATGCGAAATTGCCCAAGACGTTCTGGGGAGAAGCAATACACACGGCGGTGTATTTGATAAACATGTCTCCATCAGTCCCATTAAATGGAGAAGTACCTGAGAATGTGTGGACTGGATAGGACCCATTGTATAGTCATCTCAAGGTGTTTGGATACAGGACATTTGTTCACGTACCAAAGGACGAGAGGTCCAAGCTCGATATAAAGTCAGGTAGTGTGTGTTCTTGGAGTATGGTGATGAAAAGTTTGGTTACAGATTGTGGGATCCGACCGAGAAGAAACTTGTCAGGAGCAGAGATGTAGTTTTCTTTGAAGATCAGTGTATAAAAGATATTGGTAAGCCAGATAAGAACCAACCTAGTTCAGGTGAGCTAGAGGACATGGATCCTATTATTCTTCCGGTGGTGCCTGATGACGGGGGAGTACAACAAGGTACAGAGGACGAGGGAGTTCCTTCAGAAGATAGACCAGGGGAGTAACCCCCACTTGATCCACCTGTTGAGCCACAGGTGAGGAGGTAATATAGGGACAGACAGTTGTCCAAGAGGTACTCGCAGCATGAATACATTATGTTGACTGACGGGAGAGAGCTAGAAGATTATTCTGAGACCCTAGCCGATAAGCATAAGGGGGAGTGGTTGAAAGCTATGCAAGAGGAGATGAAATCTTTGCATGAGAACCACACTTATGACATAGTGAAACTGCCTAAGGGCAAGAAAGCTCTAAGCAACAAGTGGGTGTTTAGAAAGAAAATTGAGCAGAAGAATTCATAGACAAGGTTCAAGGCCAGACTTGTAGTGAAAGGGTTCGGTCAGAGGAAAGGTATAGACTACGAGGAGATATTCTCACCAGTGGTGAAGATGACATCCATACAGGTGTTACCTGGGTTGGCGGCTAACATGGATCTAGAGATAGAGCAGTTAGATGTTAAAACTGCCTTCCTCCATGGTGATTTGAAAGAAGAGATCTACATGCACCAACCAGAAGGTTTCGAAGTCAAGGACAAATAGCATATGATGTGTAGGTTAAGGAAGAGCTTGTATGGGCTGAAACAAGCTCCACGGCAATGGTACAAGAAGTTTGACTAGTTCATGTTACAACATGAGTATGACAGAACGGAGTTGGACCACTGTGTGTTCACGCGTAAGTTATCAGATGGTGATTTCTTAGTTCTGCTGTTATACGTTGATGACATGCTAATCATGAGAAAAGACATCAAGAAGATCGATAGGCTAAAACAGGAGTTGGGTAAGTCTTTTGCGATGAAAGACTTGGGCCTGACTAAACAGATCCTAGGAATGGAGATAACCCGTGACAGAAGCAGCAGGAAGCTTTAGCTATCACAAGAGCAGTTTATTGAGAAAGTCTTAGAGCGGTTCGATATGAATGCAGCGAAGCCGGTCAGTACTCCACTGGATGGTCATTTCAGATTGAGCGACAAGCAGTGTCCCAAGACGAAGGCAGAGGTGGAAGAGATGCAGAAGATACCCTATGCGTTAGCTGTAGAAAGTTTGATGTATGCTATGGTGTGTACACGCCTAGACATAGCATATGCGGTTGGCGTTGTCAGCCGGTATCTTGTCAATCATGGCAAAGAGCATTAGGTAACGATAAAGTGGATACTGAGGTATCTAAGAGGCTCATCCAGGTTGAGCCTATGCTATGGTGACAGTAAACCTGTGTTAGAGGGCTATACAGATGCAGATACGGCAGGTGACATAGACTCCAGGAAGTCTACATCGGGGTTCATGTTCACGTTTGTAGGGGGAGCGGTTTCTTGGTAGAGCAAGCTACAGAAGGTCGTAGCATTGTTGACGACAGAAGCCGAGTAAATTACAATTACAGAGGCATGTAAAGAGATGCTTTGGATGGAGAGGTTCCTACAGGAACTTAGCCCGAAGCAGGAAGAGCACGTAGTCTATTGTAATAGTCAAAGTGCTATACACTTGAGCAAGAATCCAAGTCAACGTTCTAAGTCAAAACACATAGAGATTTGGTATCACTGGATCAGGGATACTTTGGAATAGAAGGTGTTACAGCTTCAGAAGGTCCACACGGATGATAATGGGTCAGACATAATGACCAAGGCTTTGCTCAAGGGCAAGTTTAAGGTTTGTAGAAACCTGACTGGCTTGAAGAAGGTAAATCCCTCTTAGGTCAAAAAGGCGGAGATTTGATGAGATTTTTTTCCCGTGCTCCACCGGTCGAGGGCTGGTGCACGACCCGTCGAGCAGGGCTCGACTCAAAGTCTAGTGAGTTGAAGTTTTGGTTTTTCAAGGTACTCGACCGGTCATAGGATGTGCTCGACTGGTCGAAGGTGCCGCTCAACCAGTCAATGGATCCACTCGACTAATCGAGGTTACGCAGATTCGTTTTGCAATTTTGCGCGAATTTCGTGTCGCAAGTCCTTTCGCAACTGGGATGCGAAAAATAGTTTCCTAAAACTTCAAATAGGTGGTATCTAGGGCTCTCTAGGTATGACAATAGAGTTTTCTAAAGCTTTACAAGAGATTTGCTAAAGGGTTTAGGGCTATAAAAGGTGAGAGAGAGAGAGAAAGAGAGAGAGGAAGCTTATAGAAGGGAGATTATGCTCGTGGAGGTTATCTACTGCGCAATCTATATCTTAGCGCTTTTATGTCCTTGTAATCGGTGAGATCTCTCTGTTTTCTTTATTTCTCTTATTATTTATCTACTCCTGCGTGAGTGAAGAAGGTTGTAACGTTCTACTTCATAGTGAATTGTTGATCTGGACAAGGTCCCGTGGTTTTTACTTCTTTGAGGGTTTTCTATGTAAAAATCTCTTATGTGGTGTGTGGTTGATGCTTTGATTTATTATTCCATAATTCTGGAGGGCTAGATCCTAAGGTTTTGTGTAAGGCCTCCAACAGATTGGATGAGATTTGAAGGTAATGATGGTGATGTCAGTGGATTGTCTTAAGATCCACGGGATTGCTATATCCCGGGATCACAATCCGATGTCTGTTTGGCACGCCTGGCCAATCCTGGGATTTATCTTCCAATCCCTTCCAATCCTACCAAATCCAATCTGGCCTCACCTTTGGGCACAAGGCCCCAAATAGATGGATGCCTTATTATAATGTAAAAGTTTTCAAAATCCTCAACTCTCAGCCTCTTTATGGCTGTAACTAGCCGAGAATATCATTACTTATTTACCAATGCATTTACAGCTAACTAAAAATCCATATTCGAATAATTACAAACGAGCAATTCAACGAATAACCCAAAATTCTAATCGAAACCATAGCCATATGCAAGGATATAGTGCTATTTTTATTCAGCCGTCAAATAAATGTCCACCAATCTAATAGTTATACAACCAAATAAGTGTAGCTTTTACCTCATGATACATCTAAAATATTAAACACAATTTGGACCGTTTAATTTAAATTAGTTTTATGACACATGCAATTTAAGTGCCTGCGTATCATCTATCACTCTCTACCGGAGTATCAAATTTTTATTTTTATTTTTCTGATTTTCTCTGCCCCTGCGATTTTCTCCGTCCCGCTGCTGGTGAGCTCCTGCTTCCTGCATTCGCAGCCCTCCGAGAAAGAGAAAGACTGAAAAACCCAATATCTCAAAATCTCATCTCGAATGGCTTCGAGATACTGGATAGTCTCTCTCCCCGTCCAAACCGCCCCTGCTTCTCTCTGGTCTCGACTGCAAGAAGCCATCTCCAAGCAATCCTTCGATACTCCTCTCTACAGAGTACGTACGATCCCCTATCTTCCAAAATCAGATCCACGTGTCAAAATCTCAGTCCTTGATCTCACTGTTTGTCTCGTTTCTCTGCAATTTTGCAGTTCAATGTGCCGGATCTCCGCGTCGGCACCCTCGATTCTCTCCTATCCCTCAGCGACGATCTCGTCAAGGTGCGATCTTTGATAATTCGGATTAGAATTCTCTCTCTCTCTCTCTCTCTCTCTCTTTGGAATTTTGGGAATTGGAACAGCTCGAAAGTGTACTGTTTCGATTCCTGAGAGGGAAGATGGTGCGTGTTGGAAATTGGAAAGGGTGGGTGTGAATGTCAATTTTCCATTTTGTTGGAATTCATGCAGTCGAATAGCTTTGTGGAAGGAGTTTCACATAAGATAAGGCGTCAGATCGAGGAATTTGAGAGGGTGTCTGGTGTCGAGAGTGGGGTCCTCACCGTCGATGGAGTTCCCGTCGATTCTTATCTCACCAGGTAATGGCATTTCTGTAAATAGTGTTGTGATTTTCCAGTGATGTTTTTTAGGCGATCTGAACTGTTTGTATGGTGGGCCCCTTATGGATGGGATGTATGTGAAATGATCTCCTGCAAATGGATGATTGTAACCATCCAATCGGATCATTTTCGTGTTGAATGTGGCTCCTTTGCTCTACGTGTGCATTTACAGATATTGGACTATGGCTTGATCCCATGATGGGGGCCCACCTGATGAAAAATTTAGACTGCTGAGAATCGGGCCCCACTCGTGCGATTGTGAGGACTAGCTAAAAGAGCTGAATTTTTTTTTTTTTTTTTTTTCTTGCTCGTGCATCATACTATACTGCTGCTGCTGAAGAAGCTGATTCTAGCCAGTTGTGATTGAGGGCGATTTTTTTACCATCCATGATGCGGCTCACAAGGCTACATGGAGTGATGACTGCACCATCCATCTGATGGGCAGTTATGGAAATGTTAAATAAGTTGTAGAATCCTATCCTACTGATCAGCAACCTTCAAACTGACCCTGAAAAACAAAAATCATAAATGGTCCACATTCAATTGGAAAATCAGGTGACTCGTATTGTTCAATTGCTGCAATTTTTGCCCAGTAGCTGTACATGCCAGGATTCCATAGATGGACAGTCAGGATCATTTGATCACAAAGAGATGTGGGCCCCATCATGGATGGACCAAAGGAGATGGACCTCAAGCATGACCAAGGCAAAACCTCATCTTTTATGATTTCTGGATAATTGAAGTGGTTTTGAGATGGCAGATTTGTTTGGGATGAAGCTAAGTATCCGACAATGTCCCCACTGAGGGAGATTGTTGACAACATTCATGTTCAAGTAGCCAGGATTGAGGATGATCTGAAGGTAAATATTTGGGCGTTTTATTGTAACTTGATCTCTCTCTCTCTCTCTCTCTCTCTCTCTCATTCCGATTGATCTGCCTGGATCCATTTTATTCTCTAGCTCAAAATGGAACTCACTTGACAATCCTAACCATCCAATCTATGGCCCACAAATGGACATTAAATGACTATTGAAGCAATGATCAATGTTCAAAGAGGCACTGATCGGACAATCCTAACAGTGGGTCTGTTAGCCTACAAATGGTCACAAGAATACAAAAAATAAGTAATAGTAGAAAACAAAGTATCCAAGCTGATTTCAAGTTTCTGAAAATTGTTAAAACACAGTCCTCTGCATCTTTAGCTTTAGTTGTTTGTCTGCAGAGTTCCCAACGGCGCTAGAGATTTGCTACTACCATTGGAGTTAAAGAAACCTAATGCGACTTTTTTTTTAAAAGGTAGAAACTAACTGCAATGAAGTTCAGCATACCAGATTGAAAGTTTGAATCACACAAGAGAAGATGTAATGACTGTGAGCAAGCTCAACAATCTAATCTTATACTAGAGATCACCACTCCTCCCTCAACACATTACCTTAGAGAAACAAGAGAACATGCTCAAAGAAAATATCATTCAACTGTCTCATTCCATAGGTCTATATTTTATTTATAATGAGTTTTTATAAGGTTTCCTCTTTGAGAAAATCTCTAGTATAATTTAAGGAATCTAAAAATAGAATTCCTTGTTAGCCAAGATCTCTAAAATAATAAAACTCTTAAACATGAAAATTTAATAATACTTCTTTCCTAGAATAAATATATTTTCTTAATATAGAAATATGAAAAACAAAGCAAAGTAGAAACAAGCTAAAAAAGGAAATTGGGTCTTTTCTTGTGCGCACATGTGGGATGTGGTGTGATTGCATCAATTTCCCTTGGCTTGGAAAAACTTGGTTTTGTAGAGGTAATGGCAATGTACTTTTCATAGAGCTTTGGGTTAATGCGCTTGGAATCGTCTATTGAGATCCACTTGTTGTCAGGTCTTGGTCAACCCTTTCACTTGACGAGAAACTTCTCATACCCTCATTGGCGTGTGGAAACTATTTGATCATAGAATACACCTTCAACGATTCTTCGAATTGGTGTGGTACCTTGGGTATCTGGATAGCTTGATGTTTTATGCTCGTCTTTATGATGTCTAAGATAAACCGTAAGGTTTTCCACATTGAAAATTGGGCTAATATTTATTTATGTGGAAGCTCGATCAGATATTGTTCGAATTATCTCCAATATTATCGAAATATCTCCGATATTATCGTTATCTTCAGCTTGGCGATACCGATAACACCGGTAGTATTAGAAATTCCAAGCATCAACAATGTAGTGCTAAGTATTGCCAATGTCCCGATATCACCAATATTTTCAATTGTGTAAATTACACGCGTCGCTTGTATCACCAATGTATCGCTAATATTTTCGACTGTGGAAATTCTAGGTGACGCTTGTATCACAAGTGTATAGGCGATATTTCAATAATATCGCCACCGTAGAGTTATCACAGAAAGTTTGTTTATTAAAAAAAATTCCATTTCAATTTTTTCACGAGCGCATTGTTATATGCAGTTTTCAATTTGTCATTGCTAATATAGATAATATCTCAATATTATCATTATCGCAACATGCACGATGTCAAGGCCACAATCTTTTGTTTCCTTTACTGTTGTTGATGATTTCTTGGCAAAATATCATGAGTTGTCGATATTATGCAATATCGATGGATGTTTGGATGGAATCTTGGATGGTTAAATGGGATGGATTGGATGGTTAGACCGTTTCTTAGGACGACACATGCTTTTAAGCCCCCATTATATGGAAACTTATTTTGCATACATTCTTTTTTGCAAAATTTTTTATTCCTAAATATGCAATTATGTGTATTTTAGCATCTCCTGAAGTTTCATTGAAAATTCTACTGTTTTTCTTATATTTTTTCTCATTTCTGGTTATCAACGATATTATTGGCGATATCGATATTGTTTCCGTATCCCCAACCAGCGAAACTTTAGCACTACCGATACTTCAAACATGCATATGCGTTATTACTCCTTCAAAATACGATAAGGACCCGCTTTTTTGGAGTGGAGCTTAGTGTAAGAGCCTGTTGAAAACCTCTCATGTTTGAGCATCACCATGATTTATACCCTTAAAATTATAAAAACGCCATAGAACGTCTGTATGCCCCTTATAATTTTCATTATTTGGAGTGATCTTCCATCTGACTTCTTCATGCATCTGTTTAATATGTTGTGCAAAAGCTTCAGTGTCTTGGCTTAATCGAGTTGCAAAAGAAATGAGACTAAATTGATAGGCTGTTGTGGTTGTATGGCAGTCAAAGTTATGAAAGGAGAGTCCTGTAGTCCCATAGTGATAACCAAGGTGCGCTATAATGGTATTGATGGGTGTAATAGTCCCCGCTGATACGATATCAATGGGCTAATGGTCCCCACTGATACCATTAAGCATAAGGGCCGTTACGGTCATTATGCCCCTGCAATTTTTTTTTTTTTTGGTAAAAAAAGGGGAAAAATCGAATAATCTCAAATTGAGTCTCGAAAGATTTAGGCTTTGATTAGTAGCCTCTGTTCTTGATCATGATTAATATGCTTTGTAGTTGCTGTCAGAACGAATCCTCTACAACAGAAAACATGATTAAAAGAACAAGTGAATGCTAAGCCCTTATTTTTTGATATCATGAGACTTACACTTATATTTAAGAGTAAATTTACAGAATGCAATAATTGTATTTAAGGAACAATTAGACAGAAGGTCGTTCCGTTGCCTGCTGTTTACAGTAATATTGCTTTCGCATAAATACTCTTACATAAAAAATTCATATTGACAAAGAGAAGAAATGAGTCCAATCATCTAGTTTACTGACAAATAGACCTTTGCCCAATGGCATTTGTTCTTCTACATCCTTACTTCTACGTTCTCCTCCTTTTAGAACTTCTTCTGCTTCTAAATTAGACTACCTCTATGAAATAGAATATTTACTAGATACAAGATTTCTGCAACCAAATATCCCGTCGTCAATCCTTAACAAATATATGGCAACCCTCAATCAGGTCCTATACAAAAGACCTTTAAGAAACTTTTCTCTCCAAAATCCCCCTCTGTAATTAAAGAATATGCATTTGCCTCTAAATTTGATCAACACTTCATCCTTGCAAAAGAACTTTATCCTTGATGGTGGCAAATCAAAATGAATCCTCTGCCACCATCAACCTTCCAAAAGAACTTTATCCCCTTTGGAAAAAAAGAAGGATACACATATCTTCACTTTGGAGCAGTCAAGATTGCATTAACCTTTCATGGTAAGCATGGTCTTCTAGTTTCATAAAAAATCGTACTTCTAGACTATTGCTTTAGAGAATACCAGCATGTTTGCATAGGGACCATTCAAACTACTCTTAAGGGCCTGTTTGTTTTTCAAAGCAATGGTAAATGCACTGTAAATAGGTAATTATTACGATTTCACTGTGTTTGAAATTTCATAGGAATACGTGCCTTTGAAACTGGTTCAAAAGAGGTAATTTTAATTTTTGAACCATAAGGTAATGTATATGATATATCAGTTCCGTCCACCTGTTTTAATACAATATTTTGAAGCATTAGACAAAAAATGAAGCAGATCCAATACTCAAGTGGCCCACGCCAAAAGAAACAGTGGCCCCACAAAGTTTTTAACGATAAGTATTCGATTCCCTTTTTCGTATGGCGTGGTCCACTTGAGTTTTGGATATGCAACATTTTTTTGCTCATGCTATAAATTCTACTGGCATAATGGATGAACGGTGTGGATAAGCGAAATGCATCACAATGGGACCCACATATATTTTGTAATATTCTTGGTTTTCGTGTAAAAAAAGTAGGCAGTCAAATCAGGTACGGATGAAAATGTTGTAAATGCTTGGGGAAATACTTATTACTTTTTAACATGGTGTTTACCCTTGCACTGGAAAATCAAACAAGCCCTAAGTGTAGGAGCAGTGTTTGTTACATTGTTTCCTAATTTTAACGTCCCTTGATGATCCGTACCTCTTTGAGGCTCTTAAGATCTAAGTTCAGCCAGTGTTTTCACTAGTGTTGTAGCGTAGCGTAGCGAAAATGCTATGTAGCGTACACAAGTAGCGTAACGAAAATGCTATGTAGCGTACACAAGTAGCGTAACTCGGTATTGTAAGCTATAGGGTAGTAGCGTAAGGTATAGGGCATGTAGCGTAGCGTAAGCTACTTAAAATTTCTCTTTTTATTATTTATTTTTTTTAAAGTGTTTTTTCTATGTTTAACACCTATTTTAAAATGGTGATGACTTATACCTATCAGTCACACATGACACTACATTAAACTAATCCGAACTATCCAAATTATGGTCCATATCGTGGATAGAGCACTTAGATCAATCCAGACCATCCAAATTGTGGCCTATATCATGAATTTGTTATGTTTCAATAAAAAAGAAGAAGTCACACTTAGAGATGTCTAAAGGCAGAGAGAGAGAGAGAGAGAGAGAGAGAGAGAGAGAGAGAGAGAGAGAGAGAGAGAGAGAGAGAGAGAGAGAGAGAGAGAGAGAGAGAGAGAGAGAGAGAGAGAGAGAGAGAGAGAGAGAGAGAGAGAGAGAGAGAGAGAGAGAGAGAGAGAGAGAGAGAGAGAGAGAGAGAGAGAGAAGAGAGAGAGAGAGAGATTTTGCATGGAAATAACTGGTTGATGATCCAGATTCGTAGTCAGGAACTTATAGAAATGATGCATTTTGTAAAAGTATTAAGGATTGTGTAGCTTACGCTACACGCTATGTAGCTTGCGCTACACGCTATAGAGGGCCAAATGCCGTTGTATACACGACACACTATTTAAAACACTGAGTTTAGCTTACTGAAGCACCTTAACTTCAAAACTCTATCGCCGCTACCCTTCATTACCAGGTAGCCTTCTGAGTCCAAAACCATGCTTTGGATCTCTCCTTTCCTGGACTCTAAAACAACCAAGAACCTCTCCTAATTGAAGTTCAAGGCACGTATGTGCCAACTTTCATGTTTGTTCCAAGACGACTTTCTAGAGAATAGCTTCAGTCCATCCTTCCAGAAGGCTGGGTTATAAGTTGTGGAAGACATACTTTGATTCCTAGGTAGTCCACAACGACCAACCGATGTTCATCAGGAAGCAAGACGAGACTGTAGAAATAAGGTTCTTGCCCTCTGCAATACAAAGCTCCCTAGTCTTCTCTACCCTTCTCCCTGAAGCAAACATGAATTTTCCAACTTAACCAATCCCAATCATCCTCATTGATGATGATGGCTTGCCTGTTCACCAAGGCAAGAGCAAGATAGGACGCATTTGGTGGGACGTGTGTG
The DNA here is from genome assembly GCA_030180095.1 of Magnolia changhungtana. Lineage (NCBI taxonomy): Eukaryota > Viridiplantae > Streptophyta > Magnoliopsida > Magnoliales > Magnoliaceae > Magnolia > Magnolia changhungtana. The sequence continues at coordinate 5,258,208 of JASAUF010000633.1, forward strand.
GCTATAATGACAGTCTTGAACATGAGTTCGATGATGAGCCAGATGATTGACGCCCCAATATTAAACCCAAGAAAAAGAAGCCCTTTCAACAAAAGCTCATGGAAAGATATGAAGTAGGAGATCCAACAGTTGGCCTGCTAGGAGAACCCTCTAGAAAGTTTGATTACTATGTGCTTTACCCCCCAAAAAATACATCTTCCTTTCACTCCCAACCCACCAATTGAACCCCCATCTCTCCCTCCAAAACCAACCCTTGTGCCATATTATCGAAAAGCATTATTCCTTCTCATTACAAAAACTACCCTTCCATCCCTTGTTAAGCATGCACCATTAATTCCTGTAGTGTGCCTTGCTGAATCAACATCTTGCCTGGAACCACAAGATTTTGATGTTCCTCCGCAACAAACTAAACATATATGGAAAATAAAAAACCCCACCGACTCAAATCTAGATGGTACTCTCAGAAGAGTTTTAGTAGCAGAAGTAGCATTGAACTGGCATGCTGAAAATGTTGTTTCTCAAAACAAGGCGTTGCAAAAAAATTAGAAAATCAGGAACAGATGTCCCAAACTCTTTCAAAGGAATCTCCATTATCAGTCTGATCAAGTCTTGGCTTTCAACCCTCGAAACAGAACGCTTTTAGATTGCAACTATAGTCAAGGGCTTTGCTTGTCCTAGCTCCTCAATTTCACAAAAGGAGGCAGAAAAGAAATCGCTGGAAAATCAACTCCAATCTATCACAATTCCACTTCTTCCACCAAACCCTCCTCCCTTTCTGGTTATTCCCCAGGATCCTTTACTCCACTTCATCATTCTCATATTCAGCCACAACCACTTCTTCCAACCGCTAACAATACGTTGTTCAAAGACCCAATTCCGCCCAGTGCAAAATACCTTTTCCACCAACAGCTCTCTACCTCCTAAAACCCTTCTTCACCATCACATCCCGGGCCTCGTCCACCAAGACCTACTCCTGTTCCTTCTTCTCCAAACCCATATAATACAGTTCCAACAACCTCTTCTATTCTTTTGTTTTTTTTTTTTTGAACATTCAGCCTCTTTATTCTTGACCTAGTAATCCTCCCAATCGAGGCACAAAACCTAATTTCTTCATTCCTTCGTTCTATTTCACTCTTTTCTGCCCATTCCCTAAAAATCCCTACAGACTCTATTGAGGCTTCCGATGATGCTTCCAGCTTGGATCTCCCAGCTGTCTTCATGTAATAAGGTCATGTCCAAAATTCCTCAGAATATGAGGTAGAAATCCTCCTCTAACACATGCTATGCTACCTCCTGAAAGAGAGGTTACACTTCCAAGAGACCATTGATAACAAAAAGGTGTTCACAAAACTACAGCAAGATCAAACAAGAAACTATTGCAATATACATCAAGACACTGCACACTGTGATGGATGCTCTTGAAAGATTAAAAACTGACATTATACTAGCTCTCCGTTCTTCTCTCAGCACTTACTCTGCCTTTGGATGAGGAGTTCACAATGGAGCTCACAATTTATAGACTTTAGGGTCGACCTTGAAATCCGGACTAGAAATGAAATAAAATAAAGGAAACACATACAATGCTATGCTGCCGACATGACAGTACACAATAGTAAACGCTATGTTGCTGACACAACACTGAACACTATGCTGTCGACATAACAGTACACAACAATAAACACTACACTGCTACAGTAAAATCAATATGCTGTCGTGCGGTGTCGCCTTTTGGAAAAGTAGATGCTTCATGGAGGGAGATAGCATTACTAGGATGACATCACTGCTTTCATCATGATCGACTGAAGCTTATTCTGACTCAGTCTCAGAGTATTCTGAACTCATCGGGCTACCAATCCCTACATAGGGTGAGCTTGGTGATTCATCAACTTTAGCTAATTGGTTGTCTCCAGAAAATCAACAAGGCACTCAACAAATCTTTCATTCAATGGATGCTAGGGGCTGACAAATTGATTAGCTATGATTTTAGAGGGAATGGATTCCATTGAGTAACCATTAAGAGAGCACATTTCTTGCTTGAAAAATTGTCATGGTTCTGGATTGCTCCTGTGATGTCTAGCGAGGTTATAAGGTTGCCAAGCTTGTATTTTTGATTGAGTAATTGCTGGAGAATAGCTGCCATGATTAGTCTGGACGAAATCTCTAGCTATATGAAATGTGATGATGCGTATTTGGAGAAGTGATAATCTAGGAGGTTTTTCCATTCATCTAGGCTGTGGAACCATGATAGCCAGTTGAATACGTTCGTTTGATCACCAAGCATAATGTGATTTAGGTCAATTTGTAAGAGATAGGCACTGAGACGTGGAGCATAAAAAACAAAGGCAATGGTGTATGCCTCAGACAAGTACCAAAGCAGACAGAGGGCTTCTCTCGGGAAATAGTAAAGGTTCTTAACGGAGAATAGAGTAAGGAAAGGGTAATCTAGATGTGGGATTTGTTCAAATAGTGGGTAGTTTTTGAATGGATGGATTTCAAGAAATTGTTCAAAATTATGGTAGCTTCTTTTTATAAAGAGGAGGTTGGCTATAGATTCAATGATTTTTGGAGGTAAGGTAGTTATGGATTCTAATCGATAAATACCAGGAATAGAGAGGAATTGTACTTCTGGATGGGGGTATGAGGTTGTTTGGACAGGAAGTCTGCTAAGGTATTGCTTGTGCCCCTAAATTTTTTCAACGCTAAAGTCCCATTGGGAAAAACATTTTGCCCATCGAAGGAACTGAACACTGGGTAAGGTTTTTTGTTTAAATTGCAGCATTCTTGGGAAAGAGGACACATCCATATCAATCTGGAATTTGTGCCCAATGAGGTGGAATAGGAATTTTGAAATTCCGTTTTTGACGGCTAATATTTCTTTGAAGGTAGAGTGGTAATGCTGTTTTGAAAGTCTGAAAGTTCCACCCTTCTATCCACAAAATTTTCTTTTTCCGGAGTTGTCTTCGACAAGGAGAACTGCTCCCCAATAAAGATCACTTGCATCAGTTTGCAGAATTCTCTTATCTTCCCGATTGAAAATAGTCTGTATGGATTGTACATTGCTGATGCCAGTCGTACGGTAGTTGACGTAAGCAAGTCCCTGTAGCTCCGAGTTTTGAAAGAAATGTTGAGAATTGGATGTTCTGACTTATATTTATAACTTCTTTTGTAGTCTCACTATGAAACTTAACGCTCTTCTGTGTCTTTACTTTGCAGGTTCGTGTTGCCGAGTATAACAATGTTCGTAGTCAACTCAACGCCATAAACAGAAAGCAAAGTGGAAGGTCTGCATATTGGTTTTCAGATAGCTCATCAGTTGATCATCTTATCTGTAATGGAACAGCATGGATTTATCTGTCTACTTTTGAGATTATACTTGGAGTGTTTTCTTGGATGCTATATTCTTGTCGTACTCTGTTCTCAGGGATATTAAATGAGACATGCTTTGTTAAGATTCAAGTTAGAACTGAGTTCCTCTCTCTTCTATTTCAGCTTGGCTGTACGCGATCTTTCCAGTTTAGTGAAGCCAGAGGATATTATTATCTCAGAACATTTAGTAACTCTACTTGCAGTTGTTCAAAAGTATTCACAGAAGGACTGGCTGTCAAGCTATGAAACACTTGCTACCTATGTGGTAAGCATATCGACAAAATTCTCCTAATTTTTTTCCCTCAAAATATTTGAGTTTCAGGAAAAAAGAATTTCTCTTGAATTTCTTTATTTTTAAGTGCTTACTCATGATCCACGAATACTATGTGAATGATTCACAAATTATTGAGTAGTTAAAATGAGAAACAAAGAAGCTCAAGAAAAATTTGACTGGTCTCTTCATCTTTGAGAGGTGACTGGTTTCTTCTCCTCATTTAAGTCTGCAATTTTGCCGATTTTTTTTTTTCCATTTTATTCTCTAATTTTCTCAAGCCACTGATGCCTCAATGAATTTTTACCGAATAAGAACTTCGTGATAGTGGTGGTGAGAACTCCATACTGTGGTTACAGCCAGTGATTGAAATATCGATACTATCGGCCGATATTATCAGTATCGGGCCCTAGCGAGACGAAACTCCTCTGATAACCCCCGGAAGATACCGAAAATCCAAAACTTCAGATATCGACCGATATTATCATCGATATCGAACCTGGGAGAGCATCATTATCCGAAAAAAATGAAAAAAAAAAGAAAAGAAAAAAGAAAAACTTTCGACCGTAAATTTCGGTACCTGTAAAGAAGATCACCCTGATCGGAAGCTGTGTTTGATGGGCCATTCAAGTCGAAGCCTCTGATTTGGAGAGATTTGGGCGCGAAATCCTCGAAATCATCTGCATTTGGGAGAGATTTTAGGGTTCCGGCGTTCCGGAACCCTCTCTGCTTTGAAAAAAAAAGGCCCCCGAGCCCTTAACGGACTGGTGCATCGCACGTCACCGACTACGTTGACGTCACCAAGATAGGTGGGTCCCATCATGAGGTATATATTATATCCAAACCGTTCGTCCATTTGGCGAGCTCGTCGTAAGGCTTTATTCGAAAAATAAGACAAATCCAAAGATCAAGTGGATCACACTAGAAAAAAGCAGCAGGATATTGAACGTCCACCATTGAAACCCTTTTGGGGTCGCAAAAGTTTTGGATCGTATGATATTTGTTTTTCCTATTCATCAAGGTCTTTGTGACCTCATGAACAGATTGGATGGAAAACGAACGTTATGGTGGACCCTACGAATATTATAACAGTGAGAATCATTGTCCTCATTGCTAATTGTGGTGTGGTCCAATTGAGGTTTGGATGTCACTCATTTTTGGGTTCATGATCTAAAATGATCTCTCCAAATGGATGAACGGTGTGGATATAATAAATACATTATTGGTGGGGCCATGTAACTCTGATCTCCTTTGAACTGTTTGTACAGCTCAGAGGTGGACGCGCGATTGTAGCGCTCGTTTGGGTTTCGCATGAAGTTCATGCGCTGGAAACTTAGGTGGGGTCCACCGTGATGTTTGTGAGAAATCCACTCCGTCCATCCGTTTTTTGAGCACATTTTAAGACATAGGGCAAAAAATGAGCCGGATCCAAGACTCAAGTAGGCCGAAAATGTGAGGATTGAAGGTCCACAATTGAAATATTCGTGGGGCCACAGGTTTTGAATCAGTCTAATATTTGGGTTTTCAATTCATCCCAGTAGTAATGACGTAATGAACGGTATGGATGGAATGTAAACATCACTATCGACCCAGGAAGGTTTCAACAGTAGGAATTTCCCTACCCACCTTTTTCTTTAGTGCGGCCCACTTGAGTCTTGGATCCTGCTCAATTTTTGCCTCAAGTCTTAAAATAAGCTCACAAAACTGATGGATGGAGTAGATTTCTCACAAACATCACGGTGTGCTTTACTCCTGCGAAAGGATTTAGTAGGAAATTCACTTCCCATCTTCGCATGACACATGCCCATACCTCGTGTGGTATACCAGCCAATCCACACTCTCCATCCATTTTCATAAGTAATTTTAAGGCATGAGCCCAAAAAGGAGACAGATGAAAGATCAAGTATACCATACTACAAGAAAATGTGGTGGCAATGATGTTCACCATTGAAGCTTTTTAGGGCCCACCGTAATGTTTATTTGCCATCCAATCTATCCATGAGGTTTGACAAACCTAGATGGGAAAACATAAATATTAGCTTTATCCAAAAAATTTATAACCCCAAAATAGTTTAATGGTTGATCATTCAATGAACACTATTTTGTGTGGTGTGGTCCACCTTAGATTTGGATCTGCCTTATTTTTCGGCCCATGCCCTAATATGACATATTAAAATGAATTCCAATTGATGTTTGGATGCGACTCATTTTCATACATATCTTTTATACATTTATAAATGGTATGCATCATATTTAAATATATTTACCTTAGTTTAATCAGATAACGCATAACTTAGTACCTTATACAAAGGAAATTTATTATGTGCGCTTCTTTTTTGATATTTTATGATTTAAAAGTGTGCATTAAGGTCTTTTTAAATAATCTCTGAAGTTTCATAAAAAAATTCAACCATTTTGCTAATGTTTCCCCATGTTTCCCAAAAAGTGCGATAAACTATGCGATACAAACGATATATCCCGTGCGATAACCGATACGTATCTGTATCCCAAGGGTGCGATACATTGTGCGATACCGATATTTTGAACACTAGTTACAGCTACAAAATCAGTAGAAAAATGTGGTCTGGCAGGACTGAAGTTTCAAGGCCTGCGGAAAGATGTCCTGACGCAAGCTCCATTCTGCCTGCACACTTGTACAGGGTAGACTATCTACATGCCATCACGTGTGCCATCATGGCACACATGTATAAGTTAAGATCCAAGATGTCAATAAGGTGTGTCCCACGGTGAAGATGCGTTGCCCCAAAAATAATGCCAATCCAATTGTCATGTTGGCCACAGTTTAAATGAACGGATGGCTGAGGAAAAACTTGGTAAAGTTTTTCTAGGCCATCAACTTGTTTCTGACATTTTGCCTGCCTGAAGAATCAAACAACCTGATTTTTGGGCCAGACCATCTACATGGCCAGATTGATGGCCAGATCCATTTGATGGAGGTCTTGCATATTTCTCCAGTGTTGTGTACTTGCACATGTAGTTGTGTATAGATGGATGCTTTGTAGATGCATGTGCGAGGCAAACCTCTCCAAAGTATTGAGTTTGGACCATGTTTTTAGTCAATATGTATCTTTTTTAATCATTATTATCCAAATGAATGAAGAACAACTTTAAATGTTATAATTCTCAGGTCTTGAAGGATACATCAAGAATAATTCAATGATTTAATGTAACAATTCTTCTTCTCCGAAATCTTCTTAACTCATGTTTCCCTTGACAGGAGGGAGTACCTGAATGAGTTCCATGCTCCACCAATATGACCTTGAACCCAATTCTATTATTTCTTTCTTACATGTGTGCATATGGTTTTTAAAATTATAAGGTGCTACATTCAGGACTGAGTATCTTTGTGTGGTTTAAAAAGCAGTAAAGTTATAGTGATTTAACTTGTAGAATATAAATATCGAGCCATAAAAGTTTAGTTGTCATCTTAAAAAAAAAAGTTGCAATAAAACTATCAAGTTCAATTCATGAAGTATGTATTGAAAGCTAAGGGCATGTTTGGATTGGGGTGGAACTAGGGGAAGGCAAGGGAAATTAAAATTTGGTGTAAGTATGGGTGGTAAACTGACATCAGCGTTAGGGGAAGGAAACCTTTTGCACCTGTTTATTTTGTTAGGGAAACTGTGAAGGAAAGTGCTTGTCTTTTGCATTTTTTAGTGTTTGTGTTGCAATTTTGAAACGGAAACCTTTTTACCCTGTAATTTTACCATTTGAAATGTCACATAAGAGGGAAAGTACCCACCATTTGAATTTTTAAAAGAAGAAGGTTTTACTTCCTTGCTAAGGAAAGGAAATGGATTTCTGTATCTTTTTAGGGCATGTTTGGAGACCATGAATTCCATGCCAAATAATGGAAAAGGAAATGGTTTTCCTTTGATGTGATAATTTGTGTTGTTTGGATAGCAGAAAAAAGGATTGCTTCCACCCAACAATCATTAAAGTTTTTCATAATTTGAATTCTTGGCACAAGAAACCATGTGAGTATTGGGGGAGGAATGTGATATTTCCAGTTGCTACCCAAACAAGTACTCCAAATTGGAACCCATGTTTTTATAGTTCTCATGGAAATCATCATTAGATATTTATTGTTTTTCTTTTCTATTGCCTTGGATTTCATGCATCCAAACATGCCCTTATGTAATCCAAATGGAGGAAATGTCAAATCAAAGGAAATATTGTTTGCATCCCATAGTTTACCCCCAATGCAAACGCCCTCTAAAGCAAGGTATTTTGTAACGGTAATGGTGGCTGTAACGGCCACCGGTGTTACCTTTAGGATACGGGGTGTAACAACTGTTATGAGGGCCGTAACGGGCTGTTACGGCCTTGTTTTTTATTTTTAATTGAAAAAAATACGAAAAACCTGTATCAGCCCTATAACAGTCCATTACGGGGGTTGTAATGGCCTTTACGACCCCGTAACGTGTAATGGTTGTTACCTTTACCTTTACTTAACAGCCTTTGCGGCCTCGTAATGGCCTTTTTAGCTCACCATGCCCTAAAGGAAAAATCTCCTTTCTGCATGCTTGATCCCGATGTTTATCATGGTGTGCCGTAAAGGCCGTTACGTAAAGGTAACGGTGGCAACCGTTACCCGTTACGGGGCCGTAACAGCTGTTATGGAAAAAAATGACCCATAATTGTTGTTAACGGCACGTTACATCCCCTATAGAGGCCATAATAGCCCTGTAATGGTCTATTATGGGACATATATAGGTTTTTCATACTTTTTAATCAACATTACGGGGCAGATACAGGTTTTTTGGGAGTTTTTTCAATAAATAAAAAAATAAAAAAGAGAAACCGTAATGGCCGTTACGGGGCCGTAGCAGCCGTTATGCCCTGTATCGTAAAGGTAATGGTGGTGGCCGTTATGGCCACCGTTATTGTTACGGAACACCTTGATGTTTATTGGTTGAGTTAATGTTGAAATGGACGAACAGTGAATGCCTTTGCCTGTTCATTCGCGTGTGGTTTCTTCTCCAATAGTTGCTGATTATTAGTAATGATAAAAAGTTGCTGACTATTAATTTAGCTAAATTCTTTTAGGTTCCCAGGTCCTCCAAGAAGTTGCATGAAGACAATGAATATGCCCTGTACACTGTAACATTATTTGCTAAAGTTGCTGACAACTTCAAAACAGCTGCACGTGAGAAAGGATTTCAGGTGAGTTGTTTCTACATCATCTTGAATACTTTGATGTCACTTTACCCTCTTGAGTTATGCATGAGTGCTACACTATCACAAGCAGAATGTCACATGCCTCTCCATTGAAACATGTGGTACATGAGAATATCCAGATTGTCTGTTCAGTAGGTCCAACCATGGATGGGATGTGGCCTGAAAATACAACAGTTGGATGATCCCATCTGCCCTAATCGAGGACTTTTGTCCATCACATATGAACTGTCCATTGTTTATATTTTTGGGTAACTGCCCCTCTTTTCCTTTAAAACCGCTTTGATCAAATGGCAAGGAATTAATGATTATCCATCCATTGTGATTTTTGTGCTATTGCCTATTGAGGATGGGGCTTGCAAATGTTCAGTCTGGATTTCATTCATAATTGCCATGTGAAATTGTGGAAAGTGCGTGTGACATTTGCTTGTGATATCAGCATTTCTCCTGAAGCATGGTACATGGAATCATGCTGTTTAAAATATTCTTGCTAGGATTGCCTGAAAGAAATGCTTGCAGTAACATTTTAGTTTTTCCTTTTTGCCTTTTTGTCGGGTAGCTGTTCTTGACAGACATAGTCTTCTTTAGCCACTATTTCCAACAGGCTTTTGTGTTATGATTCATGTGACTCAGATCCGGGATTTTGAATATAGTCCAGAAGCACAAGAAAGTCGAAAGACAGAGTTGGAAAAATTGATGCAAGATCAGGAAACCATGAGAAGCTCTCTTTTGCAATGGTGCTATGCCAGTTATGGGGAGGTAACATTTTTTTTTTTCCTTTTCAGCTAATGCTGAACAGAACACGCAGATGTTGCAACTGTGATTAAACAATTGATGTGGCTAGCTTATGTTAAAATTCAAGGATGTGTGGCAAAGATCGACATTCCTATGAATTCATTCTCAAGTGATAATATCCTATCCCATCAATATGATGGATTGAGCAAAACTTTGCACATGCCTCTAAAATGGTAGCCATATCTATTAGTCTTCAAAGAAAGCAATTATGGGGTCCGAGGCTCAGCAAATGTACAGTTTTCTTAGGCTTCCTGTTCCACAAATGTGGAGCCCATAATTTGGTGATCCAGATCATTTATCTGATGGGCCCATTATGGATGGAGTGGAATGAAGACTTCCCAGATTGGAATGTCTAGAGCTTGCTTGTTATATGGGATCCGACGCATCCAGCGGAGCGAAGCAGCATTCCATTCTTTTCAGCGGCATTGTTCCGCATTGGTGGCAAGTGGAGTGCCACAATCGCATTCATCATTTTTGATCTACATAAGCCAAAGCCCATAGCACTGGTGATGTCTCCAGCGTAAATGTGAGGATGTGTAGCTGATGTAGGATCTTGTGTAACATGATTTGATTTTGCAAGCGGTTCCTAATCTTTCAATCTTTGTTCTTTCCTGTTGAACGTGGATCCCCCCAAAAAATAAAATAAATAAATAAATCAATTCGTGGGCCACCAAGCAAAGGATAGGAGCTTCTTCAAATGTGGAGAATTTCCCATCTGTGGAGGCCTGGAGGGTTGCTGGTGTGTGCTTGATTGGCAATAGAAAGGTCCAAGCCTCCAAAACACCTGTTCTATAGTAAAGGTGATGCAGGTTCGAAGGACTAGGGCTGAAATATTAGTTTTTAGGGGCTTTCTAACCATCGCTATTGGTCCCTATGTGGGTCCCCATGTATGTCTTATGTAGGGATTTGGTTAAGGCTATTTTCCCTTTATTTGGAAACCCAGGTATTATTATTAGGGTTGCGATGAATTTAACTGAAGAGCTAGGGTTTAGTTTAGGTTCTAGGGTTAGTATAGACTGTAGAATCCTTTTTCATATGTAAGGGGAAGAACCGTTGCTTTTTTTTTTTTCCTTCTTTTCTTTCTTCTTCTTCTTCCTCCTTTGTAGATGTTTTGGAGATAGAACTCAGGGAAGGTTTGGAACTTTTGGGCTTGTAGAACCTCAATTTCTTAAGTTGAAGGTTCTTGTCTCCTTTTGTTAGTGCTTGCGAGTGCATCTGGTACAATTTAAACAGTTTTTCTAGTTATTGGAATTTTACAGTGATTGCTGCAATTTTTTATTCCTGAAACAGTGAATCCTTCCCAATTCCCTGGATTACTCATCTAGTTGCCGGAGATCAATTTCTAACTGCTAGAAATTGAACCCCACTTGCTGGAAAATTTGAATTGTTGTTGGATTCTTAGTTTGAAATTTGAGCCCTCGTTCCATTGGATATTTTGCAAATACTTCATATTTTGTGAGGGAAATTGCAGGGGGCCACTCCATGCCATTGGAATTGTGCATCAAAAGTGCTTGCCAGACCTTAATATTTTTTGTCCAAGAATGAGAAATGATGCAGCATTATGTGTTCCACCCAATCACATTTAGTCATGGGATCTATCATCTATTTCTTCAAAAAAGAGGCATGCTATAATACCCACGACCATACCTGCAATAGTAACATACTAAATGTTGCTAGAGTGAAAGATGGAGGGTAGGAGATGGTGAGGCAACACCGTAAAAAAGGTTAAAATGAGCTTAGTCGTCGTGATTCCTTTCTTTCTGGATTTCGATGAGCCGATGATCTAGTTGAAGTGCTCAGGAAGTTCGGCTCCATTGCAGATGTGTTCATACCTAGAGAGAGGGGAACTAAGAGGAGTAGAGGGTTTGCATTCGCTCACTTTGGGGACAAGGATGAAGCCTGGAACACAAGTGATGGATGGGAGGCTACTTGGAGGCAGATAATCAAGGTCCGCGATGCCAAAAGACTGGAATATGAAGAGGAAGAGGGCCACAAGCAGTATGGGTTGAGAAAAAGCGGTAGAAGGTTAGGGAAGGTTAGGGAAGGGAAGCAGAGGAAGTGTCAAGAACTAGAAAGGATAAGAAGCTGTGGTTCATGCTATGAAATTTTGGTTTGTAATCCTCGACATAGTGAGCATGAGTCTAAGGGGCTGTTTGATTTTTAAGCTTCCCAATAAATACATGTAAAAAAAGTAATTATTACTAAGTTCACCTGTTTGAAATCGGCAAAGGAATTACATCTCGAAAATTGGTCCAAAACTCATATTTTTTCTGATTTAAACTTGTGGGACCCATCGTGATGTATGTTACTTATCCACACCATCCATCCTTTGTAACGGCACATTTAGGGTATAAGTCCAAAAATGAGGAAAATCCCAAGTTCGAGTGGGCCACACCTTAAGAAACAATGATCGTAAAGACGTGAACCGTTGAAAGCTATTTTCTCCCTAGGGCCCACATTGATGTTTATTTGTCATTCAACCTGTTCATAAGGTCACATAGTCATAGATAAAGGGAAAACAAAAATATCAGTTTGATCCAAAACTTCTAAGGGCCTCAAAAAGCTTTCAATGGTAGGAGCTCAATTCCCATTATTTCCTATGGTGTGGTCCCCTTGAGCCTTAGATCTGCCTCATTTTTTGGCTCATGCCCTAAAATGAGCTGACTAAAGGGATGAATGGTGTGGATAATAAGCTTATATCATGGCCAGCCCCACAAAAGCAACGTGTGTTAGTCTCGGGTAATGTGAGGTGCTATAAATGAAGGTGGTTGTCAACATCACCTCGAAAATGCAGCAGTAAATACTAAGTTAAATAATTATTACTCATTTACCATGAATTACCACTGTCATTGGAAAATCAAGCAGCTCCCAAGGGGTGATTTTCAAGAATGTTATAGTTGAGATAAGATTTGAAGGTCTTACATACTCCCTAGTAGCTAGGGTAGCTTGTGGAGATGTGTTGATTGTGAAGATTATGGAGATCAAAAGGAAATCTCCTTTTGTAGTCTCAAAGATCTCGGTGGTAAGGTTGTTTCTTAGTCATTCCTCTTATCTTTTGAATCTAGGAATGGCATGGAAACATTAGGGTGCTGCATTACTTGCTCAGGGTGGATTGGTGGCGGTTGTTAGAGATGGTGACTAACAAAAGCAGTTAGGATTTACGAGATCCTAGTACATGCATGGGACACTAAGGTGTTGAAAATTTTTTGGTCCCGATTTGGTGAGGCACTAGAGATTGATAGCCGAACAGAGCGGTTAATTTTTATGTTTGCTAAGGGTAGAGGTGGTGCATGGTGATAGACCTTGAAGTTGATGGTCCATCATTCCCAGTCACAACTTTAGAGCCTCCGACGGTTATCAAAACTGACAATGTTTGTCACGGGGAACGATGTAGGGGATCAAAGACATGTAAACTAGGTAATCAACAAGGTGGTGTGGATGGGTGGTGGAGGTGATTTTTTGGGAAAGCTAGAGGCTGTAGGGAGAGCATACGTGACTCGTAGATTCCATATCAAGTTGACACCAATTACTTGAGAATTCTATAGCAAATAGATTATCTCTGCAATAGCTACACCCTAGTGGGGATGGGTTTTTTAGCTGTTTCCATCGATAAGGAGACAATGAGATTGACAAGGGAAGGTTGCATGCAATTTTGGGGGGGGGGTGGTTTGGGGGGCTCGGTTTGGGGTTGGTTGTTCTCAAGTCTAACCCTTCTAATAGGCTGGTCCCACTATGAGGATCATCTAGTTTAGAAATCATCCTACCTACTCACCAGGTGGGTCTCACCATGTAAAACAATTTCTTGCCATTAGTAAATAGCAAAAAAGAAGTGTGGTGCACTTGATGGGTAAATATTTTTGATTTTTTTTTTTTTTTTAAAACAAGGTATTCCTCATGATAAGGCCAACGTATTGGACGGTTGGATGTCACACACACATGAGAGGTTGGATGGTTATTTGCTAGGTGGACCATAACCAATATTTTAAATAACGTCTGCAGTGTAGCTATGACGCTACGTAGCACTAGCAAGTAGCATAAATCTCCTATAGGCCGTAGCATGCGTTATAGGGGTCGTAGTGTATGTAGCGTACGCATAACATATGTAGCATATGTAGCGTCGTAGCATACTCTACATTTAAAAAAAAATGATAATCATATTTGTGTTTTGTACTTAATACCTCAACCTGTGGGATTTTAATTTCTTTTCATAATTGTGACCAATGTTTTTAAGTATTGATGATATCAGCCGATATATCCCACGATATATCTCCTATCCCACCTGTGCGATAGGAAACCCACACGTAGTGGGATATATCCCATATGTTCAATCCAGTGAACATTTTCGATTTTTGATCCTTTTTTTTTTTTTTCTACAAATCATGTTAAGGTAGTGTCAAATTGTTACAAATCCATAATTTTTCATGTTTTCCATGAAAAGTCATTTATTGGGAGCTTCAATTTCGAGAATTGGAGGAGATGGGTGAGTTGTGGAAAATTGAAAAAAAATAAAAAATTTCCAATTTCTTGCAAATTGGTTACAATCTGTGTTCAAACATAAAATCAAACATGTATGTAACCTGATCTAGTGATTCTTTTTTTTTTTTTTGGAATGTATTGCTTGTCTCCACGTCTTCTTACATTTATAAATTATTGAATAGACTTTGAATATACTTGCATCAACTCGATTAGACATCGCATAGATTACGATCCCATACAAAGAAAACCTATTATGTGCACTTGTTTTGTGTAATGTTTTGATTTATAAGTGTGTATTGATGTCTTTTTTAACAATCACTGAAGTTCCATTAAAAATCTCAACCAATTTCCCAATGTTTTCCCCATGTTTCCAACAACAACGATACATTACGCTATACAATTGATACGTCCCATGTGATAACAAATACGTATTCGTATCCCAAGGGTGCGATATGTAACGTGATACCGATATTTCGAACACTGGTTGTGACTTGTGGTTTCAATTAGACATTATTAATTAAAGTGGTTTGCTTAGAAAGTTGTTGATGTGATAATGATTTGGTTTGGTTTATATATATGGATTGGCTTTTGATAAATGATAATTAATAACTCGTTTGAATATGCTTGTACTTGAAATAATGAATCATCTTTTAGTCATTTTTATTTTTTATTTTTTTCTTACTATTTATCATATTTTTTCTATTTTTAATTTTAAAATTAGAACTATCATGTAGCTTACGCTTCACTCTATGCTACTTGTGCTAACACACATGGGAAATGGTACTATGAGGTTGAACTCATGGGAGCTTCCCATGAGGTTGAGCTCTGTGGGCCCCACTGTGATGTGTGATGGACATCCAAGCCATGTATTTGGTAGGTCCCCTCTAGGTTATGGGATGCGGTAAAAAATCAGCCGTATGTGGAACTTAGGTGGGCCACACTATTTGAAATCATGGAAATTCATACTTAAAACATCTAAAAGCACTTGGTGGGGCCCACCTAAGTTTTGGAATGGCTTGAAATTTAGTGTGATCCCTCATCCAAGTGGGACACACAATGGATGGGTTGGATGTTTAAGCCGCATCTCACTAGACCCTATGTACAGTCAGGAAGGTTTCAATGGGTTGACATCCACTCTCAATTGTTGTCTGTGGTGTGGCCTACCTGAGCCATGGACTGGCCTGATTTTTAGGTCTATGTCTCAACGTGGAAGGGTAAATCCAATGTTTTAAGTAGTGTGTAGCGTATAGCGTAGCGTTTGACCCTCTATAGTGTGTAGCCTAAGCTACACAATCCTTAATATTTTTTAATTAAAATAATAGAAAATATGATAAAATTTACAAAATGCATAATTTATATGAGTTCTTGACTATGAATTTGGATCTTCAACCACTTATTTCCATGCAAAATCTCTCTCTCTCTCTCTCTCTCTCTCTCTCTCTCTCTCTCTCTCTCTCTCTCTCTCTCTCTGCCTTTAGACATCTCTAAGTGTGACTTATTTATTGAAACATCACAAATTCATTATATAGACCATAATTTGGATAGTCTGGATTGATCTGAGTGCTCTATCCACGATATGGACCACAATTTGGATGGTCCATATTAGTTTAATGTAGTCCCATGTGTGATAGGTATAAGTCATCACCATTTTAAAATAGGTGTTAAACATAGAAAAAACACTTAAAAAATAAAAAAAGAGATTTCAGGTAGCTTACGTTGTCTACGCTACACACTACGCTACGCTACATGCTCCGTAGCTTATGCTACATACCTTGTAGCTTATGCTACCAGAGAGTTACACTACTTGCATACGCTACGTAGCGTTTTTGCTACACTACAACGCTACCGAAAACACTGGGTGCATCTGATTGATGGGATGGATGTCCGTCACACATCATGGTGGGGCCCACAGAGCTCGACATCATGGGAAGTTCCCATGAGGTCGACCTCATAGTACATTTTCCCTACACACAGACACACATACATATATAAAGACTCTTATTAAAAAAATGGTGAATAGTGAATGAACATTACTATTTTTTATTTTTTATTTAGTAATCAAGAACATTGATTCGTTGGGGTATGATGCTCATGCTTAGGTGTGCACTTCATTTAATCTATCCTGCACCATTAATTGTCAATCAACAGACTGCAAATTGAAAGGTTATCGGTCAGATTCTTGGGACATGCTCCATCATGGTGAGGCCCAATGAATCAATGTTCTGGATTACTAAACTATGGGCTACACTACTACAAACTGAAAACCGAGTAACTGTCAATGTACTAGGATTGAGAATCCGATAATTCCTCGCTCAAAAATACAATAGTTGTGGTTAAGGTACTTGAGAAAATAAGCCATATGGTCCAATCAGATACATCTCTACCTCTAAATGAGATTCCTACCTCTTGTTTAAATTTTATTTGGCTAGGTAACCTTATGTCAAAGTTATGTTTCGAAAGCCCTTTTTTCTGTGTGCAGGTTTTCAGCTCCTGGATGCACTTTTGTGCTGTACGTGTCTTTGTGGAGAGCATTCTGAGATACGGCTTGCCGCCATCATTCTTGGTAAGAAAACTCCTCATACATGATGCCCTTTCTTAAATTCGAGAAATTATAGGGTTCTGATGCATTATCACATGAACAACTGATGGTCCTAGTATTTACAAATGGGGCACATGTTTAGTTTATCCAAACGATTGACCTGATAAGACCCACCCTTGATTGTGGTTGCCCCAACATTTTTCAGCTCGGAAGATCCTAGTCTAATCTTTGGTTTTATTCATGCTATATATATTTATATGGTTTTGCTAACATCCCCACCTTCACGGGGATGCTAGCAATGTCCCAAACCTTTTTAAACGGCACACAGGGTGATCTATTGTCGATCCAAACCGTTCATTCATTTATACAACTAAGAGCAAGCCATGGTGCAAAAATCATGCCAATTGGGTGATCCTAAGCTTCTGATCAATAGCATTAAAATGGACAGTCAAGATTGACTGGAGAAACAAAAGACGTCCAATCATCATCTTGAAAAATCTAGTATATAGATCCCACCTTATGGGCTGTTAGTTTTTCCATTTCCACACGTAAATGGTGGTAAATGAGTCTTGATGATTTCCACTGCTGTTTGTTTGAGAAGGAATTAGCTGCATATTTAGGCCTCGATTTTCGAGATCTCCTTTTTTAAATGCGATTGAGATTGAGCAACAACAATCTGTGGGTCCCACCATGATGTATGTGCCTGGTCCACGCCATCCATCTGTCTTGTCAGCTCATTTTAGGGCACGAGTCCAAAAATGAGGCAGTATTAGAAAGCTCAAGTGGACCACACCACAAGAAACAGGGTGGATAATGATGTCCATCCATCTTGTCAGCTCATTTTAGGGCATGAGCCCAAAAATGACCCAGTTTAGAAGTTCAAGTGGACCACGCCACAGGAAACAATGTGGATAATGACGTCCACAGTTGAAAGTTGAAAACTTCCTAGGGTCCACAGTAATGTATAGCAGTCATCCAACCTGTTCATAAGGTTCGATGGACGTGGATGAAGGGAGAACAAAAATATCCGCTTCATCCAAAACTTCTTGGCCCCTAATTAGCTACGGATGGCAGGCGTTCAATTCCTTTTGTTTCAAGTGGTGTGGTCCACTTGTGCTTTGGATCCTTCTCATTTTTTGGGCTAATGCCCTTAAATGAGCTGCCAAAACGGATGGACAGCATGGATCAGACATACATCATGGTAGGCCCCTCAGATTTTAGTTTTTCTTCCTCGGTATTAACGTCAAAACCTATTAGCTGTCAAGCCATAGTGGCAGCCGGCATGAATTGCTTTTGTAAATAATAAATATTTATTTACTACCTTTTACAAGGTGAAATGGAAAATCAAACAGCCCCTATAATTCTTATGATTCTATAGGCATACTATAAAATTTCCCTTTCAGTTTGAGTGGTACACAGCAATCACATAAAACTGCAAGGCACAACTCCATTTCTTCCACCCCTGTTGGATTCTATGGGCAATGTCCTTCTCAATCTCTCCACTCTCATGAATTATTGACCCAATATATCGAAAGTGGTCATTTTGGGGAACTTCTTGGTCAGCCATCATAACTAATTCCTCTCATGTTATTGTGCATCATCCCTATAATTTTTCCTCTAGTTTTTATCTGGTTTTAATCTACCTATGATTTCTCCTTTGATTCTTATATGGCTGAACCTACACACGTCCATTTTTCTGAGAAATTACAATATTTGGCTGGTACATGTCAACTCTGCTATTACAAAAGAAAAAAAAGGGGTATCTTTAAATGTCGAGAATAGTATTTTATGTTGTTCCACAATCTAATATATAACCTACAAATTGTGCTAGTAGAAAGCCATTATTCTGCTCTTAAGGAGAAACATCTTTTTTTTTTTTTTTTTTTTTTACTTGTACACCATTTCTATAGTTTCTATGTATGTTTACCAGTCTAGGTAATCTTACAATGCATGATGTGATAGTACTTACCTTTTATTTACAAACCTCAATTTTCTATTTTAGGGAATCGAAACAATATGTTTTTTTTTTGGTACCATTTCAATTCCCAAAATGCAAAATGGATGTGGATGTAAATAATAGCTCCCAATTTAAAATTTTAATATGCCACTCAATATTATCGAGGGCATAGGGTGAGTGGTTGGAGATGACCAAGGCAGAATCATGTTGGTCTTCTCTGGTCCTCCTCTCCATGTAGGCGATTCCAGTCACGTGGAGTTGGAAGCTATGAAGATCGGTCTGAATCTTATCAAAGAGGAGAAATTTTCTCCAAGGAACCGTTTCTCATGATAACCCGTGATAACCCTTTGAGAGCTCATCCCACATGATGTGTCACAACATCCAATCCGTCCACCAGATTCGTCACCTCATGAAACCCCAAGTGCCTGGAAATTAGCCCGGTCCATAAATCTGCAAGTTCAGGTAATTTTACATGCTTCCATGAGCTAACATTTATATGTAATGGTTACTTGCATGTTGCACCCACCCTCTTTGATTTGCAAACACACATTTTCTCATTTTGGGAATTGAAACAATAAATATTTGTACGATTTCGATTCCCAAAATGAAAAATGGGCGTGGATGTAAATAGTAGCTCCAATTTAAAATTTTAATGTCCTTCAATGTTATCATCGATGGCATGTGGGGAGTGGTTAGAGATGACCAAGGCAGAATCAGTTGTCTTCTCTGGTCCTCTCTATGCAGGTGACTCTAATTAAGCGGAGTTGGAAGCCATGAACACCAGGGTTTGAATCTTAACAAAGAGTGGGTGACCTGAGGGTCACCATCGAGGGCAACTCAAAGAGTACTAGTGCTTGGGTTTCTGGGTGTAAACTGGATCCCTGAGAGCGTCAATTCCTTGTAAATGAAATCAAAGGATTGATGTCTTCTTTTTCGCTTTCTTTCTACCATGTATCTAGAGAAGCCAATGTCCTTGCTGACTATTTGGTTAAAAGAGGCTGGGACTACGCTAGGATGATTTGTAGGCATGCCAAAAGTGTTTCTTGTGTTAACTGAGCGCTATTAAGGAGAAAAATGCATCAGATCCACCCTGTCCATCAGGTTCGCCATCACATTTTCACCATGGATGCTGAAAATCAGTCAAATTAAATACTTAGGTGGGCCACGCCATAAGGAATAGTGTAAAGTCATTCATTCCAAATCGTCAACAGGAGCAAAATATGTTGCGCCCCCCAGGCGGTCCTAAGAGTCAAAGGGCGCCTCAGTTGAAGTCTCACCACATCATAGATGTTAAGGAGTTTGAGAGAGAGACTAAGGTGGGGACTATGGTGTACGGCCTACTGGCTAGGGAGAGTATACTTAAGGTTGCTATAGGGATACCCTATGAGGCTCGTCCGGTCCTAAAGGAGTTTCGAGATGTCTTCCCTGAGGACCTTCCAAACGAGCTTCCACCGATGCTAGACATTCAGCAGGCGATAGATCTTGTCCCAGGGGCGATCTTACCAAACCTCCCTCACTACATAATGAACCCCACCGAGCATGCCGAGTTGAAGAGGCAGGTGGATGAATTGCTTAAAAAGGGATTCATTTGTGAGAGTCTGAGCCTGTGCGCCGTGCTCGCGCTTCTTAAGCTCAAGAAAGACGACACGTCATGTGTGTTGATGTAGAGCCATAAACAAGATCACTGTCAAGTATCGGTTTCCCATCTCGAGGCTTGATGACATGCTTGACATGATGGTCACCTCTACTATCTTTTCGAAAATTGACCTCAAGAGTGGTTATCATCAAATTCGTGTTCGCTCGAGAGATGAATGAAAAACTGCCTTCAAGATGAAGGACGGGTTGTACGAGTGGCTGGTTATACCCTTCGGGTTAACCAATGCCCCAAGTACATTTATGAGGGTGATGACCCAGGTGCTGCGACCCTTTATGGGCAAGTTTTTAGTTGTGTACTTTGATGATATCCTCATCTATAGTACGTCCCCTAGCTAGCACATCGAGCACTCGAGGTAGGTCTGCAACGCCTTGCGCGCAGAAAAGCTCTATGTGAACCTCAAGAAGTATTTTTTCTTGACCTCCCATGTTATCTTCCTGGGGTTCGTTGTATTGTCAGAGGGTATGCCTACAGACCCTGAGAAAGTCAAGGCCATTGTCAATTGGCCTGAGCCGCATACCATACACGACGTGTGAAGCTTTCACGGCCTAGCTACATTCTATTGGCGGTTCATCTGTGGATTTAGCTTGATTATGACTCCCATCACAAATTGCATACGAAAAGGGGAGTTTCAATGGACTAAAGCCGCGGCACAAACTTTCTTGGAAATTAAAAAGAAGATGACGGAAGCACCAGTCATGCGTCTACCTGACTTTACCAAAGCCTCTGAGGTAGCGTGTGATGCATCAGGAATTGCCATAGGTGGAGTGTTAAGCGAAGAGGGACGTTTTGTGGCCTTTTTCAATGAGAAGCTGAATGAGGCTAAACAACGCTACTCCACTTATGACAAGGAGTTCTATGCGGTTGTGCAATCATCGCGCCATTGGTGACATTATTTATTACCGCAAGAATTCATCTTGTTCTTTGATCATGAGGCCTTGAAATATTTGAGCTCTCAAAATAAGTTGAGCCCTAGGCATGCCAAGTAGGCACAATTTCTTCAAGAGTATACGTTTGTGCTTAAGCACAAGGCTGGAAAAGAGAATAAAGTTGCCGACGCGCTTAGTCGTCGTATCATGACGCTGCGGTCTATGAGCATTAAAGTTACAGGCTTTGAGCAACTCAAGGGTGAGTACTCAAACTGTCCTGGTCATTGTCTAGTGACCTGCCCTTGAGGAGTGCGGAGTTCGTCCTTACAGATGGATATCTTTTAAGAGGGGACAACCACGCACATCCCTCTGCGATTTTCTAGTTTGGGAGCTGCATGCTAGAGGGATGACAAGTCATTTTGGTCGAGATAAAACAATTGCCCTTGTGTCTGATCGTTTCTATTGGCCTAATCTCCAGTGAGATGTGGCTAAGATTGTAGGGCAGTGTCGGACATGCCAACTGGCAAAGCAGAGGAAGTAAAATACAGGTTTATATACTCCTTTGCTAGTTCCACATGCCCCGTGGCAAGATGTTAGTATGGACTTCGTGCTTGGGCGTCCCAAGACTATTTGTAAGCACGACTCCATACTCGTGGTTGTTGATCGATTTTCTAAGATGATCCATTTTCTACCTTGTTATAAGACCTTAGATGGCTCTCACGTCGCTAAGTTATTCTTTCAGGAGGTTGTGCGACTCCATGGAGTACCTAGATCCATTGTGTCAGACAGAGATACTAGGTTCACTAGTTATTTTTGGAACTCTTTGACATCTTTTGGGTATGAGGCTCCAGTTTTCTTCAGCATATCATCCCCAGTCAGATGGTCAAACAGAGATAGTGAACCGTAGCCTAGGGAATTTGTTAAGATGTCTGGTTGGAGACCACCATAAGACCCGGGACACTGTTCTTCCCACAACAGAGTTCGTGTATAATTCTTCAGTGAACAGGTCCACAAGAATGAGCCCGTTTGAAATTGTTTTGGGTCTTAGACCTCGAGCCCCTATAGATTTAATCCCCATGGCTACCCCACATCGTCCGTCAGAGTTAGGAGAGTCCTTCGCCCAGCATATACATGCATTGCATAGTGAGATTAGGCGGAAGATTAATTCAAGTAATGGACATTATAAACTTTCTGCTGACACTCACAGGAGATTTAAGGAATTTCAACCGGAGATAACGTCATGGTTCATATTAGGTTTGATCGGTTTCCACCTGGATCTGTGAAAAAGCTTTATGCCTGTAGCATAGGCCCACATAAAATTGTGAAAGGTTGAGGTCTAATGCTTATGTTGTTGATATCCCTACTACCATGGGCATCAGTTCTACATTTAATGTGGAAGATCTAGTTCCCTTTCATAAGCCATTACCTCTATCAATTGGTTCCCCTGTTTCTTCCCAGACCCCCCCTATATATGGACCTTGGCCATAGCCTGATCTTCCTGTACCCATCTTACCTTCTCTTCCACTTGCACGGAAAAGAGACGAGATCGAGGAAATTTTGGACTCCGAGGAGGTTTTCACTCGCTTCGGGGGTTTCCAGAATTTCCTAGTCAAATGGAGGAACAGACCCATGACAGATAACTATTGGATCACAGACGTAGAGCTGCAGTGCATCGACCCCGATTTGCTCGAGAGATGCAGGAGTTTACTTTCGCCAGTGGCGAATTCTTTCTACCTGGGGAGAATTGATGCGGACATTAGTGGTGCGCCCTTTAGAGTGTACCAGAGAAGGAGGCATCGCCGACAGAGTACCAGAGCGGAGGAGTTGATGTGGATGGACGACGGGTCCATTGGACCCACTTTTTGACTCACGAGTGTAGGAGCGGCATGACCGCACTCCGACCATAGATCCATGGGTCGGATTTCACACTCTACGACACGGGTGTTCACCTCGACTATAGATCTATGGGTCGGATTTCACACCCTACCACATGGGTGTTTTAGTTTTGGACTGGTTTGTTATTTTTCTTATTTCAGGGGCTTTATTGCAACGTTATTTATTTTTCGTCTTTTTGTTATTTTTCTTGTTTTCAGGGGCTTTAGTGCACTTTTACTTTTTCCATAGCTTATATATACGTTGTGAGAAACCCTATTTTCATTATTATTGAATGAATAAGAATTCGTCTATTTTCTTCTTCTTTATTTAAGAGATTAGGGTTTCAGGATTAGCCCTTGGGTGTTGAGGATTTCATCCCGATTTCGGGTTTCCCTCTTTCTAAGATCTTTGAGGTGCAGGAAAAGGTAAGAATCATCATCTTCATTTTCTTTTGACGACAAAAGGACCCATACCTTCTTCATCTCGAACCCCTCATCCTTTACCCATTTCGAATGGAAAAGAGGGATGGTTAATCAGTAGAATTAGATCCAAGCTTACTCGTGGACTGACTTATGCTAGATCTGGGATATCCTCGTATCCCAAGGTCCTCCCTTTTTACTGTTTACGTGATCTTATGCTAAGGGGAATGATCCTGACGGAATAACCTCATCTTTGTGTTGAGATTTACCTAATCCATTTGATTGGAAACAGTTAGTTAATTGATGTATTTATTTGAATATTCTTTAACCTGATTATACATGCATCTAGGGTTTAGGTCATCACATGTCCCTGTATCAAAACCTCTCAGTTCATGTGGTCTGGCCCACGTGAGTCTTGGAATGTGCTGTTTTTCGGGGAATATGTTTATCATGGTGTGGTAGGTCAGATGAGTGGATTGGATGCCATGTGTACGCCACGTTGGACCCCATGCAAAATTTTGACTATTTTAATGGTGGGACTTCCCATCTCAATTGTTTTCAGTGGTGTAGCCCACTCGGGTGTTTATTTGGCTTGATTTTTGACCCCCAATACAAATACATGGTGGCGCACCTGATGGATGGGGTGGATCTCATTAACATGAAGTTGTTCCATCCACATCAGTGAAAGTAACACCCTTTCTATACGGAAGTCACGCCAGCATTTTTAAAGGAGGCTGTGTGAGGGAATCGTTGGAGAGACTCTTTATCCCTTAATGGATATGGCCCTCCCTCTCTTCTTTTAATGAAGTCTCTTTACTTTTTATATCTGTAAGAAGAATATGAAGAAGTTGAATCTCATCATATACCTGTACAGTCATGTCAGCATGTTGGATTTTTCAGGTTGCCATATCTGACACCTCAGATTAAGTAATCTAGCTTTTTTCTTTATACTAACCGAGTATTGATTGGGAATTTGATTTCAGGCAGCAGTATTGGCTCCATCTGTGAAAAGTGAGAAGAAAGTGCGCTCGATCTTGGAAAGCTTCTGTAACAATGGAACTAGGTGAAATTATCATTTTTGCTTCTCAACCATGAATTATAGTGTCTGACAGGAAGGTTTTCATGCATGTGGGGCCCATGTTTTTCGGTTTTCCAAACCATTGATCTGATGGGACCTACTGTTGGTAGGGAATTCTCGTCTCAGATTCGTAGTAGATCGTAGCCTGTTGATATGGCCTGTTTTTCCCCTTTTCTAATATGAACTGTCCAGATGTGGGCCACCATATTGAATGCCTGGAATCTTCCATTCTGGAAGATTTCAATAGCATTTCCCATCCAATGCTTGGTCCATCAAGTTTAGGGTTTTGGATCACTGAACCTTAAGAATCACATGTACGGATTACGTTTCTCGATGAGCAGGACCCCGTTATTTCTCAGCCACTATTATTGCTTATCCTCTTAACCTTTAACAAGGAATCCTGTTGCCTCAACCATGATACCAGTGTCATGATGTGCCAAGTCTGTACAAGTATGACCCCCCTGTTTAGTGATCATACCATTGATCTAATTGTCCCACTGTAGATGGGGGATGCTTCACAATCTTCTTGTCGGAAGATCCTAGCCCTTCGATCAGTGCCCATTAAGAAAGAAATACTGCACAGATTGCCATGGACTTTTTTTTTTTTTTTTTATATTGAAAGTTACAGATTGCCATAGACCAGTGGTTGGATATCCAGGATCCCCTGATCTGGAAGATTCAATGGTCTGGATCACCAAACCAGGCGTCTCACTTTTAAAGTTGTACCATGTTTGCGGCATGGATGCATCTGGAAGTTATTCATGCCCTTATTCATGTGAAGCGTCTAATTAATCCATCAAGTGGGCCCCATTGTATAGATGCCCTGGCAAAAATTTGGCTGGTCAGTTATCAGTTGGAACTAGTTATACAAGATAAAAAAGCTAACTTCTCTTGGATTGGAGTAATTAGAATACCTGGGTATTCGAGTACCCACTACCCTCATGATTCCAATGTTTGGAATATGATGGGTATTGAAAATCCCGACAATTTAAATGCCTACGAGGTATTGCAATGCCCAACAAATGGGCATTTTTGATTTCGAAAAAAATGCTGGAATTTCACTCCAATACCCACCAAGGATTCCCCAAATCCTGCCTTAAGGTCATTGGACCAAAGCTCTCTCTCTTTTTTTTTTTTTGGTTTGTTTGTTTGTTTTGTTTTGTTTTGTTTTTTTGTTTTCAGAGGGATGGGCAATGAAAGGAGTAGGGCAGACATGATGGAGGATTTAAATCATTGATGGCACCATTGTATTATGGTCAATATGGAGTATGAACCATACATTTTCCTTGCGATTGATAGGAAGGCTAGGATCAGTCATCCAAGTGATTTTTTTTGAGGAAGGGACAATCAAAGGTGAGGCAAAAAAAGAAAAGAAAAGAAAAGAAAAGAAAAGAAAAGAAAAGGCGACACACATGATGGATCTCTAGATCAATTATCAAACCATTTTTAGCATGATTGATATGGATCGTTCATTTTCGTAGGTGTTGCTTGCAGGTTACGATCTTCTGACCGAAGTGATTTTTGAGAGGGATGGGCAATCAAGGGTGGAGTTCACATGGTCGATGTCATAGATCAATGGTCTACATGGTTGGTGTCATAGATCAGTGGTCTATATGGTCGGTGTCATAGATCAATTATTGAACCATTTTTAGTATGATTGATATGGACCATTGATTTTCCTAGGTGTTACTTCTAGGTTACGATCATCCGAATGAATTGATTTTTGAGAAAGATGGACAAACAAGGGTGGGGTCTACATGGTCGGTGGCATAGATCAGTGGTAAACAACATTTGTAGTATGGTCAATATGGACCGCCAGTTTTCATAGGCATTGATTGGAGGATTAAGATCATTCAACCAAAATGGTTTTCTGAGAGGGGTGGGCAATTAATGTTGGTACCCAAATGATGGATGGTCTAGATCAATGATCATACCATTTTTAGTAGGATCAATGTGTCCATTCATTTTCCTAGGCATTAATTGGAACTTATGATCATCCAGTCAAAGCGATTTTTCGAAAAGGATGGGCAATCAAGATTGGGACCCACATGATTGGTGTGATTAATATGGGTGTCCATTTCACTAACCATTGCATGGGCAGTTAGGATTTTCCAGTACTAGTGTTTTTTTTTTTTTTTTAATTTTTTTAATTTTTTTTTTAATTTTTAAAATTTTTTAAAATTAAAAATTTTAAACAGGATGTGCGATCGAGGGTGAGAACCACATGTTAGCCTCGATCAATATGATCAGACCATAGCATGATCAGTATAGGCTGTTCATTTCTGTTACCATTATGGATCACACGTGTAAGCAACATCCAATCCATTCATCAATTTGATCTCCTGATATACAGTCGATATTGAGAGTTATAGTTGATTAGGTGATAGAGTGGGCTACACTTGTTCGTTTAAGTAGGATGCTTTTTTAATACATAAACAGTACACCACACGATTCCCAACTCGTGAGCCAACCAAACACAGGCATTATAATTTCTGGGAATCACATGCCCTATTACAGGAAGTTGCTTAAACAGAAATTATAATTGCCAATAGTTAAACTACCTAGGCATTGCAATACCTGGCAATTGAAATATCTGCCCCATCCAAATGCCCCATTCTCGCAACCCCTACAAGAATTTGGTTCTGCTGATCATTTGTTTCGTACAATGGCCCACCCCGTGTGTGGACTGGCCTGATTTTTGGTCCAGCTCATCTACAGTGTGGTTCCCCTGATGGTGGATTGGATGCTTCATGCATGTGCCACACTGGCACATGGATGCATGCATGGGGAGTGTACAGCACATTAGTGAAACCTGCAATGTACTAATGCAGAGTAGTCATTTGTCAGCAGGTAGATGAAATCCTTGATCTTTTAGAATTCACATTCGACTGTTTGTGCTGCAAGGATTGAATATTGACTGTTTGTATTGTGAGGATTGAATCTGTGTTATGCATTGCAGCACGTACTGGAAATCTGAGGATGAAGTTGCAATGCCCGGTCTTGGTGGGGAAGCTGATACTTATCCATACATCGCCTTCACAATCAACCTCATCTGATCTGAATCAAAATCCCAGCTCGATCTGTTTATTTCGTGAGTTCGATGATTTACTCTTATCCTGCAATAATACGATGAATGGGATTAGAAAACTGTCTGTACACTGTATATTAGTATACTCTATACCCGATTCTTTTGTAGTTCATCTCTATATGTATCTTGGACTATCTCAATCTGTCCGATGATTTTGATTGGAGTAACTGTTTATTCTAAAAAAAAATCTTATGATCCTTAAATCCGAGGGACAGGCCGGTCCCATTTTTCTGTGATCTGATGGGGGACTTGGCCATGGCTGGAAGATGTCCCCAAAACCCTCTGGTTTTCAGCTTTGCTGCAAATGGGTTCCATTTGGCTGAGATTGATCTGCAGTTGATGAACCACCCATGGGCTGCACTGGGGCTTTGTGGCGGACGCGACGGGTAGTACCTCTCTCTCTCTCTCTCTCTCTCTCTCTCTCTCAAAAGTCAATTATATAGCATATTTGTGAAATGAGTAATGATAACTAGCCAGGAGAGATTGAACAGGTGATTTGTGGCACACAAGCCAACTTCGCACACCTGTATAAGTGGGTTAAGTGTGACTGTGAACGTGCTCTGGAGCATTAATCAGGGTGGAACTGCTAGTCAGGTGGGAATGGGATAGGCTAGTAGGAGGAAAATGGATGGTTGGTAGAAAATCACCAATGACCGATATTTAACATGCGTGTGGCCCACCTGGTTTTGGTCCAGCCTGGATATTGCGACAGCATGTTCACATAGAGCCCCACCTCGTACATGGCCCCATTCTCGCATGTGTGCCCCAATTCAGCTGTTCAATCTTTTCACTGTCCTCCCTCCACGTAAAATCTGTCATCTGAATTGTTATGGTGGGTGGGAGACCGAATGTACAGTGACACTAACCAGACTCTGGCCCATATCTGTCAGTGTCTATAAACCAAGAGATCAAATATGTAAAGAGGAGAAAGCTCCTCACTGGACCGACCACGCCTGACATTGGGCCGTCCAAAGGCTTTCGACTCTGTTGGTTGCATTAACGAGTTTGTTTTTTTTCAAAAGAAAAAGAAGAAAACAAACTCAATAATGCACCCAACAAAGTCGAAAGCTAGAGCTATACATGAGCCAAATCGAACTGAGTTTGACCCAAGTTTGGTTTAGCTTGTTTATGTGACACCCCTACTGTTTGAGCTTGGTTTGGTCTAGATTATACCAGCTTGGTTTGGTTTAATCCAAATATCCAAGCTGAACTGAACCAGCCAACTTCGAGGCTAGCTCATTTTTAAAAAAATTAAAATAAATAATATACATGATATGAGTTTTTTTTTTTTTTTTTTTTTTTTTTTTTTTTTTTTTTGAAAAAAAAAAAACAAATATAACAGTATAAAATAACATTAAAAAAGACGTACAAAAGTAACAGTACTAAAAAAAAAAAACGTAAAGTTTAATATCCTCTATAGGAAGATAACAATGAACAAAATGTTTTTAGGCCCACCAACCAATTTGAATCCCACTTTAATGTACAGAGTAAACTTGGTGGGCCCACCGTCATGTATGTGTATTATCACACTGTCCCATCTTTTTTTACATATCATTTTAGGACATCATCCAAAATTAAATCATATCCAAAACTCAAGTGGACCAAACCATAGGAAACAATATGCATTCAAGCACATGTATTATGTATTATCCACGTCATCATGTATATATATTATCCATGCTGTCCATCCATTTAAGATATCATTTTAGTAGATGATCCAAAAATTGAATCATATCCAAAGCTGAAGTGGATCACACCATAGAAACAGTGTGCATACAATCTATGAGCCGAATCAAGCTGAATCAAGCCAATCTTGGAGCCGACCCGAACTGGTACTGTTCTAGTTTGAATTTGGTTTGTTTTCTTAAAGCAGGTTGACTCGGTGTGGGTTGAGCCAGTGTGGGGCCCTAAAAGTAAGTGTCAGATGAATTCCATCAATCAATTGGGTCTGAAATTCTGGGACATGATTGAGTCCTGTCAGTCAGGAAATGGGTCGGAGTTCATGATGCTCTGGCTCATGGCTCCACACCGATAGAGCTTGTTCAGGATCGGGCCTAAAATTCTAGCCTGCATCACATGACTGGTCTGGATTCTTCCTCCATCGTTTCAGGGGAGTGGATTAGGTGTTACCCTACCCCCTGACTGTCAGATTGGGGAGCGGATTACCGTGGGGCCCACCTTGATGATGTGTTGTATATCCACACCGTCAATCTGCATTTCCAGCCCATTTTAGGGTGTGGTCGAAAAACTAATCAGATCAAAATCGCAGTTGGACCACACCACAGGAAACAATGGGGATTGAACGGCCACCATTAAAAACTTCCCAGGGCCCACCGTAAGCAAATCCTTAATGTTTATTTGCCATCCAACCTGTTGATAAGGTCAATCAAATCTGGATAAAGGTAAAATAAAAGATCAGCTTGATCCAATGGTGTGGCCCACTTTTTAATTCTCATTCACCACATTTTTCAGTGGTGTGGTCCACCGGATATTTGGATCTCCTTAATTTTTGGGATGACGTCCTAAAATGAGCTGGAAAAACGGATGGGCGGCATGGATATACAACATATTCATCAAGGTGCGCTCCACACGGTAAGGGTAACACCGGATAAAACCTAATCCGCTTCACAGGTCGAGTAGGTACTCAATCCTTCCCTGACAGGCGTTTGCATGCCAATGATATGCCGCCACGTTAGAGATATGCTGCCACGTCAGCTTAACAAAGGTAAAACCCAATCCGCTCGGATTGTTTAGAAACTCAAGAGCTTGAGTTGAGAAGAAAGTCTCCTGAGTTCTTACGAAAATAATATTAATATTTAAAACATAAAAATATCTGAAATTTTTATATGAAAAACTAACCAAACGCTATTTTAAATCTCTTTTCTGAGTTTTCTCACATCATTTTAAAGTATCTTCCAAAAAATGATGCAAATCAATGCTCAAGTGGACCACACCAAATAGTAAGCTTGAATTGTATTAAATGCAAGAGTCATATGTGGTATGGTCCACTTGAGCGTTGGATCTGCCTCAGTTTTGGGATCTTACCTTGGAATGGTTTGAGAAAAGGTATGGACGGCGTGGATATACAGATACATCACGGTGGACCCCACGCAGATCTGCCCGTCCGTGGCTAGAGAGGGGAGTCAATCGCGCAATCCTCACGGATCCCGAGCCTAGATAAAGGAAGGTTGCATGCATGTGTATACTCCTGCAAAAATTTATTGATGCAAGCAGTTGGGAAGTAGAATCTCTCGTCCTGGGCTACAAGCACGGCATAGTTGGATGGCAATCCAGACCGTCCAAATGATCTATCCACAGCCAACCGTGATGTCTCTGTGATATCCACGCCATCCATGAGTTGTGAGAGGTCATGTTACGATGTCAGCTTAAAAATTAGTCAGGTTCAAAGCTAAGGTGGGCCACACCGCAGGAAACAATGGAGATGGACGGTTGGAGACGCCCACCATCGATACCTTCTTGCACCCAAGGTGATGTTTATGTACCATCCAACCCTTTCATAAGGTGATTCCCACCAGGATGAGGGGAAACCACAACATCATCCAGATGAAAAACATAGGCAGATCCCACAAAGGTTTCAATGGCAGATGCCCCCATCCTGACCGTTTCCTATGGTGTGGTCCACTTTAGTATTTTAATCTACCTTAAACATGAGCTGGCGCAGCTGATAGAGGGAGTGGATGTTAAAAAAACATCACGTGGGCCCCACAAAGGTTTTTTGTTGCAGTCTCCCTACGACAAAACTGTTGTAGGAAACATGCATGCATCCCATCAGCTCTGGATTGATTGACTACCATCTAGAAATAATCTTGATTGGACGATCCTAACCATCCAAGAGAGAAGGTTTTTCTCACTAACGGTGAGCCGTTACCTTTATAGTGTCCAGTGGACTACATATCAATGTATGTTACATATGCGGTGACAAGTTCACCACCAATCATTGGGTCCTACTTTGAGGCTATGGCCCATTTAACCAACGGTCTAGATTGATCTGCAAGTGCACTGATTAGGTGATAGAGATCAAGTATACACCGAGTATTGGTGTATACTGTACAGTTTGTTATCAAGATCACAGCTCAATGTTTGGCTGTCTCCTCGTTCAAATCAGCTAGTGATAGCAAATGAAAATTAAGAGCATTTAAAGCTCATTCCGTATCAACCGTCGACAAAACGGGCCCACCAATCCCTGTTACAACGATCAGGAGTCTTTTCCATGGGCATGATGAGTGGGCAGATGCATTAAATACACTACAACCCAATACCAAGTTGCACCTTGTAATAATTCTGCTATGTCTACTACAAGCCTGATTATTCAAAGGTCTGTGTATGTGAGCCGTTGGTTTTTGGGACATTTAATTGATCAGTTCTAAAACTCAGATCCTTTAATTTCAAGTATTTTAAACTATGGATCAAAGATTGGATAGTTTTGAGATGTGGGGGCCACCCTCAAGAGGCCATTGGATCAAGATTGTATGTACGGTTGGTAAGATCCTTGTAGTTTCATTTTGGTTGTTGAAGGAGCCGCCTGGCAACTTGGAATTGGATACTAATTCCAGGTTTAAATTTCATAATTGGCAATTTGGAATTTGGCAAGAATTCATTATCTACATTAATCTACTTTCGATTTTAATGCAGAGTGGGCTGCACAAATACACTCTTAGCATGGTTGGATCAAAAGAAGCTCGAATGGAAGTGAAATTAGTTTGTTAGAAACGAGTCCAATCCTTCGTAGGGCATAACATAAATAGGCCCTAGGTTTGTAGGGTTAAAAGAGAAAAACTAATTCCAAATAGGAAAAAAATTATCATTCGAAGTGCGTATCATAAAACAACGTAACTTTTAATCCATGCATTATTATGATACATATACAACTTATCGATCTTTATATAACGATACTTTTGGGGTCAACTAGCTGGATATGCTGGTGGAATTAACCCGTTTTGTAAAAAATAGCATGCCATTGGTTTAAAATTGTGATTTTAAGAAAAAAAATATTATTTAAAAAATTTTCATTTATATTTATCTCTTTATTTTTGTAGTTTGAGGATTTTTATCTTTTTTAAAAGTTGCTCGTAATAATGTCGAGAATGCTTCGATAAAGTTTATTTAGATGTTTTTATTTTTGGCAAATTATTGTTTGAAGAGAGTTCTAATAATTTCGAATATTTTTGAATTAGGCTTTGAGTTTTCTTTATTAGTAGTGTAATTGAGAAATTATACATATATTATTCAATTAAATTATATGAATTCTCTCTTATTTTTTATGGATTCAAGAATTATCTTTGTGGATTTAAGAATTTAATTAGCTGAGGAAGACAATGATCTTCTTTTTCTTTATTACATGCTCTGCCCCACATCAGATTTTAAGCCATGTATGATTCTTTATAAAAAGCTTGATCAAACTTCAATTATAGATTGCCAAGCACAATTACCAAAAATGAAATTTTTTGTAATCCGATGCTTAGATTGGATTCTTTAAAAAAGGTTTAATCAAACGCGCTACCAAATGATAGGAACTTTTGTTATTGAGAAAGCGAATGATTTGATACTTTGGCAGTGTAGAAAGCTTGATATGCAATCACTCAAAAATTATACACGCGACATACATTAACTCAATTTAAATTGAGTAAATTTTGGCACTATTTATCTAATGGTCCCAAATTAAGTTAGTTGAACAATTCTAACCTCTGATTTGGTGGACCCTTGTTGGATGGGACCATTGGATATCTTTCATTTTTAACTATCCACTAAGGAACTGTTTGGATGCTTGTAAAAGGTTTAAGTAGTAAATTATTTATAAGTAAATAATTTACAGGTTTAAATTATTTATAACTTGTCTCGTTGGACTGTAACCTGTAAATGATTGCCAGTGTTCCAAAATATAGTGATTAGGTTGTAAATGGAGAGCTTGTAAATGAAAATTACAACTTTTTGTCCGTAAATCAAATGGGACTGAAAATGCCTGTAAATCATTTACAAGCATTTTTCAGCATCCAAACAAAGACTCTTACTCATTTACCTACAAATCATTTACAATTAGATCTATCTATAGAGATCCAAACAACTCTTTAAGTCTCCAATATGATAAGGGTACAGCTAAGCTAGGACCATAATCGGTCAGTTTAATTCGCATTGCTTATATTTCACCTATGCAATTTCTAAATAGTTCCTAAGTGCCTGAGTATCATCTACCAAAGCCTGCCAGAGTATTAAAGATTTTCCCATATTGAAAGGTGTTTATGGGGGCCTTGATCCATCTGACCGTTCATCAGGCGCAACTGAAACAAAGGATCGGATTTGTGTAAAAAATGTCGAAGATCGAACGGTCCTAATTCTTGGATCAATAGGATACAAACAGAAGGTTAAAAAAAAGAGAAGAAAAATAAAACAAAAAACTCAGCAACGATGAAAAATAATAGGCCAAAGAGATATTGAGATCTTCATATCTGGAATATTCTTGGCCTTTCCCCATCCATGGTGGGGCCCTTCAGATCAATGGCCTATCTCACAAAACCAAGGGTCCCACATGGATCAATCCCATCCGTCAGAAAACTATACATGTCACGAGATCCTGGGCTCCCAATCTACAGTAGTGGCCAATCAGCAACCATTCACCAAAGATCCACATTCTGGAAAATCTACCAAAGATTTCTCCACCAATGCTGTGGCTCAGATAAAAATTCAAGACCACCAAAAAAGGGCCCCACCTCAGCAAACCATACATTCCCTAAAGCACAGGAGCCAATAACTACAATCCAAAATGACCCATGTACAAGAAAAAAAGATCTATCCATTGCCAAAACTCAAATAAAAAAAGGTGGGCCCTATCTATTTTTGGACAGCCCATGCTTACCTACAAGAGATGTGGACACCATGACATTAAATCAGTGTCCCCTTCTCTATTTTTCTCTAACAACCTTCCTATTCCTACTAACCCCATGTCTTCCAGACAAGGAAGACATGGTGATTGATTTCTACACGTGCCCTGCCACGAGCCAATGCTCCTCCCGCCCACTCTAGTATGTAGAACTTGGCCCCACCAGCTTCTACCCCAGCCTACACCGCCTGGCATTCTTGTCTGTGCTGGGCCCCTTGGCCCACCTTAGATTACCTAATCAATGTGATTATCGGTTGTCCTTATCTCCTATCCCAAAAAACAATGGGAGACATAAGTATTCAAGTGTTTGTTGATATCATTTTCTTCTACGTAAGCTTATTCTACAATGTCTTGCATGGGCCCACCTAGGTCTGATCATGGCATCCAACCTGTACAGCACAGTCGTCCATCATGAAATTAGATGCCAAAAAATACCATAGATCGAATAATGACATAATGACATGAGCTACCATGTGAATTTGAAGGTTTTTAGATAACTACCCATTATTTTCCATGACATGGCCCACCTAATATTGCATGAGTATTTTTGCGTATACCATTATCATGATGGGCGAATGCGATGTACGGTCTAGATGGAATATACACAACAAGGTGGACCATGCCATAAGAAACAATGGACAACCATAAAAAACCCTTTCAATTGACTTTATTTTTAAAGTTTTCCAACTTTCATGGTGGAGTGACCCTATTTTACAGGTTCGATGCTTTAAACAGAAAGGTGTGGCCCACCCATGATAATGACAACTGTCTTGGATGAAGGGACACATAATCGCCGATGATGGTGTTTTTGGATATTTTTGTACGGTGGATTGATCCACATGCATGCACATCAA
The DNA here is from genome assembly GCA_030180095.1 of Magnolia changhungtana. Taxonomy (NCBI): domain Eukaryota; kingdom Viridiplantae; phylum Streptophyta; class Magnoliopsida; order Magnoliales; family Magnoliaceae; genus Magnolia; species Magnolia changhungtana. The sequence goes on from JASAUF010000633.1 coordinate 5,293,543, forward strand.
TTGTATATATAGAATAACGTAGCTTAAGTTAAATGGTCCAAGTCATGGGGCATGATGTAGATGGATATAATCTAATGGACGGTTAAAACGAATCGAAAAATATCCGAAGGCCTGAATTTAACAAATTAATGCCGATTAATTAGGGCCATGATTGTCTAATTTTAGGTTTTGGGGTAATGGCCCATTTACAGATGGTCCATTACTTGATGGGTTGGATTGAGTTACATGCCTGCATGTGAGTGTCACTCTCATATACTGCTAGGGAGAGATCGTTTTGCGTCTGTTGCGATCTACATTACAGCGTGCATCGCGGTTACTGGGAAAGTGATCTTTAGATCGGAACCTTCTACATTGTGGAATCTGTGCTTTACAGACTATCGGTAACTTTTGTTGAAATGATGATTGTAAATATCTCTATAGGTAAATTTCAAGCAGTGAATAGAAAGCTTTCAATGGGTCTGATTTAATGCTAAAAAACAAAGGATAGGATCATCACTGAAGGGTAATTACCGGTAATTGAATTACTTATGGTAGTAAAGAGAAAATGGACGGTTAAAATCATCGAGCCATATTACCAAGTGGGCCCCAGCGTGTGGTGACGGACGCTAGACTCCGAGTCGCGACAGAGGCAAAACACATTGGTCAAACGGTGTTGAATTTGTTTTTTCAGTTGAAGCCATCTAAGACCATGATGCCCATCCATGCATGTCGGCCCCCAGACATGGCCACGTTGGCTAATGCCACGTCAGCTTGTGCTTTTATTTTCATGCTAGAAGATGGATTGTGAAGATGACGTGTCATTTTGGGGCATGGACTGTTGCTGTCCCATGACATGGATGGGGAGATGTACATTTGAGGTTTGCTCAAATACATCTCATACGTATGGCAATAAGAAACATCGTGAATCTAACCGTTGGATTTTGTGCTTTTTAAAATGACACAAACGGTATATTTGATAGAGATCTCCTTGGTTGGGATGCCCACAAGGAGAGTCTTAGATTGGATTTTTCAAACCTTTGATTATACGAAGGTTACGCAGACCGTTCAAGCAAAGAGGCAAATTATCAAACGGTTGAAATAGTCCAATTTAGAATTTTTTATTTTTTTTCTATCAATAGTAAAAAGATGAGAATCGTCATTTGAACGGTTAGGATCATTGGAAAATGATCTATATTCGAAGAATAAAGTCACGACGTGTGGTGTAATTCGTCCGGATGTATTGCAGCAAATCTCACATTTTAGCTATTGCACTCGCTCGAGTGTACTCGCCTTACAGGTGGAAGAACTCACACGTGCAGAAAATCTTCACCGTGTAGATTTCATGTATCAAAAAAAAGCCAATCAAATACGATCATCAGTTGGGCCATAAATGCACACAGAATTCGAACCATTGATCAACTTTTATTAACCGTTCATTTACTTTGAGAAGGTATGTGCCACCTGATGATCATAATAGGCTCGTTTTTTAAAATAACGGGTCAAAACCGTTGGTTTCAATGACTAACGGCTCTGATATCATACACGTTTGGTTCATTTACACGTGTGAGGCGAGTGCAATTAACATTCCTCATGCGAGTATGGTGCGTGTACCCGGCTAGGTATCATGGTTTGAAGGATCATGATGGGTGACAAGGACATCCATCTATGGCAAACATCGATGTAGACAATGGATGGGTGCATGGACATGGCCAAGAACGACACGTGGCTAGAAAATAGCACCCCACGTTGAAAAACTACAGATAGGTGGTCCCTGGATATCCGTCCCTTTTTACAGGCCCTTCTTTCTCTGACCGTCTGACGAGTCAACATTGGGAGATCTCATACGCACATCTTGTCCACGTGGCCACGTGGAAGGATCGTGACTATGAACTTGGTGGGCCCACTCCGATCTTGTAGTAAAAAGAAGGCACCGTTCGGATGATTGGTTATCACTATTTTGTTGGTCCACTCATAAACGTGAATGGCTTTAACCATCCATGTGGTAACATGTACGGTGCAGATTGAGTGCAGAAACTCTGAAGGTTGATCGAACCATCCAACTACTGGCCATCAGATGAGCAACTAAAAGGAAATTAATCGGTTGTTCAAAGTCAATGGGCGAGATTAACTGGTTAAGACCGTTCGATCCACATGATTTTAAACACGCGGTTTGGTTGGTGACCAAAACACTAGCCAGCTAGGTGGTGTCAAAGCCATGGGTCCTACCATGATGTATATATTTTATCCATGCCATTCATTCAATTTTTTTTTTTTTTTCGGCTCATTTTTGGCCGTGACCCCAGCCGATGTAGATCTTAAGTGACCATACCACATGAAATGGTAGGGATGTCAAAGAAAATAGTAGAGATGTGGCCTGACCCTAGAAACCTTCCTAGGGCGCATTATGAAGTTTATTAGCCATCAACCTTTTCATAATCTTATACAGACCAAGATAAAAGGAAAACACAAATATCAACTTGATTTAAAAATTTATGTGACTCCCAAAAGGTTTTCAGCTATAAGTGTTTAATCCCCACTGTTTACTTTTGTGTGGTCAGCTAAAAGTTTAGATTTATTTATTTTTGAGATCATAACCTAAAATGGGCCAACAAAATGAATGAACAACATGGATAGAGGTTAGGACTGAAAAAATAAATGAACAATATAAATAAAACACCTATGTCATAATAGGGCCCACCGATCTTTGACACCGGCTACCTGGATGGTGTGGGGTCATCATCCAAATCACATCTCATTTTAAATGTATGATCCAAGCACCAGGCCCACAATTTAGACTTTCTGGATTGGCATTTATGTGCCCTATCCATGTGTTGTCCATGTCCATTCATTCTACCACCTCATTAATGAAGTATATCCAAACCTTAAGTCGACCGCGCCATAAGAAACAGATGTGATTGACCACCCAATATTAAAAGCTTTTATCGCTGATTAGGTATATCCAAATCCAAGGTGGACCACACCATAGAAAATACCAGTGATTTAACTGCCACCATTAATATCTTCTTAGAGGTACAAAAGTTATAGACAAGCTGGTATTTGTGTTTTTCCTTCCTCTACGTCTGCATTAAGCTGAGCAACAGGTTGGATTTTAACTAAGCATTATAGTGGGACTTGAAAAGGGAGTTCAATCACCACTATGTCATATGGCGTGGTTTTTATGAAGTTTGGATCCGTCTCATTTTTGAATTCGTACTTCAAAATGAGTTGCCAAAGTGGATAGATTACGTGGATAAAAGGAATACGTTACTATGGGAAGCGGATTGGCTGGTAGACCATGCACCAGCTATATAGCTGCTGTAGGCACGTGTCACGCGAAGATGAGCACTGACGCTCCTCGGGCTAACGGTTCAAAGGAGATCAATGTTACATGGCCCCTACAGTGATGTGTTTATTATATCTGCACCATTCATCTATTCTTAGAGATTATTTTAGAGCATTATTCAAAAAATGAATCATATCCAAAGATCAAAATGGACCACACCACAATAGCAGCGGAGATAATGATTTTCACCGTTAAAAAATTCGTAGGCCCACCATAACATTTATTTTCCATCCAATCTATTTATAAGGTCACAAAGACCTGTATGAAAGGGAATGTATATATATATTTTTTCATATTATCCAAAACTCTGTGACCCCAAAAGGTGTTTCAATGGTAGATGTTCAATCTCCCGCTGGCTTTTGCAGTGTGGTCCACTTGATAGTTAGATATGTCTTATTTTTCTTCTCAAGCCTTAAGACGAGCTCAACAAATGGATGGACGGTTTGGATATAACAAATACATCGGACCACAGAACTTGATGAGGTCAATACAGCAGCTATATGGCTGGTGTGAGGTACACCAGCCAATCCGCTTCCGTTACGATGAGGCTCATAGAACTTTTCCAGCACGATGGTGCTATACTATGCAATATCTGTACACTTGTCCCTGCTGACCTGGTGGAATTTGACTGTGTGCGTTGATGTCAGAAAAGGGCTCCGTCCATCCACCCGGTCAAAGGAAACAGGACGGGTGGGCCCCTCTCTCCTTTTGGGTCCTAGATTAGGTATTACCTCCACCATGACTTACGTAAGGATGGATGGTCCTATCATGGGCTTTGTACGGTCCACTTTCTGTTTATATTTTATTCATGCTATCTGTTCATTTTTACGCATCATTTTAGGAAATGAGCTCAAAAAAGTAATAGATTGCAAAATGGATAGCTGATATATATGTTTTTCTCTTCATATACGTTCGGTAAACACTCCAACATGTTAGGTGGCAAATAAAAATTAAAGTGGGATATATCCTTACTCTTGCTCGGGCGGTGGACTCTCAGGAGTTTCAAGATCCGGCTAAGGGTTCGAGTATCTATAGGTGCTGAAATTCCACTAGTGTGAGTGTGTGGGTGTGTTAAAAATAAAATAAAATAAATAAATAAATAAATAAACATTAAAGTAGGCGTTAAGAAATTTCGAGGTGTAAGAGTTGGATCCCCTCTACTTCCTATGGTGTGGCCTAATTGCGTGTGCAGTATGTCTCTTTTTTTAGCTTACGTCTGAAAATTATCAATAGAAATAGAAGAGTGGCGTGGTTTAAAAAACCATATAGTTGACCCACTCACCCCTTCTTACAGGACCGTCCATCTGTAGCTAGGTCCTGGTGGGTGTATTTGCCTCCCTCTATTTGCATGGGGCAAGAGGTTTTCTCCAATACATCCCAATGTATCAAAATATGATACGTCCGGACTCTATTTGTCGGATCTTGGGTCACGTTCAATGATCCGAACGGTTGATATTACGAGATACAGGATGAAATAATACCGTCTACAAATATTTAAAAATGGAAAATAATAAGTGTTCAAATAAATGGTCCACAAAGCAGCGATCAAGAAAATGGTTTGTATTCAACGGAAAAGATTAAATAACCAGAGTGCCTAGGTATTCTAATCCAGACGTTCAATTACCAGTTATCCTTCATCGACAGTGAGATCTATCTATTAAACGGTTTGGATCAATAAACACGGCCCTGGATCCAACGGATATAGTCCCAAAGCATCATATTCTGATAGTTGGGAGGGATGTATATCATGTATGTGTGTGGTGCGTTGACGTTATCAGAATCCGTGGGCCTTATCATTATTTTTATTTATTTATTTATTTTTATTTTTTTACACACGTACACACACCCCCACACACTTACGCTAGCGGGATTTCACCACCTACAGGTATTCGAACCCTTGAGCAGGAGTTGAAACTCCTAGGAGTCTACCACCCAAGTAAGAGTATGGACCATGTGGGCCTCATCATGATGTATGTATTATATCCATACCATCCATCCATTTTGTGAGATGTGGCCCTAAAAATGAGGCAGATCCAAAACTCGAGTGAACCACACCATTGAAACATTCCTGGTGCTCAACATGATGTGCTATTCATAATGTCACAAAGACATGGATGAAAGGAAAATACGAATATCAGCTTCATCCAAAACTTCCATGCCCCCGTGAAGTTTTCAATGGTAAGTGTTTTGTCCCATGGCTTTCTATGGTGTGGTCTACTCGAGCTTTTCATGTCTCTTTTTGGGCACATGTTCTAAAATTAATTATCTCACAAAATAAAAGGACAATGTGGATATAATACAAACATCATGATGGCCCCCACAGAACTTGGTGACATCAACGCACCACTGAGGTCGATAGTGTGCGTCACACCATTGGCCCATTAGTTGCTTTCAGACATGAATTATGTACTGCCACCACAGGACTACCCAGAGACCATTTTCATGTCAGGTCTTTGTGGGTTTTACTTTGATGCATGTGTTTTATCATGCCTCTCATCCATTTTACTATATCGTTTTACCATAAGCTGAGAAATAGACAGCTTGGAGGCTCAAGGGAGCACAACACAGGAAGTAAGTAGTAGAGACTGAATACTTATTGCTGAAAACTTTGTAGGGTTACAAACGTTTTGGATCAAGCTAATGTTTATATTTTACCTTAATTTGGGTCTATATGGCCTTATAAATAGGTCGGACCGCATGTACCACTTAAGCCTTTAATTTGGGCTCATGCGCTAAAATAATCTGTCAAAATAAATAGCGTGGATAAATACATAGTAGGCCCTACAGATCCCCCAATAGGACTGGCTGTCTCTGGCTAGGTCCTGGTAAAGGTAGTACCTTTCTCCTGCCCATCCTTCGCATGCCCATCCTTCACATGCGTTGCATGTGCCATAACCCCTTGAATGGACTAGTATCCTCTGCAACACTTGTTTTACCCAGTACACCCAAGCTTTGAACATCAGGTTCTACCCTCCATTTTATTTACTGGGGATTAAAAATCAGCTAGTCCTCAAAATCAGATGGGCCGGACTAGGTTTGTTTGTGTGTGGGGTTGCCATGATGTGTATCTTTCATAGGGTGTAATTAACTGGGATGAAGTCAAGAGAAAAGAAAAAAAAAAAAAGTCTAATCCAAAACTCAAAGAGGTTACGCCCTACGAAGTTAGAGCTTCCTGGAGGATTTTTACATTGTTTCAGTTGTAGGAGTGGCCTATAGGAACTTTTTATTAAGATGTACGGTTCAAATAATGATTCCGACATGGTGGGTCCCATGGATCTTGGTTGGTAGGTGGATCCCTGGCCCACCGTGATGTTGTGCATTACATCTATAACGTTCATCCGTTTTGACAACTAATTTTAGGGAATGATCTAAACCATTAAGGGCGTGTTTGGATGGCGTTGGATATCATCTTACGACGATATACGAGGGTTATCCCATTACTTCCCATCTCACCAGCTGTTTGGACAGTCCGTGTACGGGCGATGGCGCCGCCCTCATAAACGGTGCCTTAGATTTCGATCAGATTTGGCGAATCCCTCCCCCTCTTTTCTCCATCCCACCAAATCCCATGAGATTCGCGATGGGATTGAAGGCTCTGCTTCAGACGGTGGGCGTAGGTGATTCGGTCAGCTGATGGAAGAGACGAGGCACTGCGGCCTGGGTAGTGGTGCATGTCCATATAAGGTTCATGGCTAGTGAGGATAGGCAGAAGAGAAGCTTTAGGGTTTCGTTGTCCGACTCCCTCACCGGCGTTGAGGTGGGTGCTCTTCAGTCGTCTTCATCACCCACGTTATACAACCACAGTGGGACTACTTCGACCAACGACGTTACCAGCCACGGTGTTTGCGGTCCCTGTTGCAGAAAGTGAGGTGAATCTTCTTCCCTGTCTTCATAAGGCTACGAGTTCATGGTCATCAATTGTAGGTAGGTACCCGATCCTGTACAAAAAAAATTGTGATTTCGCTACCTTTGTCAGTTTAGGGCGTGTTTGGCCGGGTGGTTTAAGAGGGATTAGGAGGGATGGGATGATTTTGAAGGTTGTAGGGAATGTGTCAGTGGTTCTCCATTATTGTTGATGAAGATGTTTGTAAATATCAGATTTTGGATGGGATCAGACGGAGGCGAATCCGTCCGCCATTATCGCCATCCCACCATATCCCTCTGCCATTAGCTTCATCCCACCATTTCACATTAAAACGTAAATAGCTGCATCCCTTCTTTTTAAATAACCGCAGAATATGTTATGCCTGTGATTATTTTGCACATGGATTCGTTGTCCCTACACCAATTGGGAGATTTGAGACATAACCATGTAGGAGATTGTTGGTGCATGGTGTAACGCCCCGGAAAATCGGGGGTCGTGTATAGACTCGACTCCCGAGTTCCCGAGTGTCACTTATCATGCAGTTATGGTTTTTTTTAATGATTAATCAAATTTAACGGCATAATTTGGAATTACCTGAGGCACGAAGCACAATCACACCAGTTTACTGAAATGAAGGATATCCCACATATATACAGGTCCAAAATAATAAAGGGTCGCCCAAGGCGTTGCCCAACAGAATAACAAAAGAAGGCTAGTCCAAAAAGAGTAAAGCTGAGCCCGCGGCTCAGCAAATCTAAATTCAGCCCGATCAAGCCGATAGAGAGCCGCCCATCAGCTGCAACTAGGAGAGTCCGTCCTCCTCGTCCAAGCTCACCTCGTCAGCTCCTCATGCCCTGAGTTACCTGCATCTATGAATGGGTCTGGTTGGTGTTTTAAAACACCGTCCCAGAGTGGGAGTGAGTGATCAACTCAGTGTAAACTATTGGTCTCAAGTTACAACAGGCATCAATTGTAATATGAACTTAATGAAAAGCAGACATTCATCAACACCTAATAACTCTTATTTAAAATGCATGCATGCGGGATGATATGATGCATGCCCTCGCCACAACACTCCCTCAAGCGACTCCATCTAACGATCGCATGACAACACTCCCTCAGAGCGACCTCGACTGCCGAGTCGCCACCCTAACTAATGCGTGCAATGCGATCGTGTTAGCCGAGTTATTAATTAAGTTCATTCATCCAGCAGGTTGGGGATTCTGATTCACCCTACGTATCAATGCCCTAAACTGGTTGCGAGGCCAAGACCCCATCAATGCGTGAGGCCGAGACCTCGCGGTCCGTGATCCGTCGGGTTCCTCATCCCCGACACCAAGCACATGAGGAGTGCCGAAAGGAAGGGATCGCTCGCGGTCACTGCTGGGAGGCGCGGTACCCGGCAAGAGGCCGACGGCTCGGACATAGTGTCCCATTCCACCATGCCCGGCTCACGAGGCGTGGACCCGATTTCAAGTGGATTTTCAATGGGCTACAATGGTTGCGTGGTGGTTCGATTCCATTCATATGTGGGCACACGGGGTTAACAAACGGGGTTGATCGGATTGTAGGCTAGACCGCACGAGCCGAGGCGAGCGTGAGACGAGCGACCTCGGGCACGAGAGACCCATGTAGTCAAAACTACACCCACCCGAACACACCCGCCCAAACTCACGAGTTTAGCCTCGAGGCGGTCCTACCCTTGGAGCTGCCTTCACTCTCCTCATGTTTCCTGACCAACCCAAGAGCGCAATAAAAGAATCTACCGCATGCCCACGACTCATATTACCATCTAGCACAAATCCATATCATATTATCAAGCATCCTAACCACACCAAACATATACCTCAAACAAGCAAGCAAGAATTATCATAAAATTAAAGTGCATGTGAGTGTGTGGGTTATGTGAGGAAGTTATCCCTTCCTCCATCTCAAGAAATCATGAGCATCACGGCAATTAGTCACACACACAATGAAGCACCGCATATGAGGGAATGCATCAACAACCACAAGCATGTTATCATTCAACATAATATCATGTGAAGGTACAATATATATCACATTGGGAGTTAAACATGCATGTTCTAACAAATCCAACAAACATGAAAAATCCCTAGTGGTTCTCTCTAGAATTTCAAACATAACAATCCAAGCACTCAAAATCATTAAACCCATAGTAAAATTGGTGCTAGGCCACCTAAGAACAATAGTCCGCACCTTCGGGTTTGTTGAAGACTTGGGAATGACCTAGAAGATGTGGATCTTGGTGTAGAACGGCCGGAATCCTAGGAGCAACCATCACATGTTAGATTCTCATGCAAATCTCATTCATTACAAGGGTTTTCAAAAGAAAAGAGGGTTGGATCTTACCTAAACGACCCACGAGATGAAGATGATGATTTTCGGATGGGTTTCCCCCTTGGAGAAGGTGTAGGAGGTTGTGGGTTTGATCCTCTTGGGCCCCACCTTGATTGAGAGTCCACCATGCCTTCATCCCTCTCTCTTTCTTCTCCATTCTCCTCTTTCTCTTCTCCCTTTTCTCTCTTCTAGGGCAAAATTCGTATGGGGAGAGGGGTGCCCAAAAGAGGCCCTTTTTATAATTTCAGATTTGGTGTAAATGGCCCCAAGGGCTAGGTTTTTACTATACTAGACTTATGAGAGGGGTCTTTCTAGGATCTAGGGCCCTATCACCCCTCTGGCCACCAAATTTGGTGTGTAGGTGCCTTATGGCCTGACTAGGGCCCATGCAAAAATTGAGGACGAACGGATGAACGGATATATGATCTGAGAAAGCGTTTCTGACCTTTAAGTGGTCCTGTGGGGGCCATTTTGGTGATTTGAGCATTTCTGATGGCCCTCTGGCCATGAAATTTATAGGATAAGTGGTCCATGGCCTGATGAGGGGTCTTACAAAATTTGGGAACGAACGGATGCGGGGTTTGGTCGTACGGGTCCGATTCGTGATCAACGGTCATCGTGCCACAATCGGGCCCCAGATTTGGTGGACGGGTGTAGAAAAATATATTAAACCTCCACTGTAAATTTGGAATAAATCCGACGGCTGGAACGCCAGGTATCCCAATTTTATTTATAAGTGCCAGATTCCAATCCCAGGCATTGGTGGGGTGCATTCGGCTAGTGCCAGATCCCAGTTCGGGTGTCCACTGGATCCGTAGTCCACGATGGACCACAAGCCCAGTGAGATCTTGATTTCCTAAATTTTTAGATTTTTTCGACCCTTCACGTGTTGGGTGGCCCACATGGGCCGTCTTTAAGTGTAAATAGTCATCTGGCTTAGCGGCCCGCACTAGACCTTATCACGGCTGTCTGGTCTATTAAATTGGGCTAATCTTGGATTAATTAACTCGTGTATAAGCTAACGTTGAGTGCTAATGGTCAGTACGTGATAGTACAAGTTAATTAAAAATCAAGGATTTTTAGAAATCCAAAACAGTGAAAATTTGGGATGTTACAATCTACCCCCCTTAAAAATAATTTCGTCCCCGAAATTGCCTAAGGGTAATAAATAAATATATTATCATTTTGTTTGCCTGAGTTTTATTGATTTCAGGTTTATATGCATGGTAGGGTGTATACTAACTATACTAGCCTTGCTTATTATATTCTACCCCCCTTAAAAATTTTCACCCTTAGGGTTTGAAAAGAATGTCAAAATCATGATTATCATGCTTAGTGTTTGCTGACAAAGTTTACCTAAGGGTGGTGTATTCTACTCTTTATGATCAAGCTAATACGGAAAAAATGACAGTTGTGGTAGATTTTGAGAAAGAGAGTTAATGTGGAGTGTTGGGAGTGATAGAAGGAAAATGGATTAGAGGAAATGGGGTTTGGGGTAAATGGGTTGAATGTGGTAGTGGGTAGATTGTTGGAGAGGAGTTTGAGATGGGTCCTTTAGATGGGAAAGTGGTGGGTTTGCGAAAATAAGATTTAAAGGAAATGGTGGTTTTGAAATGAGGATGGAGCGGGTTTTGGGAAATAAAATTTGGAGATAGAAAAGAAGAGAGTGAAAGGAGTGGGATTTTGGTGAGTGAGTCTTGAAAGAAACATGTGTGGTAGAAGAGGATGGGGAAAGGTGAAAGAAATGAAGGTGGTTTTAGGAATGGGGTTTGAAGATGGGTATAGGTGGATGAGGAAATGAGAGTTGAAATGAGATTTGGATGAGGGATTTGAGAGTGATGGATGAATGTTGGGAGTGAAGGGAAGTTTGAAATGGAGTTTTGGAAATGAGAATGATGGAGGTATGGAATTTTGAGTGAGTTAGGAAGGAGAGGTGAGTGATGAGAGGGAATGAGGAAGGTAAGAAAGAAAAGAAATGAGAGTGGGGGAGAGAGGAGGGGGTTTTGGAGTTGGGTTTGTGGATTTGTTTAAGAATGGGAGAGAAGAGATCCTTCCTAGGGTTTAGAAGGGATGGTGGAGGGTAATGGGCGTAGTAGAGATGTTTTATGGACTCTAGGTAGTCCCACATAGCAAGGGAAATGGGCCCCACTCGTGTGAACATTGAAAGGGAGGAGGGGACCCATCTTCTTGCAACGTTTCTTATACTTTTAATAACTGGATTATTTTTTAAATTTTTATGATGATTTATCATCAAGTTTTAAGTCATCCCACCAAATTTCATCCCATTTGGAGTTATAAATAAATTATTAAAATTCTAGGAAAAATAGCTGCCTGAATTTTTAAAATTTTTGGACAGTTGTCAGAACATCCTAATTTTAACCATATTAAAATTTTTATTTTATTTTTTTCTTATTTTTATATAAAACTAGACTCATCAAGCTTCAATCTGGCTTTTGAATCACCTAAATCGGAGTTGTAACGAAGGAGTTATGAATTTTTGAAGTTGGCTAAAAATCGCAGAAATTTTGGCGGGGGACACTTGTCGGCGGGGTGGCCACGCGGGTCGGCGGGGTGGCCACGCGGGCCTCTGGACAGCTGGCGGGGTGGCCACGCATGGTCGGCGGGGTGGCCACGCGGGTCCTCTGGCTTCCTGGCGGGGGCTCCTTGCAATGGTCATATCTCGCAAACCGGAATGAGTTGTTCGACGTGCCATATATGAATTTGGGGTAGAACGAGCTGATCTACACAATGGACCTACTGGTTTCATGAGATTCCTCCCAGTTAGGGGCCAAAACCCAGTTTTTCTCCAGTTTCACTATTTTCGGTAAATTTTCGTTCACTCCCAAGTCTTTATCCTAGAATGGGTCTGAACTATCAAATTTGGCCTAAGACTATGGTTTCGACCGTCTAATCCCTTAGTTTCGCTTCTATATTTTCTCTATTTCTGATAAAATTTCATTCGCCCCCACTTAATTGCTCCCGAATGGGTCAGGATTAATATGCTTGGTCCGGTATTGGCTCATTGGGCTCGGACAAGGGCTTCTACCGTCCAATCATCCAGTATCCGGCTCGTTCCTACCAATGTCCCGGAAAAACTAAAGGGCAGAGGGACTTAGACCTAATTCTGCTTGACTAGTAGCATTAAGCTACACAAAATGGGATTACAATGCTAATCCCAACCCACGATTGGGAATGGCAAGTCCGGAATGAGTGTGGGGTGAGATTCAAAATTGACTCCATAGGCTTTGCTGGATGAGCCTTGGATTGAGAGGTATGTCGCGGGATTTCCAAATCCCTTGACGATGAACTTTCCAAGTATACTTGGAAGGAAATCCGGAATTTACCTTTAGTTAGATACGTTTTGACAGGGCATCATGGAACATGGGATGCGCTCATCCCCGGGACACTCCTTCACACCTACATTCATCGTTACTCTAAAATCCATTTCACCTAATTCAGTTGGCCCCACGGGCCCTAGGAACTTGGCAGACTAAACTAACTAGACCTCCCATTCAATCAAATCAAATTTTGTCGTCAAGTCAAGACCCTCGGATTCCCCTCTCTCGCTACCCATTCCTAACCCCTTGCAAATTCTTCCTTCCGTCTAAAGTTGTTGGTTCAGGGTCTGGGATGGTTCCTAGCGTTATACGTCTCTGTTGTGTTTTCCAATACGTATCCTCTCAAGTCAGCGGATGCGTTAGTGAGCTCATGACCCATGGCCCAAGGAATTCCAAACTATCGCTTTGATACCATCTGTAACGCCCCGGAAAATCGGGGGTCGTGTATAGACTCGACTCCCGAGTTCCCGAGTGTCACTTATCATGCAGTTATGGTTTTTTTTAATGATTAATCAAATTTAACGGCATAATTTGGAATTACCTGAGGCACGAAGCACAATCACACCAGTTTACTGAAATGAAGGATATCCCACATATATACAGGTCCAAAATAATAAAGGGTCGCCCAAGGCGTTGAGAATAACAAAAGAAGGCTAGTCCAAAAAGAGTAAAGCTGAGCCCGCGGCTCAGCAAATCTAAATTCAGCCCGATCAAGCCGATAGAGAGCCGCCCATCAGCTGCAACTAGGAGAGTCCGTCCTCCTCGTCCAAGCTCACCTCGTCAGGCTCCTCATGCCCTGAGTTACCTGCATCTATGAATGGGTCTGGTTGGTGTTTTAAAACACCGTCCCAGAGTGGGAGTGAGTGATCAACTCAGTGTAAACTATTGGTCTCAAGTTACAACAGGCATCAATTGTAATATGAACTTAATGAAAAGCAGACATTCATCAACACCTAATAACTCTTATTTAAAATGCATGCATGCGGGATGATATGATGCATGCCCTCGCCACAACACTCCCTCAAGCGACTCCATCTAACGATCGCATGACAACACTCCCTCAGAGCGACCTCGACTGCCGAGTCGCCACCCTAACTAATGCGTGCAATGCGATCGTGTTAGCCGAGTTATTAATTAAGTTCATTCATCCAGCAGGTTGGGGATTCTGATTCACCCTACGTATCAATGCCCTAAACTGGTTGCGAGGCCAAGACCCCATCAATGCGTGAGGCCGAGACCTCGCGGTCCGTGATCCCGTCGGGTTCCTCATCCCCGACACCAAGCACATGAGGAGTGCCGAAAGGAAGGGATCGCTCGCGGTCACTACGGGGAGGCGCGGTACCCCAGCGTAGGCCGACAGCTCGGACATAGTGTCCCATTCCACCATGCCCGGCTCACGAGGCTGTGGACCAGTTTCAAGTGGATTTTCAATGGGCTACAATGGTTGCAGGGTGGTTCAGATTCCATTCATATGTGGGCACACAGGGTTAACAAACAGGGTTGATCAGATTGTAGGCTAGACCGCACGAGCCAGGCGAGCGTGAGACGAGCGACCTCGGGCACGAGAGACCCATGTAGTCAAACTACAGCCACCCGAACACACCCGCCCAAACTCACGGGTTTAGCCTCGAGGCGGTCCTACCCTTGGAGCCGCCTTCGCTCTCCTCATGTTTCCTGACCAACCCAAGAGCGCAATAAAAGAATCTACCGCATGCCCACGACTCATATTACCATCTAGCACATCCATATCATATTATCAAGCATCCTAACCACACCAAACATATACCTCAAACAAGCAAGCAAGAATTATCATAAAATTAAAGTGCATGTGAGTGTGTGGGTTATGTGAGGAAGTTATCCCTTCCTCCATCTCAAGAAATCATGAGCATCACGGCAATTAGTCACACACACAATGAAGCACCGCATATGAGGGAATGCATCAACAACCACAAGCATGTTATCATTCAACATAATATCATGTGAAGGTACAATATATATCACATTGGGAGTTAAACATGCATGTTCTAACAAATCCAACAAACATGAAAAATCCCTAGGGTTCTCTCTAGAATTTCAAACATAACAATCCAAGCACTCAAAATCATTAAACCCATAGTAAAATTGGTGCTAGGCCACCTAAGAACAATAGTCCGCACCTTCGGGTTTGTTGAAGACTTGGGAATGACCTAGAAGATGTGGATCTTGGTGTAGAACGGCCGGAATCCTAGGAGCAACCATCACATGTTAGATTCTCATGCAAATCTCATTCATTACAAGGGTTTTCAAAAGAAAAGAGGGTTGGATCTTACCTAAACGACCCACGAGATGAAGATGATGATTTTCGGATGGGTTTCCCCCTTGGAGAAGGTGTAGGAGGTTGTGGGTTTGATCCTCTTGGGCCCCACCTGATTGAGAGTCCACCATGCCTTCATCCCTCTCTCTTTCTTCTCCATTCTCCTCTTTCTCTTCTCCCTTTTCTCTCTTCTAGGGCAAAATTCGTATGGGGAGAGGGGTGCCCAAAAGAGGCCCTTTTATAATTTCAGATTTGGTGTAAATGGCCCCAAGGGCTAGGTTTTTACTATACTAGACTTATGAGAGGGGTCTTTCTAGGATCTAGGGCCCTATCACCCCTCTGGCCACCAAATTTGGTGTGTAGGTGCCTTATGGCCTGACTAGGGCCCATGCAAAAATTGAGGACGAACGGATGAACGGATATATGATCTGAGAAAGCGTTTCTGACCTTTAAGTGGTCCTGTGGGGGCCATTTTGGTGATTTGAGCATTTCTGATGGCCCTCTGGCCATGAAATTTATAGGATAAGTGGTCCATGGCCTGATGAGGGGTCTTACAAAATTTGGGAACGAACGGATGCGGGGTTTGGTCGTACGGGTCCGATTCGTGATCAACGGTCATCGTGCCACAATCGGGCCCCAGATTTGGTGGACGGGTGTAGAAAAATATATTAAACCTCCACTGTAAATTTGGAATAAATCCGACGGCTGGAACGCCAGGTATCCCAATTTTATTTATAAGTGCCAGATTCCAATCCGGCATTGGTGGGGTGCATTCGGCTAGTGCCGATCCCGATTCGGGTGTCCACTGGATCCGTAGTCCACGATGGACCACAAGCCCAGTGAGATCTTCAGTTTCCTAAATTTTTAGATTTTTCTGACCCTTCACGGTCGCTGGGTGGCCCACATGGGCCGTCTTTAAGTGTAAATAGTCATCTGGCTTAGCGGCCCGCACTAGGCCTTATCACGGCCTGTCTGGTCTATTAAATTGGGCTAATCTTGGATTAATTAACTCGTGTATAAGCTAACGTTGAGTGCTAATGGTCAGTACGTGATAGTACAAGTTAATTAAAAATCAAGGATTTTTAGAAATCCAAAACAATGAAAATTTGGGATGTTACACATGGACTGTGCGTATCTCCTCCATTTTGATATTCGACTAAGGCTGTATGTACTACAATTTCTGCTTTGGGCATGAAGCATATCTCAACATCCTGCAGCTCACGAATGGATAGCGTGCATCCTTTTCTTTCTTAGCCAACTATTTATGAAATCCCAAATCTCAGTACATTCAACTTGCATTATGGTTGTTTGGATCTATTTTTTAGATTGGTCTTGTAAGGTATTGCAATAAACTGCTTTAATGTCTGTTTGAGTGTTTCTTCATTTCATGTAATGTGTATGAGATCTTCTTGTGCTGTCTTATGAGGGAAAGAGAAATGCACGTGATTTGATGTTTGTTGTTGTTGTTGTTGTCATAGATCTTGATGGAGTTGGGGAGTTGGGGTTTTTACCCCTCTTCTTTAAGATCATTGTAATAACGATTCATGGAACATGGAACTAACAGCTATAGAGAAATCACTGTCTGCATTGTGTGTGTGTGTGTGTGTGTGTATTTTTTTTTTTTTTTTATTAATTTAGATAATGGGTTATTTGGGGAGTGTTTTTTCTTGGATTGAAATGGGTCAGATCTGTTTTTGGTTGATGGGTATTGCATTTTTTTATTTCTTGGATCTTGAATGGATTTGAGTACTTGATTATGAGGAGAAAAATATCATTAAAATGATTAAGAACAACAGTCAAAGAAAAACCAGTTTATGCATCATGTGTGTGTGTGTGTGTTTTTTTTTTTTGCTTAAAAATAATAATAATAATGTGTTGTTTGGGAGTGGTTTTTTCTTTGATTGAAATGGGATAGATCTATTTTTGGCTGATGGGTTTTTTTTATTTGTTGGATCTTGCATGGATTTGGGGACTTGTTTTTTCTTTTGTAGTGAAAGACCATTCTAAGGAGAAAAAGATCATTAAAAGGAATAAGAACTATAGTAGAAGAAAATCCACTAGCTGCATTGTGTGTGCCTGTGTGTGTGTGTGTTTTTCTTTTTCCCTTTTTTAAAATATAAATATAATAGGTTGTTTTCTTGGATGGAAATAGATAAGATATGTTGAGATATGCTTCATGCCCAAAACATGATCAGGAAGGAATTGCCGATAGTTGGTGGCGAGGAATGAACCGATACCAAATACATTTCAATAAAACGGCTACAAAAAATGATCAGGAAGGAATTGCCGTCCTATGTAGCTTTTGATGGTTCTTGCTGAGGGTTTGATGAAACAGTTGTAGAGTGAAATCTCTGTTAAACATATCAAGATAACTTGAAAAATCATATTAGCCCATTGTAACAATGTTGGTGATGGTGGAGTTGAACCTGAATTGGCTCGAGTAGTTCATTGAGCTGAGCTAGCCAAAAAAAATAAAATACAATAAATTGACAACTCATTCAAATTGACAACTCATTCCAGGGCATGTTTAAAGAAAATGAGACAATTCAAATTTAAGGAGATCAGAATGCAGGTGTTGATTAAACGCTCACCATAAAAACTTCGCAAGGGACACATTAATGTTTATTTGTCATCCAATCTGTGATAGGACTTTTGTGGCCCCTCAAACAAGTTTTTAGTGAGTGGATTTCAACCCAATTCTGTGATCCTCCTGAGATTTTAAACTACCTCATTTGATCTGGCAAAACGGATACACAACACATGCATCAATGTGGACCCCAGTTCCACAAGCTGTTACCCTATCTCACTTAATCCGCGTCTGCCCAAGAAATGAACTCACACTCAAATGGATATCCATGTAATCAAGGAGTAAGGGAGTCACAGTCACACGTTAATTTCTGTAATAGATTTTGCTTTTCTTTTAAAACAAATCATGTATTAGAAGAGATGCATGGTATACTTCAACATTGTTTTTTTTTTTTTTTCCCTTTTCTTTTTGCCTTTCTATTCTCTTTCTTGCTCCTTTTTTTTTTTTTTTTTTTTTTTTTTTAAATTTAAAATTTAAATTTTTTATGGTAGATTAGAAAAGATGGGTTATCTAATTTAATCCTTTTCTTGTCCTTTTCATTGCTGAATTCCAATCAAAACCCATAAATTCTTTACTGGATTGTTGTTGAGAGTCGAGACTTTATCTTTACATTTCGGAAAATAAGTGGCTATTTCTCACCTTTCTAAACCAAAAAAGTGGTTGTTTCTCAGTTTTAATTTTGTTGATCTTGGTATTAAAAAGAAATTTATTTGGGTGTTGCTATTCTTGATCGAACAGTTATGAAGATAGATCCAATCACCCACTTCGATCCAGTTTCGGGTTAGATGTATCTTTGATTTTTCATGGTGTGTGAGAAAGTTTAAATTTGAGTGGTGGTTTAGACAATGCCCATTTAATTCGAGAGATCATACGTATTAGAGAAAATTAATTAGTTTAGACAATACCTGTTTGTTTGTGTTATTCAGAATTGACCTTTTCATGTTAAAAAAATCAACGAAACTAGATACAAACATTTGATGTTAGCAACACCATACCAAAAGAAACATTCATATATGTTGAACTTAGCAACACCATACCAAAAGACACATTTATAAGACATTTGATCTTATGGATTTCTTGTAATTCAACATTTTTAAGTTAAAAAAAAAAAACAACTAGGGCAGTAAGAATAGCGTGGATGTGTTGGCCTTGTCTAGATCAGATTAAAGGTGCCAGTTACCTCTGACTCCATTGACAGGACGGTGCAAAGAAGTTGTCTCCTATGATGTTATGGAATTGCAATTAATTTTTTTTTAATTGCAAGTAATGGTTGCAAATCACAATGCACAAATTAGGGCAATGGGAATAGTGTGGATATTTATTAAACCTACCTTCGAACATGTAAGTGTAGGTGACCCGGTCAAATGGATAATGAAGAGGATGAGAAAAACCGGAGCGCTGTTGTCCTTCAAGCGGTGGCAGCTTGAGTGGTGGTGGTTGGAGAATACTGCCGAGATTCCATGTTCAAACAACTGACACGTTATGGGGATGATGAGCGGGCACGGTTCATTAACTCGATTATTCGGGCTACTGACCGGGATTGTGTTACCAAACTTAGGATGAAACGAGAAACATTTTTTATGCTATGTTTTAAACTCTGCGAGAAGACACTTCTTCATGATAGTCGGAATGTTAGTCTTGAAGAACAAGTCGTTATTTTTCTTCACATGGTAGGTTATAACGTTCGCAATCGTGTAATAGGGCATTGTTTCATTCGATTGGGTGAAACCGTTAGCCGACATTTTCATCGCGTTCTTGATGCGTTGGTGTCGCTATACCCTGATTACGTTAAACGAGCTGGACAAGAGACACCCACCGAGATCCAAACAAATCTAAATTGGGCTTCATATTTTTAGGTATAAGTATTTTCGAAGGTCTCTTTATGTTTATTGTTCTTTTTTGTCCATCAATTCACAACTATCTGTTGGCTAAAATTACATGTAACACATCTAGGAGTGTGTTGGTGCAATTGATGGGACACATATTCCTCTGCACGTTCTAGCACTCGATCATGCTAGCTTCCATAATAGGAAAGGGGTTCTGTCTCAAAATGTACTTGTGGCATGTTCATTTGATATGAGATTTTGTATCTGCTAGCAGGTTGGGAAGGTTCTGCATCAGACACAAGGGTGCTACACAATGCGTTGACTCGAACCGATGATCCTTTAACAGTTCCAAATGGTAGATCACCACATTCGTTGCCCTGGAATTCGATTTGCTAATGAATGTTTCAAATGATACTCTTAATTTAATATTAATTCTAATGTGTAGGAAAGTATTATGTTGTCGATGCTGGATATGCTCATTCGCTGGGATTTATGGCTCCATGCTGCGGTGTTCGATACAATTTGCAAGAGTATCGAACTGGGAGAGCACCGTCGAACATGAGAGAGCTGTTTAATTATCGCCATGCCCAGTTGCGCAATGCAATTGAACGTTGTTTTGGCTTAGTGAAGGGTAGATTTCTGATACTAAAGACGGCGATGCAGTATCCATTTGAAACACAAGTGAAAGTTTTCATTGCTTGCTTTGTCTTACATAATTTCATATGATCTGATATTGAGTGCCATGAAGATCTACAGAATGCTGGTATATCAGTAGGCGATGTGGAGGGTAACCCTACACCCACCGAGGTCTCCATAAATGACGAGCGACAGTGGTTATTTCGATCGAATCAACTAGAGAAAGAAGTGTGGATTAGGGCACGCGATGCCATCGTAGAACGAATGTGGGCAGATGCGCGATGTAATAGTAGGACTAGATAGCGTTGTAGATAGCCTTTACATTCTAATTTACTTTTCGCAAGTTCTGTCTTGACGTATGAAGTGCTCTTCGATATATGTTTTGTATTTACATGCATCGATTAAGGACTATTGCTATCGTGTTAATCAACTATAGAATTTTTCCCTTACTCCGACGTTCTTTACGCATTGAACTTGGGTGGTTTGATTGTTTGAATAGCAGGGCACATAATAGTGTGTTTTGTGTGTAGGCATAATGTCAGACAATTGTGTATCTGATACATCCACACCGATACAGTCGCCGGTTAGGTCCCCTGCTTTACCTACACGATGTTCACCATGAGAAAAGACAGTCAAATCCCTTGCAGAACCCCTCTTCCGGGCAGCAAAGATTAAATGAAGCTCTCCAATGGATCGAGTTCTATTTAACACATTGCTAGAACAGATCGCACTGGGAAGGAAAGCCGACAACGACTTTAAAAGAGAAGCTTATCAAGTTGCTGCCGAGCAAGTGACAAGACAAACAGAGGTTCCTGTCAACTGGCAGAACATACAAAACAGATTGTGATATCACAAAAGAGAGTACAATGACATCAGGGACTGCTTGCTGCCAATGGATTTGGTTGGGATAATGAGTGTATGGTGGTCACTGCACCAGACGAAGTATGGGAAGAGTATCTCAAGGTATTACAAAATCT
Source organism: Magnolia changhungtana (assembly GCA_030180095.1). Taxonomy (NCBI): domain Eukaryota; kingdom Viridiplantae; phylum Streptophyta; class Magnoliopsida; order Magnoliales; family Magnoliaceae; genus Magnolia; species Magnolia changhungtana. The sequence goes on from JASAUF010000633.1 coordinate 5,314,745, forward strand.
AGTTCTGGTATATCTGTTTATCCCATGTATAAGCTTTCAACCCTAAACCTCTGATTATATAAAAATGAATACATGGAATTAATGCGGGCTATTTTGTTTTTGTAGTCACACTCGCGCGCTTAGAGACTACGGGGCAAGAGAATCGAGCGAATGGATGACCTAGAGGTTATCGTCGGCTCTGATTAAGCGACCGAATGTTATGTACAAGGATCAAGGATAATGGCTGCATCCTCATCTAGGGTTAATCGAGATCTGAACGAGACTTAGACAGAGCTAGATTACGATCCTGACGATCATGTTGACCTCTCAGAGGATACGTTAGGAGATTCTATAGGGACCATGCGAGCTTAATTTTCCTTGGACACACCGAGCATGCAAAATCGAATCTTTCCCGGCACTCCCACTCGCACATCTGATACTAATCATGGCTGCAATGGGAGTGGGAGTAGCACCAAGAAGCAACAACGCCCACCTCATCCCTGTGATGTATTTGGCGTATCTCTGAAGTCTGTTGCAGAGGCTATACGTGACTTTGGTCTAGGAAAGGAAGTCAACCAAACTAGCAAAGTTCTGGATGTCCTCGAAGAGGTGCAGGGCCTAACCAACTCTGAGTTCATTAAAGTTGGTCAGCTGTTAAGCAGGGACGAGAAGCTCGCATCATTCTTTATCAGCCTATACTCTGAGCGCCGTGTGGATTGGTTAAAACAAACCCTCCGAGATAAGTTTGGTGATGGTGGTAGTAGTTCCGTATGATGAGGTTTGTCCCATGATGATACACTTTATGCTGCTGGACCTATAATAACTAATATTTTATTTTGCTTGGTTGTGTGGATTGTGATTCTGTGTATTTTTTTTTTTTTTTGTCTTTATTTTGTTTTTTTGGGTTGGTTTATATGTGGTAGGTTTACATATTCTGGATGATATTAAATTCGTTACAATCAATAACTATAATCGTTTCATATGATCATATCAGGTAGACATTCATGATATTAGCCATATCTGAAAATCATAAATTGTAAATATGTAAGCTCTAATACAGGTCTTCGACATTGGAGAAGGTACGTATTAATATTCCTTTCAATACATTGCAATAGTCCCACCAACGCAGGTGTAAACTATATATTCATGTCAGTTCCGTTTCTTGATTATTAGATACAGACATTTGTATCTAATACTATCTTATTCCGCTATCTTCTTTTCATATGTGCTCTCTTAATATGCTTGAATGTAATTTGTTTATACAGATGAGGAAGGAGAAATATTACATCGTACTGGTTGGTCGTCATGCAGGGATTTATCTATCTAGGGATGAGGCCAGATTGGAAGTAAAAGGGTACATCGATAGTAGGTTTCGGGCCTTCAAAAATTAGAGAGAAGCTGCAGCTTATTGGGAGAGTTATCATTGTGGCACCATTGCTCAACCAACTATAGGACCGGCCAAAATTGAGGCACCTGCATCCCTTTCTTGTGATGAGCTCGCCTCACGGAGGACGTCATGGTCGTCGACCCAACAAACGACCCGAACAATGGTTTCTCGAGCTACTTCAATGGATGATGCCGACGTCTCTAGGGGCAAAATGTTAGCTACATTGCTAACGGGTATTGTAGTTTTGTTTTTTATTCTGTATAACGTCATCAAACTTTAGTCACATGATTTCCCTACTAAACAATTTTCAGTATTAATTAAGCATACCATGATACTATGTTACATGGTATGCAATCCCTGCTTTACCTTCGTATTTGATATACTTATCTTAATTGATGTATTTACGATTAAAGTGAATTTAATGGTAGTAATATGTTGCCATTAAATAGATGGCAAGTGACAGTGATCGGTTTAGACCGACACCGTTGAGCGAAACTGATTTTCCCAGGTTACAGGGAGATAGATGGACGGTCCGGATCTCAACATTTTCATGAGAAAATGTTTCAAAATACATGTCGCGATCATCGATTAATTCTTCATAAATAGGGTGGACTAAAGTTTGTAATAGGGAAGTGGGCCCCACCTAGCAACTTCCCAGGCGCAATCCCCATGTGGACGCGGATTGCATCGAAATGGGCCTCACCCGTCTTCAGATGGCAGGCACAGTTTTGAAAGTTGCACTGCATCTTTCGACTAAGGCCGTCTCAACTTCTTTTTTAGGAGGGATGACCACCGAAAAAGTAACTTTGCCATCAAACGTATTCAGAAGGTCATGTAGACGTGGATGTAGTGAAAACACAAATATCAACATCTTCTTGTCACTGATGTAGCAACTTCACGTTTTTAATGGTGGAGGTTTAATCCCCACTCCGTGGTCCACTTGAGACTTGCACGTGCCTCATTTTTAGAATCATATCTTAAAATTATGTGGGCATAAATATGAATGGGGTGGATGGTACATCATGGTAGGCCCCACAGAGTAGTGCCTAGACGGAGTACCGTCCGGGCGGTGGTAGGACTCAATCCGCGTCCGCCTGTGAAGTGTTTTTTTTTTTGGTCGTTGACAGCCTTGAATATATAGCTATTCGGCCGGACTTCAAAAGCCATCCCACCACCTCCCAAACACGTTTGCTGTGGGATCAGATCGGATCTGCCCAATCCCACAGACTGTCCAAACGGGCGCGGACAGATCCCGTGGGCTATCCTATCCCATGGGATCAACCGACATCCACTGACACAGCCCCTGCAACCTTAAAACTCATCCCATCCTCCTAATCCCTCTTAATCCGCCCTGCCAAACACGTCGTAAGGGCCTGTTTAGTCCGTGGAATTGGATCATATTGAATTATATTAGATGGGATTAACATCATTATTGCACAATGATTGCATGTATGGAAATACCATGGTATTGTAGCCATCCAATCCCATGTTTGGGAAGAGAAAAAACCGGATTAAGCAAAATCATGTTTGGTAGACCATGGAATTGTCGTCAACGGACCAAATTCAAAACGGATGTTGTTCACTTGTATACACATATAACCAGAATGTTGCGTGTAAACGATGTATATGAATGAACAACATGGATAAATGCATGCATTAATTTGGGGCCCACATGTGTAACACCCCGGATTTTTGCCAACTTGGAATTAGACGTCCTTAGGCAATGGGTCGATCCTAAGACCTTATTAACTTGTCAGAACTAAATCCCACAGTCTAAAAATCGCTCCTTAACCATTTTCTTCCCAAATTCCACCCTTCACCACCTTTTTCTTTAAAATTTTCAAAGTACTTTCATCCTAGACACTATCCTAAACTAGCTAAGTAGTATAACTTGGATCACTTTATATACAAACTACAAAGGCCCGTGTACCACCTCGCACGTAAATCTTACAGACTAAACCCTTTAGAAATTAAGTGAGATTTAGCTAGTGTTAAACTAGAGTGCTGTGAAATTAGCACCAATCGCTTTAAATACGATCCGCAAGACTCAAAACTTGTAGAATCATTGACGCTAGGTTACCCTAAAACTTAGGATCAATCTCATTACCCTACCGCTCACGGAGCATCTCGAAACTTCAGATTAGGTCTAGACCGCACATCGGAAGTCCGATTAACACGAAGTTAAGGAACTAGGACCGCCTCACTGGGCTTGACAACCACCTCGGAAATTAGGTCCAGTCGATGTTCCACGGCCATTCGCTTGAGTCCGGAGTGAGGGTGTGTGAAAAACACTATTCCCTTTACAAAATAAATATCTGGAATAGTGATCTGGCACCATTCGCTTGCGCATCAAGATAAGCAACTGACCGTCGAATCGACTAAATTACACCCTCGATTAAGAAAAATTTCAGAACATTTACATGTGCTTGGAAATTCGGATCGTGGCCCACCGATCGTTGAATCGAAAGTGTTCCGCCACGTGCGATCCGGGGAATCCGATCGAGTCGAAAACGTAATCCCACATAGATCCATGTGTGGTGAGCTTAAGTCCGACGTTTGGCTCAAGGGGGCCACCGTAAATACTCTTTTGAGTGGAACATCGCCGAAATGCTTATAATAGCAGTAACCCTTGAACCTGAGTCTATTTTGGGAAGGTTTTAGGCTATAAAAGGACCTTAAACCCTCTCCCATTCCAGCCATACGAATTTGGATTTGAGAGAGAGAAAAGAGAGAGAAAGTGAGGGAGATGTGGGAGGAACTCCCTGCTGCTGTTCCCTGCCGTTATTCGGGCTCCACCGCCTAATTCTCATCGCTTTCCCGGCGATTCCGGCGTCGTTTCTAGGTAAGAAATCCTAACCCTAATCTGTTTTAGGGTTGTATTGGTTGTAGGTTATGAAATAGCTAACCTGTTTCGTTCTTTAGGCTGCCAAACTCCTGTATACGGAACCTTAGCAAACCTATCGACTTCGTTATGATTCTACGACACAAGGTGCGGACTTTAGGTGTATAGGTTATGGTTTTCAACGCTTTCAATGTCAGATAATGATAGATTCATGATCTGCATGCAATTGCACATGTACAAAATGCTTTCCGTTTTCTGTTTCGATTAGAATTGTAGAATTTAGAAATTCACATACTCTAGGTATTCGTATAAAATACCGTATACGTATTTTTTTTAGAAATTTGTTTGACATGTTTATTTGACGTATGGATATATGACGTATGGATAAAATACTTATTTGGCGAAAGGATTCGCCTAAATACATGTTTACTAATAAACACTACGTATGTAGAAATACGGTATTGTAAGAAGTACCGTATACATGTATATTTTAGTGATGTGTTTGTCATGATTAATTTTCGTATAAATATATTATGTGCGTATAAAACATTTGCTTGGCGAAGGGAATCACCGTAATACATGTTTGCTTGTATACACTATGTATGTTGAAAATGCGTATTCTAGAAAATACTGTATACGTATAAATATTGGGAGATGAATTTATCATGATTATTTGCTGTAGTAATATATTATACATGGATAAAATACTCACTTGGCTAAGGGATAGCCCTAATACATGTTTTGCTAACATACACCATGTATGTTGTAATAGTTTATTCTAAGTGTTTGTGAAAATGATTGAATGAGTACCGAATTCTCATTCGTACTCACCATGACTAGTTGTCATGGATTCATGATTGTTGTATTGGCGATACCCCTTTGACGAAAGGATTTGCCCTAAATCACGCCACGGCCAATATACACCATATATGCTAAAATGTGTGGCCCAAGTGTTTGTGGAAATGACTGAATGAATATGGAACTTGGATTCCTACTTGCCATGAATATCCGTCGTGGGTGTACGCGTGTTATGATTGGGGCAACTCCCTAGGGAAAGGATTTGGCCTAATGCCTATGTGATCGACATATGTCATGTATGTTGATGTATGTTTGTTTAAGTATTTTTTTGAAATGTCTGAATGAGTAGTAGTTAGCAAATTGTAACGTATAAGGGTGTTGAGATACGATTCTCAACCTCTTTTAACTATGTGTATGATCTCCTTGGATTGTTGTGTGATTAGGAATTGAACATGTATAAACTCATGCTTGTGTTGTGATTCATAACATGCTCAACTGCTTTATGATTATAACTATGTAATGCATATGTTTAAATTTATATTTACGTTGTATGATCCGTCATGGGTGATGGGGAGCGGAGCAACGAGTGCGTGCAATGACCACCGGCATTTCTAAACGGATAATACCATACCTTGATTGTATGAGTGGAATCTTGATCCATTCGCTTTATCTATCGCAAGTTATCATGTTTGGGGCTATGATTATAGTCCGACAATCGGTACCGATGAATTGAATTCGTGGTCGCGATTCATTTGCCACGTGAGATGTGTTCGACGAACCCGAGTCGTACTTCGATTGGCGATAGTGGTTGGCCACGCGAAGTGCTTATGCACTTCATGTTGTTCAACTTGTTGTGCGCTCGAGCTAGCCGAGCTCGTCAAGTAACCCGATCTGTCTTATGTATGTTCACCATGTTTGGTCGCCATCGCTTGAACCTAGGGTACCAAACTTACCAGTGAAATCCCTTTTAACCATGGTACCTCGATCCGCTAAGACTCATGAGCCGGGCATGGTGGTATGGGACACCGTGGTCGAGCTGTCGTCCTACGCTGGAGCCACGTGCCTCCCCGTAGTGACCAGTGAGCAACCAGACTCGTGAGCCGATTATGGTGGTATGGGACACTATATTCGAGCTGTCGATACTTACGGCGAGAGCCGAGTACGGTGAGACCTGTACTTGTGCTGACGGGCGACGAGTCCTTTGTAGTATCTTCGAGTATACACCAAGGTCTGTGATTGGCGACGAGTCTTTCACAACAACTGGAGTATGAGTTGAGCCGAGTACGGTGAGACCTGTATTCGAACTGACGGCTAGTGATTGAGCCGAGTACGGTGAGACCTGTACTCGAGCTGACGGTCAGCAATTGAGCCGCATATGGTGAGATCTGTATCCGTGCTGACGGGTGATGAGCCCTTTGTGATGCCTTCGCTACGCCTATCGTATGAGATTAACTAGGACTGACGACCCTAGAATGGATCATGTTTGGGAATGATACAAGGGAGGTACCTTAGTTTCCCAATACTGCTGTTTGAAATGGACTAATAATAACTCGGTAATCATGATCATCATCGCACCGCATGTGCTTAGTAGATGTGGCGCATTGAGGGAGTTAAGCATTCGCGAACGTAAGATGATGTCGCATGAGGGTGGTTTGGCAAGGGCATACAGCATCATGTCATTTCATTCTCGCACTTAATAAGAGTAGTTAGAATTGTTTGATTTGTACCGCTTTATCATTTGCTTGATTGAATTGATAACATGTTAACCTATGCTTTCTTGTTCCACCGAGTTGATCACTCACTCCCACGTTATGACGGTGTTGTACACACCAACCGGATTTGTTGAATTTCGATGATGGCGATGCTTATGAAGCGAGCCGACTACTTCTATGGTGATGAGGAGGAGTTCTCCTATCATGTAACTCTCTGACGGGTCTCTGAAGACCTGGTACTGCATTGACGGGGCTATGGTACTTGGGATAGAAGATATTACACTTACACATTTGGTATATTTTAGAACTGTACTTGTAATTATTTAACCTAGTAATGTTATCACACTCTGAAGACTCATCACAGTTTATATATTTTATCTATCTATCATCGTCTTCCGCTTGCAATTTAACTGTCTCTGGAGTATGATATGCTGTTTTGGCTTAATCTCACTCATGTTCAATGCACGAATACAGTCAACATTCAATCATCATTCATTTTGTTGCATAAGTGATGTTCTGGAACTCGGGAGTTGAGTTTATGCTCGACCCCCGATTTTCAGGGCGTTACAACATGTGTAGTAGATTTCAAAATCGACGGAAATCTAGCATGAGACCAAATGCAACTCCATAGGATTAAATGAAATTTCATCCAACCTTTCCCATCCTATCTCCAAATGCTGGATGGAATTGCACAGGACCAAATGCAATTATATCCCGCCCACCTAATCCTATCTAATACCCTACGCCAAACGCACCCTAAGGGCCCGGTTGGCCGGGTGGATTGGAAGGGATTGAATGGTATTAGGGTGGATGGCATGGATTTCTAGGTAATGATGGTGTTGTCAGTGGATTGTCTTTAGATCCATGGGATTGCTATATCACTGGATTGCTATATCCAGTCTGTTTGGCACTCCGGGCCAATCCCAGGATTAAACCTTCCCATCCCTTCCAATCCCTCCAACCAAACATGTCCCAGGCAAATTTGAACAGATTAGGGTGGATTGGATGGGATTTAAAGGTAATGATGGTGTTGTCAGTGGATTGTCTTAAGATCCATGGGATTAGGATAAGATCACCGACTCTGTTCGGCACGCCCGCCCATCCCGGCCAAACGGGCCTTAAGGATATCCAAATATCAGGTCAACCACACCGCAGGCAACAACGATAGTGATTGAATACCCACCTTTAAAAACTTTTTGGGCAACCCCGATGTTTATTTGCCATCCAACCTATTGATAGAGTCACAAAGACATGGATGAAGGGACCACACAAATATAATCTTGATCCAAAACTTTTGTGGCCTACAAGAAATTTTTAATGCTCAATCACCACTATTTCCTGTAATATGGTCCACCTAAGATTTAGATCTGCTTCATTTTTTGGATCATGGACTAAAATAAGCTATCAAAATGGATGGACGGCATGGATATAAGGCACATAAACATCATAGTGGGCCACACATCACGTGGCATAAACTGTCACTGTTATAACGGGTGCTATAACTAACAGGACTTACTTGGGCATCACGCGTTGGAGTCTTGCCCAGTCCAAAGTAGTAAGGTAAAATGAATATGTGGACGCTTTCACACCTGAAATTTCTTGGATTGTCGCGGATTGCGATGGACCTGTTTGGTAGTAAAGATGGTTTAGATTGTGATCGCCGACCGTCTCCATTGATGTGGACCTTTGGGTCCACCACATTAGATTCTAGACAGTCATTTTGTATAAACGGGCCCCACAAATGCATTGTATTTTTTAGCAACGACAACTAAATATCGGACGTCAGGATTGAGCCATTAGGAAGAAAACCTGTCGGCAAATTGAAATTTAAATGGATTTTTCTGTCCATACAGGCCCCAGAGAACAGAGTGGTCCATCTTAGCATTTTTGTCTACGGTGCATATTAAGCCACGTATTTGAATTTTCGTGCCTCTAGATTGTGAACCACACATGTGGTACTAGTGTACGATTAACCAAACCTTTTTTAATTTATTAGACCATCTTAACAATCCATTAATGAGCCTTTCCTTAGTAGGACCTGCATCTTCTGTCTTTCGCATTCATTCGTACAAACCAGGCAAGGTTAGTTTTACTGCCTGCACATTCAGCCTCGGCTTTGAATTTTTTGCCTCTAGATTGTGTACCAGGTGGTGTTGAGAATGTTGATGTGTTGGGGACGTGGGGCCCAACTTGATGCATGCTTTTTTTTTTTTTTTTTTTAAATATCCATGCCGTCCATCTATTTTAACTCTTTATTTTAAGGTATTAACTGAAAAATAAAGCAGATTTGAAGCTGAAGTGGGCCACACCACATGAAAAGTGGTGATTGAACGCCCACCATTTAAAACTTCTTAGGGTATATAAAAGTTTTGGATCATACTGATATTTTTATTTTCCCTTCATGCATGACTGAGTAATGTTATTATCAGTAAGTTGGTGATAAATGAACATTTCAGCGGGACCTAATAAGATCTATAAGTTGGTGATAAATGAACATTTCAGTGGGACCTAGAAAGGTTTGAACGGTGAGTGTCGTTATCCCTGTGGCGTAGTCCACTTGAGTTTTTGATAGATTAAAGGAGATAAAAAACACATGGATATAATAGATATGGACCACCTACATCACATTAAGCCTGCAGTGTCCAACACATCACATCCAAGATGTGGTACAAGTGTATGATTAGCTAAACTTTTCTTGGATGGGACTATCTGAGCTGTCTATAAATGAGCCTTTCACTTAGTAGGAGCCGTATAGTTTGTCTTTCAATAATTTTTGTATGCTACAAAGTAAATAGGAAAGATGGCATGACATGGCAAGTTACATACAAATGATCCTTCTAGAAGGGTCTCTTTTTTTTTTTTTTGAAATTAAAAAATAAAACCTATACACATCTACACATCTAAGGTTTCATGGGAGTCCCCCACCATTATAACTTTTTAAATATTTAATTCTTTTTCCCTTAAAACACTTTTCAATTTTTATATATGAAAAAAAAATCTATGGATCTTTTTCATACTTAGACCTTCTTTTATTACTATTATTTAGCTAATTTATTATACCATTACACTCCAATTATCTTTTGTACTTTTCAACTACTCTTTAAAAATTTTTTGAACTTTTCGACTATCATTTTTAGTAGAAACTTTCACCTTTGGAAAATGAGTTCTTATTTAACTTTTTATAGTTATGTTGAAATTGGCTTGTTTTGAAAGAAAAAAAAAATGAGATGTAAAGAAGTAAAAATATTCTACTTTTAAAAGATGAATTCTTCTTCTTTCTTTAAAAAAATTTCACTTAAATAGGTATTTCGCTAAGATATGGATAGAAAGAAAGAAAAGAGATAGCAAAATTCACTTTTAAAAGACAAGTTCTTCTTTCTTTAAAAGATTAAGCTTAGGTGGTTATTTTATTAAAAGCTACACTTTGAGTCTGGTTTTAAAAGATCAAATGGTGTTCAAATAAGATGATTTGAATCCTATTTGAAGATTGTAGATTTATCTTTTCAATGAGCTCAAGATCATCCTCATCCAATTTGTAACGAAGGAGTTATTACCATCTTCGTGGGATCGTGTGATGCTGGAAAGGAACATGAATGCTATTATGAAGTTTAGGGCTAGTTTTGAAAGGTCGAGTGATGTCTAAATGAGATGATTCTAGTCCCATATGAAAACTCATCGAATTATCTTTCTAGTGGGCTTAAGATCACCCTGTCCAACTTGTAACGAGGGAGACAGGGAGTTATGATAATTTTCATGGGATCGCACAATGGTGGAAATAAACATGAATGCTATGATGGATTTTAGGCATACTGCTGAAGGTCCGAATGATGTGCAAATGAAATGATTCTAGTCCCATTTGAAAGTTTGTCCAATTATCTTTCTAACGAGCCAAAAATCACCCTAATCTAACTTATAACGAGGGAGTTATGATGATTTTTGTGCAATCACGTGATTCTTGAATACCACTGTCCATGCAGTGTTAGAACCATGATCCGTGCAATGTTACAATCATTATCCATATAATGTTGGAATTATGATCAACGTAGTGTTATAATCACTATTCATGCAGAGTTATAACCACGATTCATGTAGTGCTAGAACTCCAGTCAATGTAGTGTTATAACCATGATAAACTCATATTCATGTAGTGTTAGAACCTCGATCCAAGCATGATGGACAACCAACATTGAAGGTGAGATCCGCATGATGGACAATCCACATCAAAGGTTAGCTCCACATGATGGGCTGTGGATATTGAAGGTGAGCTTTACGTGATGGACAATAACATTAATGGTGGGCCTCACATGATGGATGATTGCTGAGACTCAAATATATTACATAGTTTCCCCCATTTATATCTTGGTTCTATGAACATGATACTGTTTAATGTTATGTTTTATGCATGTTTGTGTTGCAAGGTGAATCTGAGAGCTTGGATTGAAAAGAATGCTAAAAGCATAGATTTAGTGCTCAAGAATCACCAAGGCAAAGGAGGGATCTTAGGAGACCAAGAACAGAGAATTCTCATACCAAAGATCCAAAGAAACCAAGTACAAAGGATGAAGAAAAGATTGGCAAAAGCACAAGTTAAATAGCAGAAAAACAAGACATTTAGGTGTCACCTAAGCTAATTTCGGTGTCACCTAAAGTGCATAAAATAGTCCAGCAAGAAAACAACTTGATTAGGTGTCACTTAAGCTTAATTCAGTGCCACCGAAGTCAGCTTAGGTGCCACCTAAGCTAATTTCGGTGCCACCTAAGTACTTTGCACATACAATTTCAGATACGATAAAATGCAATTTCGGTGCCACCAAACTAATTTCAATGCTACCGAAATCGCGTAGAATGTAATGCGGTGTCTATATGGATTACGTAAATAGAGTTTGTTTTGTGAAAGTAACAGAGCTAGATTATAAATAGAGGTTTCCTACGGACTTTATAACATGTCTAGGATTTTTAGAGAGCATATCTAGGGTTTTTAGAGAGCTCTCAAGTTTCATAAGTTTTAGAAATTGTTTTTCTTTTAGATCTTTATTAATTTATTTTCTTACTTTATTGTTGCTTTTCTATTTTGTAATTTAGTTATATTTTTCTAGTTCTCTCTAGCCCAAGCTAGAAGAGAAACACATTAGTTTAATGATTCTATAAATTATGATGATTGATTGTTTTTAATGATGAGATGAATGGTTTATGCATGTTATCAATTATCTAGGTTTAAGTTTTTTGATCCTCATATGAGATCCATATATTTTCATCATGTGAAATCCATATTGATGGATAGGTTTAACCTGGATTAATTAGATTTCTTAGATGAGAGATGTTCTCAACCTCCTACATTTCTTTAATTCATTATCTTATGTATATAAATGCTTAAAATCACTGACGCTTGAGAATATATGTTAACGGTGCTAATCCATGATTCTCTAATCTCTTATATCATTTACTAAGAATATTTGAACTATTTTATTTTCCAATTAGGCCGACTTTAGTTCTCGGATCCTAATTGTGTTATTAAAGTCATAATGATTTATGGATTATTAACTTATGTGTGGAACTTTGAAACTTGGTGTTGTTTTAATTCAATTGAATTCCATACCTTCAAAACTTTCAAAATCATTTCATCTGTTTTGTTTCCATTACTTACTTAGTTTTGCATTTGATTTTCTCATTTTCATAAATCATCTCTTTGTGAGATTGACCCTCTATTCACAAGATATTACTTACTAACCTCTGCACTTGGAGGCAAGAAAATAATGACCCACATCAAGGTAGGCCCCATATAATGGATGGTCCACGTAGTGTCAATAATGGATAGTCCATGTAATGTTACAACCTTTAATATGAACCATCTATCATGCAGGGCCCAACTTCAAGGTGGACCATCCATTACATGTACGGGGCTTACGTTAGAGTGTGTCATTTATCATTAAGGGTCGAACTTCGATGTGAACTGTCCTCATTTGGGGCCCACCTTCAATATACACTGCCCATTATGTGGAGCATACCTTTGATGTGGACCATCCATCGTGTGGGCCACACCTTCAATGTGGTTGTCCATCATGTGGGGGACACCTTGGATTTGGGCCATTAGTCATTAGGGGCTGACCTTTGATATGGACCATCTATTATGTGGGGCCCACCTTGATGTAGGTTATCCATCATATAGGGCCCATCGTCAATGTTATTTTCCTTCATGTAGAGCCCACCTTCAATATCTACCACCCATCATGTGAAGCCCACCTTTGATGTGGATTGTCCATCATATAGACCCCACTTTCAATAGTGGCCATCCATCATATATGGACTGGGGTTGTAAAGTCATGGATCGAGGAGTTTCTGCCGGAGAGGGTAGTTAGAAAGTCCCTTATGCCGTAGAGGAAAGACGAAGAAGAAGAACTCATTTTTAAGTACTAAAGATTGTCGGAGAGTAGTTGAAAAGCATGAAAGATTGCTAGTGTAGTAGTAGAAAAATAGTTAGCTAGAGAATAATGATAAAAGAAAGTCCAAGTATAGAAAAGGCCAGGAGCATTTTCATCCTAGAACATTGAAAAAGATGATTGAGGTGTAAAAAATTAAGTATTTAAAAACTGGTGCTATTTGGGTGCTCCCACGAAACCTTGGGTGCATATAGGTTAAAAATCCTAATTATAAACCTTGTGCCATGACTCGAAACTTGGTTGATTTAACTCGACTTAGTGAACTTGTCAGTCGAGTTTTTGGGAAACTTGTATTAGGTGTGAATCCGTTCTAACTTTGTATGACTTATTGAGTCTATTAGAAGACCTAATCAAGTCTACATAACTTGTAGTGAGCGTTAAATCAATGATCATTACCGGATGAATAAAACTAGAGCTACAACTTGGGTTTGTGTTCGGGTGTATCCAAGAAAAGAAGAAAACTTAGGTTTGAGTTAAGCCGAGTTGAATGGACCCATCCATTAGGAAATGAGATATCATAAATTCGATATTGGTCGTGACATGCATTGTGAACATACATGATTAGTCGGCTGTTAGAATAATTTGATTAACCTGGGAGAATCTCAACGCAACCAACATTAGGTGCAAGCATCATGTGTTGTGCAGCTACTATCAGTCGTTCGGGTTCAACCTGAGTCAATCGAACAAGCCTAGGGTGGTTGGCCTAACTCGGGCCACCCCTTAGTTCGGGTGATTTATTGACTAACCCAACATCGTAAGCAATTCTAAACATTGCTAATGACTAACAATTTATCAGGCAATCATAACGAGATTTCATATGAAGCCTAAATTTAACAACACAATCACTTATGTATTTCATCAAACATGTGAGCATTAATAGATACAATGCAATCACTTAGGTATTTCATCGAACATGTGAGCATTAATAAATAAGTAAGAACACATGTTGTAATTAAAATTGAAATATGAACATGTTAGCAAACATCATACCATCTACAACAATAAATCATTAAGTAAGACCCTTAATGGTCGATAAATGACAACCTAGGAATAATGGTCCACACCTTAAGAAAGAATTTTTGATTTTTGAGCTCCCAAGATTAGGGTTTTGGAGAAAAATGATTCCTCTATCAAATTCAAAGGAATTAAGTGAGATTCATGCAATTCATCTTAAAAAATCTAGGTTGAAAAGTAGGGTTCGTTTTTCTTATATATCGTTCATTTTTCTTATATATCAATCGCGAGTGTAGTGGATTCAATGGAGGAGAACGGTTGAGGATATGACTTTGATTGAAGGATTTAGTAAAGGAGATACTAATCTCCCCCCTCACTTGCTATTTTTCTTATTTGTTCTATCATTCGCTCATTCTGTCATTCTTTAGGGCAAAAATCGCATGGGCGTAAGGGTTGGCCCCAAATGCCCTATTTATAGAACAAAAAGTGGTATAAATGGCCATAAAGCTTAGGTTTTCAATTACTAGCCTTATGGGATGGTATTTCTAACCTTCGTGGTCTACTATGGAGTGTATGGATCGATATACACCATAAAATAGTTGGCCTTAGTGATGGTTTACATATGGATATAATCGGCTTGCCATTTGGATGCGCTGATCGACGAGTATGATCAAAAGTTGATTCGACGGTCACCGATGGTCGATCGGGGTTGCAACTATACGCATATGTGCATGATATTAACTTATGCTGTTGCCTTAAATTTGGTCACGATCTAATGGTCTGAAAGCCACAACTTTGGTAAAGATCGGATATAAGTAACTAACTTAAGTTCTTGATTAATTTTAGAAATATTTACACATCTTATGCACTGGCTTTGCCAGTCAAAGTTGAGCGATTCGAGATGCGATCTCGGCTCGATGTCCCATAATGGGCGACAAGCCTGCTAAGACGAACGTCTTTTTATAATCTCGATTTTAGTGACTCGCTAAAGAGCGGTTTAGAGATTGTTTAAAAAATCAGGGCATTTATGGAATAAATCGGATAGCGTGATTTCTTGTGCCCGATGATTAAAGTTTGTATTAGCTAAGTTCATAATGTGGCCTATTCTTTGATTCTAATAACGCTAAACCATTAGTCCTTAAGCTAAAGGAGTAACTACGTCAGTTTTGGTTTGTTAATTAAGATCCGACCCTTAGTTGTCTTGACTTTTGTTAAGTCTTTATTTAGTTTTGGTTGTCTTGATTAGCTAGTGATTGGTCAGCTTGATTTGGGCTGTATATGAACAAATCACGAGGTTAGACTTGAGGTTTAAATAATTTAATGGATTCATTGGCTTTTTACAGTTGATTAATCAGATTGTGCAGTTCTTTATAGGTACCACCTGTGTATAGGCTCACTCCGAGCATTAAGGGTCAGTAAGTAATAACGTAAACTAATTATAATGAAAAATTTCAAAGTTTAATTCAAAATAGTGAAAATCTGAAATATTACAAATGTGGGCTACTTGAATTCTGAATTTTGAATTTTTTTTTTTAAAAATCCAGTACAAACATTACAGGAAATTGCTCTTTTACTGACGACATAATTCGTCGTTATTTTATCTTTTTTCGTCGATAATGATTATTACTGACGAAATTTGTCACCGGAAAGATCGTCGTAATAAAACTGTTGCTAAAGGCTTTTCTCAACGAAATATAACTTCGTCGGCAATGATAAAACAAATACCGATGACTAAAATCGTCGGCAAAACATGTTACTTGTAGTAGGTAAAAATAATATATTTTGTTGGTAAACATAGCTTATATCGACGAATATCTTCGTCGGTAAAACTGTAGATTAACGACATTACCGACGAGTACGTTCGTTGGTAAAACAATAACACCGATGAGTATGTTCATCGGCATAAGCTCTTTATTATCGATGAAATAATTCGTCGGTATATCTCATATAGATCGTTGGTATAAATTTTTATATTAATTTTTACCTACGAAAGATTTCGTCAGTATAAGTTTTGGACCTACTATTACCAACGAAATATTTCGTCGATAATAGTCTGTTTCTTCCCGGTTTCATTTATTTTCAAAATTCAGGAAAAAATCTTGATATACACCTGTAAATACACCTGTTACAATACATTTTCATCATATTCACATCTACATCCATCCAAACAGAAACTACATCCATCCAAATACAAACTGCATCCATCCATACACAAACAATCCTATCCACATCCACATACAACCTATATTCATCCACGCACAAATACATATAAGTTTAACATTCGTATATAAAATAAATTATAAATAAAATAAAAAAATCCTATCCATATCCACATACAACCCACAATATTTATCTACGCACAAATACATATAAGTTTAACATTCGTATATAAAATAAATCATAAATAAAATTAAAAAAATTCATGAAGATGAAGGCGGAGGTGGTGGGGCATCAGTGGCAAAGCGTGCAGTGAGAGCCTAAAACATTTCCTGCATCAGTCACTCATGCTCCACCCGCATCTCCTTGATCCTCCTCTTCTGATCCTCCCGTCGCCTCTCCTCCTCCTCCCTATGCCTCTGTTCCTCCTCCCTCTGTCTCTCCAACTACTCTTTGATCTCATCGACGATGACCCGTAGTTGCTAAACCTCTCTCTCTGCCATATCAGCTCGGCGTAGGGCACTCTCCTCAACGACGGATTGGCTGGAGGCAGCTCTAGCGGGTGCCATGAACTTGACACCATGGACAAGCCCACGCACATATCTAAAACGGGTGCCAAGCACCTCGCTCAGGATATTTGGCTCACTCGGCTGACTACCATTGGGAGTGGGCTGACTGTGTATGGTGTCTATCGCCGCCTGTAATGAAAACATATGAATTTTCACAACGAAATGACATTATTATAAATCAATGCAATTAAATTTTACAATGTAAGGATATTTACCCAATTCTCGTTGGCTCTATGATTAACCCAAGATCCTGTCGCCTGTCGACAGTGAGTCGCTTTATAAAGTTCTACTAGTCCAGGCTCCTGGCCGGTGATGGAATCTCGCTGTGCAATCGAAAGGACAATAGAGTTAATATAAATGCATGGAAAGAATATATCAACTTAATAATCACCAGTACTTTCTTACCATGTTGTAACGATGTCGTACAAATGACTTTAAACCGGCTACGTGGTTCACTTGTAACTTTTCCCTGTTCACAGAATTTATTCTGCTCCTCTTCTGAACACATTATTCATAATACATTGTTATTAATTGCAAATTTAATCGTTACCTTAAGATATCGTAAATATGTAAATATTACCTGAAAAGCCTCAGACGAAAATCTCTCGCAGAGTATTCATGTTGAGGGTCAAATATTGCATATTAGACCCCAGTTATTACTTGAAATTACGAACATGATACTGTTTAACGCCCTATTTTAATTGTGTTTGTGCTGTAAGGTAAATTTAGGAGCTTGGACTGGAAAAAGATCCTAAAAGCATGGATTTAACGCTCATAAGTCACCAAAGCAAAGGACGGACTCCAGGGGACCAAGATCGATGATTTTATACAACCGAGATTCAAGAAAATCACGTGTGTCAGACTAAAGAGGCCTGAAAAGTGTTCAGAATGCAAGATCACAGGGTTTCCACCATCTGTTCGACTCGAAACTTTAGATATGGCTTGAGGACCATAAATTAACCGTACACGTCGAATTTCAGCCCCTGGATCCCTGTGGAAGTGGCCCAATAGACAAATCAGCCCACAAATTGTCCATCCTGATATCTAAATGTACTTCAATTTTGGTCGTAACCCCTAAAATGAGGTGGTAAAACCAATAGTCGGATAAGATTTCTCACACACAAGACCCACTTTACGTGAGTGGATTGCACAGGAAGCTGTGCACTCACAGTGCACTAAACCGAGTACAGCGGTTAAACTATGTTTGACTGCACAATTCCAAAACAGAGCAGGAGACTTTCTATTTTCTCCAGCGCCTAACTGTCCACGGGATGATTGGTGGGCCATCAAAACGAACCCAAATGTATAATCCAAACTGTCTATCAGGAGCGGGCCCTAAGTTCGACCGAACCCTGGTTTATTTCATGCAAAGCCGAGTCCATTCAAAGACACAAATCTCGTTGCAATTCGACTATGCACAGGGCCTCCATTCGCAGATGACATCAAGAAATCAAAACAGAGGGCTGCTTGATCTTGATCCGAACTGTCCAGTCAAATCAGACGAGGTCTTGACTCAGATCTAGTTGTTCTTGGTCTGAAGAATGCAAGCAAGAGGATGCAAAGTGTGATGGATGGCAGAACCGTGCCGTAAGATCAATCAAGTGAGCCGCATCAAGGGTGATCCAAAACCATGTGTTTTTGATCGAAATTTCGAGTGGAATTCAGTGGACGGCGTGGATTTCTCAACCAACATTGCTCATGGGCCCCACCAATGTCACAGCGGACGGTTGCGCAGGCTCTGTTGAGTGCGAGAATCGATCGTTGTAGGGCCATTCTACAGTTGAGAAGACGGTCAGTCCGTCCATTTGGACCGTCCAAACTAACCTCAAGGTGTGACCGACTAGGCTTAAGAAGACTGAACAGCTTAGATCTGTCGCTCGGGTTCTTCCACAGTGCCAAAAACGCGGATTGAGGTGGGCGCAAGCTGTTTGTTGTGAAAGGAGTATAGCTGGCTATCTTTTGCGCACGTACTCCCTTCCACCGACCTTCCTATGATTATAAAAGAGAGGAGCAGCCGTGGGATTCAAGGGGAAGCTGGGGCTGGACGTGAAGCACATAACGAGGGAGAGAGAGTAGAGTTGTTTTTCTTTTTCTTTTTATTTTGTTTATTTTATTTTTTTAGGGATTTAGCCTAATCATGTTGCTAGGCTAAACCTCTTAGCTAGGGCTAAGAGGTGAAGTTTGTAGTGTGATTGGGGTTTTAGTTTTGCTTTGATTCATGGTTATTGAACTCTTATGGATTCTAGTTTAATTATTAAGGAATGCTTTTAGTTTTTAATGGTTTATTTTGACTCAAATTACAGTAGATCTGCAATAACTTTGAGTATGTTCTTTTCATTAAGAGATTGTGAACTTAGGAGGCCTTTTTGTTCACCATTGTCTCCTAGGCATGGTTGGGTGACAGAACCCTTCCTAACTTTCACAATTCTTTTATGATTGGCTGTGAGATTGGTAAATTGTTGTTGTTTGCCATAGTGTCCTGGGCATGGTTTGGTGACGAAATCACTTCCAAATCTACACCAATTGTATCTATTGATGATTAGATCCATGAGACGTTCAGAGATATGACAAATCTCCTCTTACCAATTGGATAAGATAGGACTCCAATTCCAGTTGTGTCCTTGAATTATGCAAGGTACCTTCCCAATTGCTACAAGTGGATCCTTGACACCCTAGTTCCCTACCTTTGAATTCTACATATTTTAGTTTACTATTTCACCATTAATCCCTTATATTCAGTTAATTTAGATTTCATCTTTATCTAGTTCTAGTTCTGGTTATTTTCAGATTACGTATAGGTTTCAGTCCCTGTGAATTCGACCTCGGTCTCACCGAGTTTATTACTACATCACAACCCTATACTTGGGGAGTGAACAATCCGCTAGTCATCTATAGTCACGTGCAGCGGTGTGGATAGTATGGCCTCATCGTGGATCCTGCACTGCTTGTACCGCTGGTGTAACTCTCTCGATATTCTTGAA
Organism: Magnolia changhungtana; assembly: GCA_030180095.1. NCBI lineage: Eukaryota > Viridiplantae > Streptophyta > Magnoliopsida > Magnoliales > Magnoliaceae > Magnolia > Magnolia changhungtana. Next base: position 5,334,561 of record JASAUF010000633.1, read on the forward strand.
CTGCTCCCTAACCATGTCGCCGACAACATGGGAAATGTACGAAACACTCAAATTTAAGACAAATTTATCCTACAGTTTCATAAATAATAGATTAAGGTAATTGTTGAGGGTCAAATATTGCATATTAGTCCCCAGTTAGTACCTAATTTTACGTACATGATAATGTTTAATGCTCTATTTTAATTATGTTTGTGCTGTAAGGTGAATTTAGGAGCTTGGACTGAAAAAGGGTGCTAAATGCATGGATTTAACGCTCAGAAATCACCAAGATAAGGGACAGACCCCAGGGAACCAAGATCGAAGAATTTACACGTCAAAGATCTGAGAAAATCAAGTGATTGGGTTTAAACGGGCCTAAAAGTCGTCCATAATGCAAGATCACAGGGTTCCCACCATCCGTTCGACTCAAAACTTTATATCTGGCCTGAGGACCCTAAATTAACCATACACGTCGAATTTCAGCCATTGGATCCTTGTGGAAGTGGCCCAATGGACAGATCAGCCACTAAATCACTAATTTAGGGCCCACTTGATCTCTGGATTTGCCTCGATTTTGGACTCAACCCTTATAATTCAATGAGAAAACGATTGGACGATGTGGGTGTCTTTAGAACACTACCATGGACGCTGCAATATACATGCCCTACCCCTAATCCCTTTAGAAAACCACCTTGTATTCGTTCGTTTATAAAATCGACAGTATAATTACCCAGCTACATGACTAGAATACCAACCATCAAGTCTTGCTATTTTTAGTATGTCATCTGACCCTCCATCATATGTAGATCTCCCAAATGGGCCATCAGAATATTAGGATAATCCAGTCATTTTGAAGATCTTAGTTTATATGTCCAAACCACCGGGTAATGTTTCAACCAGACATGTGTAACCTTAGTCCTAAAACACGAAGTTTGCTAGCCATTTAAAATAACATCTTGGACATCCTTGGGAGATCGAGACTCAAACTGGACCGATGGAAAGAGCACGAAAAACGGTGGATATTCGCCAAATTTCAGGGCGTTTGGACGGTGTACTCTAACATAACTGATGTCGAAAGGTGATTGAGGAATTGATGACAATTCTGTAAATAAAGCTAGAACCATGCATGTCACTGATCAACAATAGATTTAACGGTGAGTACCAATTTTCACTTATTTAAAAGGTGCAACCCACCTGATTTACGAAACTTCCTCATCTTTTACCCCGGGTCCTAATATAGTGGAAAAAATACGGTGAACGGAGTGGATTGCTCATCAAACATCACAGTGGACTCCACCGATGCCATGATCAATATGTATTTATGTTATGTTGCCTCAACAGGCACTTTAGTCTGATTGTTAAATGTGTTGTGGCCCACCTAAGACTCGGATTTGACCCATATTTGATGCCATAGCTGGGTATGACCTTATAAAGATGATGGATGGAGTGGATTTCTAAGAAGGTCATCGGACCTGTGTTTTTGCTAAAATTTGTTGCTACGCAAGGAAATTTCCAAATTGGTTGCTGTGTAAGTTTATGCAAAATCTCATCAACTCTCTCTCCAACCAACTTCCACCGACTTCAGCACATCGATTTCTCGCTACTTCTATAAAAGGAAGAGAGAAGGAGAGCTTATGCATCATCCCTTAGACATGGAGATCTTTGGCAGAGTGCAACCTTGTAGGCATCCTTCAACATGGGACGTGAGCACAAGAGAGAGGAGGACGACTCTGAGTTTTTCTTTTCTTCCCTTTTTCTTTCTTTCCTTTGATATTTTTTTTTTTAAGAGACTTTAGTTAATTAGGCTTATGGTTGGCTAAGCCTCTTAGCTAGGGCTAAGAGGTGAAGCTTGTAGTATGATGGGATTGGTTTTACTGCTTTGATTCATGTTACTTGAACTCTCTTTGATTATAGTTTGATTAATAGAAATGCTTTCAGTTATTAGTGGTTTGTTGTGACTTAAATTACAATGGATCTACGATAGCTTTGAGCATGTTCTTAACATTATAGGGATTGTGAATTTGGGAACCCTTTTGTTTACCATCGTCTCCTGAGCATGGTTGGATGATGGAACCCTTTCTAACATTGATATATCTCTCAGATTGGTTAAATTCTATTGTTTACTTTGTCTCATGGGCATGGTTTTGTGATGGAATCAATTCTAATTCTCATACCTATCTTCTATTAAAAACTATATCAAAGGAAGTTCAGATTTGGATTTTTAACGTATTATCTTCCATCTGGATGAAGATAGGACTCTGATTCCAGTTGTATTATTGAATCAAGCATAGATCTCCTCGATCTCTACAAGTGGATCCTTGGCACCCTAGTTTCCTACCTTTAAATTTTATAAGTTTTAGTTTAATAAATTCACCATTATTCTCTTATATTCTTCTGATTTAGATTACATCGTTGCCTAGTTCTAGTTCAAGTTCTTTTCAGATTTCGTACAAGGTTCAGTCCATGTGGATTCGACCTCGGTCTTACCGAGATTATTACTACATCGCGACCCTACACTTGGGGTTGTGAACAACAATAAACTTATTAAGAAAATAACTTAACTGTAAATGAGTTTTCACAAAAGAAAATTTAATTTATTAAAATTTACCGTAAGACGCTGATGGATGAGCTGCCGCACATTATCTGTCACGTCTGCCTAATGGGGGTGGTGGTGGGGATCAGATATCGGCATTGGACATCGACCTCCGACGTAAACAACCCGATATTGTCCCCAACAGGTCTAAGGCAATTCCGTGGGAACTCTACCATCACCCTACCCTCACGCGTAAGTCACTCTAAAACTAACTCACGCGTGGGTCCACGTCCTCATCGGCTGGTCGATGATGCTATTGCAAAAGGAATATGTAAGTCTAAACATAAACAGAAGTCACTAAAAGAAATATATGTCTAGACTTACATGCAGTACCCGGTGTATGCGCAACCGAGGGATCAGACTCCTGTGATGCAGCATGTGACGTCGATGCTGTCTTCGTCGCATCACGGGTGGAAGGGATAGATCCAGTGCGCGAACGACTTGATCTCCCACCTAGTGCCATGACTGAATATGTGCGAACTATGAATTTATAAATTTAAACAATGTCAGTACAAGTGTATGAACATCAATATAATAAACACATTAAACTTTACAGTGCAAGTGGAATATACTAAAACATTATACAAGTAGTGTTGATGGTAGAATGAATTTGTGCTTATGCTTAGAGAGATGATTAAAATATGATTAGACCATTACACTATAATGTAAGTAGAATATAATAAAACCGTAAACGTTCTAGTAAAATTTGGAAATTCCATTACACATTGTTATTCTATATTAAATACATGTATTTCATTGTAAAACGAAACAACTTCGGATCAACTATCCAAAGTATTCCCTACGTAAGTTATCGCACGCTGCAGAAGCATATGTTAAGCTATGTGAAGCACTCGACATTATTACAGCCAACATGCTAGTCACAATAGGAGAAATCTGGTCTCTCGGGACTCTATTCGGATGTGCAAGTGACAATCAAGTTTAGGTTTAAGTTTAGGTTTAGGTGTAGGTTTAGGTTTAGGAATTTGGGTTCAGGTTCGGGTTTGGGATCGGGTTTAGGTTTAAGTTTTTGAGTTTAGGTTTAGGTTTAGGTTAGGGTTATAGGTTTAGGTTAAGGTGTAGGTTTAGGTTTAGGGATTTGAGAATAGGGTTAAAGGTTTAGGTTAAGGTGTATGTTTAGGGTTAGGTTAAGGTGTATGTTTAGGGTTAGGTTAAGGTGTAGGTTAGGGTCGCAATTGGCTGTATCTGGACGCAGATTAGCTACTGACAAGTTGAGTGGCTATTTATGTGACGTCACCAACTTATGTGGGCCCCACCGTGATGTATGTGTTGTATCCACACCATCCATCCATTTGGAGAGATCATTTTAAGGCATGAGCTAAAGAATGAGTGTAACGTCTCGAAAAAATCCATACAAAGACCCTAGTACCACCTCATGCAGAAATCACTCGGGACCAAATCCTTTAGAAATTAGACGAAATTAACTAAGAGAGAGAGAGAGAGTTGGCGTTTGTTCCTGAGATTCAATCCCGCCACTCCACGCACTTAACTACCACTTCTCTATCGCTATTCGTGCGATTTCGATTCCGTTCTTAGGTAAGAAAACCTAACCTTAATCTGTTTTAGGGTTTCAAATAGTGTAAGTGATGAAATAGTTAACCTATTTCATGCCATAGGTGGCCGTCGTGCCGTAGACAAAGACTTGACATACAAACTGAGTTCGATACTTGTTTATCGGCGAAAGGTGCAGACTATAAATGTTTAGGTTATGGTTTTCAAGGCTTTCAATGTCAGTAATGATTTATGACTGGTTTGATTGCTATCACATGTGCTTAGATATGAGGGTTTTCGTGTATTATATATATATACAAACTGTGTTGATTTATAATATATTCCATGTGTTTGTTGAAATGTGTGATGAGTATGGAATTATGATGTATGCTTGCCATGTTTATTGACTGAGAATTCATGATTGTTGTACGTATGGTGCACCCTTTGTAAAGGGATTTGCTATAATACCTGTTATAACTACCTTATTACATGTATATGATATGTGTAGCCTACGTGTTTGATAAAATGTTTGAATGTAAAAATGTTTGTTTAAATGCATGTAATGAGGGTGTTGAGATAGGATTCTCAATCCCCTTAACTATGGTTATAGTATCCGTTATATAACCTATCTTACTACTATGTGCTATATGGATAAAATGTCTGTGTATGATAATATAAAGGAGTATGTGTTTGTTAAATTGCTCAAGTAAGAATTATATCTGATTTCAGTTGTCACATGTTGTTTTGGATTACTATATGTGAATGCTATTGTTTAGAATGTGATTGGGGCTACGATGTAATCCAGGCAATCGGTAATTGTCTGTGAACAGTGGTTGAACTGCTTAACCATGACAGACACGCCCGATGAATCCGAGTCATACGCTGCTTGTCGGTAGTGGTTAGGCTACGCGGAATACTTACGCACTTCATGTCGATCAAGTCAACGTACGCTCGTACCAGTCGAGCTTGTCAAATAACTCGATTGACCCAATGTATGTTCACCATGTATGGACGCTACTGCTTGAATCTAAGGTACCGAACTAACCAGTGGAACGCCCGTTTAACCTTGGTACCTCGATCCGTTAAGACTCATGAGCCGGGCAGAGTGGTATGGGACACCGTGGTCGAGCTGTCGGCCTACGCTGGGGCGACGAGCCTCCCCGTAGTGTCCAGTGAGCAAACTAACTCGTGAGCCGAATACGGTAGTATGAGACACTGTATTCGAGCTGTTGGCCTACGATCAGGTGACGAGCCCCTAGTGACCTCGAGTATACACTAGGACTACGCTAAGGCGACGAGCCTTTTCGTAGTTGCTTCGGTATAAATTAGGCTCGCACGGACGGTGACAAATTTCTCCGTAGCGACCTAAAAAAATTGCTATCGTATGAGATTAGCTAAGATTGACGACCCTAGATGGATCATTGTTTGGGTAAATGATATAAAGGAAGGTGCCTTAGCTTCCCAATCCTTCTGTATGAATATGCTTAATTAAGAACTTGGCTAATCACACACATGCATTGATTGCATGTGCCTTTGGCGTTGGAGTTGAGCACAGCGGGAGTGTTGCATGCCGCGATCGTGAAATGATGTCGCAGAGGGAGTGCAGGCGAGGGCATGCATCATTTTAACATATCATCCTTGCATTAACTAGAGTACTTAGGAATGCTTGTTGTACTGCTTTATCATTACTGCTTGACTAAATTGATAACATGTTAACCTTTGCTTTATAGCTCCACTGAGTTGATCACTCACTCCCACGTTCTGGGATGGTGCTTTAAACACCAACCAGACCCTGTCTTAGCTGCAGGTGATGGCGATGCTTACGAAGTAGAGCCTGACTATTACGACAATGAGGAGGAGTTCTCCTATTTGCAACTCTCATGCGGGTTTATGTAGATCGGGAGTTATGTCACCGGGGCTATAGGGATATGGATTTGAAGACATTACATTTTATCATTTTATATATTTTGGAACCAAACATGTAATTATGTAACTTGGTAACGATCATACTCAGGAGACGTACAATCACTTATATGCTTTATATACTTATCATAGTCTTCCGCTAAATTAACTGTCTCTAGAGTATGATATGCTGTTTTGGTATAATCCCACTTATATTTAATGCACTAATACCGACAACATTTAATCATCATTATCTATGTTGCATAAGTGATGCATTGGAACTCGGGAGTTGAGCTTATGTTTGACCCCCGATTTTTAGGGCGTTACAATGAGATAGATCTAAAGCTCAAGTGGATTTCACCAAAGAAAATAGTGAAGATTGATGTACTACCATTAAAAACTTCTTAGGGCCACAAAAGTTTTCGATCAATCAGATATTTGTGTTTTCCCTTCTTAGGTTTAGGATTTGTTTGACCTTATCAACATGTTTGATGCCAAATAAACATTATAGTGGGCCCTACGAAGTTTTTAATGTTGGGCATTCAATCACCATTGTTTTCCTGTGGTGTGATCCACACTTGATCTTTGGATGTTTCTCAATTTAGGACATCCTCTAAAATGACATGCTACAACAGATGGACGAGATAGATGTACAGTACATAGATCGAGTTGGGTCCCACAATTAAGGCCTAACCCACTAAGCTACTTATGCCTGAAATCCGATTGCGTCCTAAGTTACTCAGTACGCTTAGTTGGGCCCTGTAAATATATGTAGTTTATCTACACCGTCCATCTACTTTTCTAGATCATTTAAGGGGTTAAAACCAAAATTGAATCATATCCAAAACTCAGGTGGACCATACCACAAGAAACAGTGGGTATAATGATTTCCATCATTGAAACCTTTCTAGGGCCTGTAGTGATGTTTATTTATCATCCAACCTATTTACAACATTACATAGACATTGATGAAGGGAAAAAATAAATATTAGCTTGATCTAAAACTTCCGCGGCCCCCCAAGAATTTTTGAACAGAACAAGTTCAATTCACATTCTTTCTTGTACGTGTGGTCCATTTAAGATTTATATATATATATACTTCATTTATTGTCTCAAGATATAAAATTATCTGTTAAAATGGATGAACGGAGTGGATGAAATACGTAAATCATGATGGACCATTATTTATTATATTATGGTCCACCTGAGATTTGGATCCCACTGTGATGTATATGTTGTATCCAGCTGTCCATCCATTTGGAGAGATCATTTTAGGGCATGAGCTAAAGAATGAGGTAGATCTAAAGCTCAAGTGGACCTCGAAACTAATTAGGGCCCCAAAAATTTTCGATCATGTTGATATTTGTGTTATCCCTTCTTCTGGTCTAGGTCTATGTGAACTTACCAACAGGTTGGATCTCAAATAACCATCATGGTGGGTCCCAAGAAGGAATCAACGGTCTGGGGCACTGTCCCCACCATGATGTTTAGTTTTAGGTTTAGGGTTTGGGATTAGGGTTTAGGGTTTAAGTCTTGGAGACTCAACCAACTCACGGATAGCTCCGACGCACATCCGGGTCTGCTCCACACAAACACAGACCTGTCCAAATGACCAGGCCACCGATATTGTTGTTTATAGGAAATGGACAGCTTCATCATGGTCGGGATCAGGTTTAGGGTTAGGTGTAGGTTTAGGTTTAGGGATTTGAGAATAGGTTTAGGTTTACATTAATTAGCATGCAATGGAAGCATTTACATTAATTAGGAAGAAAGTTTTCATTAAATGCACAGCTAGTTGGATGAAAATGTAATGTCCAACTAGTTGTGTGTGAGCATTACTCATATGTGTGTGTGTGTGTGTGTGTGTGTCATAGGCCCAAAATCTGGTCCATGTGGTGTGGCACCCATGAAACCCCTGAGACCCAACTTTCAACTTGATTCAAAACTTTAGTAGGCCATTGCAGAAAGAGAGGCAAATTAAGGGAGGAAATTGTTTCCTTTAGCCATTCATCCACCCACAAATACATATAGCTTTAGATTAGGGTTATCGGTTTTGGGTGTAGGTGTAGGTTTAAGTTAAGTGAAATAAGTTTAGGTTTAGGTTTAGGTTAAGGTTATAGGTTTAGGTTTAGGTGTAGGGATTTGAGAATAGGTTTAGGTTTAGGTTTAGGTTTAGGGGTTAGGGATTCGAATTCCGATTCGGGTTCGAGTTCGGGATTGGGTTTCAGCTTAGGTTTTCGAGCTTAGGTTTAGGTTTAGGGTTATACTAGAGTCTACTCCATCAATTTTGGGCTAATACATAAACACGGACCTATCCAAATAGCCAGTCCACTCATATTATTGTCCATAGGAAATAGACAACTTCATAATGGTCATAACAATGGTTCCCACCTTCCAGGGACCCCCGCTCAACATCCGGATAGCTCCGATGCACATCTGGGTCTGCTCTATCAATTCTGAGCTAATACATAAACACGGGCCTGTCCAAATGGCCAGGCCACCCATATCGTTGTCCATAGAGAATGGACAGCTTCATCATGGTCATAACAGTGGTTACCACCTTCCAGGGACCTCCACTCAACATTTGGATAGCTTCGACGCACATCCAGGTATGCTCCATCAGGTGGGTCATGCTCTTTCAAAACTCAGGCGCACAACGCCATTGCAGAGAGAGAGAGAGAGAGAGAGAGAGAGAGAGAGAGAGAGAGAGAGCTTAATGGAGATTCTTCGATGCCCAGAGCTTTTCGGTAATGGAGGTGCATTTTCTTCCTCTTCCCCTTGTTTAAAAAATCAGACCGTTGGCCTGTAAGTCACTTAAAGGGAAGTGACTTCTCACCTCCAGCCCCTGTGAGTTTCCTGGTAGTTTTGCCTGTAAGTTATTTACATATCGGAAGTTATGCTCTGAATCCTTTGTTTCAATTTGTTACTTAAAGAAAGGATGCCTTGGGCACCCTTTCACCAGATTGGATCAGCATCCTCTGGACTAAGCTTCAGAGTCTTTGCTATCTGCATGAACGAAAACATATCAATTATCACATCCTGCAGATAGTAGGGGAAGGAAAAACAGAAGCATGATAGAGAATTTCAGGTAGAGTGCATCAGATTTGCTGAAGCAATAGTTGAAATATCTTTTAGTCTTAAAACTCCTAAAACTATCATAATGCAAACACCCCAAAAACGAACCGTGCAAGAAGTGATCTGAAGGATGATGACACGAATTAAACAAGTATGAAGTGAACAATTAATTTTAAAACATCAGTGTAAACAATTTAATTTACTTGTAGGATAAATTTTGATCTCAAAAGCATGCTCGTGTTTATGAATGTTACTTACAAAAAAGAAGGCAGATCCCTAAAGTCTCCATCCTTGATTATTTATGAAATCCATTGAATTATCTGCCAGTAAAATCAAGAAACAAGATGATCCATCAGAAAAACACAGTAAGTAATAAAGGGGAAAGTTACTGCATATAAAATTTTTTGTATGAAATATAGAATTGAGGCCATTTACATATTCTTCAGAGCATTGAATTTGATAACACAAAATTCAAAAATGGAAGTGTATTGTCCCATGCATATACCTTTTCGTAAACATCACTAATGGAGATGCGCTCCTTTCCGGGAATACTTAGAATTTCTAAGAACGATATGTAAATTTGCTCATCATGCTGGAACCGAGTTACAAACATAAATGGCAAAAGTCAAATCATAAGAATCCCACAAAGAAACTAGTGCCATTGAAATTGCAGGCCTTTTCATAATCATAATTGATGATGTGTCAGATTATATGACCAAATCATGGTTTTTGGGGCTTCCGAAACATGCTCACAGTTGATGTTTGGGTTAACATGGAAAACAGAACCTGCATTGAGCGGGCTGCTTTTTCCTAACTTCAGCCTAAATTCTAAATTTAGATATGAACAGGAAGGTCCCATTTGTCTCTTGACCATGCTTTGGTAGTTGCTCATTGCATCCGCCACAAACTCACTGTAAGACCCGTATCCTAGTTCGTACTGTTCCGATGAATCCTGCGATCATTTCCATCGAAGTCCGGCAATCCGCTACTGATAATCGACGTTGCAATCGATTGTAAGTCGCATCCTTTAGATTCGAGTCGGTTTAATCCGAGACCTATATCATTGCGACCGCACCGTCGCCGCGGTTCCAACGCCGCGACTCACGTATCGATCCGATACCCTGACCAGAAGATGTGAGTCAGCATTTATTTCGAAGAAACGCCGCACTTTTTCGATCCCAAGAGAATCTCTACACAATGTCAAATCAATCCCATCAATCAATCAATTACATCAATCAATCAATCACTTCAATGTCAAGTACAAGCAACCCATGCTTTCTCTCTCCAAAGTCAACTCTTTCTCACCCTCTCTCTTACACACCCATACCTAGTCAAGTACCACATCCATCACCTCACCTCACATCACTCTCTCTCCCTTACAACCCTCTCTCTCCTTCTCATTTTTCCACATTCCCAAGTAAGGAAAAAAATCCTACGTTCAAGCCTTCCATGAGAGAAAAGTGATTTGTGGCCCACCATTCCCATTCCAAAACCCATCATCCTAGCCATCCATTTCCCATCTCCACCATCAAAGAGGAGCACAAGGAGGGTGGCGTTCCAACGGACCGAAGAGATCAACCAGTGGGTGCTTAATAGGATAGGTTTTTCATGTTTTCATGCTGGGTCAAGTGGGGCCTACCGATCAATGGTGTGGATCTCATTTTGGACCCTAAGATATGGCAGATGGCCCACTTTGATTAATTTTTTTTTATGTATGATTGGATGCAAGGGAGGGCCCATAGTGTCGGGGTCCCTCCATCACACGTGTGTCCCACCTTCTCTCTCTCTCTCTCTCTTTTTCATTTTCCTTTTCTTGAGATGATAGGATTGTGTGGCCCACTTGAATGGACCCCACCATGAAATAAGTATTTTATCCAAGCCGTCCGTGGGTGGGGCCCATCTTATTTGTGTTGAACTCACACCGTCCATCATGTGGTGGCCCACCTAAACAAGGCCCACCTTAAATATGTTGCTAAGCCTAAAAACGTCCAGCGTCTGGACGTTGCTGGGAAGGAAAACACAAATATTGGCTTGATTCTCAAGCCTTGGAGAATGACCACTTGTTTAGGCCTCACCTTGATGTATGTAGTCATCCATTCCATTCTACAGATCATTTTAGGCGTTAAGCCAAAAGATGATGCCGATCCGAATTTTTGGTGGGCCATGGCGTGGGAAACGACTTCTTTACCATTGAAACTACCCCTATTGTTTCTGTACCCCGATATATGCCCAATATTGGGCTTGTTACAATTGTTATAGGCTGTAGGGACCAATGGGTGGGGTGGATTGATTGGATGCAGGTCCCACACATGAAAAACCACGAAATAACGTGATTTAAAAAAAAATTAAAAAAAATATATATATAACACAGCCCCCCTGGCGTCGGCCGCTGCCGATGGCGTGGGCGCTGGCGTCTGCGCTGGGCGGACAGTGGGCAGGAGCCCACGGCTCCAGCCGTGGGCCCCACCTTGATGTTTATTTGAAATCCAATCCATTCATGAGGTGGGCCACTCTCTGAAGTGGTCCCCCTCCAAATTTCAGGCCTATCCAGGTCTCAGGTGGACCACAGCACAAGAAACAGTGGTTATTGAACTCTACCATTGAATCCCATTTTTGGGTCTACAGAAGTTTTGGATCAAGCTGGAATTTGTTTTTCCCCTTCTTTCAGGTCCGTGTGACCTTATCAATAGTCCGGATGGAAAGTAAACGTTATGGTGGGCCCCATGTGGAGCCCACATTAATGTATGTGTTATATTACCACTGTTCAGCCCTCTGATATGTATGTGTTTCACGCACGCCGTCCACTGTTGTAGACGGTGGTCCCCACCTGAGTTTTTGCATGCGCCTGAAACTTGGTCTGAACCCTCATTCAAGTGGGACACACATAATAGATGGGTTGGATTTGCAAACCATACCGCGGTGGGCCCTCAAAAATGGTTATGAAGGTTTTAATGGTGCACGACCCTTCTCCACTTCTGTATGTGGTGTGGCCCACACAAGTCACGGATTGACTTGATTTCTGAGACCTAGGCCCACGATGGGATGGTGTATCTAACTGATGGGTTAGATGTTTGACAAACATCAGCCGTGGGGTCCACTCGGCTTGAGCTCATGGGAGCTTAATTGTTAGCTCGAGCTCATTGTACCTTCTCCCTATATATATGTATATATTATTTATATAAGATTGTATATATTATGTATATTATATATATATATATTTATCATTTATATATTATATTATATATTGTATACATTATGGCGGGCCTTGAGAATTTTAATGGTGGTTTGGCCCATTTGATCCATGTGATTAGGCCCACCTTAGTGCATATGTGAGGCCCATGTGATGGGGCCCATATTAATGTATTTGTGGCCATTGTTGAGGCCCACCTTGGTATATACATAAGGCCCATGTGATTCGACCCATTTGAGGTATTTAAAGGCCCATGAATTATGGCCCATTGCAATGTACATAAGGCCCACTAATGCGGCCCACTTGATTTATATAAGGCCCATATGAGATGGCCCATTTGATGTATCTGAGGACTATGGGTCGAGGCCTAATGAGATGTATATTGGTCCATTGCAATGTGTGATTTCCTATGGTTTGTGTAATGGTACTTTATGGCGGGCTATGCCTTGGGAACAATGTTGGTTTGACATCCACATTATAAGGATAATGTTGGTTAAATGTCCGCATTGTCACACTCCTTAAGGCCCACTGATAGGTCCATACTTGTACTCTGCAGTCCGTTTAAGCCCATCTTCACTTTGAGCAACCCCCATTATCATACCATAAGTATAGTGTTGCCCCATGATTCATGATCATACGCATCATATGCATGCTTGAGATGGGGGGTGACTGATCATAGCATATGCCTTCGGGCAGACTGTTACGGGCTCCCTGATAGGCGGAGTTACCTTGCATGAGCGCATGGTTTACGCAGGACTGTTGCATGACTGGTAGTGTGACTCATGCACTTGCATTGTGTGATTGTAGTTACTATATGCCCTAGCGACACCAGGGCCATAGCCTCCACAGACACATTGTGGGTGGCTAGATTGGATACTGGAAATGTTTAGTTCTAGCATACGGGCGCCATAGATGTCCCTGGGTGAAAATCTCTAAACCCGATGGTACCAGAGGATGACTCCAACGTCGAGACCGAGTGGATGTACGAGCGCATGAGGGCCGAATACCAGAAGGCCACGTCTCCCACTGTGTCGTGGTCGGTTGGAAAGGGGTGTGACCTTACCCGCCTGAGTGAGGGGGCAATTTCTAGGTTGAGTTTGACCAGCTTGAGGAATCGGTTCGCTATCGATGAGCCGGGCCCGATATTGGCAGGCGGATAGTGAGGTCTCTTTCGCTCTTCCAGTTGTGCGTCCGGATAGGGACGACAAGCTGGCGTAGAGTGTACTAGACCCCGGTGATTATCCAGACTGAGAACTGTATTGACATGAGGATTTGGATGTGGATTGGCATGCTTGAATTGCATTATGCATCGCATGGCATTGGCATGGCCGATAGTATTCTTATCTCGCATTGCATAGCCTTGGCACGGCTGACTGTATTCATGTACTCATCAGCATGTTTCCGCATTACTCTGACCATGCATTCTGAGCACGCTCATATTGCGCACACACTTACACCACCCTCTAAGCTTTCCATAAGCTTATGCACGATTGATGAGAGCAGGTGACGCCAGGACGCAGCCGTAGACTCGCCGCAGTAGGAGTGTGCAGCCGAGCTTCTGGAGTGTTTTTTTGTTATTTGCACTATCTTGTATTTCCCTTTCTTACGCATTGTACTCAAAGGCTTTTGTTCATAGTGGACTTTGTGATGGTGTTCTTGTGGTTATTGTTTGTGGGTTATGCTTGTGGTTGTGCTCATTACGAATCAAATTGATTATTAGAAATCCTCCTTGTAGCATCCCAGGATCAGAACCTGGCGTATGGACGCTGGGAGCCGAGAATGGGGTTCTATAGAGGCTGTCGGCGCCGGATTCGGCGATCGAAAATTTTGTGAGCCTGGTTTCCGAGTTTGGGGCGTGACACTCACCCCGTGCGATGCAGCTGAGACGGAATTCTCACCTTGACTTGGTCGACGAAAGTTATCGCGATCTTTTCTGTCGGAGTCTCTTCATATTTCACATAGAAATTCAACAGAAAGATTTTCCTTTTCTATTGATAACTAAAAATTGCATTTCCACTCATCAAATTTTGTTTCCACTAGCGTACATTTCAATTAAATATAGGAAACATGAAACCAGGAGATCACCTTCAGAAGCCAGTGCCAAGCTATCATAAGGAATGGTGATTTCATATGTTGGAGTAGCTGGGACTTACTTCATTCAATTTGTAGCACTTCTCCGCTACAATGTAACAAGGCAGGAAGAAAAATTAAGTAATGAAATTGTAAGATCTGGAGAAATCGACAGAATTCGATTCATTCTACATTAGATAATGAGAAAAATAAAGTGATAAAACCAAAAGGTTAAAAACATCAGGCCATGCTAACTAGAAAATGATGGTTGAAAATAAAAAGTTTCTTACCTTTGTATAGATAACACTAATCTTTGATTAGCAAGGTACTTTACCATGTAATCATAGGCTCTCACCATATCAACTTTACATGTATTCCCCTTTTTTTTAAAAAAAAAAAATTTTATTTTCATATATTGTGAATTGATGCACTTGTGGCAATCAAAGTTCCATATACCGAAAATCCCCTGAATTTAAAATTCTCTGATTGTGCTTGACACCTTAAACTTAAAATCCCAAAAAATAGGTATACACTTAAATTATATAGTACATTTACAGGAGTTTGAGTTTAATTATGAAATCAACTTTAACATCCCTAGTTAGTTTAGGTATGTGATGTTTGATAAATTGATTCTAACAAGCCTATTGAAATACATACTTCGAGAAAAAAATTATGAAATTTCAAGCATCGGATGGGCCACAAGCATAAGATTACAACTAAGCGACTAACCAACATTTATAACCATTGATTTACATTGGCATTGATATAATTTTAGTGATGCAATTGATAATCTAATTATTTTGGGATATCATTAGTGGATTACTTATGTAATAGATTAGTAGTGACACATATTACACACACAACTTCCCTACCTTTAGAAATGAGTAAAAAAAAAAAGAAGAGAAAAAAGATAGTTAGTAGTCTAAGTAAAAGTGAGGATTTAAAAATACCCTAATCAACCCTACAAATGACAAATGGACTAAGAATCCCCTTAACAAATCTCTCCAAATCCCAGGTGGGTTGGGTTTTAAGGGTCAAATCCAATGTGAACATGCTCAACTGCAATATACCTGACTTTAATCTAATTCAACCAACCGGTTGAAACCTACTAATTCAATCAAATAAAATCAGTTTAAACCTGCTGTGATAAACTCGCATTCCATGTTGTACCTCCCATCATAAGGAAAAAACCCTAGAAATCGAATGAATGATACTGATAAGAATAATGATAACTATAGATCATGTATCTTCCCTTCTGTGCAAAACAGAGCATGGAAACAACAAAACCCTAGAAATCCTAGGAGGCAAATGATCCAATGAATCTCCTCCTGTAAAACCCCAAATCCAGACAAGTAAACAAAACCATTAAAGATTCAAAGAGAGAGAGAGAGAGAGAGAGAGAGAGAGAGAGAGAGAGAACCATCGAGACCTTATTCGCTTGCTGCTTTCTCAAAATGTAACGCCCTGAAAATCGGGGGTCGAGCAGAAGCTCAGCTCCCGAGTTCCAATGCATCACTTATGCAACATGGATAATGATGATTGAATATTGTCCATATTAGTGCATTAAACATGAATGAGATTATACCAAAACAACATATCATACTCCAGAGACAATTAAATTATGCAAGCGGAAGGCTGTGATATATATATAAAATACATAAACTGTTGTAAGTCTCCAGAGTGTGAACATGTTACCAGGTTAAATATATCAATGTAGACTCCAAAACTAAACAAAATGAATATACAAGAGTGTTCCAAAAGTACAAAATAAAGTGTAATGGCATCGAATTTGTAACCCTGTAATCCCGTCGATCAAAACATGGTTTACATATACCCGCCTGATAGCTGCATATAGGAGAAACCCTCCTCATCATCATAAAAGTTCGGCTCTGCTTCGTAAGCATCGCCATCATCTGAAACTAAAACAGGGTCTGGTTGGTATTTAAAACACTGTCTTGCAACGTGGGAGTGAGTGATCAACTCAGTCAAGCTATAAAGCAAAGGTTAATATGTTATCAATTCAGTCAAGCAGTAATGATAACGCAATACAACAATCAGGTCCTAAGTACTCTTATTAATGCAAGAATGATATGAAATAATGATGCATGCCCTCACCTACACTCCCTCAGCGACTTCATCTCATGATCGCGACATGCAACCCTTAGTGCTTGACCTGCTACGTTAAAGGCACATGTAATCTGGTGTAGCTCGTGATTAGCCAGGTTCTTACTTCTGTTTATTCATACAGCAGGATTGGGAAGCTAAGGTACCTCCCTTATATCAATGTCCAAACAATGATCCATTCTAGGGTCGTCAGTCCTAGCAAATATCATACGATATTGCAGTTCTAGGTCACTACAAAAGGCTTGTCACCTGATCAGTGTAGGCCTAGTTTATACTTTAGTTGCTACGGAAAGACTCATCGCCTCAACGCAGTCTCAGAGTATGCTCGAGGTCACTACAAAGGGCTCGTCACCTGATCAGTGTAGGCCGACAGCTCGAATACAGTGTCGCATACCACCGTATTCAGCTCACGAGGCGGTGTTGCTCACTGGTCACTACGGGGAGGCTCGTCGCCCCAGCGTAGGCCGACAGCTCGACCACGGTGTCCCATACCACTATGTTTGGCTCATGAGTCTTAGCGGATCGAGGTACCAAGGTTAAACGGGTTTCACTGGTGAGTTTGGTACCTTAGATTTAAGCAGTAGTGTCAATACATGGTGAACATACATTAGGCCAATCGTGTTACTTGATAAGCTCGACTAGTAGAGCGCACGTAGACTTAATCGACATGGAGTGCATACGCATTCCGCGTGGCCTAGCCACTGTCGTCAAACGACGTATGACTCAGATTCGTCGAATGCATCTGTCGTGGCTGAAACAGTTCAGCCACCGGTCATAAATCATTATCGATTGCCTGGACTACAGTGTAGCCCCAAACACACTCCAGATCAATAGCATTCAGATGTAATAGCCAAGACAGCATGTAACTGCACAATTAAATATAGATCCCATATCCGCATCTCAATGAACACATAGAATACATGTTAACATACACGAGCATTTAACTAACAAATCACATAGTAGTAAAATAGATTACATGAAGGAAACTGCAATCCTAGATAAGGGGATTGAGAATCCTATCTCAACACCCTCATCAAGTATATTACATTAAGCATTTTCTCACTCAGGCATTTTATCAAACACTTAGACTACACATATTACGTACATGTAATAAGTTAGTTAAAAACACATATAGTAGCAAATCCTTTCACAAAGGAGTTGCCACGAGTGCAACGATCATGCATTAGCAACCAATAATCATGGCATGTATAAATCATAATTCCATATTCATTCGAATATTCTTACAAACACTTAGACTGCACACTATAACATACATGACGTATGTTGGCCATAACATGTATTAGGACAAATCCTTTCGCTAAGGGGTTGTCGCACATACAACAACCCTATATCCATAATGGATAATCATGGCAAGCATGAATCCAAATTCCATACCTATTCAAGAATTTCAACAAACACATGAAATACAACATATTCAACATAGTTCATATATATCTGTAAAGCGAGGGAAACGATATATCTAGCATGTGAAACGGTAACCAAGTCAGTTATAAATCATTAACTAACATTGAAAGCCTTAAAAACCATAACCTAAACATTTATAGTCCGCACCTTTAGCCGGTAGACTCGTAACGAACTCAATTTAAACACTAATTCTTTGTCTACGGCACCACAACAGCCTATAGTATAAAATATGTTAGCTATTTCACGAGTTACTCCATTTGAATCTCTAAAATAGGTTAGGGTTAGAATTTCTTACCCAAATCGGAATCGAAACAAGTTGAGTAGCGTAGTAGAGAAGCGAAACGACATGTGGAGTTGTAGGAAAAGATCCCAACAACAATGCCCAAGAATCTCTCCTCTTTCCTTCCTCTTTTCTCTCATTTTCTTTCTCTCTCACCTAGGGTTTTTAAGAAATTCGTATGGATTGGGAGTGAGGGGGTTTAAGGGCTATTTATAAGCCTAGAATCGATATCAATGGCCTCAGGGCCATGGTATACTTAAGTTATAGCCAAAAGGGGTCTGTTTCGATCTAACAGAGCACATCTGGAGGCCTCCTTTCTGCTTGCGGTCGGACCTAAGCTCCCTGGCATTAAATCTAGGTTGAGTTAAGTTTTCAGTCCAATCGGATTCATAGATCGATCGTGGTGGACCAGTTTCAGTTCAATGGTCACCGCCACTCGATCAGGGCCACAAGTATACTGACATGTGTATGAAAATTTTCCTGATCCAAGAGTGTATTTGAGTCAGATTCTAATGGGCTGGAACCTTAAAATTGGCCCGCAAGTTAACAACCCAGTTTACTTAAATCTGAGTTCAATTTCTAAAGGTATTCGCGTTTCTCACACACTTCGCTTCAAGCTCAAGTTGTGGACTTCTGGGTACTATCTGGATTTGATTTCTGAGATGATTTTCAAGTCCAGCAAGGCTGTCATAACTGTATAGTTTCGCCGTCATCAGACTTTCGATGCGCGGTCCAGGTCCGATACGAAGTTTCAAAGTGTTCCCAAGAGCAACTGGGTTTAAAGATTGATCCTAAGGTTCTAGGTAATGAGCGTTAGCGGTTCTACTCATTTTGGGTCTTTTAATTCATATTTAAAGTGATTCAGGCTAATTCTACTGATTATTCAGTTTAGTACTTAACTAAATTATGCCATAATTACGACAGAATAAGGTCCCAGGACAGTTCTATGTCCATTTCTGGCACTTTTAATTACTATTTTATTTTAATTATTTTTTAGTAGTTCATAATTAAGTCTACTTCATCTTTACCAAATTTCATTAGGTTTCGTGTTGTAAAAAAATTCTAAAAATTCTAGAAGCAGCAGCTGTCCAAACTAATGATTTTCAGATAGTTGTCAGAACGACCTAGATTTAACTATATTAAAATTTTTATTATATTTTTACTTATTTTTATATGAAACTAGACTTATTAAGATTCAATTTGGCTTTTGAATCACTTAAATCGGAGTTATAACGAGAGAGATGATTTTTTGAAGTAGGACTAATAGTGTAAAAAAATTGCAGAAAACAGGCCGCCCGACCCTCTAGAACGACAAGGCCTCGCCGATCCAGTGATGCCATCGCTGGTCCCTGGACCTTGGGGCGATGCTATCCCCCTCGGGGGTGTTGAAAATGTGTGGGACCCACCTCGGGTCTCCCGATTCATGTCGTTTGGCCCCCCCGAGTCCGTTTGATGTGGTTTCGCCACCCAATATTTTGAAACGGGTGTATTTTCTAATATGGAATGAGTTACATGATGTGCGATATATGATTTTGGGATAGAAGAAGCTGCTCTATCTAAATAACCTATTTATTTCGTGAGATTCCAAAAGGTTAATAGTTAAAAACCCATTTTATTTATGTATTTACCATTTACAGTAAGTTTTAGTTTAAGTCTTGTTCTTTATCATTTAAACTTTGGGATTAGTGTCTAATGTGAAAGTACTTAGAGAATTTTGAAGGACAAGGTGGTAAAATGTGAGATTCTTAAGGAAATGGGTCGAAAAGGGGATTTGAGACTTTGAGATTGAGTTTTTGAAAAATAATTAAGGTGTTAGGATCGACCCATTGCATAAGTATGTCTACCTCCAAGTTGACAAAAATCCGGGGTGTTACATAAAACCTAGAGCAATCTCAAATCTTAGGAGATTCGTGAGAGTAATGAGATGCAGAGAGAGGGATGGAAGGGAATCAGGGGAGTAGAGGGCCGGGAGAGAGAGAGGAAAGGGAATCGGGGTGTGGGGGGGGAGACAGAAAGAGGGAAGAGAATCGGGGGGTGTAGAGAGAGAGAGAGGGGTGAGAGAGAGAGAGAGAGAGAGAGAGAGAGAGAGAGAGAGAGAGAGAGAGAGAGAGAGAGAGAGAGAAGGGCGCTGGAGTCGGTTCGAGTTAAAACATATCATTATTACTGATGAAATTTTTTGTCAGTAATACTTTTCACAATTCTTCGGTAAAAGGCTTCAAGAATATTTGGGTCCACCCGTGCTCTATCAGCCCCATCCACTCCGTACATATGTTTTTAAATGTACTTATTAGCTACACCAAAAAATAAAAATTACAAATCAACGTCCATGATCAACGACACGAAGTAAAATAATATGTCCACCATTCATCTTATCCGACGATGTGTCTATTTCGTCGGTAAAAATTTCCTTTACCGACGATTTTTTTCGTCGGTAAAAAGTTCCTTTACTGACGATATTTTATAACGTCGGTAAAAATAGCCTCTCTATCATCGGAAAGGACACCAAGGGATCTTTTGCCGATGAACTATTTGGTTCGTTGGGAAAAATTACATTTACTGGCGAAATAATCTTCGGGAAAATAGTTTTCACCGACGATACATAATGTCGGTAGGAAAAGTTTCCAGGCCGTCATTGTAAATGGTGACGGGAACATACTTAGTCGTGGCAGGAATTTTTTGCCGATGAAATCTGATTTCGTCTGGGAAAGTCATGTGTATTGACGAAATTTATTTCGTCCAAAATAAGTTTGTCGGTGAAAGGCCAATTTCTTGTAGTGGAATCTGTTTGTTTTTTATCTGACATCCGAACATGAGCTGGCACAATGAATTATCCCACAGATCTTTTGGTTACAAGCTTGTCAGGCTTGCTGTTTAAATGTATAGTTAGCACTAACTGAGCTACTGAGAGCTGAGGTATATTGTACTCGATAGTTCGTAATTTGTCAGGCAATTTTCAAACTATTTGATTAATATAAATATAGAGAGGACAGTGGGAAGTATATCCTTGATCTTTCCCATCATAATCCCCACCCATTCCCCTTGAAAAATACTCATTGCATAGGACTCACTGAGGGCTAAGCCCGAGTCACCTGTTCTTAACCATGTTCGGTAGTGCAATAGTATTGCAACCACCCTTTTGATAATTGAACCCTTTTCTCTATTTTCATTAGTACAGTGGTGGAAATGTGTACTAATTGGTATTTTAAATTGTAGCAAAATGGATGCATTTATCAAATGGGTGGGTGTAAATATCTAATCTCCCAGCGGCAAGCAAATAGCTCCATGCACCCATGTCATCATTGTAATCCATAGATGGGACTTGACATCAGGACCCAAAAGTTGAATCTCTGCTCCTGATTTAGGGTACAAACTTCCATTTTTTAAATTATTTTCTGAAAAAATGTTCACGTACAACGTTGCATGGGAACTTTCACATTCAACGGTTACCTCCCTGCAACGTGTTAATTGAGAAGAACATCAAAACCATTGGAAAGGTGGGTCGCACCATAAAGATCACATGCGGAAAAAATCAGATGAATCTACTAATTGGGTGCAGCCATATTCGTACATATGAGATAGACCAACGGTTGTCCATTTGTTTCAATGGTGTTACCAGCCAGATGAACGGCCATCCTGGTGTTTGTACCAGCTGATCTTAATCTGCGGCTCACCTTTTGAGTAGATTGGATGTTTTACACAACTGACGCGTTTGCAGGTAGAAGAAGTGGTACGTGAAAGTTCACGTGGAACGTTATATCTGAACATCTCCCTCTACCTCTACGTAGAAAAATCTTCATCTTTTCACAAGCATGTAAGAGTTTGCCCATCCACATGCAGGCACATGTGCTAATATGGAGAACGTGTGCTGCATCTGAGCTTTTCAGTAGGTGGGACACCCTTTTCTGATCCTCTGATCTAAAAATGAGGCTAGTCTACAAACCAGTTATCTAAAATGGCACAAGACAGATGGACGGGTAGGAAAGTTATTTTAACCATGAGTTAACTTTGTAGATTGTGGCACACCTGAAGATTGAAACTGTTTGAAGTTTGAGATGAAGGATCTAAGCACTATTTCCAACCAAATGGAAAGATTAGATACTGCACAAGTGTTCCATGATGGCACGTGTGCCTGCATGTATATGGGCAGAGCTCCGAACGCATGTGGAATTACCAACTCTCAGCAGATCTGCTTCCAAGTTTCAATTGCCAAGGTTAAAAAAGAGGATTGTTTTTGGCCTTTTCCCAGTAGTCCTCTTTTTAAAATCTTATTATTAACTATCATTTTTCTTACATATGAAGGTACCTTTAGGCGGCCTTTTGTTTTCCTAAGGATAAAAATGCCCCTTAACTCCTTTTGGGGTTCTTATTCTTCTTTTTTACTTTTTTTTTTTTTTTTCTTCATTCTTCTCATTTTTTTTTATATTATTTTTATTTTTAAAATTTGGTATGTACGTATGTATAACGCACTTGATTTCCATTGTCCAAGTAAAATGCCATTGCCATTGTAGCCGAAAGCAGAGTGTCATGTTAGAGAATAGTTACACGTGGATGAGTTTGTACATGTCCACGCAGTTAGATTAACATTTAATCATGATAAATAATTAAAATAACTTTTAGTCAGTGACATCAAAAGATAATGAGAGATAATTAAACAAGAAAAATATAAAGTTAATATCTAAAAAAGTACAAATTCCATATTAGTGTCTAATGGGACGGGGGCTATATAGACCACAATATATCTAATATGCACAGGATGCACGCCTACTAGAAGGAAAAGAGCTAGAAATCTATTACGGCTCCCCTAGTGCACCACCCTCTAGTCCTACTCCTGAATCATCTACATATATTCAATGTAAAAAGTTAATCACAATGAAGAAATATATCCAAGATTATATTCACGAAAATTTAGCTATACATAGTTTTAAAACAAATTCATACTCCTAAGTAATCCCTAGGCGTATGGTTCCTAGGCATATGATTTCTAGCATGTAATCTCTAAGCATGTAAGTCCTAAGTATGTTGTCTCTGAACATATTACTCTTGAGCATGTTATCAGCATAGTGCAAGTGAGAAATCACCAACGCTCATATAGTTCACACAAGTTTATCTTGTTTAGACACATGACATGCATTCAGTCTTGGGATGCACATTCAACTGAAAAGGACACTTATAGTACACTAGCCACCCATAGTGACTAGCCACCCGACACAATCTATGCAAAAAGGACACCCATACGATAACACGTGCTAATAACTCAGAGTCACTTGGTGAAATACTCTCTTTGGTATACCCCTAGTGAGTTAAGGAATCCCGTGTCTTATGCCGGCCACTTGGTAAAGTCCGCGTGCCATATATGCATGATTAGCTAGCCCGACTTACAAACAATTCATTTATACAAAAAACCTTTACAACTGGTGGCTAACCTTGATCCAATGAGTAAAACTTACCATTATAGTTTTATATATTTAGTCCTTGCAAAGATTTTCTTAAAAACAAAAGCCAACAAGATATAAAGTTCATTTAAAGGACACAACAATGAAATTCCACCCAAACAAAGCCAGCAAGGCACAATACTTCACAAAGATGGTAAGTTCACAACCAATTCCATTTGATCCAAACACAAGGTGGCCAATAGCTTGAGGGACAATCTCATATATGTGTTACCATTTTATAAATTATGAATACGACAGCTCGGGTCACGTGAATTAATCCACAATCGGCCATAATCCTTGTAGATATCACACGTGAGTTCCGGTTTGTCGGGATTTATGATTCCAAATGTTCTAACACCTTACGCATGTGAATTATACTAAGTTATGTTATAGTTCAAGTTCATGTGAATCATATTCGAGTGATTAGGGACATGCTAATAAGTGCACATGTGTGAATCAACCTATATAAGGAACTAAAAACGTTATGTGTGTTCAAATATGGATTCCTAAGATTTGAGATTCTATTAAATAATTGTAAATTAACGCATGTAACATTTATTATAAGAGTTATCACAGGATTCCTAACAAATAATCCTAGGGTTAATGCAAATAACATAGATTACAAGGGTTATCACATAGTTCATGGCTTAATCAGCATGAATTAATTATTGCGACTATTGCAAGACCATAATGTTGAAGAAAAGCTTGGAGGGTAGATTTTCGCCTTTACAAGTTAGGTTTTTTAGAATTCGAGCCGTCCAATGCACACAAAACCTAATACCAACAACCAATTTCATTTTACATTATACCTACATTAATTCCTAATTTACCCTCAATTAATAAGAAATTTGGGGATGAACTCACATAGATACCTGATTGCGACTATACTTTGCACCACTCTAAATTCTCATGTAATAACACTCTTCACCCAACGCTGAAAGAAGCTAGGTTACTTCAGATGGCTGATAGAGCCCTCAAACTTGACATGCATGAGCATTCACAAGTTGGAACTTCAAAACTCGAAGAATCGAGGAAGATTCCCTACCTAGTTAACCTCAAATTTGAGGGAAAATGAGGGAGGCACACATGTAAGGGCTAGAGGACAGCTTACCCAATAAAACAAGGGCTTCTCAGGCACACACACACTAAGAATCTTTGGTTGGAGGGACTCGAGGCAGCTCCACGTGGCGAGCTTTAACGAAAATCGGCTTAAACCATGCTCCTCACACACACACACATACACACACACACACACAGACACACTCTCTCTCTCTCTCTCTCTCTCTCTCTCTCCCTCTCTCAGGCTTAGAAGGGGTAAGGAAGGGGGTTTTTTTAAGGTTTGAAATGGAAGGAAAGAATAAGGCTTCCATAGCCTGCAAATCGCATGTTCGGTTGTCCTTGAGATATTGCCCACGGGAACATGTCGGTCGGATCAACGGCTTCTATCGGTCGGATCGACAAGAATCAACAGTTCAATCGGTTGAACTGACATGAATCGATAGTTCAATCGATTAGAATAAATGAACATGGTTTTTTTTTTTTTTTTTTAAATTTTCTACCTTGCTTAGGTCGGTGGAACTTGTTGGGGGCCTTTACATAAAACCTTAGGATCTAGCCTCTCAAAATACATCAGAATTATGGGATAATAAAGAAATGAAATAAATCAAAGCACAAACTACACAACACAAGGA
The DNA here is from genome assembly GCA_030180095.1 of Magnolia changhungtana. Taxonomy (NCBI): domain Eukaryota; kingdom Viridiplantae; phylum Streptophyta; class Magnoliopsida; order Magnoliales; family Magnoliaceae; genus Magnolia; species Magnolia changhungtana. Next base: position 5,359,831 of record JASAUF010000633.1, read on the forward strand.
ATTTTTACGTGGAAAACCCTCAAAGCGGTAAAAACCACAGGACCTAGTCCAGAGCAACAATTCATTATGAAGTAGAACATTACAACCGATCACAAGCACACACCGCTTGGATCAAACCTTCTTCACTCACACAGGAGTAGATCAACAATAAGAAAATAAAGAAAACGGAGAGATCTCACCGATCACGAGGACGTAGAAGTGCTGAGACGTCGACTGCGAAGTAGATCACCTCTACGAGCAGAATCTCTCTTCCACAAGCTTCCTCTCTCTCTCTCTCTCTCTCTCTCTCTTTCTCTCTCTCTCTCTCTCACCTTGGCCGTAAAAAACCTTTAACACAATAGCTTTAGAAAGCCTTCTCAATACCCTAGAAAAGCCTTAAGGACCCCTATTTATAGTTTAGGCAACTCCCTTCCGCACAATGGCAAAAATCGTCTCAAATTTACGTAGTCCGCACAAAATCCGGACATGAATCTGCGTAACCTCGACTGGTAGAGCAGAGTTCTCGGGTGGACCCTTGATTGGTTGAGTAGACTCCTCGACTAGTCGAGCAGCATGGAGGATTTAATTCAATTGGTCGTTGGACTTTGAGTCGAGCCCCACTCGACTGGTCGAGCACCACCCTCAATCGGTCGAGCAAGGCACTCGACCAGTCAAGCGACGAGGAGAAAATCCCCATTAAATCTCTCCCTTTTTGGCGCAGGAGGAGTTCACCTTCTTCAAGCCAGCCCAGTTTCTACAAACCTCAAACTTTCCCTTGAGCAAAGCCTTGGTCATCATATCTGACCCATTATTGTCCATGTGGACCTTCTCAAGCTGTAACACCTTCTGTTTCAAAGTATCCCTGATCCAGTGATACCGAATCTCTATGTGTTTCGACTTGGAGTGCTGACTTGGATTCTTGCTCAAGTGTATGGCACTTTGACTATTGCAATAGACCACGTGTTGCTCCTGCTTCAAGCTAAGTTCTTGTAGGAACTTTTTCATTCAAAGCATCTCTTTAAGTGCCTTTGTGACTGCAATATACTCGGCTTCTGTTACCGACAATGCTATGACCTTTTGTAGTTTACTCTGCCAAGAGACCACTCCCCCTACAAATGTGAACATGAACCCCGATGTAGGCTTCCTTGAGTCTATGTCACCTGCCATATCTGCCTCTGTGTAGCCCTCTAACACAGATTTTTCGTCACCATAGTATAAACTCAACCTGGATGAGCCTCTTAGATACCGCAGTATCCACTTCACCACTGTCCAATGCTCTTTGCCAGGATTGGCAAGATACCGGTTAACAACACCAACTGCATATGCTATGTCTGGGCGCGTACACACCATAACATGCATCAAACTTCCTACCGCAGACGCGTAGGGTATCTTTTACATCTCATCCACCTCTGCCTTCGTCTTGAGACACTGCTTGTCGCTCAATATGAAGTGACAATCTAGTGAAGTACTGACCGACTTCGCTACATTCAAATTGAACCGTTCTAAGACTTTCACAATATACCGCTCTTATGATAGCCAAAGCTTCATGCTGCTTCTGTCACGGGTTATCTCTATTCCTATAATCTGTTTAGCTGGGCCTAAATCTTTCATCACAAACGACTTTTCCAACTCCTGTTTCAGCCTGTCTATCTTCTTGATATCTTTCCCATGATGAATATGTCATCAACGTATAACAACAGAACTAAGAAATCACTATCTGAGAACTTACGTGTGAACACACAGTAGTCTGACTCCATTCTGTCATACCCATGCTTCAACATGAACGAGTCGAACTTCTTGTACCAATGCCGTGAAGCTTGTTTCAGCCCATACAAGCTCTTCCTCAGCCTACACACTATATGCTCTTTGCCCTTAACTTTGAACCCTTCTGATTAGTGCATGTAGATCTCTTCTTCCAGGTCACCATGAAGAAAGACAGTTTTAATATCTAACTGCTCTATCTCTAGATCCATGCTAGCCACCAACCCAAGCAACACCCGTATGGATGTCATCTTCATCACTGGTGATAATATCTCCTCGAAGTCTATGCCTTTCCTCTGACCAAACCCTTTCACCACAAGTCTGGCCTTGAACCTCGTTTGTGAATTTTTCTGCTCATTCTTCTTTCTGAACACCCACTTATTGCTCAGAGCTTTCTTGTCCTTAGGTAGTTTCACCATAACATAGGTGTGGTTCTTATGTAAGGATTTCATCTCCTCTTGCATAGCTTTCAACCACTTCCCCTTATGCTCGTCAGCTAGGGCCTCAGAATAATCTTTTGGCCCTCCTCCATCAGTGAGCATAATGTACTCATGTGGCAAGTACTTCTTGGATGGTTGTTTATCCCTAGATGACCTCATCACCTGTGGCTCAACAGGTGGATTAAGTAGGGACTGCTCCCCTCGTCCATATTCTATAGGAACTTCCTCGTCCTCTGCACCTTGCTGTACTCTCCCGTTATCAGGCACCACGGGAGGAATAATCGAATCCATATCCTCTAGTTTAGGCTAGTTCTTCTCTGGCTTACAAATGTCTTTTATACACTGATCCAAGAATACACACTGCCTGATCTTCATATCGAGCTTGGACCTCTCGTCCTTTGGTACGTGAATGGATGCCCCGTATCCAAACACCCTGAGATGACTGTACGATGGATCCTGTCCAGTCCACACCTTTTCAGGTACTTCTCTATTCAACGGGGCTGATGGAAACTTGTTTATCAAATACAAAGCCGTGTGTATTGCTTCTCCCCAGAACGTCTTGGGCAACTCACATGGGATAACGTGCATCTGATTCTGTCTTCAATGGTTCGATTCATTCGCTCAGCTACACCATTATGCTGGGGGTCTTGGGAACCGTCTGTTCATGCCGTATACCCAGAGACTTACAATACTCATGAAAGTCACCGATGTATTCACCACCATTGCCAGTGCGGATGTACTTCAATGATCTACCTGTCTCTCACTTAACCATAGCATGAAACAATTTAAACACACTAAAGACCTCGTCCTTAGATTTCAAAGCATAAACCTAAACCCTCCTAGATGCATCATCTATAAAAGTCACAAAATATAATGCCCCACCTAAGGTTTTTATCCTCATAGGATCACAAACATCAGAATAAATAAAATCTAATGCATGCACTTTATTAACATGAGAAACAGATTTAACGAATGAAACTCTATGCTGTTTTCCTGGTAAACAATCAATACAGGTTTTGAGAGGTATAACTGTCACGTTTGAAAGGAGCCACTTCTTTGCTAGTATGTGAAGCCCTTTTTCACTCATGTGGCCTAGACGCCTGTGCCACATGTCAATAGCTGAATCTTTCACCCTTGCACACACTGACACTTGCCTTATAAAGGGTGTAATATTTCTTTCCTCTGGCTGCAATCAATGAACCTTGATGAGCTTCCAGCGCCCACGAGTAAACCGACTTTTATAGCCATCATCATCCAGCCTTCCCATCTACATCAAGTTGAGGCGAAGGTCTGTGATATGCCTCACATCCTTAAGAACCAATGCGCAGCCCACATTGGTCTTCACTCAAATATCACCGACCCCTATGATCTTCGATACGCCAGAATTTTTCATCTTTACAGTCCCAAAGTCATCTGACTTGTAGCTTGTGAAGAAGTCTCTGTGTGGAGTCGCATGAAATGAGGCTCTCGAGTCTATCACCCAGTTGGTGTCCTGACTCATAGCCGTGAGACAAACATCCTGATCTGCAAAAAGAATAACTACAATGTCGCCATCTGAAGCGACCGCAGTGGAATCTGATTAATCTCCCTTCTTCTTTCCCTTTCCTTTCTTGTCGTTCTTATTCTTATGACATTTATGCTTATAGTGGCCCTTCTTGCCACAATTTCAGCATTCAACATCCTTCCTGGTACTCGACTTGCCTCTTGATTTATCTTGGGCCTTCTCGCCCTTTCTGTTTTTTTCTCTCCCCCATTCTTGTGTCACAAGGGCCTCTTGCTGAGTGGACCCCTGAGACTTCCTCCTTGTCTCCTCATTGAAGAGATAGCTAGTTACCTGTTCCATGGATACCTTTCCGTCTAGCGCAGAGTTACTTAGAGACACCACCAATGTCTACCAATTATCAAGCAATGAGCTAAGCGATAGCAAAGCCTGTACTTCATCATCCAGGACCATCTTTATAGCGGTGAGCTGGTTTAATATATTGCTGACCTCATTCATGTGCTCAGCCATAGAACCACCATCTTTAAACTTGAGATTCACAAGTCGTCATATCAGGAAAATCTTATTGCTGGCTGTCTTCCTCTTATATAGCCCTTGTAGTTTCAGCCATACGCTAGCGGCTGAGGTCTCCCTAGACACATGGTGGAATACGGAATCATCCAACCATTGTCTAATAAACCCCACCGCTTTTCAGTCTAATTTCTTCCAATCATCATCTGTCATATCCTTTAACTTTGCTGATATGCCTTGAATTGGAGAATATAAGTCCTTGCAATAAAGTAAGTCCTCCATCTTAGCCTTCCATATGGTCTAGTTAGAACCATTGAGACTAATCATCCTTGATGAGCCACCTTTCATAATTCAGAACCGATCCCACTCCGTTCAAAGAACTTATCTCTGATACCACTTTGTTGGGGGCCTTTGCACAAAACCTTAGGATCTAGCCTTCCAAAATACACTAGAATTATGGGATAATAAAGAATTGAAATAAATCAAAGTACAAACCACACGACACAAAGAATTTTTACATGGAAAACCCTCAAAGAGGTAAAAATCATGGGACCTAGTCCAGAGCAACAATCCACTATGAAGTAGAACATTACAATAGATCACAAACACATACCGTTTGGATCAAACCTTCCTCACTTACGCAGGAATGGATCAACAATAAGAGAATAAAGAAAATGGATAGATCTCACCGATCATGAGGACGTAGAAGCGCTGAGACTAGAGCTGGGCATTGGTCCGAGTCGGATCGAATTGGGCCTAACTCGGTCAGATCCGAAATTCTAATAGGCTGACCCGAAATCGATCTGATCCGAGACTGAGTCCAGGTCACTTGACTCGGACAAATCCGTTACTTGATTGACTTGACTCGATCCGAGTCCAACTCGGTCAGGGAAACAGAGTTGGATCGGGTTGGGCACTATTCGGATCATTTGATACGGTGTAGTCCACTTTAGTCTTCAATGTATCGTAATTTTTTGTTCAACACTTAAAATGATATGTTAAAATGGATGAATGGCTTAGATAACATATATACATGAAGGTGGGCCCCACGTGACTATAAAAAATGTGAATAACGCTTTCTCTGATGTATTAATGTATTACGTTGACGTGCATGCAAAGACTTTCTTTTCACGCTAAGTATGTTACTTGCTTTATTGAGTTTAGCAAGTTATATGGGTCTGATGGTAGGGTATGTGTTATATCCAAACTGTCCATTCATTTGGTGAGCTCGTCTTAAGGCTTGAGACTAAAATTAAGACAGATCTAACTATCATGTGGACCACATAAATTGTTTAACGGTGAAAATCATTCTCTGCTGCTATTTGTGATGTGGTCCACATGACCGTTAGATATTATTCATTTTTTGAACAATGCTCTATAATAGTCTCTAAACATATATGAACAGTGTAGATATAATGAATACATCATTGTGGGGCCCATGTAACTTTGATAATCTTTGAACCGTTCGTACAACTCGGAGCTCGAGGAGCGTCAATGCTCGTCTTGGCACAACACGTAACTATAGCTAGCATCTACACACAGCTAGCGCCTATAGGCTACAGCTAGCTACATAGCTGTGTATGGTATACTGAAAAATTTACTTGCTATTGGACACAACAAACTCTGTTGGGGCCCACCTTGAATGCGTGTGATTTATCCACACCGTCCATTCATTTTTGCATATTATTTTAGTAGTTGAACTGAAAATTAATGCATATTCAAAGCTCAAGTGGACCATACCATAGGAAAAAGTAGAAGGATTAATAAAAACTACTCCGGATCGAGTAGGATTGGATCTGTCTGGATCCAATCAGATCGGGTTTTTGGGTCGGGTCGGATCTGGATGATCAGAATCGATCAGGCCTGATCAGACTGTCGGTTCTACTCGGAACGGTACTGAGTCGGGTCTGGTCGGGTCGGATCCACCGGATCGAGCCCAAGTTGCCTACCTCTAGCCGAGACATCGATTGCGAAGTAGCTCACCTCTACAAGCAGAATCTCTCTTCCATAATCTTCCTCTCTCTCTCTTTTCTCTCTCTCTCTCTCTCACCTTGACCGTAAAAAACCCTTAACAAAATAGCTTTAGAAAGCCTTCTCAATGCCTTAAAAAAGCCCTAGGGACCCCCTATTTATAGTTTAGGCAACTCCCTTCCGCACTATGGCGAAAACTGCCTCAAATTTACACAGTCCGCACAAAATTCGGACATGAATCTGCGTAACCTCGGCTGGTCGAGCAGAGTCCTTGACCGATCGATCGGACCCTCGACCGGTCGAGCAGCACAAAGGATTTAATTCAATTGGTCGCTGGACTTTGAGTCGAGCCCCACTCGACTGGTCGAGAACCACCCTTGATTGGTCGAGCAGGGCACTCGACCGGTCGAGCGACGAGGAGAAAATCTCCATCAGAACCTATATAACAATAACTTGTCTTGTAAAAAGGGGTTTTTTGATACCCTAAGGTTTGAAGGACGGATCAAATGTGTATCGCTTATTAATCTTATGACCTAGACACTCGATTTGGAGTATTTTCCAGAAAGGTCGCCTAATCGATTGGTCAAGGTTGTCGCACTAGGGATTCAAATGATCGGAGTTCGTATGGTGTATTCATTAATGTGCGAACCATAAATCACTTGATCAAGATGAATTATAGGACGCACGACCTATGAATTTTGACTAGAACAGGACATCTAGGGCCCATCAACCCCTAGAAGTGGGTCACGTTGCTCCATTTCACAAGAAAATGACTCATTCCTATTCAAAATTACAGTTTTACAAAAAAGCTTACTAATTTTAGTAAGTTTTAGGTGTAGCGTATCTTTTTCATCTTATGATTTTAGTGTGAGATGTTTTCTTAAAATTTGCTTATTATGCCAAGTTATAATAGGACTTATTATATTTACTTATTTATTTTGTATTGGATAAGTTTTGGGTTTTTCAAAATCAGGTTCATTGGAAATCTCTAGGTTTCTCGAGTTTAAGCATGTATGTACACATGCGGGCACACAATAAATAAAAAAAATTCTATCGATAACACTTGAGAACATCCAATACTCGAGCATTGGTGGGTCATGGCGTTATAACATTTGAGGAAAGAAAATAAATTTTTTGTATAATGTTGAGGGTCAAATATTGCATATTAGACCCCAATTATTATTCACTTTTGTGAACAAGATACTGTTTAACGGCCTATTTTAATTGTGTTTGTGATGCAGGGTGTATTTAGGAGCCTGGACTGAAAAAGGCCATTAAAAGTATAGATTTAACACTCATAAATCACCAAGGCAAGGGATGGACCCCAGGGGACCAAGATCGAAGAATTATACACCAGAGATCCGAGAAAATCAAGTATTTCACGTTAAAGAGGCCCGAAATTCATACATAATGCAAGATCACAGGGTTTCCACCATTTGTTCAACTCAAAACTTTATATATGGCCTAAGAACCATAAATTAACTGTATTCAAATTTCAGCCATCAAATCCCTGAGGAAGTGGTCCAATGGTCAGATCAGCCCATGAATTGTCAATCTGAGGCCCACCTGAGATCTGGATATGCTTCAAATTTGGTCTCATCCCGTTTTATGAGGTGAGAAAACAGATGGTTGGAGTAGATTTCTCAAAACCATCACGGTGGACCCCATTGGAGATCGTATGTGCACAGTGCACATGTGCATTGGAAGTGCACGTGCACCTGAGATCTGCCTCTTCTCAAAAAACGGCAACTACTGTGTTGCTGCCGCGTAACGGATGGACCATGTCCATTTGTGGAAGACGGTGGGCCACCATCATGGCTCACAGGGGCGATCCGAGCCATCCATCTTTTCGAGGAACTCGAGAAGGTCAAAACCACGTGGACCTCGTACAACCAGGCACACGCACATACCTGCTACAGTGGTCACAAGAAGATCATTTTGCAACGTCCAAAGCAATTACAACCTGATTACTTCAGTGGGTTGCATCAAAGGATAGTTAAAACCAACCATCTCGCACCTTATTCTCGTCACGAGTGCAATAGACGGTGTGGATTTCCCAAGCGGCCTCAATCATGGATCCCACCAATCAATCAGCACAAGCTGACGTACGCAGTCCCCTATTTTTGCTTCCAGACGCAGCCCAGCTTTTGTGGGCTATTATGTGATCTCAATGACAATCGGATCGATGATCCAAACCGTTAAACCTCTTGAAAGGGTGGCCCTAACTCTATCCATAATGTCAGTTTCAAAATAATTGGATAGTCGGTCGAGCAAACCGAGTTCAAAAGCAGGGTGTTTTCGCTCCTTTTTGTGCACGCCGCTTCTCTGTTGCGCTTCTCACCGACTGTTGTTGTGAGAGCTCTCCACTGGTCCTAGCATGTTATAAAGAGAGAAGAGAGAAGAGAGAAGAGAGAAAGGGGATCTAATCAGTTGCTGGGAATGTCAGGGAGAGAGAAAGAGAGTATTTTACAGTATTTTTCTGAGTCACAAGTATTTGCTTTGTTTAATATTTTTTTTAAAAATTTTTTTTATTATTGTCTTCTTATGATTTTTGAGGATTAGCCTAATCATGGTTGGCTAAACCTCTTAGCTAGGGCTAAGAGGTGAAGCTTGTAGCGTGATGGCTTTGATTCATTTATATGAACTAATTTTGATTATAAGGAATACCTTTAATTTTTAATAGTTTGTTGTGACTTAAATTACAATAGATCTGCGATAGCTCTGAGTATTTCCTTTTCATTATTATGATTATGAAATTAGGAAGGTCTGTTGTTCACCATCGCCCCTTGGACATGGTTGGATGATGAAATCCTTCCTAACATTCATACATCTCTTAGATTGGCTATGGATTGGTTTAATTCTGTTGTTTACTTTGTCTCATGGGCATGGTTTTGTGATGGAATCCATTCTAATTTACATTCGTCTTATCTCTTGAAAACTAGATCAAAAGAAGTTCATATTTGATTTTCATATTATATCTTCCAACTGGATTTGATTTTCATGTTATATCTTCCAACTGGATGAAGCGTAGATCTCCTTGATTTCTACAAGTGGATCCTTTGAATCCCTAGTTTCCTACTTTTGATTTTTACAAGTTTCTAGATTAATATCTCACTAATATTTCACCATTGTTCCCTCACATTTTCTCAGTTTAAATTTCATCTTATTTTAGTTCTAGTTCTGGTTATTTTCAGATTACGTACGGGTTTCAGTCCCTGTGGATTTGACCTCGGTCTTACCGAGTTTATTACTACATCACAACCCTATACTTGGGGTGTGAACATATAAAAACTTCATTTTTCGAAGATGGGATTCTTCTTTTTTATTCAAAGATTTTGCTTAGATAAGTTTGCTTGAGAAGAAACTGGTAAAAGGAGCTAAGAGATATAAAAAATTTCACTTTTTGAGGATGGTTCTTTATCTTTTTATAAAAGATTCTGCTTAGATAAATTAACGATTTGTGAGATGGATTTTGGGCTCATTTTTAAAAGGTTAAACAATCTTCAAATGAGAGGTTTCCAGTACCATTTGAAAGCTTGTTGAATTGTCCTTCCATGCGCCCAAGATCGCCTCAATTTGACCTGTAATGAAGGAGTTATGTGCATTTTCCTGAGATCATGCGATGCTGGAACAATTGTGATTGCTTCTTTATTACAACAACAATTGTTACTTTGTAATGTTTGTTGTACTATTCATGTCATGGGAAGATCAAGTCGATCCCATGTTGAAGTATGCGCACTTCGAGGACCCTGATGAAGAAACCCAACTACACCTACTTTTAGTGGCTATGCAAAAGTCTCATAAGGAGCGCTAAAGCATGATTAATTAGAGCCTCTCATAAGGAATACTTTATAATGAACAATTCTCTCTTAGCTACTGAACCATTGTGTCCAATCTCAAATGCTCAAGAACATAAGAAGTAATGTCTTTCAAATCCATATAAACCTGTTCTATACTAATTAAATAAGAAGAAATTACATTATGTTAAACAATCAAGATATAATAACATTGGTTTTCCAAGGCACAACCTCAATATATTTAGCTGTTCCAACCTATCATTTTTGCAAATTGAAGCCCATGTCATGGGTGGATAACTAACAGTCTTGGGCCATATGATGATTAGAGGTGGGCACGGGACGACTTGATCTGGCTAACTTGACTCATCTGACTCGATCAGATCTGACTCAACCCGAACCGAATGGGTGAGTTGATCTCCGCTTTTCCAAAACTCAATCCGGTTAGACTCGTCTCGATCTAAAACCCGACTCGATGAGTCGGGTTTGTGTGTGTGTGTGTGTGTGTGTGTGTGTGTAAGCAACTACCTCGGAAGTCTCCGCTTTTCCGACCCCCGTTAAGGAGATTCTTACCCGTCCTGAGTATTTGCGTGCCCTCCGTTGAAGATCCATCTCAATGGATCGTGAAGAGCCCCGCCACTCAATTACCGCGGAAAGATGAGTCCCGCAGCTCAAAGCCTCGAGTAATCGCGGCCCTAACTCTCAAACGTGCCTGACCTGTGCTGACCCTGACTCGGCCCAGGACCCTTGCCGCGGCACAGCTAGCAGCAGAACCACATTCAAATCCGTTAGTCAACGACGTGACTCGCTCTGGACGAATCTATCAGCCTGTGCAGCGTAGAGGGCTTGTGCCATGCCAAAGATCCCACCTCCGCGCCAGCCAGACGTGACGAGGTAACTGAGTCGTACGACGTGGCCCAGCATCTAAAGGAGATCCCGACTCAGATCTCCTTATTTGATCTGCTCCAGTGGTGACGAGTGGAGTAGGCAGCGAGTGGAGTGCATAAGCCCAACAGCTACAGGGGCGAGCCAGCAAGCAGAAAGAACGTCGTTTTTCGAGAACCGTCTATCCATATATGTTTTGATCGCCAGTTCATACTAGATCCAGTTGCGTTCGATTGGAATTGAGAGAATGACCTTTACTCTTTTGACTCCCGAAGTCACTCTCATCAACTAGGAGTTGAACTACTACAATCGCTGCCTAAAGACCACTAACTCGTGTGAGGGTTTTGAGCTTGTGTTCGGGTCGAGATAGGCCTATCAAAATAGTATATATAATACTAGAAACTCCACTCTCCTCATCTTCCAAGTCCGATCCCTCTCTCTCCCTCCCTCATCCACCTCATCTTCCAAGCCTCTCTCTCTCTCTCTCTCTCTCTCTCTCTCTCTCTCTCTCATCCTCCTCATCTTCCAAGCCCGACAACCACCCACCACCGTCACCCTCCTCCTCCTCCTCCTCCTCCTCCTTCTCCTCCTCTTCTCCACTCTCTTAGTCTCTCCCTCCCTCATCTCTCAATCCGACTTTGTGCCAACTTGACCCGACTCGGTACTTCTGACTGGATTAGACATGGTCCGGATAAGTCCAGACCGGATTAAGATCGAGTCAAGCATGTTGGACTCAGTATCGAGTTGGATCGAGTTCGGGTCAGACCTATTTCAAAACCGGATCGAGTTAAGTCATCCCTAACTCGGTCCGACTTGACCCAATGCCCAACGATGATGGCTTGGATCTTGCACACGCATGCCACTTTAGCAGATGTGAAATCATCACGAAGCGGCCATACAACTTGGCTAATCACGTACAAGTACCGCAACTTATGGTACCACAATTTATGATATCCTGCAAGCTTTTCAGGCAACATACCGTATGAAAATGCATGGGTCACCATGAAGATGACGTATCACAAAAAAAGGTCAGTTTGGTCAGCAGGTGGACCACACCATTGGAATAAATGAGTAACCGGTTGTCTGACTCTAAGTACGCAGTGGTCTGATAAATGGGTGAGTCAGCTTGATTTTCGACAAGGCTGATTTTCATGGTTAGACCTAGCATTTTCATGGAACAGATGTCCTATACAAGTGCCATTTTGGCAGGAGGGAGATGGTATGATAACATGAGTTGCAGTATAGTTGCCTATAATAGATTCTGAATATCAAATGGTAAAAACAAGGCTTATTTGCCGTTGGATGCTGGATGGGGTTTCACTTGAGACTGGTAATTCTAATCACCCTTAAACTTTTAATTTCTTCTTTCTTAACAATTTGTTCTCTCTGCATCTAATTCATTAGATTTATAGTTATATACATTCATATGTAATCTGTTACCATTAATAGTTGTTGATGTTTTTTTAATTCACTGTGAATACGAGAAATCAGCTTTATTCAACCATTCTCCATATATATATATATATATATATATATATATATATATATATATATATATATATATATATATATGGAAAAGGTTCTATGCGGTCCGGCTCATGGGAGCTTCCCATGAGGTTGAGCTGTGTGGGCCCCACCATAATGTATGTCGAACATCAACACTGTGCATTTGATGGGTCCTCTTTGAATTATGAGATATCCCGAAAATTGACCGTATACAGAACTCAGGTGGGCCATACCATCTAAAATCATGTGAAGACATGCCTAAAACATACAAAAGCACTTTGGTGGGGCTCACCTGAAATTTGGATGCGTCTGTAACGTGGTCTGACTCCTCATCCAAGTGGGACACATAATGCACGGGCTGGATTTGTGAACCACATTTCGATGGGCCCAATAAATGATTATGAATGTTTTAATGGAGGATAACTCCTCTCAACTTTTGTATGTGGTGTGGCCCATACAAGTCACAAATTGAATTGATTTTTAAGCCCTAAGCCTATCATGGAATGGTGCATTTGGTTGATGGGGTAGATGTTCAATACACATTAAAATGGGCCCACACAACTCGACCTCATATGGGAAGTTCCCATGAGCTCGACCGCACGGAACCTTTTCCATGTATATATATATGTGTGTGAAATGGTATTACGAGGCCTAGGGAACTTGCCGTGAGGTGAGTTGTGTGGGGTCCGCAGTGATGTGTGTCGAATATCTACCCTATTAGTGAAATGGACCATTCTAGGGTGGGTTAGGAGCTTAAAAATCAAGTCAATTTGTGACCTGGGTAGGCCACACCACAAACAATAGTTGAGAGAGGTTACTTATTTTTTTTTTTTTTTTACACACACCCACACGCTCACACCCTATGAGGTAGGTCTACGTATGGTTTTAGATGGTATGGCTCACCTGAGTTCCGTATAAGGCTAATTGTTGGGATATCCCATAACCTAAAGGGGACATATCAAATGCACGGTGACGATGCTCGACACATATAACAGCGGGGCCCACACAGCTCAACCTCGTGGAAGTTCCCATGAGGTCGACCTCATAGTACTATATATATATATATATATATATATATATATATATATATATATATATATATGTGGGAAAAGGTACTATGCGTAGGGGTGTACACGGGTCGATCCGGTCGGCCTGGCTCGGGCCGGCCCGGCACAGTCATGGCCACACACACGGCCGAACTCGCCCGGCCCGTCCACCGGCCAAAATGTCAGCCCAACCCGGCCGGCAAAGAAGAATCGGGCGAGTTCGGGCCGAGATTCGGACCAATTTCAAACCTGAATTCGGGCCAGTTTCTCATTTATCTTTATCATACTTAGTGGAGAAATGTTCACATACAATGTTATGGTGCAGCCCACCCTTTTCAATGGCTTGGATTTTTTAACAAAAGCGATACATTACTCACTCATGAACCGAGTCGGGCCGAACTGGGCCCTATCCGAACTCGGCCCGAACTCAGTTTCGGGCTGAGAAAAATGGCCCGTCTCGGCCCGAACTCAGTTTCGGGTCGGGCCGAGTCGAGCTTTTTCGGGCCGAGTCGAGCGAGCTAACCGGGCTAGCCCGGTTTGTGTACACCCCTAACTATGCGCTCGAGCTGATGGGAACGTTCCATGAGGTTGAGCTGTGTGGGCCCCACAGTGATGTGTTTCAAACATCTACCCCATCAGTCAGATGCACCATTCTATCGTGGGCCTAGGTCTCAAAAATCAAGCCAATCCGTGACTGGTGTGGGCCACACCCCATACAGAAGTTTAGAGGGGCTGTGCACCATTAAAACATTAATAATCATTTTTTGGGCCCACTGAGATGTGGTTTGCAAATCCAACCCATCCATTATGTGTGTCCCACTTAGATGAGGGTTCAGCCCAAGTTTCAGCAGCATTCAAAACTCAGGTGGGCCACACCAAGTGCTTTTATATGTTTTTGGCATGTCTTCACATGATTTTAGATGGTATGGCCCACCTGAGCTCCGTATACGACTGATTTTTGGGATATCCCATAATTTAAAGGGGACCCATCAAATGCACGATATTGATGGTCGACATGCATCACGGTGGGGCCCACACAGCTCGACCTCATGGGAGCTTATCGTGAGCTCGAGCGCATAGTACCTTTTCCCATATATATATATATATATATATATATATATATATATATATATATATATATATATATATGCATCAATTGTTTTGAAGATACAAAAATATTATACTGTTAAGATGGTCGTGTGAACGGTATAGATTCTTGTGATGAGCATCAGGTGGGGCACACAAAAATGTCATGGTTTTAAGGGAGTCGGAGGAGTCGAATGGACTCGGCCGTTCAACACCCAAAATCACCTCCACCACAGGCGAGTCGGGCCAATTCAGCCCTAACAAGGGCAAGCCACGATTAGATTTAGGCCTAACTGAGACCATCCAAATCACCAAGTCTTTCCAGTTCAAGGTCCATTGGCCTTTTTACAGTCTCAATGACACATTTACAGACCACAGCAGAACCTCATGGACAGGCCGACGTGATGAATGGCTCTGATCTCAGATGGTGGCCACACACACACTTGAGGGAGGATGGGGGACTACAATTTCATCTGGTCCCACTGACTACATCCCTTTAAACAGAGATAGGATAAAATCCAAATGACTGGTTCTCTACTTGGGAAGATCTGTAAGGAAAAGGAATCATATATTTTCTACACAGATGCTCTGTCCACAACAGTTACAAAGGTGGGCCCACCTCAGCAACTTACAACCATAATAACAGCACAATGAAGATTCCCACAACAACAGCAAATGTAAAATCACCGACAGAAAAAAAACAACAACAACTTCAACCACAACAGTAGCAACAGCTATGGCTAAGTCACATCAGCTACCTCAATAGTTTAATATAATAGCCCTTTCTTTCTTACATGTCGAGTACAATTTTCCACCCCCTAAAATTGACATTTCCAACCCTCCAAGGGTAATTTGATCAGAGAAGTTATTTCCAAGTGCACTTCTAGAATTCTGTGTATTGACCAAAATCAGCTTGTGGGGGTGGACCAAACAATTCTAGGGGTGGAAATATCAACCCCCTTTTATTGCAAGTTTCCATGAGCTTGCTTTAATCATAGGAACCAGTTCCTTGGAATATGTGCTTGAGACCAGCAGCAGTGCAGCAGCAACAAAGGGATCTGAACGAGATCTTGTATTTATTTGGTTGGTTTTCATCATCTGTCCTCTCTTGTTCTCCTCTCTCATTCGCTCATATTCATTGCCTTTTTTTAAGAGGAGGATTCTCTATTTAATTTGCCACTGATGTTGAATTGGAAGCCTTTGATTTTGATATGGGGTTTTTCTCTCTTCCATTGCTGCTGTTTGTCATTGGTATTTCTCCATTCCTTACAAGCTGAAAAGCAGGAAAACAAAAGGACCCATCATTTTCAAAGAAAGATATACAATGGATTTTATCCCAAAATCCTCAAAAAACCTGAATTATTAAAAATAGTCCTTGACTTTTTTTGTATTTTCAAAAGATCCTCTGAGCCCTATGGATCACTGGAGCAATGATTGAAACACATTGTGGGGTTAAGATGGTTTGTGTATGAAAATCAGGCCATCACTATGATGATCCAATCGCCCAAAAATAAAGCTGAGCTAATTTTCAGGTGGGCCATACATGGAATTTGAAATCTTTGGTAGTTGCTTGTTGTTTTCTATGATGTGCCACACCTGATGTTTGGATCAGCCTGATTTTTTAGTCATATGATAATCATAGTGGGGTCCACCTGTTTGATGGGTTGATTGTCATAAACAGATCACATAGGCCCTGCAATGCTTGGTTCTTAAAAGAAAATAAACAGCATATCCATTTGACATTTCAAAATAGGCAAGGATTTTTTCATAAATTCAGGTTTTATCAGGATTTTTTCCATAAAAAAACACAATATAAAATGCAAAATTCAAGATAAAAAGAGAGGTGTATGAGTATTGAGGCTCTTACCATATGTTTGTACTCTCTTTATTACTGAAAAGAACAAATGTTGTGGTAGCTTTCCACATTCCATCCAAGATGGCCATTTTCCTGAAATGTGCATACATGCTCTAATGTTAGAAACATCTTTATTTTATTTTTTAAACTGTACACTTTTGTACTATTTAAATTTCCAAGATGTAAAATTGGGTATAGAAATCAAAAGGGTGGTTGTAAATATCAGTCACCCCTTCCTTTTGAGAAATGACAACATCCACCGTCCAACATGGGGACCCCACCCTTTGGATCAACTTGTGTCCACACATCTGGTGAGCCACACCTTATAAAATAATGTATAGCCATTGATAATAACATGAGAATGTCTCAAGTCCAACCAGTTGGACCATAAGCTACTGTCCATCTATCAAATGAACTCTAACCTGCTTTGTGTGAACTACATCCAACCCTTTCAATAGGCTATCCCTATAATGTGTATCAGTTTATGTTAAAATCAGTCGCATTCACTCATTAAGTGGGCCACATCATAGAAAATAATTTCTAGCAGCTGATAAATATCAAAATATAATTGGTCCACATGATGAGTGAATGTGGCTGTTTTTCGGTATAAGATTATCCTTATGATGGGGACAATCTATTGAATGGTTGGATGTAGCATGCACATGACAGGTGGAAGTTAATGTGAGGTGGATGAAAACTTGTGGTCCAACTAGTTGGACTCGATATCCTCTTGCAATAAAATACAAGTGTAGTCTTCCTGATGAGTGGATGAGGCTGATTTTTGCAGAAGAAGATCCTTATGGTGGGACCAACCTTTTGGATGGGTTGGATAGTGTTGACAGTTATTTTCTTGCTGGATGGTAGATAAATGGATTTTGTCTCCTTTCATATTTTAAATACCTGAGGGAAGGGATTGGCCCTCTGCCCATGAAGTAGAGCAGCAGCTGAACTGTCTAGAAAATGATAGTTATTTGTAGGAAAGGTAGTAGTTGTTGTGGCTGTGGTGGTGGTTGTATCTGCTCCAAAAGCTGTATCTTGGTTGTAATTGGATTGCTGAATAGGTGGCACCGGAGATAGAATGCTCAATTTCTGAAAGTTGTAATGGCACAAATGTGAGCAAACATGGACAAAATAAGACAAGTAGACCCCACTTGTATGGATGTACAGTGGACAGTTATTTACACCCTTTATTCTTAATGTACACGCCCTTTTCTTTCTACTTTGGTATGAGATAGTCGTACAGGATCATGTAGTGTGGAATGTCTCACCTACAGCTAGTTGTAGATGAAGAGATGGTGCAAATAGCTGCATGTGGGGCACACCATGGTCACCTATAGATGAATAGAAAGTGCAACTAGCTGCATGTGGGGCCACCATGGTCACCTACAGCTAGTTGTAGATGAAGAGAGTGCATGTGGGGCCCACCATGATCACCTACAGCTAGTTGTAGAGGAAGAGATAGTGCAATATACTGCATGTGGGGCCCACCATGGTCACCTACAACTAGTTGTAGATGAAGAGATAGTGCAACTAGCTGGACGTGGGACCCACCGTAGTGCATGCATGGCATCCAAACCGTAGCTCCTAAAGAAGGAAAAAAAAGAAGTGAGCTTATCATGTACATGGTGCCTGCACTTCAGCATGGTGTTTCTAGATGTATTAAATAGGGAAGATAATTTTAACTGTTTAATGCAACTGGTGGATAGAAACGCCATGTGCCACAAGGAGTGGTGCATGCGCCTGTAGGTGTCCGGTTTTAAAAGAAAAAAAAAAAGAAAAGAAAAGAAAAATAAAGATAAAATAAGCAAATTGTTCACCTACAGGTCCTTGCACCCTTATTGAGGTACACAGCATTCTGGATGCATTATATAAGGGAGAGAATTATCTAATATATATCTTGCACCACTTAAACGCCTGTGGATGACCAGTTCTAGAAAAAAAAGGTTGGATGCGACATTAGACTGGTCACATCATCTACTGGGCCACACCATAGAAAGGAACAGACAATCACATAGAGACCTCCAAATCCAGGTAGAGGACTGCCTAATGGTTTTTGGGTATCCCACTTTAATAGTGGTCCACTTATGTGGATGGGTTGGATGCCATAAACATGAGGAGGTAGACCCCACACTAGGCCAGTTTTGTGTTTTTCTCCAATACAGCTAGTAGCGTGTGATGCAATATTCTGTTTTGTAGAAGAGGAGATGCATGCACCAAAAAAACATGGGTGAGAGAACATCAGTTATGGAGGTGGTGATGTTTGTACCTCTGATTTGGACATATGGTCATCTAAATCCACACTAAAGTCGTAAAAGACAGGATTCACAGAGGCAAGCTTCATGGAAAGGAACTGTAAAAAAAAAAATAATAATAATAAATAAATAAATCATTAAAAGGCCATGAAATACTTAGGTTAGAAAAATAAAATAAAATAAGTTATGAAATTATCTTGTTAGAAATGGATACCTCTACTTGATTTTGCAATGACTGGACATAATTGATAATTTCATCCAACATAAGAGCCTTCCCAGTCACCTGTTCACAATCAAACCACATGAGCCTTTCAGAAAAAAATTATGGTCCATCGACGGATCTGGACCGTCCATTTGATGCATGTACATTTCATGGGTTACCATGAAAAAGTCACACCAATTATACCATTCTAACCATCCAATCAACAGCCAAAAAATAGACAGTCGTGATCATTTATCTAAAAACAGGTCAATCAACCATCTGATACATTTATTTGTTGGGACAAGGATGGTTTTGATTTTATCAAATGACTTTTGATCAGGTCATCCTAACCATCCATTCATTGGTTGAAAAATGAATGGCCATAAAAAAGAATGCAATACTAGGGATGTATTTGATTATCCGACCGGCCATGTGATTCTTTCATGGCAGCCATTGAAATGTATGTCGGACCTGGGTCCAAGTGTCCCAATTGAACACGAATGCACCGCACACGTACATACGTATGCATGCATGTGTATCAATTAATTAAAAAATCGCTTAAATTCACCTTGTCACAGCCGGGAACAAGGCCTTGCAAGAGCTTCATTCTCTCACTGATTTTCTCTCTTCTTACCTTAAAAGAGTTCAAAAAAAAAAAAAAAAAAAAAAAAACCCAATTAAGGAAACATGATATTAGCTACTGAGTTGATGAGTTTGAATTAAAACTCAGTGACTCGGCTGGTTTTCTAGAACTGAGTCGACTCAGTCTCGGTGGAAAATCACCCACCCTTTCTGCAAGGCTGTGGCTGTCTGTTGCTTGACCTCTTCTTGCTCTCACATGAATGTAGCCTTTGGGAGGTTCTTCAGTGGATGTTTTCTCATTCTTCTTTCCTGCTTTCGGCTTCTTCTCTTCACTTTCTTTCGAGCTACTGTTGCATTTCCTCTGTTTGGAAACAGAGCGAAAAAAGAAAAAAAGGAAATCTGAATTCAGCAAATCCAGAATGCCAAAATCCTCAAAACCAAAACATGCCCATGATCTGGAAACCCGAATTCGAGAGAATTCACTGGTTTCTGACCATTGCGAGCGAAATCGAGCAAGTCCCATCAATGAAATTCCAAATTGAGAAGACCAAGATGAGCAAATCCAAGAAATACCAACAACACAGAAGACTGGGATTCTTGAGAATCCGAGGGTTTTCAATCGTTTTACCTTTGATTGAGAGGAATTCAAACAAGACCCATCTCTTTTCTTCCTGTTTTTATGAATTTGGTTCTGTTTTTGAAGACTCATATCTCCATCTTTCAACTCAGTAACCATTGAAGACGAGTCTGTCCTCTGTTTCTCCATCACAGAAGCTTCATTGCTGCTGTCGATACAGTTGTCGACGGCGAGAAAGTCTCTTTGGTGGGTTTTCTGAGGGATTTCAATCTGGGGAAGAGATTCAGATGGGTAAAAAGGGAAGAAAGAGGGATTAATGTCTGGTGCTTGTGAGAAAACAGAGGCCTTGAAGGTTGGGCTTTGGAGGAAACCAGAGTCGAGAAGGGAAGGGTGGTGGTGAAATGAGAAGGCAGCCATTTGAGAGAGAGAGAGAGAGAGAGAGAGAGAGAGATTGAAATGATATCAGAGAAAGAGAAGGCGCCGAAGCAGATGGATTTATTTCAGTGGATGAGACCTGGTTTATATAAAGATGAGATAGAGAGAGACGAATCAGATGAGATGGTTTTCAAATTGTGACCAGGTGGGGCCCACTTGTTTGGTATTCTAGACCACACTCCTATCTTGGGTCCCACAATGGATGGGGAATCCCTTAAAATCGCTCAATGAATGGATGGTTTTTGTAGAGAGAAACAACAAAGCTCCACCTTCTACTTGAAAAAGGCACCTACGGATCTTCCCATATCGAATTTTTGGGGGCATTTTCTACCGGCGGTGGGAAATCAACAGACCAATAGTCTGGATTGCCGAACTGTGGGCCCCACTTTACTAGTTGAAAACACGTATTCATGCGAGGCACGTATCGTTTGTTTCTTCCTTTATGCATCGCAGTCAACTGGATTAGACAGGTTAGCCTCCCCACAGCGGGAACGGATTGGCTGCTCCCCCTGCCACCAGCCCCGGGGCTGGTGGTCGGTGCTCTGTGGCCCCACCATGATGTGTGTGATTCATCCATGCCGTTCATCCATTTTTATAAATCATTTTAGGCTCTGTGCCAAAAATGATAGGAATATAAATCTCAGTTGGACCACACTACAGGAAAACAACAGTAATTGGATATCCACAATTAAAATCCTTCTAAGGACCTCTGTACTGTTTATTTGACATCCAACCTGTTTATTAGGTCATCCAGAGACCCAGATGAGGGGAAAACAAGATAAGCTTGATCCAAAACTTTCACGGCCCTCAAAAAGTTTTTAATGGTTGAAGCTCATTCAACACTGTTTCATGTAATGTGGTCCACTTGAGATGGGATAAACCTCAGTTTTGGTATCATACAATAAAATGATCTAAAAAATAGATGGAGGGTATGGATGAAACACATACATCATGGTGGGGTCCACAGAGCACTGACCACCAGCCATTGGCTGGTGGCCAGGGGAGTAGCCAATCCATTTCCCCCAACAGCACACGTGTCATGTATTACAAATCTGTACCGTCCAAAGAGTGGGACCCCTCTGCGGATGGATGGAGGAAAAAAAAGTATGATCGCAAATGGTTGATCAAGGGTTAGAATTGTCTGATCAATCTGGTTTCGGTATATGGCCACTTCACAGTGGGCCCCACATTTGGGCGGTTCGGAATTCAGGCGAACGCGACGTGGATGTACTGCAGCGAATTCGTCTGCGGTCGGACCGCGGATCAGGAGGTGTTGCCGTGTTGCCAACGCCAACCCCAGCGCTGGTGTGTGGGTGTGTTGTGGGGCCCAACATGATGTATTTGTTTTATATCCACACCGTCCATCCGCTTTTCCAACCCAAAACTGAAGCAGATCTGAAGCTCAAGTGAGCCATACCAGATCTGAAGCTCAAGTGGGCCATACCATAGGAAACAGTGGTGAATGAACGCCCACCACCAAAAATTTCTTGGGGTCCACGAAAGTTTTGGATCAGGCTGAGATTTGCGTTTTACATTCATCCGTGACTGATCTTATCAACAGGTTAGATGAAAAATAAATCTTTCAGTGGCTTAGAAAAGTTCAACGGTTGGTGTCATTATCCCAACTTTTTCATGTTGTGTGGTCCACCTGGGTTAAAATATCTTCTTTAACTTTCTATTTTGCTAAAATGAGATGAAAAAAATGGATGGACGGCGTGGATATAAAATATATAGATCATGTTGGCCCCACAACCCCCAACACACCACCGCTGGGGGTGGTGTTGGCAACACCACCTAATCCGCGTCCTCTGCGTTCTGTCAAAAATTCAAATATGATACAGTAGAACTAGTAGAACCAAAACACAGTCGAGCCATCTGTGTACTGCACACGTGTCAGGTTGAACTATGATTTGGGATCGTCCATCTAGTTTCACCTTCTGATTACGACAATAGGTTTCAAATTAGTTTGCGTTGTATGATCCTAGACGTCTGATTAGTGTCCTTTAAACCAACGGTAGAAAACAAATATGTTTAAAGTGAAGAAATAAAAGGAAGATAGTTGATATATCTGATTTTTGACAAATGGGGCATCTAAACACGTCTTAGTCGATGAACAGTCGCGATTGATATTTCGCCATACACGTCTACAGTAGAAAGATAGCTCTACCATGTTCGGCTTCTACCTGTTCTACCAGATCAGCACCCGAGATGGACGTTATCATCGTAGAAATTTGCTACCTCCACACGCGCCATTACAGGCATCACTCATACCGAATGCATGAGAAATCCTGGCCGTGCAAAATGTGGCTGCCCACTTTGAAGATGAACATATTAGAATATCAGAACCGTCCACTCATCAGGCGTTCTACTCAATTTACTTTGATCGTGGACCGTTGAAAGAATCTTATAAACCGTCCACTATTTCACTCTAGTCCTGGACCACATGATATGCGGCCTAGCCTGTCTGTTACCCAAGGTTATATGCACGGTAGCCGGAGCCTAATGCGCTGTTCAGATGGGTAACACGTGTAACAGGTTGGCACGTGTTCCGCGTGTAGGGTTCGAACGGGACATGGATCTGCCAAAGCTAGAAATTCTGTAAGTCTCGGTCAAATATCCTATTTTGACTGGTCTTATCAATCATTTAAACTTTTGATTGGGTGTATGCCAACGGTGGAGGCACGAGATATTCTGTACCAACTGATCCCATCCGTCCACTCATGATGGGGGAATCGCTATGCGGATTCAAAGTGGGCCCACTGTTTAGAACGTGTGCTGACATCTCAACCATCCATTGGTGGCGGTGGGAATTTTCTACTCATTTGAAATATGATTTCTTTCCAAAATAGGATCTTAACCGTTCATTTGATTACATGTTTGAGAGTGCGGTGAATGCTACTCTCGAAATCTCATCTGGTATACCTACTCGCAGGCATTAAGATCCATGCTAGAGAGAGAGGTAGACGCGGATTGGGTGACGACAACACAGCGGTGGACTCGGATTGCGTACTGGGTAGAGGTGGGCATTTCATACCCGATCCGGCGGATCCGACCCGATCAGACCCGATCAGACCCGATTCGAACAGAACCGGCAGTCAGGATCTGTTAGGATCGGGTAGTAGTATCTAGATCCGATTCTTTTTCGGGTCGGATACGGATACACCCCATTCCGACTCGACCCGATCCGGAATCCGATCCGAATGGATCCGACTCGCACCAACCCGACCCGATCCGTATAGCTTATATATATATATAAGTTTAGGTTTTTTTTTTTTTTACTTTACAGTTCTACCCGACGTTTTTTTTACCCTACCCAAACAAATCGCGCCGAACCCTAATCCCCAAATCCTATTCATCTTCTCTACCCTACCCTGTCCCTACCCGCACGGCCGCACCTAAAGATCTCGAATACCCAGCTTGTTTTTACCCTACCCTGTCCCTACCCGCACTCGAAGAAGCTTCGCCGCGCCGGATCCGGAATCCCCAACCC
The DNA here is from genome assembly GCA_030180095.1 of Magnolia changhungtana. Lineage (NCBI taxonomy): Eukaryota > Viridiplantae > Streptophyta > Magnoliopsida > Magnoliales > Magnoliaceae > Magnolia > Magnolia changhungtana. The sequence continues at coordinate 5,383,703 of JASAUF010000633.1, forward strand.
CAAATCGTCCCGATCCCGATATCTACCCGAAGATCTCGATCCCGTCGTCCCGATCCCAATCTCTACCCGGAGTTCAGAGTCTTCACTCTCACTCTTCACCGCGCAGCCCGGCACACCACTCCCGATCTCGATCCCGATCTCGATCAGGTAGGACCCACTCGGCCAATTCATTTTTTTTTTATTTTTTTTTTATTTTGAGCTCAAATCTCATGGTGGCCAAGCCACCTATTACACGGAATAGACGGTTGGCCATGGCCAGCCATGGTCCGCTGCCCGCTGCCCGCTGGCTTCACTTGTATAGTTGTATTGAAGATTGAAAGTTTTGTCTGAAGCTAGTATTAGTTTCTTTCATGAATAATACAGTTGTATCAGCCTGAAATAGCCTGAGACAGTGAATTGGCCGTTGGTTGTGATTGATATGATACCCCAAAACTGAATTTTAAACCCTGCTTGAATAGTATGCTAGCATGAGAACAACATTGACTTGAATTTTAAACCCTTTTTCGTGGCCCACATTAGTTTAAGATCATGCAGAGTTTTGGATTTTCGGAGGTGACACATCTGACTGACGGGTTGGATGGTGAAAGTACATACATCTGCCTGGTACCACCATGAGCTTATGGTGGTACTGGTACGGGTACCACTGGAGCACACCCCTTACAAATATCACCATTTTCTTTTGACATTTCTTTTTTGCCTAGCAAAGGTATGAAAAAAAAAAAAGATGATAGGAAAGGGCATGAACACATTTTTTAAAAAGGGTGTAACTATCAGTTCCCATTAAAATTCTTTGCACAAATTAGCAAAATTCAGTGGGAGATGTTTTTTTTTTCTGAGGTAGACCACAGTGGTGACTTTGCCACACCCAAGGAATGTTAGCGACACATCCACAATAGATAGTGACTTACACACATGTCAAGCCGACTGTCCAAATCATGGGCCCATTATGCATGCATCATAGCCTGAAAATCAGATTCACTGGATGATTTTAAACCTTGTTTGGGAGACACCTAAAATGAATTCATTTCATTTTAGTCAAAAGCAATAATGTATTGGAGTCTGGAGATCTTCATCTCTAATACATAACGAGTTCATCTTGACGGTAATTATGTACTAGAGATTTAATACATAATTACTGTTAATTAATTTTTAGGCATCTAACAAACAAACAAACAGGCCTTAAGTTTTTAACTGTCCAATTTCACCCATTGGATTTGGACTGTCTACCATTTTCTAACTAGGCATCCATTAAGTGCCCATCAATCAGGTGTGAGGGTTTTCAAATCAGTATGAGTGTGTGATTTTGAAAGAAATGTAACCGTGATTCACATGCTACTTCCTTGTTAAAAATATTAGGAAACATTAGAAAACATTATTTAGATTTACCTTTTAATTAAATTGAATAATCACAGTTCAATTCATTTGTGCATTCAAACGCAAAGCATGACATATTAGATCAGCCTTAGAAGTGGGGCAGTTGCAACTAGCTGCTTGTGGGACCCATGCATCTGGTGTGTGTGGCATCTAAGAAATTGGGACACCCAAAAAATTGAGTTTATCCAAACATCAAGTGGGCCACACTATAGAAAATAACAAACAACTATACAAAAACCTCCATTTCCCTCCACCTAATGAATGGATCACTGCATTTTTTGACTGTCACATTGTCATGGTGGGGCAACACTCCCAAATGGGTTGTATGCCATTCACTATGATGGCCCCACATGCAGCTACTTGCACCAAATTCTCCTCTCCCAAATGGATTGGCTGGTACACCGCACACTGATGTGTTGATGTCACCAAGTTATGTGGGCCTCATTATGAGGTGCGTGTTATATCCAAACTGTCCTTTCATCAGTGTAATCTATGTTTACAGTGGACATTCACCCCCATTTACTTCCAAATTTCTCTTCTAATAGAGGATTTCATTTAAAGGTCTATTTACTCCCAAATCATTTCATTTTCATGCATTTACTCCTATCCAAATGCTCCTCAAAAGTGATTTACCTCCATGTACTCCCAATTCCTCCAATTTACCTTCATTTACTCTCATCCATACAACCCCTTAAGGTGCATATCATTGTATTGTGCCTTGTGTTCCTAAAACATTAATCTCTACCATCCATAATGTCCAACCCACTTTGCATGAGCCACATATAAATCCAAAATTCTGTTTTTGTTTTGAATGATTGATTTCTTCGAGAATGTTGAAATGTAAAAGGTTAAACAGAAAAACGCCCCTATGGTAACTTAGAAATGCATATTAAACATTTTTTTATAAGGATATACCTCATGGAACCTTTTAAAAGAAGTTTTCAACAAGCTACCTCGTTAATTCAAGTAATTATCATCCTAGTACCTTCTGTTAGATTTTTAATAGGAAGTTGGGGATAGGTAGTGCAAACAAGTTTGGATTTCATATCCTGTGGAACACTCTCCACAAAGCTTGTATGGTCAAATTCTGATCATTGATTATATCCTGTAGAACACTCTCCCATGACTTGCAAGACCCACCCTCTTTGTGGATCATTTGGTCTTCTTTTCAAAGCTTGCTTCTCTTACAACTCCTTCCCTTCCAAACGTTTGCATGAAAACTCTGTCTCTTTGTTTTTTTTTTTTTTATATATATATATATATAATTTTTTTGTTTTTTGGTTTTTCGTGGAAGCACATCATATGGGTTGTATTCTATTCAATGGCATCTCAGGTTTTTGCTTGTTGAATTTCTCCTTGAATTTTGTGTTGCTGGTCACTAAAATTGAATTATGGCTATGGCAATTACCTATTTAATTCTAGATTATGAAATATCTATTAGAGTTGCAGTGTAGTTGATATATCTAAAAACTAGCTTTGAATGTTTTAAGTTACAGCTGAGGTAAAGTGAGAGCAATGATTGTAGTTGATATATCTGAAAACTAGCTTTGAATGTTTTATCTTGTCATGTTTCTTAATATGTATTACATTTTTTCTTCTTAAATTATTATTGTAACTTGTTAGTTTATAGTTGTGACTTGTGATTGTTATTCGTAAGTTAGATAATTAGTTACCCGTTTGAGGATTTCTATGTGGCCATGCATAGATATGGTGTGTTTTTGGTGGCATAGAAATCGCTCAAATTGTCCCATTTTTGGACAGTTCAAGGTTAAATGGATAGTATGCTTTCATATAATCTGTTTAAATGTTCATGCCTGATCCGCGGTCCATTTCCTTGTTTCTCTCTGGATATGTTTCTTCCGTTTCGTATCCAATGTCAAATATCTTTACATTGCTTTAGATATTTGGCATCGGAATGTAACGTAAGATCAACTTATCTGGAGAGGCATGGGGAGATGTTTCTCGGATTTTTCGGCGTGGACGTTTAAATGGGAATATGAAAGTATTACAATCTATCCAACCTTGGATGGGTAACTAATTTAGGATTTAGTATAACTCTGTTAGCATTATATTGCTAATGCTAATATGATTTAGTATATTTTAACTATCAGATGGAAAGCGAGGGTCTTTCAATACCGTCCCCGACCCCTGGTGGTCGATCAATTACATCACCGGTGATCCTTGAAGATGAAAGATTAGGTGTTGAACATAGAGAGGTGCTCATCGACGTGGTTGATACTAGTACCACAGTCACATGTTGCGGGAAATACGAAAAAGAGGTCGGCGGTGTGGGAAGATTTTGAAGAAGTAACCCGAAGAACGGCCAAGTCAAGATACAATGCAAGCACTGCAAGAGTCAGTACGCTAAGCAAGTAGATGGTTCGACTACAACATTGAAGAAACATCTAGCAAAGTGTCTTAAAAAATTGAGAAGTGGGCTAAGGCAACAAACACTTTCATTTTCGCAATCTGCAGGGGGTCCGTCAGTGTCCATCTATAAGTATGAGAAAGAGTTGATAAATGAGTGGACGGCGAAGTTAATTATTTCAGATGAAAGACCATTTCAGATGGTAGAGAGTCCTGCTTTTGTTGGACTAGCCAAATGCCTTAACCCCAAATACGAGAAGGTCTCTCGTACAACAATCAAGAGGGTGTGTATGAAGATGTATGAAGGCGAGAAGGTCAAGTTGAAAGGAGAGTTGGCCACGATTTCCCGAATTAGCTTAACATCGATTTGTGGACGACATCCAATCAACGAAAGGGGTATATGTCCCTAACTGCTCACTACGTTGATGCCGAATGGAAGCTTTGCAAGAGAATAATAAACTTCCGTTATCTTGCGCCTCCTCATAGTGGTTTGATGATTTCAGACTGCATACACAGATGTCTAATGGAGTGGGGAATTGAGAAGAAGATCTCGACAATTACACTAGACAATGCGTCCGCAAATGATAGCGTGATAATGAATTTGCGCAACCAGTTTAAGGCCACCGGTGACTTGTATTTTGGTGGAAAGATATTTCATGTTAGGTGTTGTGCCCACATCCTAAACTTGATTGTACAAGAAGGCCTTAAAACAATCGATCCCACGATCGAAAACATAAGAGAGAGTGTGAAGTACATACGGGGGTCACCTTCACGATTACATGCATGGAATGAGATCGTGAAGCGGTTGAATTTGTCAACTCGATGAAGTTGGATGTCACGACACGTTGGAATTCAACTTTTGAAATGTTGGATTCAGCGATAGATTTGAGACCTGCCTTCTCACACTATGCGGAGCGTGATAGTGCGTATATTTGGTTGCCTTCTGAAGATGATTGGTCAAGAGTCCGCCAGTAACTTCCTTCATTTTTTACAACAGCACGAAGAAATTTTCGGCTGCAAGTATCCAACAGCAAATATATTTTTGCCTGAACTTTGGAAAGTGAAAGATGCCTTGCAAAAAGATAGTGGACAAGACTTTTTACAATTCATGACCATGGGTATGCAAGTAAAGTTTGATAAGTATTGGTCGAGTGTAGTCGGTAATGGGTGTTGCGGTCGTTCTTGATCCCGTACAAGATGTTTATGATTAGCTTCATATGTAATAGGTTGTATGGTGTGATGGGTGTTGCTGAGGTTGAAAAGATTTCTGGTGCAGTCAAGTGAATTATACAATTTGTATGCGTGTGTCGCAAAAGAACAATCTCCTCTTGTGGGTTCTAGTTCTGCTGTTGATGAATTACAAGAAGACACAACAGATGACTTCATGTCTTACTATACACAGCTGAAAGGGACTCAAGTACAGATACATAGATCAGAACTTGAAGAGTATCTCAAGGAGGATATTCTAGTTCTAAACAAAGGCGAAGATTTTGATGTTTTGGAGTGGTGGAGGTCGAGATCTGGTAAGTTGCAGTACCCTGTGCTCTCGTTAATGGCACGTGACATATTATCAATTCCAATTTCAACCGTGGCTTCAGAATCCGCTTTCAGTACGGGAGTAGGGTCGTAAGCAAGTATAGAAGCTCACTTACACCTGAGTCGGTTGAAGCGCTCATTTGTACCCAGGATTGGCTGCGTCCGATGTGGGGGAAAGAGACCTCTATTGATGAAGAGTTCGATGAAGAGGAGAGTGACAAGATTGAAGAGACAGTGCCTGCAGCTGCAATATGATTTTGATGCCTTCTAATTTTGTTATATCATGTTATTTGTAATTTTGTTAAAACAGTTACATTGAAGTTTTATGGTTATGTTTTATGGGTGGATGAATATTTCTCTTTTTTTCATTAGTAATATTCAATTAGATAATGTTGTTTAATTCTCTTATTATATTGTTAGGTACTTGCATTCATTCATAACTTTAATATCTTTTTTTTTTTCCTAAGCTAACCAGATATACACTAGATATGTCATCGGAAGATGATGCATCGGCGGATATTTGGGATTATGGAGTCCAAACCTACTCCCAAGATGGAAAGATAAAGTTGAAATGTAAGCTATGTGGAAAACTGTTTGTCAACAAAACAAATCGACTCAAATTACATTTGTCTTGTCGGGGAGGAGACGCTGCACCTTGTAGCAAAGCTTCTCAGGAGGTCCGAGATTTATTTGGAGCCATTCTCGATTCTAATACAAAGACTTCCGACACCCCTCACCCTGCAACTACAACCAATACAACTAACCAAAGAATATATAGAAGCAGGCCTGTTATAAATGAAGAAGGGTTTAGCAGAGGAACTGCAACTGCCTCTAGCTCTAGTTTCAGGCCTTCCACAACCACAATTAGTAGAGAAGAAGAACAAGAGAGAATTTTAAGGGAGCAAGAAGAACGGGATTTTAAAGAGGCCGTCAAAGAAAGTATGCAAATGACATACAGATCAAGAAGTACCAGACAACAACATCCACCTCGAGACAACATGATGTCAAGGTGCACAAGTAAACCATCAAAGTTTGTTAAAAGTCTTGCAGCATTTTATAGGCTATTGGGAATGACGTACAAATCGGAACATAAAAAGCGTCTGAAAAAAGTTCTTGCATCTATGAATGAGGACGATGGGAAGAGATCCCCACCATCCGATTCAGCAGAGGTGAACGACCATTTGTTGGACACATCCAGCTCGGAGTCGCCCAAGAGTTCTCCTGCAGTTGAATCTGTAAAAAGAGAACCGAAGGATGAATCTGGCGACGAAGGTGGAGGTGGAGGAGGGGGTATTGAATGTAGTTACATGCCACAAAGGCATTCATCATATAGAGGGTATTGAATGTATGAAAGTTTTACCTAATCTATATGTCAGTATATTCATGTTAGGTTTTTTTACTTTTGATTTTGGACATGATGTTGGACATGGTTTATGTCAGTATGTACATGTTACCTAATCTTTTTCTTTTTCTTTTTTTTTTCTTTATTATTTTTTAAAATTTAGCTTAAAGTATATTTGGTACCAAATTTCATGAAAATTTGCACCAAATTAGACTAATTAGTCATGAAATTTCATGGTATTTGCCGCAATGATAACAATTTTTTATCCATACAACTTCTTAACATCTTGGTTGCACTAAATATCATGTCTAATGTGGCACAAAATATCATGATATTTTCATAAAATAATGGTGCAATATAACACATTGTCTCAATAACTTTTGTTTTGTGGGCTATTGATGGTGATTTTCAAGGTAGCCAATCATGGGATATATATGTAATGCTAACTTACTGACATTCCTCTTTTCTTCCAAAATTTGAGTGTCCCATTTTGTTTGTTAATCATCTTTTGAATTGAAATGTAGATAGACTATGTTTTATGAACTCAAGTGATTAGATTTGTATAAATTATTCTTTCAAGAGTTTTTAAGCTATTCAGAGGTGATTAATTGGTTTGAGAGCTTAAATATGATGCAAGAGTTCTTATTCTCTGGAGTTACGGGACTTTTGACTGATGAATTGAAGAACTCCTTGAAGTTGAATCTTCCAAAAATCAAGGAAGAAAATAAGCCTAAGTTCAGTCTGGGTGTCGCAGAGCTTAAAATTGGATCTCAGGTTTCTGAACTGACCAAAATCCCTTGCCAAAGCAATGAGTTTGTCCTGGAAATCCTCCGTGGTGTTCGGTTGCATTTCGAGAGGTTTATCAAGGACCTTAAGGTTGCATAGTTACATTTGAGTTTGTTTGTGGAAGGGATTATCCATGTGTACTTCTAAAGTAACTATTGTTTTTTTTCCCTATCTGTTTATAGCAAGCAGACTTAGAAAAGGCTCAGCTGGATTTGGGGCATAGTTAAAGTCGAGCAAAGGTCAAGTTCAATGTTAATCGACTTGACAATATGGTTATTCGGGCCATTTTCCTTCTTGATACTCTTGACAAAGATATCAATTCCTTCTCCATGAGAGTCAGGTTTGTTGACATTCTTTTTTGAAAGATATTTTAGATTCTTTTTTCTTATATTATATCAAAGCATTTTTTTGGGTCTAACTTTCATTTCGCTAGAGAAAAGGAAATATGTTAATGTTAATCATTTACTGGACCATAATTTTCTCATCGATAATGTAGCCTGTTTAATGTTTATACACTTTGAGTTGGATTTTTATGTTGTTAATGTCGGAGTGGAACTAGTGAAAACATTTTTTTATTAAAACAAAATTTTTGATATTCACGTCTTCTTCAATCATGTCCTGTTTACACAGGAGAAAATATTTTATATCTTCAAAAAGAAGAAGAAAACACTTTGTGCAGAACGGCCCACATAAAGCTAGTTGCCAGTTTTTAGGTAGTGGCTATTGATCTGTAGGATTTTTGGGCCATCATATTTTCATGATGGGGCAACCCTATTTGATGGATTGAATGTCATGCATACGCCAAGAACGGCCCACATGAAGCTAGTTGCCTTTTTACATCTACAACTAGATGAATGTGAGACCTTCTTAAAGGGTATTTCCTTGTAGTAAATGCTCAAAGTCCATGATTCTCTAGTTTGATTTTCCCAAAGAAAGAACTGGCAATTTGAAATGTTCATGAGTTTTCAAACTTACGTTGATCATTTACTTATCCTAAATAATATACGAAAGGTTTACACAAGTAAATAGTTTTAGTTCCCCTTTGTTAGAAAGTCTCAATTTTATAATGCTTGGATTTTGAGAAAGTCTTTATAGGAATTTATTTTAATTGTTTTTAGGTAATTAGTAAAGAGCCACTCATTTTATAAGCATTTCAATAACTTAATGACTTGTTTCAAAGTGTGGATTTGAACTTACAAGGAATTAAGTGTTTTTGAAATCAGAGCATTGAGGTGGGAGTTAAACAGAGTGTGATGATTTTCTTTCCTCTCAAAACTCAAATTCAAAGTCCTCCAATTCCTAGTTATAACGACCCTAAGCTTGATAAATCCCTAGTCAGCGTAGTAGGTTATGAGAGACAACAACCTTGTGCAACAGAACGTTGTATTTAACGTCTGTATTTGATACTGCCATAATTTATTTATTTTTGAAAAATCCATGTTTGAAACTCTCTTTGTTTTAACACCTTTGTGCAGAGGCCAGAGAATGGTACTCTTGGCACTTCCCTGAACTAGCAAAGATTGTCAATGATAACTATCTCTATGCCAAAGTTGCAAAATTTGTGGAGAACAAGTTAGAGTTAACTGAGGACAAGCTTCCAGGGTTAGAAGACATTCTTGGTGATGAGGAGAAAGCGAATGAGATTGTTGAAGCAGCTAAAGCATCTATGGGTAGAGTTCATGAAACTAATTTCTTTTGTTAGCTCTATTCAATGTTTGAAGAAGAAAAGAAGAGCTGCAATGACCCTCTTTCTTCCTCAAATTCAACAAGAAGAAGTGATGCCATATAAAGGTACAAAATCTCTCTCTCTCTCCCCTCCTCCCTCCCCTCCCTCTCTCTCTCTCTCTCTCTCTCTCTCTCTCTCTCTCTCTGTTTTTTTTTTCTTTTCTTTTCTTTTCTTGGATCGGATCGAACTGGGGCCAATCCGATCCGACTCGGTTTTCTCGACCGAGTCGACTCGGTCGGTCAAGGGCCACATGGATTAGGATCGGATTGGGTCAGAGGACCAGACTCGGTCCCGGTTCTGACCGAGTTCGGGTAAGGCCATGCAGAACTCGGATCTGGTCGAGTTGGGCCCAATCCGATTCGACTCGGTCCGATGCCCAGCTCTAGTACTGGGTAAGTTAGTATGCTCATACTCATGGAGCCCACATTGATGTATGTGTCTTATTTACTTTGTATTGTTTTTTCAGCTCATTTTATTATGTGATCCTAAATTGAAGCATATCCAAAGCTCAAGTGGACCACACCTGAATTGAACGGATCCAATTAATATTTGTATTTTCCCTTACCTTATAAATAGGTTGGATGACAAAAAAATATTACTGTGAGTCACATGAAGGTTTCAACGGTGCATGTCACTATTATCACTTTGTCTCATGGTGTGTTCCACTTGAGATTTGGATATGCTTCAATTTTGGGATTATGTTCTAAAATGAGATGTTAAAATGGATGGAAGGCATGGATAAGACACATACATCATAGTGGGCTCCCACACAATTTACTTAATATGTTATAATGTCCTGATTTACTCAGTAGGTAACATGTGTCGCCCCTGTATCCACGTTGTATATCCTTATTTTTCAACTCATGAATTGAAAAATGAAGCAAATCCCAAGCTTAAGAGGACTATACTACAGAAACAGTGGAGATAATGATGCCTACCATTGAAACATATAATACTTTTTTGTCATCACTTGTCGATAAGTGACGTGGATTGTGTGCTACCCCCGCCCGTCTCTAGCCTCAGCGGGTAGTTCTATGGGTTGCCCCACCGTGACGTATCTGTATATCTGAGTCATCCATCCCTTTTCTCATGTTATTTTAAGAAAAACATAAAAATGAGGTAGATCCAACGGGAACAGATTGGCTACTCCCCCTGCCACTATCTCCGTGGCTGGTGGTCAGTGCTCTGTGGGGCTTACCATGATGTATGTTTTTCATCCATTCCGTTCATACATTTTTACAGATCATTTTTGGGCTTGAACCCAAAAATTATAGGAATATAAATCTCAGGTAAACCACACCACATGAAAACAATAGTGATGGGACATCCACCATTAAAATCCTCCTAAGACCCACCATACTGTTTATTTGACATCCAATATGTTGATTAGGTCATATAGACCTAGATGAAGGGAAAAAACAAATATCAGCTTAATCCAAAACTTTTATGGCCCCCAAAAATATTTTAATGGTCGAAGTTCATTCAAAACTATTTCCTGTAATGTGGTATCTCCCTCAGATTTGGTCTCGTACGATAAAATGATCTATAAAATTAGATAAACGACATGGATGAAACACATATATCATGGAGGGGCCCACAGAGCACTGACCACCTACCATTGGCTGGTGGCTGGGGGAGTAGCCAACCAGTTTCGATCCAACACTCAAATGGACCACACCAGAGATTACTCTTGCATTTAATGTAACTAGCATTTAGTGCTTTGTGCATTTAATACAACCAAGCTTATTATTTGGTGTGGTCCACTTGAGCATTAGATCTACCTCATTTTTTAAAAATTTTTTTTTTTCATGCCTTAAAATGATCCTGGTAAAGGGATAGACAGCTTGGATATATAGATACATCACGATGGGCCTGCCCATGGAACTACTCGTTTGGGGTAGGATGCAATCCACGTCGGTTGATAAGGTCACTCAAACCTATATGAAAGAAAAAGATAAATATCATTGATCCAAAACATATGTTGCCCTAAAAAACTTTTCACTTGAGAACCCACCTTGTATCCAGTAGTTTTTATTTATGAACGAATTTGAGAACGAAAATACCCCTCCTTTCACGGAAATGGATTGGGTACTCCCCCTGCCACCAGCAATGGCGGATGGTTGGTGGTCTGTGGGCCCCACCATGATGTATGCTTTTCATCCATGCCGTCCATATATTTTTCCAGATCAATTTATGGTATGAGACCAAAAATGAGGTATATCGAAATCTCAAGTGTACCACATTACATGAAACAGTGTTGAATGAGTGTCAACCATTAGAAACCATTAGGGGGCCCACCGTGATGTTTGTGAGAAATCCTCCTCATCTAAGTTCATTCATAGGGTCACAAAGACGTGGATGAAGAGGATAAACAAATTTCAAAATGATCCAAAACTTCTATAACCCCTAAAAGGGTTTCAATGGTAGACGTTCAATTCCCCATTGCCTTTTACAGTGTGGTCTACTTGATAGCTTAATCTATCTTATTTTTCGTCTCAAGCCTTAATATAAGCTCGCCAATCAGATGGATGGTTTGGATATAACACAGACCTCATGATGGGACCCACAAAAGAAATGTGATCCCTAAAAGTTGGGGTTCCCTATTGCTATGGATTATAATCATAGTCAGAACCGTATAGCCCCTACTTTTTCGATAGGTCCTTTGATATATATATATATATATATATATATATATATATAAAAGGTATTTAAGGTTTAGGGTTTTTGATAGTTACTTTCATATGTATCAAAGTCTTTACCTATAGCTACGGATTATAACCGTAGCTATAACTGTAGTCTGTGCAAATCTATGCACATTTTTTTTAAATATTATTTATTTTTATTTTTATTTTTTACATGGAGAACTTTATTCTACCTACAATTTTCTCTAATACATATTTATATAAATATGTATATATAAGTATATAAAAAAAAATTTCTCTTTTTTTTTTTTTTTGTTTCATTTATTTCTTTATGCATTTAACAAGAATATCTTTTAAACCAAAATTAGTTACTTGAGGTACCGTATATGATTTTGGGGTAACAAAAGCTACTTTAGCCAACCAACTTGGTTATTTTTCAAGATTCCATTAGGTCGATGGTTGAAAATTCATTTCATTCACTTCGCGGTCAATTTCAATCAATTCGTGGTCAATTTTATTTATTTCATTTATTTCGCGATCAATTCCATGCATTTCACGGTCAATCCCGGTGATTCCCCTTCACTTCACGGTCAATTCCATGCATTTCACAGTCAATTCTGTGCATTTTACGGTCAATTCCCTTCATTTCACGGTCAAACAGAAATTGAGCGGGGCAAATATGAAATTGAGCAGGGCAAACATGAATTTCAGTTGGGCAAACATGAAATTAAGCGGGGCAAACTAGAAATTCAGCGGGACAAACATGAAATTGAGCGGGGCAAACTAGAAATTCAGCGGGGCAAACATGAAATTGAGTAAGGTAAATACGAAATTCAGCGGCGCAAAATAGAAATTTAGCGGGGCAAAATAGAAATTCATGTGGTGTGGTCCAGTTGATCTTTGGATACGATTTTTTTTTTTTTTTTTGGATAATGCTCCGAAATGATATCGAAATATGGATGAGCGTTATGGATATAATAAATACATAGTTGTGGGGCCATGTAACTCTGATCTCTTTTGAGCCGTTCGTACAACTCTCAGTTGGAGGAGCGTAAGCGCTAGTCTTCGAAAGGAAGGGATCCTCAAATTCGCTGTCCGTGCGAGCAGGTCTAAGTTCTCAAGCTAAGTTTGTATTGCTTCATAAAAACTGCCGGATAAAAGGTAGGGTCCACAGTCGCAAATTTATCTTTTGACGTGGGCGTTGATTCACCACCATTTCATGTGGTGTGGTCTACTTGAGCTGATCTACTTCATTTTTCAGTTTCTACCCTGAAATAAGGAGGCAAATGGACGCGGATATAAAACACATACATCACGTTTGGTCCCACAACGCCCAACATATGAACACACCATCGCTTGGGTGGTGTGGGCAATGCCAGTATCCTTTCCGAAGTATCATGTGATCAACCTGTGGGTGGACCATGCCGAAGAATTTCCTTCACGAGATGATCATGACCTTTCAATTTCCTGCCTGAAAATGGACAGTTATGAGATAAATGCGGCGGCAGTCTCCATTCAATTGAAAGAAGATGCTAGTAGTTGGTGGCTAGGCTAGCATTTCCTAGTCCATTCATTTTCAAGGCGTGGTCCATTCAACGGTCCAGATTGATGAATCACTGTCCCGACTTGCATAAATCCAGACACCGAGTATACCCTGTTGTCTTCATCTTTATTTTAGGGCTTTTAACATAAAAACCCCTGCCCTTTGGTCTGTACACAAATGTCCCCCTACATTTAAGTATTCCTAAATAACTCCTAATTCAAACACACGATTTACCATATTTTAAAAAATCTAAAGATGCCCTTGTATTTACTTCTGGGCCACCTTGCATAGCTGTTACCAACCGTCATTTCATGTCTACCTACTCCCTTTGTTAGTACCCCACACGTGGAAAGTCATGCACGTGCATATATGGAACACGTGTAAACATGATATGGTAAGAAATAATCCATCAATCCCTCTGCCTGTTGCTAAAGTTAGCTTTTGCCATTCCATCAAGCTAGTGCAACAGAAATGTTGCTGAAAGGTGTATTTGGAAAACATAAGATTTTATTTAGAAATACTAAAAAGTATCAGGAATTTGAATATAATCTAAAAGGCAGGGGTTTATTTGTCAGTAGTCGTTTCTCTTTTGGGTTTTAGAAAGGATATTAAAAAGCCCAACTTGCATGGGTAGACTGGAGTCTAGGCTAGAATCTGTAGACCCATCTCTTTCAAAATACAATTCTATCTCGTTTTCACCACTTATGAATGGTTGTACCCTTTTGGTAAGGCTGGACACGTGTCCTTGATTGATTGGTGGCCACAAATGGACGGTTAAAAAGAGAGGTGGTCAGTGGTCTATCCCTATTTCAAATTAGTACTGGGGTTTAGGGATGCATCTATAGTGGGCCCACACTCCAGATGGTCTTTATTTAGCACATGCAAGATGATGCAAGTCCTAGGTGTTTGGTTCAATGAATGTGGGAGAGTTAGTAGGCCATGGTTCGGCAATCCAGAGGGTTGGTTAGTTATGACTTAACGCACAGGGCCTATGACTGAAGAACCTACTTCATAGCATACCAACCTTTATGCTTACATAAGACGTTTTAGAAATGAGATGCATTAATGGTTCCCATTAGACTGAAAATGGCTGCTGAGATATTTTTATTTTGGAGATTTGGGGCCATATATGTTCTATCCATGCATGGTGAGCTAAATGGTCTGGATTAACATGCATCTTATGCAATATGTGGACCACCATGTTGTTTGATGTTGTTAATGTTGTTGTTAAGGGCCTGTTTGGGCGGTGGGATTAGAAGGGATTAGGTGGGATGGGGTTCATCTGGTCCTGTGCCAATTCCACTCCAAACAATGTTTGGGAAGAATGGAAAAGCTTGGAATTACATTAAATGGAATTGCATTGGATCCTATGCCAATTTCACTCAATGTTAGCAAGTTGTGTAGGTCCCACCATGCTGTGTGGGCTATATCCACACCGTCCACCTATTTATCGAGATTATTTTAGAGCATGGGCCAAAAAATCAGGTAAATCTAAAGCTCAAGTGGACCCCACCATAGAAAGCAACGGGGAATGAATATTTATCGTTGAAAACTTCTTTGAGGCCACATAAGTTTTGGATCGACCTCATTTTTAGGCTCATGCCATAAAATGAGGTTACAAAACAAATGAATGGTTTAGATATAACACATGTGTGTTATTCTCATAATTTCAAATGATGGTGGGTATATCTATTCAATGTACCACCGTATTATCAACAAAGCATAACATTAATCTTATACAAAGGCAACAGGGGACAATCCCCGTCATGGGTAATAATTATGTTTTTTAAATGCCATCTCACCTAATCCCTTCTAATCGCACCGCCCAAATGAAAGGTCTGTTTGCACAAATACCTGTAAAAATTTGTGGTAAAAGCATAATAATTATTTATGCATTATAATTGCTTTTGAAAAATAGGGTCAAAACTAGTGTTTGAAATACCAGTATCATGCTATCACGTATCGCACTCTTGAGATACAAATACATATCGGTTATCACATAGGATATATTGGTTGTATCGCTATTGTTGAAAACATGGGAAAACATTGAAAACTGGTTGAATTTTTCAATGAAAATTCAGCAATTATCAAAAAAGACATCAATACACACTTACAAATCAAAACATTATAAAAAAACAAGTACACATAATAGGTTATATATATATATATATATATATATATGGAAAAGGTACTATGTACTCGAGCAGATGGGAACGTCCAATGAGGTCGAGCCGTGTAGGCCCCACCGTGATGCGTTTCAAACATCTACCCCATCAGTCAGATGCACCATTCCATCGTGGGCCTAGGTCTCAAAAATCAAGTCAATCCGTGACTTGTGTGGGCCACACAACATACAGAAGTTGAGAGGGCCGTGCACCATTAAAACATTAATAATCATTTTTTGGGTCCACCAAGATGTGGTTTGCAAATCCAGCCCATCCATTATGTGTGTCCCACTTGGATGAGGGTTCAGACCAAGTTTCAGCAGCATTCAAAACTCAGGTGGGCCCCACCATGTGCTTTTATATGTTTTTGGCATGTCTTCACATGATTTTAGATGGTATGGCTCACTTGAGTTCCGTATACGACTGATTTTTGGAATATCCCATAATTTAAAGGGAACCCATCAAATGCACGGTGTTGATGGTCGACATGCATTACGGTGGGGCCCACACAGCTCGACCTCATGGGAGCTTATAGTGAGCTCGAGCGCATAGTACCTTTTCCCATATATATATATATATATATATATATATATATATATATATATATATATATATATATATATATATATATATATATATATATATATATAAGTAGGGCTGAAAGTTGGGCGGGTTTAACCCGACTGACCCGTGACTGACCCGACATTGGGTTAGGCTCGGGCAGGATATATCGAGTCCGAACTCAAGCTTGGGCTATACAAACACCAACTCGATAAAACTTGGGTTGGGCTCGGGTTGAGGTCTTGGGTTGTCTGACCTAACCCAAACCCGATCGATATATAAGTTACTTATAAATTATAATTGAGTATGGATCATTTATGTCGAAGGCACATTAGTGATATCGGGTCTCATTTGTCCATGTTATTTCCAAGGACTCAAGCTAACAAGATATGTCAGATTTCTCTCTCCCAAATAGATTGCGTGCTATGCTACATGACTTTTAAAGGAGTGGTTGTCCTATATTTTAGCTTGTTTTTTAAAGAAAAAAATGAAGTTCTTTACGATGAATAATCATATATATATATCTAATAAAATCATAGATACAAAAAATAAGTCCTATATTGAAATATAATAAACTAATGTAATAACGAAAATATTAGCATGTATACACTCGACCAACCCGATCAACCCAACCGAGCTTGCTTGAGTTGGGCTTGGGTTGAGAATTCCCAACCTGAGGTTGGGTTGGGTTGCGTTAGGGTTGAGGTATAGGAACCTTGGGTTGGGTTAGGGTTGAGTACCAACCCGACTCAACCCAACCCACCCGACTTTCAGCCCTATATATAAGGTCTTAATCTATGCGTTATCTAACTGAATTGATGCAAGTATATTCAAAGTTTACTAATATAATTTATAAATGTAAGAAGAAGTGTGAAAACACAAACAATACATTCAAAAGTAAAAGAAGAATCACTAGATCAGGTTCCATATATGTTTGATTTTATGTTTGGACATAAAGATTGCAAACGATTTGCGAGAAATTGAAATTTTTTTAATCTTTTTCAATTTTCCACAACTCGGTCATTCTCCTTCAAATCTCGAAATCAAAGCTCCTGATTCATGATTTTTTTTATACAAAACATGAAAAATTATTGATTTGTAACAATTTGACGCTGATAATTTAACATAATTTACAGGAAAATGATCGAAAAAAATGCTCACCGGATCATGGGGATATATCCCACTACTTTTGCGTTTTGTATCACACAAGTGAGATACAAGATATATCGTGGGATACATCAGCCAATATCGTCGATATTTAAAAAGCTGGTCAAAACTAACTTTGTTATGTTGCCACAATTTTGTAGGCCCCACGATAATGTACATGTTATATCCACATTAGTCAATTTTCTAACCATTTTAGGGCATGAGCTCAAAAAATAGGGCAGATCCAAAGCCCCACTCTTCCTATGCTGTGGTCCACTTGAGCTTAACCCCACTACTACTTTCTGTCCTGTGGTCCACTTGAGCTTGATGGGATTTTTTGTCCCGTGCTCGACCGGTCGTGAGCCTCGCTCAATCGGTCGAAGGCTGGTGGTCGACCAGTCGTGGAGTCGAGTCGTAGCACCACTCAAAGTCCAGAGACCCTGGACTATTTTTCTCCAGGGTGCTCGACCAGTCAAAGGAGGTGCTCGACCAGTCGTAGGTGGCTCTCGACTGGTCGTGGACTCGGTTCGACCAGTCGAGGTTACGTAGATTTTTTCCGCGATTTTGCACGAATTTCGTGTTGCAAGTCCTTTCGCAACTGGGATGCGGAAAGGAGTTTCCTAAAACTTTAAATAGGAGTGCTTTGGGCTTTCTAGGTATAACAAGAGGGTTTCCTAAAGCTTTACAAGAGATTTGCTGAAGGGTTTAGGGTTTTCAAAGGTGAGAGAGAGAGAGAGAGAGAGAGAGAGAGAGAGAGAGAGAGAGAGAGAGCTTATAAATGGAGGTTATGTTTGTGGAGGTTATCTATTGTGCAATCTATATCTCAGCGCTTCTATGTCCTCGTAATCGATGAGATCTCTCCGTTTTCTTTATTTCTCTTATTGTTTATCCACTCTTGCGTGAGTGAAGAAAGTTGTAACATTCTACTTCATAGTGGATTGTTGATCTGGACGAAGTCCCGTGGTTTTTACCTCTTTGAGGGTTTTCCACGTAAAAATCTCTTGTGTAGTGTGTGATTAATGCTTTAATTTATTTCATTGCTTTATTATCCATAATTCTGATTTGTTTCGGGAGGCTAGATCCTAAGGTTTGTGCAAGGCATCCTAACAGAACTTAAAATTATCTAGCTAAATGAATGGATGGTGTAGATAAAAACACATATATTATGTTGAGGGTCATAGAGTCTACCTAGTTTTTCAACTGGTCATGATCTACCAGGAGGTATAATGCCAACATGATAGATTTGATAACTATTAGAATTTACTATTGTATTTTATTTAGACTTATCAGGTAGGCCTGAACCTTTATATATATATATATATATATATATATATATATATATATATATATATATATATATATATATATATATATATATATATAGAAAATTTGGACTTTTACTGCAAAATTCTTTTAGTTTTGAACAGCCTTTTAAGAGGCGAAATTATGTTACCACATTCTTTTAATTTTTCCTTGTAGCAACGTGGGAGGCTGACGTGGTATGTGTCTCACATCCAACCTATTGAGGTGTACACTAACATTATTCTTTATTCTTAGATAAACAAAGAATATGGTAGGGTGGGCCAATCCCTAAAAAAAATGTTCAGCATTAAAAATATCCCTAATCAAGTGTACCCCATTTAATAATCTGCTCGACTTAATGTTTTGTTTGTGTTATCACTATGGTGTGATGCATACATTTAACAAGTTGGGTTTTGTACACATACCATGTTGGCCCCCACAAATCTTGTGTTACACTACTTTTAGAGGATAAAAATTAAATTAAATAAGAGAATTTTTATAATTTCATCTCTCAAAAAACACCTCCATGTTATATCCAATCGTTAATTTCTAGCCGGGAATCATTATTTGGTTGGTGGGCTGTTACTGATCGATGGACTCAGTTGTCCCATTCAATGACAATTAGATGGGAGGTAGGCACGTAGCGAGCCTATTAAGATGATCATATACATAGCATTAAGGGAGCTGCATTGACGGACTTGTTGTCTATATTTGTGTTATCTAGTTGAAAAAAAACAGGAAGAAAAATAGGTGTGGAAGATTCAAATCCAATCAGATCATTCCATCAAAAGACCACAGGTGCCCTACATTGATCGAAATGTTAAGACAAAAATCTCATTTATTATCCTATTCCACAAATATGGCATCTTATCTTTTTATTTTTATTACTTTTTTATTTTTACAAATGTGGCATCTCACAATAACTCATCTACGGTAGAGATTGCATTCATGAATGCCAATCCATATACCAAATCATGGACACGGATTTTCTGGGAAAGCCTTTTGCAGGAAGTTCCTGAGCAAGGATGCTGGATGGGACCCACTTCTATGTATGTGAGAAATCCATTCCGTCCATCCGTTTTTCGTGATCATTTCAGTATATTTGACCAAAAATGAGGTGTATCCAAAAATCAAGTGGATCACATGAGAGGGAAAATTGAGAAAAGAAATGCCTACCGTTGAAACCTTCCTAGGCTCCACCTTGATGTTTATATGTCATCCAAACCGTTTATAATATTATTATTACTGGGACGAAGTGAAAACACAACAAATATAGGAATATACAAAGTTTTATGCCCATTAGAATGTTTCAACGGTGCTCACTTAATACCCTCTGTTTCCTCTCGTGTGGCCCACTTGAGTTTTGGATCCAACTCATTTTGGGTCCAATGTCCTAAAATGAGCTCGTAAAACGAGTGGACGGGGTGGATTTCTCAAAAACATCGCAGTGGGTCCCAACCAGCATCCTTGCGGAGTAACTTTATGCCAAAGGCTTTCGCGGGAAATCCACGTCCCCAAATCATCGGCTCCCACGTGGATGCTCCTAACCGTCCCACTTGTGACAATCAAACGAATGATTGAAAGAAAGGTGGCCTAAAGTCCAAGGGGAAATCCACAGCGTTAAGATCAAACAAGCATTGTGATTTTCAGGCTAGAAACACAAGCAGACAACCGTGCTAAAAAAGCGGCACGTGTATGCTTGAATAAAGACCACATGTTCATTGTATAAAGACCTTTGGCTATCATTTTACTAGTCCTTTTCTTCATACATGTGTGGCCCACCTCATTAAATGAATGGGACAAGTTTTTGGCCTAGGTAAAATTATTCACAGGGGGACCATATCCTTTGAGCATCCACGTGTCCTATATTGGATCATCTATAATAGGGACCTTAAATTGGACGGTCCATGATGGACAATGATGGAATTCTTAGTAATAATAATAATAATAAAAGAAAAAAAAAACTAGGGTTGGTTGGAAAATCAATTTGAGGTCGGATGCTCTACAGCCGTTGTAGGAAAAGCTTTTTATTTTATTTCATTTTTTATTTTTCTACAAGTGTGCCTATTGGGCCGCTGAAATTTGTGTGTACCAAATCCAACAGATTTAGAAGGGTAGCCCCACTAAGAAAGTGTGATGCCTAAAAAATAAAGTCAATCCAACCATAGAAGGGGCTAGCATGTATATTTGGAAGGTTTTGAGAGGATGTTCATTATTTTTTGTGGTGTGGCCCACCTAATAATTGTATAGACCTGATTTTTCATTCCTTTCATCAATCTTTTCATAGTGGGACTCACTTGATGCATAGGTCGAGTAGCAACGCAACATGATGGACCCACATAAAAGTTGAATAATGTTTATGCACAGATGAATAGGTTTGATACATGTTAATAACCTTCATACGGTTAAAAATTGAATAACAAAACTTTTTCTTTTCTATTTTATTAGCTGATTAGCTAATTATTTTAATTCACTTTGATCAGATGATCCTAACCATTTGATTAATGGCTATGAAAATGAATAAACCATATTGATTACAAGAGAGTTCATTTAATAATTTGGACTGTCTACTAGGTGGGGCCCACCTTTGATTTCTCATTCATCTTAAAATGTACTTTGATAAAATGATCCTAGCCATCAAATCAATGAGCAGATCAAAAGGAAGGTTGAAAGGCTTTCTAAATATAATTATGATTAATTTATGTTTTTCTCAAATTATCTTTTTTTTTCTTTTCTTTTCTTTTCTTTCTTTCTTTTTTTTTTTTTTTTAAGAAGAGAATTTGCAATTTTACATATTTTTTTAAACAATGAGACCAAATACCTAATGTTTAAAATAAATTTATAGAAAATATCAATTTTAGAAAATACTAATTAAATTGTAATTTTTATGTTATCAAATCAGACCCTATCAAGTCATGCCAAAGAAGCTTATATGAGCTTGACCTGAGTAATCAAAGATACCTCGTTTCAACACTGAGGTCTTGGTATCGATCCCTAGTGGGGTTGGCTAACAGTGAAGTATGAATTGACAGTGGGGTGTGCTAACAAGATAACAAAAAAAATAAAGAAAAGAAAAAAAAAGTCATGCCAAAGAAGGCCATATGAGCTTGACCTGACCCACTTAAAATTTATCAAGCTCAAGATTGACCTGACCCATTTAATTATAATTAGGCAGGCACGATCCACCTCATGCAACTCGGCATGACTAAACTCGAGTCTAAGATGTTGATAAGGGTCTAAAGGTAGGCTAGCCCTGCCCTATAAGGGGATACAAAAGTACATGCATCATGTGCATTGATGTGCACTTATCATCTATTAATTCATTTTCAGGCTTTGTGTTGTCAGATCATCTAACCTAGCCCTTTGGTAAGATATATCGGCAGGTTAGACCAGAAAGGGTTCAACCCGACCCTCACCCATTTACTTAAATTAGCCACATTCTGTAATTTGAGACCGACCTACTACCCATTTAGCTTGGCCGCGCCTCAAAAGCCAGCAAGGAAATTGACCCGAATCCAACCCTACTTATTGCCTACTTGAGAGGACTATTCTAAGCTTCAGGCCAGGCCATTTTCATTGTGGACCCTATTTGATGAAGGGCCCGGTTCTCACACTGACAATGGCCTCTTCTCTTCATCTTTGCACACAAATTAACTATCACTTTCATTTTTTGCTTCTTTAAAACTAGGATGAAAGCATCATTAAAAATTGATGATGAGTGCCTAAAATAATAAGTGATCCAAATTCCAAGCGAAAATCCTGATGGTTTATGTTTTTTACTAAATGCAAATTTTCATTTATACACTATACATCCATTTAATGGAGAATGCACACATTGTCTGCCAAAAGCCCTTCGTATGAACTTTCAGTGATAGGAAGTAAGTGGGGCCATTATGATGTTCATCAGAAATTCACTTTGTTCATCTATTTTGACCGATTATGTTAGGACATAGGAGGCAAATCTAAAGTTTAAGTGGGAGGCATGATTGGAAAAAGTAAAGATTGAACGTCTACCATTGAAACATGTGGGGCTACAAAAGTTTTGAATTAGGTTAATATTTGTGTTTTCAGTTCATTACAATAGGAATGACCTTATAAATGGTATGAATGGCATATAAACACCGTGGTGACCTCAAGGAGGTTCCAATAGAAGTCATTGCCGTGGTGACCTCAAGGAGGTTCCAATAGAAGTCATTGCCGTGTCCACTTTTTCCAATAGAGCGACCTACTTGAGTTTTAGATTTAGTCTCATTTTTTACCCATGTACTAACATGATCTGGCAAATGAACGGACATGGTGGATTTCTCACAAATATCACAGTGCGCCCCACCTAGCTTCCTATCACAAGAAGTTCTGCGAAAGTCTTTCCCAAGCAATCTTTATGCCGTTTAGATTACCATTCCATCTACAACGGGGCTGCAATTAATTTCAATAGTAGTTTTTTGGAAGGTGTATTCGTTGGAAGGGATTTCTCTTTTTAGAACATGGGTAAAGTCCCCTTCCTGGAACATTAGCAATTTCAATCCTTTGGATTAGGATAAACGTACGCATGCAATGTATATGCTGTTTTGTGTGCTTGCACGTGGCTAATTTCATTATTTCATGTGCAACAGTTTACAATAGTCAAGCTTATTCGGGTTCATCCAATCAATCTCAACCAAATTATCACTTCAACCATAAGGAATTTCATCAACCTAGACCTAATTCCAACCAACTCAAGCTAGCCTCCTATCTAAACTTAGTCCCAATAAGGAAAACTTCGGATATATTATATTAATGGAACTACTGTGGTGGGGTTGATAATTGCATCATATTTCAATGACTTTTCAATAATAAAAAAATCAGACAATAACATAAAAATAATGCTAAAATAAATAAATAAATAATAAACACTATCACTCACAGTATGTTAAGATAAAATCTACATGGTCAGTAGTCCAAATTCAATGGGGAAAATGGACCGTTACAAATACTTGATTAGTGGAATTTTGGGCTACAGCTTAACGGGTTTTAAGCTGCTGATTGGTACTAACCCTACTAGGACCTAGCTATAGACGGATCGTCATGTCAGGGCTCCATGGAGCCCACCGTGATGTATATATTTTATTTACATTGTCAGGGTCACGTAGACCTGTATGAAGGGAAAACATAAATATCAGTTTGATCTAAAACTTCTGTTGCCGTTGAGAAGTTTTCAACGGCAGGCCTTCAATCCTCACCGCTTCTTGTGGTCTGGTTTATCTGAGCCTTCAATCTATCTCTTGTTTGGGCTCGTGCCCTCCAATGATCTATCAAAGTCGGCCCCACAGAGGCCATGACAGGACCATCATTCTCGAGCTAGGTCCTGGTGGGGGTAGTGACCAATATTCCTCGGCCCAGCTCAAAATATGATATATGATTTACATAGTTCCATTTGGCTGCATCAATATCATCCCTGAAATGGCAAAAGCATTATTGTTTAAGCCCTAGAAAGCCGTTGAAAACATTGTGCTTTAGAAAATATTCTACTCGGCCGGAATAATCTTAATATTCGTAGTGCCCTAAGCCATTTGGTACACATGTTACCATCAAATCCTTGACTAGATTACGTTGGTAATCCAGACCATCAAATTAGCGGATCCCCTCTTGGATAAGCCAGGGAGCGGATTAGTGGGAGTTGCCCTGATTGTGGGGTCTACCTTGATGTATGTGTTGTATATCCACAGCGTCCATCTGTTATTCCAGTTGATTTTAGGTCATGGTCCCAAAAATTAAACAGACCCAAATCTCGAGCGGATCACACCACAAGAAACAGTAGTCATTGAACATCTATTATAAAAAAAAAAACTTCCTACGGCCCACTATAATGTTTATTTTCCATTCAACCTGTTAAAAAGATCACACAGACCTGGATGAAGGGAAAACAAAAATATGAACTTGATCCAAAAATTTTGTAGGCCCCAAGAAGTTTTTAATGCTGGAAATTCAATCCCTATTGTGTGGTCCATTTGAAATTTGGATCCACTTCACTTTTGGGACCATGCTCTAAAATAATATAGAAAAACTGATGGACGGCATGGATATACAACACATACATAATGGGTCCCACGTTCAAGGCAACACCAACTAACATCTCACCCGGCTAACACCTAATCCGCTGCCGACAAGCCAAAGCAAAAAAGCTCACCTCTCTGAAAAGCTAATCCAATAACTACAGTGAGGAGATAAAGAAAACTAGAGAAATAAACCACAAAACTCTGCAAGTCAAATAGTTAGAAACAATCAATCACATCATTTTCCATCATCTTCCTATCCATGCAGTGTTCTCTTGATGAGATGGTCCATATTGATTGAGTACATATTTGCCAACTACATGACTTTCAGGAGATGTTTAGATACGAGGATAATCCACTAAACTTTTAATAAATCAATGAAAAATGAAAAAGTTTTTAATTTAGTTAAAATTTCGGCACAAAAGGCTTACATAGAGGAATGCTCACATGTGCACCTTTTTACCTAAGCACCCATCATACGTGTCTTAGGCATGGAATCTGAACGGTCTACATCATGCAGCACCCCTTTAAACTTTATGGGTCCAATTTTCAGCCTGATCCAAAACTCTAATGGGCCACAGTGAAGAGAAATGCAAATTAATGAAGGAAATTATTTCCTTCTACCATAGCCCATCAGATTTTTGTAGTGGGCTGAAAGTTGGGCATAACTCGATGAAACTCCCAAGGATCAACTTTTGTCCTAATTTAAAATTTTGGTGGGTCATGATGAAAGAGAGAAGCAAATCAAGAGTTTCCTTTTGCCATGGCCCACCAGAGTTTTGGATCAAAGTAAATTTTGGGCCCAGAGGGTTTTATGGGGTGCTTACTTATCTCTATCTAGCCAGTGATCAGAATCTGAAGAGTGAAATGGGTTCCAACCCATGGCTCAATGGTAGATAGAGTGCATTTCAACACAGAGGTCATTAAGTTCACATACTTGTATGGTGTGTATGAGTCTCTGTGTAAAAAGAAAAAAAAATTTAAAAATACGAAGAGCTAAATGACGACGATGATGGCCGTTGTGATGATGAAAGTCATGAGGATGTTGATGAATAACATGGCCCACTTAGGGTAATCAGGGTATTCTTGTATACTAGGAATGATGTAGAACATCTAATGAATAACAGTCTTAGTCAGGCTCACAAATGTTTGTCTTGGCCGCCATGAAGTTGGGCTAGGCTTGAGCTTAGGTTTTAATTTGCTAGCCGTCTTTGGATAAACCTCGGCCCAACTTGAGGTTAGCCAGTTTATAGCCCTAACGTGATGATAGCGACCGCGATGATCATTAACACGTTTATGATAATGATGTTTGACAAACTATAGTGATTATGATGATGATGATGACGTTTTACGAAAATGATGTTTGACAAACTACTGTGATTGTGACCTTGATTGTATTTGCACATATTGATTATTCACAAATAGTCATGATAAGTATTAAATCAAAATTAAGCCATCCAAATGGTGGGCTTTAACACCCCGCACCTATGGTACACGGATGTTACCATTAAAACCATTATTAGTATAACTGCTAATTAATAAACAATTCTAACCTAAATTAAGATGGTGAGAATGAACTTTAACCACTCATGGGCACATGGTCAAGTCACCAAAACCTTTTAGGAACTAAATAAAACGTCCACTAATCCCATGGATTAATCTAACAATCAATCTCCCCATCCCAACTATTGAGTCCAACCACCATCTACTCACAGGGTAGACGTACCTGGAGTTGGATAGACGACCCACACCGATGGCTCGGATCAGAGGTGGACCCTATGAATAAGTGAGCAAATGGCTAGGTGTCTAGGCGTACACATGTAGCAATAACTCATGGAAAACATAGTTACAGGTATGCTCAACAAGCAAAATGGTTGGGCCTGGACATACCCATAACTCTAGGACCCTTTGAGCCGTTAATACCTGGGCACAGGGGAATCTGACCCTTAGACCAGTGGAAATCCATAAGTGAGCGCCTCGATCATGACTTACGGGCCACCCGAGTATTGGATCGTTCTGATCGTTGGCAAAACCCCTCGAATGGGACCACCTAGGAGAATGAACAATGCATATTACACGATTCCATCGCGATGGGGCCCACACGAGAGTGCATGTACACCATAAGCAACATACACGAAGTGCACTGGACCGCCCAGTCGGCTAAATAGTCGTTGACCCGTGAGATTTCGAAAAAGAGAGGAAATCCTCTCTGTTTTCTCGTTGTGGCGCGTTGAACGGACAACATCCGTTTTGGATGAGTCGTGGCCCACTTCGGCCCACCGTCTGAAAGATCTGAACTGTCCATTGGGTGAGAAGGCCCCAGACGACCAGGTCCACGTCGACTAGACCATCCCATGCAAATGTGCATGTGCATGAGCTGAGGACAGTCAGGGACATGCAGTAACACTTTCCCAAAAACAGGCGACTGTTTAGGCTACCACGAGGATGATTTGCATCGGCTTCTCTCCCTCCATCTCAGTCATCCCTCGTGCGTAGATCCAGGCCTTTCTTCTAGCACTAGAAAAGTGCAGGCAGTCTCTCTCCAAAAGAAAAGGCGTGGGAGACATTTTCACTTCAGGAAAGCCTCGCTGGCACGATCTGAGGCACTCCTTAAGCCCCGTAGGCAAATCTCAGTCGTCCCCTTTAGGGCAGCAATGACTCCATTGTCAGGAACTTCTCGTCTCACGAGAAAATCAGGAGAGGCGAAAAAACTCGTGCTGCAGGTAGAAATTGAAAAGGCCAAGCTATATGTCTTAGAGGGGGGTGAATAAGACCGTACCAAATTAAAATTTAATCGCGGACCTTATAAAAATAAAGAACAGTACTTTAAATAAATCAAAGAACTGAAATGTAAAGCAATCTTAAATAAAGAGCTTGATACTAACGTTCTTCTAAGGACAACCTTTGCACCATAAAAACCAAGGGTTTATAGCAGGATAACCTTACTAGAACAAATTGAATATCAAAACTCAAACAGAAAGGAAATAAAGGAAATAGCAAGAAATAAATTCTAAACTATTACAACATTCCCCACTTTGCTTGAAATGTAAATATTACAACATTCACATCCACATATACATTCCACAAATCTGAATGTTTAAAGATATAGAAATTAAAAGAACATTCAAATCACGAAACACACCGATATATAGTGGTTCGCCTATGTGTTCACCAACTGTTAAACAACAGCCACACAGCTTGCTACTTCACTCCTAATATCCTCACATAGGGGATATTAGCATTCACAATCAAAATAGGTTTCACAGGTTCACCTAAAACCTTCACAATTGTGTCTTTTTAACTTGGGCTTACACAATCCAAAAACCCACACTTTCTGAGTTTTCTGGCTCTCCTCAGATAACCAATACAATGAGATTTTTCTGGCGAATCTCAAACAAAACCAAAATAATGGAATTTATAATAAATGTAAAATACCTGGATTTCTTCTTTTGTAGCAACCCGATAGAACCAATCAGAGTAGAAGTTTGAATCAATGTTCAATGTCCAATACTCACTTAAGAAATGGTTCTAGGTTCTAATTGATTTTAAATTAAACCAAATCGGGTGTAGTTCTATTTGATTTTGATTCTAATGAAGAAGGAATATAGTAATTCCTCTTTTTCAAATAAGATTGGAATATAGGAATAAAATCAAATATCAATAAGGTAACCAAAAAAGAATATTAAATATGAACAGAGTAGCTTAAAATGAACACTAACTTATCTCAAAGTGGAGGCTTGAAGTTTTTTAAATTAATTGATGAAAAACTCTGAAATTCGTGCTCAATTTATATTTACAGAAATTGCGTCTACGACTGGTCATGTGGCTACCACGACTGGTCATGTGACGAACTGCTTTTTGAATTTTTAAGCGCAATCTAAAAAAATCGTTCCACGACTGGTCGAAAGTAGTCCATGACCGGTCATGTGCACTCTACAACTGGTCGTGAATCACCCATGGCTGGTCGTGAGACACCAGGATTAGACACTGGAGTTAGAGTCGTAGAACCAGGACTGGTCGAAGAACGATTCATGACAATCCTACGACCGGTCGAACAGTCTTCACGACTGGTTGTAGAATCACCAAAAAATTTCGAAAATGTTCAACAACTTAGGATTGGTCGTGGAATTTCTTGGAATGGTCGAACCAGGTCTAGGACTAGTCGAACAAGGTCCAGGACTAGTCTTAGAACAAACCAAATTCATGTAAAAAGATTCATCTTGAATTATGTATACAAAATAACCTACCCTAAGGTCAAACTAAGGTCTATCATACCGGGAACATGAAGTATGAACATTGAACTTCATTCTTTCAGATGATGATTACCCTTTGAAGCTTGAGATCTCTACTTGATGTAGCTTGATCTTGAGATCTTCTACAGCTTGAATTTAAACTTTAACTTGAGTTGCACTTGAAATGCACTTGAGTCTTGAACAAACACTCTTCTTATCGATGTAGCTCTGAACATCGAAGCTTACAGAAGATGACAAAATACATAACCTTGCATTTCTTGAACTAGAGCACCGTACATGTCTTGAACCATTGTGATGTAGTGTCTTGATCATATCAACATACAAACACAAGACACAGATAAAGGTTTTAACACTATAAAATTTGACAATCAAAGTAGCATGAGACCATAGCACTTACAATCTCCCACTTTGTCAAATTTGTGACAAAACACACTCATATAAAAATAAGCTAAGTACCATATACACATTAATGAATCATGCACCACATGCACCAGTTATATAAGAGAACCAGTTACGACCTGGTTTAAAGAATCATGAACCAGTTGTCATTAAGTACAAACTCATTATTTATATACTCCCCCTGAGTAGCAGCACGCATATCCAAAATATAACTACTCATATCCATAAGCAATCTCCATAAGCAATCAAGCCAAATGCTTTCTGAAACTTTCCAAAAGCCTTCTACCCCTTTTTATCACAATATGACAAAGGAAACAACAATTTAAAGGATAATAAATGGAGTAATAGATGGAGTAACTCGACAATATATAAGAAAGTAAAAGTTCACAATCCAGTTACTAGTATAACTAAAAAGTCATCAAACCAAATATAGTGCACAATCCCACATAAGTGTGAAAGATATTACATACCAAGAATGAAAACACTCAATCAGATCCTGAAGAAGGAGCAGGAATGGTAGGATCAAGTTTATGCAATCCATTGTTTAAGCGCCTAAGATACTTGCGCATATATTGAAATTAAAGATTATGGGCAATATTCATATTCCCTACCTGCTCTTCTAAAGCACGAAGACGAGCATTAAAATCAGAAGGCTCAAAGTCAAGATCATTTTCAGAATCCGATTCAAGTTCATCGAAAATATCATCCATATCCACATCGTCAGGAGGAAGATTCCCAGCATCTGCCTCATCTCCTGCTTCAGCACCACTACCAACATCCACTTGGTCACGAGGCAATTCCAATTTCATTTTGTTAATATTCGAATTGTTAAAAATAAGATGATGGATGAGAGCCTCTCCAACAGGCATAGTCACGAGCATGTGATTAGCTAAAACAGTCATGAGATAGGCAAAATGAATATCACTATGACCTGGATGGAGACGAGACTGAATAATGGAATGACATATCAATGAATGAAGGAAAATTTTAGAATCAGAAATGACAGAGTGCAAAACACGAACCATAAAAGCAGTTAATTCTGTTTTATTACTAGAACGAGGATACAGGTTAGAAATAAAAATCCTGTGAAGTACCTTGTATTTGGGTAACAAGTATCTTGCGGGGAGCGCATTCCCTTTGTGAGTCCATTGCACATTCATATTACACAAATCTCTGGTAAGCATACGCTTTTCAGATTCTGAGGGTTTTTTAGCTAAAGTATGAATAGGAATTCCCTCCTCATTAACCGGTATATCCATTAATCCTGCAATAAGATGGCGGTTAACTTCAAATAAACCTTCTCTACTATTAATTTTAAAAGTTAAATTCTCAAAAGAGAACTCTGAGATACATGCAAACATGGCCTATGCAATAGATTGGTATGCAGGCCCACCCTAATGTAAGATGTTATCCTATCCTACAGTTTGGAGAATAGGAAGAATACCAAAAAGAGCAATGTGTTCAATACAGACAGACCGTTCAACAATGACTTTGCGCATACGCAAATCCTGTATATCAGAGGGATCATCCTCAAGTGAACGAAGATGATGCCTAGAGAGAGATGCTGATCTAGAAGAATATAGACCACGTGAAGTTTTCTTTTTCCCTCTATCATCCATTTTCAGTATGAAAATCAAAGGATCAAGTAAATACAAAAGATGTGAAAAAGGGGTATAGCTAGATCAGATTTTTCAAGAAAATGCCCCAAAATGGCAATAAATCTCAAAATAGATTACTCTAAGGGTGAAAATGAAGTAATAAGAACTAGAATTTACAAGAGAAACACAAATGATGCACTAACCTTGAAAATCTAGGAAGGTGGGTACGATTAGTCGTCCTCGGCTCGTTGGAGAGTGAAATGGAAATGAAGAAGATGAAATTTTTTTCCAATTTTAAAAGCACCACCGAGTTTTACGACTGGTTGTGGATGTGCTCGACCAGTCGTATCAGGACCGGTCGTGTACATTCACGACTGGTCGTGTCCTGACAAAAATAAGCATTTTTTCATAAAAATTTGAAATTTAAATCATTAAATTATCAAATATAAATACATTATAATACAAGTATGCATGAATAATTAATTTAAAATGCACATACGGAGATCAAATTTCAATTTATTAAACCTGCTTTTGTCGAGAGGCTTAGTGAAAATGTCAGCAAGTTGAGTCTCGGTCGGTATACATTCCAAGAATATTATTTTATCTTCCACTAATTCATGAATATAGTGATACCTAATGTCAATGTGCTTGGCACGTAAATGTTGGATTGAGTTTTTTGATATATTTATAGCACTGGAATTATCACAATATAATATAATTGATTCTTGTGCAATTCCATAATTGCTTAACATATGTTTCATCCAAACAAGCTGAGTATAAGCATTTTCTGCTGCGATGTATTTTGCTTCGGCAGTTGAGAGTGATATAGAGCTTTGCTTCTTGCTAAACCAAGAAACCAAACAGTTTCCAATATAGAAACAACCACCACTGGTTGATTTTCTGTCATCAATATTCCCAGCCTAATCAACATCTGAGTATCCAGCCAATTGAATACTAGTATTATATGGATACCAGAGATCCATTTTAGCAGAACTTACGACATATCGCATAATCTGCTTGATAGCAGATAGATGTGACTCTTTAGGATCAGACTGATATCTAGGGCAAATCCTAACACTTAAAATGATATCTGGTCTACTAGCAGTTAAGTAAAGTAGACTACCAATCATACTACGATATAATTTAGGATCTATATTTTTATCTGAAGAGTCATTTGAGAGTCTTAAAGTTGTACTCATAGGAGTATCAAAATTCTTACCATTCTCAAAACTAAACTTTTTGATTAAGTTCAGAGCATATTTTGTTTGAGAAATGAAAATGTCATCTGGTTGTTGTTTTACTTGCAACCTAAGGAAATAATTTAATTCCCCGACCATGCTCATTTCGAACTTAGATTTCATCAAATCTACAAACTCAACAGTCAAGTTAGTACAAGTTGATCCATAAATAATATCATCAACATAGATCTGAACTATTAAGATATCATCATTATGTTTCTTAATAAAAGTGTCTTATCAACACTACCTATTTAAAAATTATGACTTAGTAAATACTTAGTTAATTTTTCATACCATGCCCTGGGAGCTTGTTTTAGACCATATAGAGCTTTTTTAAGATGGTATACATGATCAGTAAACTTAGGGTCTTCAAACCTGTTGGTTGTTCTACATATACTTCTTCATAAATATCATCATTCAAAAAAGCACTCTTTACATCCATTTGATAAATTTTAAACTTTCTAAAGCATGCAATGGATATAAAAAGTCTGATTGATTCAAGGCGAGCAACTGGGGCAAAAGTTTCTTCGTGATCAATGCCTTATATTTGAGTGTACCCATGTACAACCAGTCTTACCTTGTTTCGAATTATATTACCAAGTTCATCAGACTTATTTTTGAAAATCCACTTAGTTCCTATAAGATCTATATGGAGAGCTCGAGTGGTCTTAATGTGGCATTGGAGTTCACCTTTTTGTGAGAGCTCCTTGTTTGCTTGCCATATTAACAGTCACCACATATCTTGTCTACATTTTATAATTTTGGTAGACCTTTTATTAGTTTTCCTTTGCTCAATCTGTATAAATTACGGTAGTGTACATGTCCAAGACGTTTATGCCAAAATTCTGTTTCATCGGTATGGACAATTTAGCACGATTGCTTAGATGAGCTACCATCGCTTACTATATAGCAGTTTTCAGAAGTCCTGCGACCAGTTAATATTACAGAACCCTTTTTATTTAAGATTTCACAATCTTTTTTAGAAAATTTCACGCTATGATTATTATCACATATTTGAGATATACTTAACAGGTTGTGTTTTAGCCCTTCAACATATAAAACATTCTTAAATAAGGGAAGGTTATAGAGCTGAACTGTACCTTGGCTAATAATCTTGCAGTTGCTACCATCACCAAATGTGACTGACCCATCAGTCATATCTTTAATATTGGTGAATAAAGCTTTGTCGCCTGTCATATACCTTGAGCATCCACTGTCTAAGTACCACTTCAAATGGCTTGTAGCTTTGAAAGAAGTGTGGGCAACCAAGCAAGTAACTTTAGGAACCCATTTCATTACTGTTTTGGGTTTAGAAGTATAGTTGGTCTTCTTGTATTTGTAATTGATGTACGAGTGACCCACTGAGTTAGATTTTAAGAGCTCCTTAAGCAAATCAACTATTTTTTCAGCTAAAGGGTTTTGATTTTGAGTTTTATTTTTGACATAATTGTTTTTAGATTTTTGAAAAGTTTTAGCATTTTTAGAAAAAACTATGATTAATACTTTTTCTTTTTGAGTTAGAGGTTTCACCTCTCACAAACTTATGAGGAGTAATATTCTATTTAGAAGTTATATTCTTATCATAGCCCAACTTGGATCTGTCGCCACATTTTCTAGATCCAGATAAAAGTTTCTCAAACTTCGGATCTCCTTGAGCATATCTCCATGTATCCCTTGAACTCAAAAGTGAAGAGTTTTCAAGCTTAAGTTTGTCATTTTCAGATTTAAGATTTTCAATTAGGGAGGTTTTGAATTCTAAATCATATATATTCTTTTCAAAACAATCTGAAATATGAAAATTTTCTAAAATAAGAGTCTCAAAATTTTCTTTAAGTTTTAAAACCTTTTCTTTTTAAAGTTTTAGTTTTACAACAATTTTACAACTTTCCTTGTATAGGGCATTGTAAGCATCTTGAAGATCTTCTTCATTTTCATGATCATTATTTAGATTTTCTTTACTAGTTGAATCATCATGATCTGAAAAAGTGAACTTGGCTAGAGTCATAAGGGCCTTAACTTCATTACCCGACTCGTTTTCAGAATCTTCTGATTCAGAAGAGGCTTCAGTGCTAGAAGATTTATCCCAAGTAGCCAACATTCCTTTCTTTTTAGGTTTATCCTTTTAGGACATTTGTTTGCTAAATGCCCATATTCTTGGTAGTTGTAACATTGACTATCTTTCAAAAAATTTCAAGTTTTAGATTTAAGTTTAGATCTTTTCTTATCATTTGATTTTTGAAAATCAACCCTCTTTTTACTTTTGAAAATCTTGTAAATTTTTTTTGCTAAAAGAGCCATATCGTCTTCAGAATTTTCTAAATCGGAGTTTTCTTGAGAAATATGTTTAGAAGACTTAAGGGCAATAGACTTACCATTAAGAGCTTTAAAAGTTAACTCGTATGTTTGTAAAGACCCAACCAATTCTTCTACCTTCATATTGTTTTGTATCACAAAGTTCCTGGATCGCCGTTACCTTAGAATTGAACCGTTCAGGTAGTGAGCGTAGTATCTTTACACACTTTATTTTCTGGGATTTTATCTCCAAGACCCCACATAGAGTTTACAATGTCGTTTAATCTAGTGTAGAAGTCCATAAACATTTCATTTTCCTCCATATGAATTTCTTCAAATTTGGTTGTGAGGAGTTGGACTTTAGATTTTTTGACAATTAAAGTACCCTCGTGTGTCATTTCTAATATATCCCAAGCTTGCTTTGTAGTGATATGATTCTTTTGAACTCAAAACACACTCATATAAAAATAAGATAAGATCCATATACACATTAACGAATCATGCACCACATGCACCAGTTATATAAGAGAACCAATTACGACCTGGTTTAAAGAATCATGAACCAGTTGTCATTAAGTACAAACTCATTATTTATATACTCCCCCTGAGTAGTAGCACACATATCCAAAATATAACTACTCATATCCATAAGCAATCTTCATAAGCAATCAAGCCAAATGCTTCCTGAAACTTTTCAAAAGCCTTCTCCCCCTTTTTGTCACAATATGACAAAGGAAGCAACAATTTAAAGGATAATAAATGGAGTAATAGATGGAGTAACTCGACAATATATAAGAAAGTAAAAGTTCACAATCCAGTTACTAGTATAACTAAAAAGTCATCAAACCAAATATAGTGCACAATCCCATATAAGTGTGAAAGATATTACATACCAAGAATGAAAACACTCAATCAGATCCTGAAGAAGGAGCAGGAATGGTAGGATCAAGTTTATACAATCCATTGTTTAAGCGCCTAAGATACTTGCGCATATATTGAAACTGAAGATTATGGGCAATATTCATATTCCCTACCTGCTCTTCTAAAGCACGAAGACGAGCATTAAAATCAGAAGGCTCAAAGTCAGGATCATTTCCAGAATCCGATTCAAGTTCATCGAAAATATCATCTATATCCACATCGTCAGGAGGAAGATTCCCAGCATCTGCCTCATCTCCTGCTTCAGCACCATTACTAACATCTACTTGGCCACGAGGCAATTACAATTTCATTTAGTTAATATTCGAATTGTTAAAAATAAGATGATGGATGAGAGTCTCTCCAACAAGCATAGCTACAAGCATGTGATTAGCTAAAACAGTCATGAGATACGTAAAAGGAATATCACTATGACCTGGATGGAGACGAGACTAAATAATGGAAGGATGGATCCCATGTGTTGGTGCAAAAAACTGGTGAACCCTCCTTCAATCTATCTCCTGCACAAGGATGAGACAAAGGAGACCCTGGTTAGAGCCGGGGACCCTCCAATGCTAAAGTCAGTAATTGGATAGTATAAGAAGGGTTTTGAGAAGGGTTTTCTATGTACCTTTGATCTTAAAGACATCCTTCTTTTATAGGAGTGAGAGGTCCCATCGTGCAGGGATTCTCTCCTCAATCTTAAGAGATTTGATTTGATCGTAATATACTTACGGATGCTTTCCGATCCCAAGATTTTCAGGGTCGGGAATCCTTTCACAAGATGTTTACACCGTCTCTTCCTTGCTCGGCTCGGCCTTGACCGAATCTAGTAATAGATGAGTCTCGGCTGGCTGCAAGGACAAGGCTTTATCTTCTATCGGATGAAACAGAATCGGCTCATAATCGATACTCCTTATTCCGATAACCGACACTACAACCGACTTAATATGAGTCGGTTTTACGATTGATCGGGCGACTTTTAGCCTTTAGACCTTAGTTGATCCCCTTTAGACATTGCTAGCTCGTTATCTGAGACAACTTTAAGTGTCTGATATATTTAGCCTATGGCTATTGACTCCGTATCTCTCGGTCGAAATTTACAATCCGAGTTAAGTCTCTCCTTTAGGCTTGTCTTGCCTCGGTCGGACCCGTTATCTTGGATCCTCGGGCAGTGTCAGTAGAGTTGGCCCATTCCATAACCGGGTCTTCGGACTTGTCATATTTTTCCCCCAACACCATGCATGCAAAAACCAGAGGAAAATGTGAGTTCGGCCACCTATTCACAACCGTTGGATGGTCCGTTCGAACACATTTCACGCCTATAAATAGGACCCATTCGCCTCAGGATCCTCACCAAATCCAGAGAAAAGAGAAAGGGAGCGAGAGAGAGAGAGAGAGAGAGAGAGAGAAAGAGAGAGAGAGAGAGGAAAACAAGAGTGAGGATCTGACTGAGTAGACTCGGTGCCGCACTGCACCAACTCGACCCATTTAGCTCGGACCGAGTTGGGTTAGTACAGACCAGTAACACCACTGTAAGAGAGAAAGAGAGAGAGAGAGGGTCATTGCAAGTTTGACAAGCTTGACTCGGTTCGAGTTCGAGTCGACTTCTCAGATTGCTAGGCGAGCTGCCGTTGCAAGCTACCGAACCCAGCCATTTCCATCTAAAGGTTGGGTCGACTGTGCATCTGGGTGAGGTCTGAGGGGACTCAGCTATAGCTCCGCTTACTGCCACTGTCGGACGGGGTTGTCAGGCTGCCAGTTGGGCCTGTCGAGTCACGCTCTAGCCACGTTTTGGCCTAGGACTTGCTCAGGTAATATCCGAACACAAGAAACGGTGCTCTAGACCGTGGCAGCAGCTGCCCAAGGTCACGGCCAAGGTCCGACTCTTGCTGGCCCAATGCCACATGGCATGGCGAGATCGACTAGGCCAATGCTGCCGAGTCAGGCAGTCATCACAACTGATGATAACAAGTGCCAGACTGAGTTTGACCCAGGCCTTGATTCACTGAGTTCTTGGAGCAGAATGTGGGCTCGTTGCAGCCACTTCTCTCTCCAAGCTCAGGTGCGAGGCAAGAATCTAAGCATGTTGCCATCGGGTAATAACTTAGACACGTCGTGCTGACTCGATTTTGGGTTGACTCACCGAATGTCATGCAATTCTAACTATTAGGATCATCACGTGCAAATTTGACATCAACCAGGACTGTTGGATTGTATGTAACCATCGCCGAGATAAACTCAAACAAGCCCACTCGGCCGTAACCCGACAGGTATCTCTCCCAAACCGAGTTCTGATCAACTAAGTTAACTCAGTTGGTCGACTTTCTTCTTTAGCTCAGATCAGTTTAGGCGAGTTCGGATCCTCTGGTTGCCAAGACCAAGACCCTTTAGTCCATCCCTTGCTATGATGGTGGTTGGTCCATCTCATTTAGCAATTGCATTGTCTAATGCAATAGACAATCACAAATTCCAGTTAGCTTGCAACAGCTACTATTTTGCTGCTTGGTGCAAACAGAGGATCTGTATTCCTCCTAGATATAAAAGGGGCCTAGGACTGCTTGAAGATAGCTTGCATTGGTAAGACTCTAAGGGAGCTAATCTATCTTGATAGGGCTGGACCGTTGCATCTCCAACTGAGCTCACCAAGGTTGGGATTCCTTTACATCACTTACTCCCATAATCAAGGAGCTCCACTAGTGTGGTGATGACATTTCCCCTTAAGCTTTCCATCTCTAAGTTAGTTCAAGGATGATTTTCCATTTAGATTACAATTAATAGCTTAAAACTTGGATCACTTACATTAAAATATCAAATCGTGTTAGTTGGTTTACATTGTCCTATGATTGAGAATTTGCAAACCATGATTATGTAAATTAAACTCTACATGTTAGATTTCATTTTATTTTAGCAACTCGTAAATTATGTTCACATGCGATGATAATTAAATTTACACTTGAGTTCTACTTTAACTGTTAAATTATGCCTTAATTTCATAATCCTTTATGATGATTCAAAATTTATTAACAACATATAATTACTATGTTATCTCCACATACTATTGATTTGCTTGCAAGACGTTCATGAAATCAAAATCTCTACATTAAATAGGGAAATCTCCACATACGTACGAGAGTCCACGCTTAGGTTGTAATAAGATTAGTTATGTTAAGAATAAACCCTTAACTTGGAGGTTATTTTAGTGGTGAATTATTAATGAGATTTACTATCCATGGAATGTGTTTGCCTACATGGCCTTGGGATGAATTATTTACTGTCCTGATTTAACATTACCCTACCGTATCATTTTGGTATTATAATGCACATCCTTTTGTCGTACCGATTCACCTTTAACCTAAGATTTAGTATTTTCCCTTGCAGCTTTGATAATTCATTCCCATTTAACCATGCAATGGTAAATTTTCCTTATATAAAAAAATTGATTGACCACTTGTTGATGAGTTCTATTAAGCATCTTAAGGTGGTGACTCATGGGCCAGGGATGGTGGTCATGGGATACTATGCCCGAGCTGTCAGCCTACGCTAGGTGATGAACCCCCCGTAGTGACCTTTGAGTTTCATTAAACTGGCTGGTTATAAATGGAATAATAACAGTTGGGCTAACCATGCATTTATAGCATACAAGCGATGACAAGTGACTAATTCTGGATGCTGTAGCTTGTGCCCTTAGTCATAATATCATTTTACTAGCTCCCAAACCATCGACTATCGACCCATTTTCGGTGAGTTTGGCACTACGCATGTATTATATACTTTCGCTGGTGACCGGCCACATGCATGTGTTTCGCCTAAAAGCCAACTGGGTGAGCATCCCCAGTTGATGTGCACTCATACATCCATGTATTAAATAAGACTGCATTTTGTATTGTTTTGTATGCCTTGTTATGTTTTTAAACTATAATTGCCTAAGGCGGCAGTGTATAATATTGAAGAAAATTCACACTGAGCTAGCCACTCATTCAACCAATGTTCAACTATACAGAGAATGCAGGTTTAGACGAGGACGTCTATGGCACGGATCCCAAGGCCGTGATAGCAAGTTTGGAGGAAGGATACTATGAGGCAGAGGTGCACCAGGATGCTGCGGAATACTATGGACTTAACCAATAGTTGTAGTGTTTTCATTCCTAATTTATCTTGGCACATTTTGAACTCATGAATTTTGTAATTAAGGTCCCTAACTGGGCAGACCAAAATATTGATATTTAGTTATATGATATTATCTACGCTTGGTTATGCTATCGCACTCTGATTTTGAAATGTTTTCAATTATCTATTTATTAACACTCGGGTTTTTAGGAAACGAGTTCTATACTCGGGTCCTGAAAATCAAGGCGTTACATAGGCCTACTTTAGATAAATCATAAAACAACAAATGAAATAAAGATTACTTGAAGCAAATAGAGGCTCAAAACATGACTGTAATTCTTTTATGACGTCCTTATTTTTAACTGGTTCCAAAATTATTTATATATGCAAATAGCCCTTGAGGTTGATATCATTATGGTACATGGAAATGGTTCAAGCCTCTACTTTGGTTTTATTTTTAAAACTCAGATGTTTTCTTTATCTTATTTGACTAGATAATTTTATTATTTAAAAATTGAAACTCTATAATTAGCTTCTTATGTGCACATGGTTTTCATTTTAGGCTATAACATCACTGTAATTATTCATGTATCCAAAATAATTTATGATTAGCAATTTTATATCTTATTTTTTCAGAATGATTTGATTGCTTTACCTATTTATAGTTGGTAGCAGCAAAAGTTAGTCATGAATAGGTCAAGCTGGTCCTAATATTATTGCGAACATGCTGTCTTATATTAATTATTCTCAATCAAGCACTCAGAATAAAGATTTCTTTTTAAACGCGTGGTGCATGTGTGAAGCTTGAAATGTATGTTGGCTGTCTGGTGTGTGGTATGGTCGCACATTTGGGTTGCTTAATGATGTATGGTACTAGCAATACAACATATGTACCACATGTATAACTTTTATAAAAAATAATAATAATAATAATTATTATTATTATTATTTTTTTACACACGTTGTAGTGGGATTTCACCGCCCATGGGTATCGAATCCAAGACCTTGTGTTGAAACTCCCCAGAGCCTACCACTGAGGTAAGGACTTAAACCCTACCACATATATAACTTAACGCATGTGGACGATCACCATTAAAAGCTTTAAATTTATGAGTGGGGCTCACTTTTTTTGGATATATATTCTAATCAATCCATTTAAAAGATGTTCCCCAACAGGTTGAATGGAGAATCGTTCTAAAACTTAGATGAGTCGTACCATGCGTGTGTTTTAGAGGTTTTAGGCATGATTTTATATGCTATGGCCCACTTAAGTTTTTAATTTGCTTGACTTTTGGGATCCAAATGGAACATGAGAGGGCCCACATAATGGGTGGATTGGGTGTTATACATTACAGCGGCCCTACCAGAAAAGTTTCGTAAAGTAAGCTTTTTTTACAATGGAACAAATTAAGTACCTGACCTTTCCTTTTTTCTTTATTCTTTTATTCTTTTTTTCTTTTTGGTTCTGGTCTTTTATGTGTGCTACTTGAAAAGATCTATGACCCCACCACGATATTTATGTTTCATCTAGACCATCCATCCATTTTTTAAAAGCATTTTAGAGCCTTAGATAAAAAAATGAGGTAGATCCAAATCTCAGGTGTACCACACAAAAGGAAATAGTGTTGATTGAATGCCCACCATTAAAAAAAATAATAATACTAGAGTCCACTGTAATGTTTCTTTACTATCCAACCTGTTCATTAGGTCACGGAGACATGAATGAAGGGAAAACACAAATTTCAGATCGATCCAAAACTTTTGTAGCCCCCAAGAAACTTTCAATTGTGGGTGTTCAATTCCCATCGTTTCCTGTGGTGTGGCCCACTTGACAATTGGATCTACCTCAGTTTTTTGATCAGGGCCTAAAATGTGCTGGAAAAATGGATCAAGGGCATAGATAAGACGCATACATCATGGTGGGGCCCAATAGATCTTTTCCACCAGCACACGGTACCAAGGTTGGTGCTATATGCCACACTACCCAATCGGAGTTAGAGCTGGGCATCGGACTGAGTCAGATCGGATTGGGTCCAACTCGATCCGATACAAAATCTCAACGGCCTGATTCAAACTCGATCTGATCTGGGATCGAGTCCGGGTCACCTAACTCGAACCGATTCGAACTATACATGGCCTGATTCGATCCGAATCCAATTCGGTCAGGAAAACTGAATCGGATCGGATTGGGCAAGGTTCAGATATCCTCGCTGCTATTTTCAGTGTGGTCCATTTGAGCTTTAGATGTGATTATTATTTTTTCAAATGCTCTAAAATGATCACGAAAAATGGATAAACGGTATGGATATAATAAATACATCATTGTGGGGCCTATGTAATTTTGATCTCATTTGAGGCGTAGGCTTGACGTAGGCTTGACGTGCATAGCGTGAAAGTGCAGACTTGAGGTGCACCTTGCTGTATTGACGTTAGCAAGTTCTATGGGTCTGATCATAGGGTATGTGTTATATCCAAATCGTCCATTCATTGGCAAGCTCGTCTTAAGGCTTGAGACAAAAAATAAGAAAGATCTAACTATCAAGTGGACCACACGAATTGTTAACGGTGAAAATCATTATCTCTGCTGTTATTTGTGGTATGGTCCAGATGATCTTTGGATATTATTCATTTTTTGAATAATGCTCTATAATGATATCTAAAAATATATGAACGGTGTAGATATAATAAATACATCACTGTGGGGCCCATATAACTTTGATCTCCTTTGAACCGTTCGTACAACTCGGAGCTCGAGGAGGGTTTCAAGGGCATAGTTAGGGCTTGTGAAGTGGATTCAAGGCTTGTTCAAATTGGTAACACTTTTTCTCTTGTAATTTCTGTTTTAATAGTGCATACTCGTTACTTTACACCATGATTTTTTTCCAAAAGGATTTTTTTCACATAAAATTTAGATTGTTTGTGTTTGGACTTGGTGGTGTAGTTGTGTGTACTTTGCTTGATTTGTTACTGTGTGCTTCTGCAATTCCCTAACAACTAGTATCAGAATTAATGTTGGGAAGTAGATCAAATATGAAACCAAGGTATCGATAACATTTAACCCAAAGTTTGATGTAAAAAAATATTCTAGCAAAAATAGTTTTGAAGTATAGAAAGTTAAGATGAACATACGGTATCTTAATTCAGCTAGGATTGGATAAATTCCTCCCCGAAAAGCGACCGAAATCTATGACTAAAGATTAATAGAACAAGATGGATAAGAAAGCGATAACCTTTATCCAATTATGCTTAACAAATGAGGTCCTCTATAATCTCATGATAGAGAAAACTGCAGCAAGTACATGGGCAAAATTAGAGAATATCTATGAGAAGAAATCTCTTGAGAATTGTTTGTACTTGAAACTTCAATTGTTCAATATGAAAATGGCAAAGGGGCTGATATTGAAGCCTACATTAATAACTTCAATATGTTGATTTGCAAATTATTGAATGCGGAAGAAACAACGAAAGATGAAGATCAGGCATGCATTCTATTGAATTTTCTATTGGCTTCATTTAAGGACTCTTTGTGCACCGGTAGAATGACCATTAGTGTTGATACCATTATCTCAGCCCTTCAGTCAAAGGCGATAAGAAGAAAAAATGAAGAAAAAGAAGTGGTGACGTGGGTACTTCTACGGATACATTGGTTACGAGGAGAAGAAATTCTAAGTGGGACAGTAAATCTTCGCGATCGAGGTCCAAATCCAAGAGCAAGAGAAAATGCAAGTCGAAGTACTAGAATTGTAGCATTTCAGGGCATATGAAGAATGACTATCAAAATTCCAAGTCTAGGAATGAGAATTCAAATTTTCTTCTAAGGAAGCCAATACTATGGAATCTAGTGAGGAGACGAATGGTAGTGAAATGCTGACCGCATTAAAATCCAGGTACTTCGATGAAAAATGGATTTTGGGTACGAGGGCTTCGTACTACATTACCTCTCATCAGATTTGGTTCACAAGTTACAGTGAGTACGATGGTGGCCAAGTGTTTACGGGCAATGATAATACATGTAAAGTGATAGGTGTTAGATCGGTGCGCATCAAGATGTTTGATTGCATGTAGTGTATCTTGATGAAAGTAAGACAGGTTCTTGATTTGAGGAAGAATTTGATATCTCTAGGAGCACTCGAGGCATTTGAGTGAAAATTCACCAGGTTTGATCGTGTCCTTAAAGTTTCAAATGGGATACTTATAATGAAACACCCCGAATTTCAGGGACCAAGTAGATACTTGACTCGCGACATCCTTGCGGAAGCAGAATTTAATAATTCGTTTCACCTGACATTTGAACATTCAGGGAAGTAAAATGGATTATGCAATAGACACTGAAATGATTGTAACTTAAATTCAAAATACGACTAACAAGAACATATATATATATATATATATATATATATATATATATATCCAGTGTACGGGACTGTATCCCAATAAAATACATACAGTTCCAAAATATAAAATGTCTTGCTGGCCCTAAGATAACCTATAATAGCCCGCCTAGGAGCTAAAAATATGAGAGCTCCTCCTCCAATGCATCAGACTCCATAGTACCTGCATCTACAACAGTGTCTGGTTAGTCTTTTAAAACACCGTCCCAGAGTGTGAGTGAGTGATCAACTTAGTGGGTTCCATTAGCAATAAGTTACACATGTTATCAATTTCATAAACGCAATTAATGAAAAGCATCAAACACACAATTCTTAGTTACTCTTATCAATGCATATGCATGCTATTATGATATGACGCATGCCCTCACTATCCAACACTCCCTCAAGCGACACCATCTTACGTTCGCAATGCCCAACATTCCCTCAATGCGACATTGATTACTGAGTCGCCATCCTAACTAATTCTATGTTATGAATATTCATGTTA
Organism: Magnolia changhungtana; assembly: GCA_030180095.1. Lineage (NCBI taxonomy): Eukaryota > Viridiplantae > Streptophyta > Magnoliopsida > Magnoliales > Magnoliaceae > Magnolia > Magnolia changhungtana. Next base: position 5,427,911 of record JASAUF010000633.1, read on the forward strand.
GCTGATTTTTTAATTAAGTCCGTTCATCCAGAAAGATTAGGAAAGCTGAAACACCTCCATTCAATCAATGGCCTTATCCAGATTACTTGGCCCAAGGCGGCCGTAGCGGCTCTAAGCTTGTGATCTATGATACAAACTTAGGTATCATCCATCTATCTCCAAATTAATAATTCCAAAGATAAGACACGATACTCAAATGTATGAGGATCAACTCGGTTTGGGTCGTCACCCAAACACCGATTATGATAACTCAGTTTCAAGGTGCGAGCTTATCACATATGATAACTCAGTTTCAAGGTGCGAGCTTATCATATAATCAAATCACCATAGGGAAGGACTCGTCACCTAATTCCATTCATGCCTGGGTCATTCGAACGGTACTCTGCACGGAACCATCGACCAGGTAATTTGACGGGGGCCATTAGAACAATGACCCATTACCTCCTATGCTCGCTTGTCACTACAGGGAGGCTCGTCACCCCAGCATAGGCTGACAGTTTATATTTTATGTTCAAATGGCCTGAGGGCCCTTTTTCTAATATGCATGCCACTAGTGAGCAGAATTTTAATCCTTAGAGTCATTCCGGTGGCCCCCTGGCTCATCTATGTCATGGAGCAGGTGCCCCATGGTCAGATGAAGGGTTGTTCCAAGTTTGGTAGCAAATGGATGAGTCAATTGATTGTAGGGGCCCGATTTGCAATCAATGGTCACCAATGTTCGATTAGGGCCCCGGTTATACGGATATGAGTAGGAAAATACTCTTAACTCATGCCTCGAGTTTGGTTGCGATCTAACGGTCAGAAGGTCACAACTTCGCGAAAGAGCGGAAGGTCTATTTCACTTAAGTTTTTAGATTTCAGCTTAGAGGATTCGCGCGTTTCAAGCACTTGGTTTCTGGCTCAAGTTGAGAAGTTCTAAGCACTTTCTTGGTTAGCCACCTGTGATGGACGCCATGCCCAGTGAGACGGGCATTATTCTATAATTTTGGATCTAGTGGGCCACTAACAAGCGGTCTGGAACTTGTTCAGATAATCGGGGCATTTTTCAAATGAATTGGATAAGGAGATTTCTTGGGTACAGTTGTTAGGGTATGCATTAACTAAGTTCACAATATGGCCTATTCGAAATTTATGAAAATGGTGATTCGGTCATGATCACTCTAAATCGTTGGTTCTTAGGCTAAATGAGTAAATAGGTTGACTTGGTTCATTAGTTAAGATCCGGGCCATAGCTGGCTCGGCTTTGGGTAGATTTTTAATTTAGTTACGGTTATCTCGATGAGTTAGTGATGGGTCGGTTAGATTTAGGCCCTATATGAACAATTCACGAGGCTAGACTTGAGGTTTAAGTGATCAGGCAGATTAGTTGGCTTCATACGATTGGTTAATCAAATTCGTGCGGTTCTTTATTGGTATTACCTACGTATAGGCTTACCTTGAGCGTCATGGGTCAGTAAATGACGACGAATGCTAGTTATAAATAAATAAATAAAAATTAAGAACTTTTTTTTTGACAATCCAGAATAGCAAAATTTTAGGATGTTACACATAATCATGAAAGTGCAAAGGAATCGATCAGAAGTACTTCATCGGGTGGAGTTGCAACATTCGTAGCGAATTCAACGTCTGCATGTATGTGATATACACGCTTGGGCCACATAAGTGAGCGGGGTATGAAGATACTTTCTGACCACTGTTTAATTCCAATTTTTAAAAGGATTAATTTTAGTATATATGAGCATTGTATATATGGTAAACAGTCAAAGTTATCTTTAAATCTAGAAAGCATGTTTGTAATGGTGTTCTTGATTGTATGGGAGCCGGGCCGTCACCCACTCATTATGATTTGTCACGTTCATTAACAAATATTCTAAAAAAGTGTGAGTTTATTTTATGAAAAGTATATCCAATGTTTTCATCAACTTCAAGCAATAGAAGGCGATTCTGGAAAAATAATAAAGACAAAAGTTGAAACTGTTGAAGATAAGTAACAATATGGAATTCGTTTATGAAAAGTTCAATCGGTATTGCAAAGATGTAGAAAGAATTTGGTATCTCTGTGAAAAAAAAAAAAACTTCGATATATATATATATATATATATATATATATATATATATATATATATCATGGGAGATTATGATGTGGGCCCCACCATGATCTATATTGGACATCCACACTGTGTATTTGGTGGGTCCCCTCTACATTAAAAGATATTTTAAAAGAAATCAGCTATATTTAGAACTCAAAGGGTCGTACCATCTTAAAACATGTAAATTTGTGCCTAAAACATGTGAAATCACTTGGTGGGAACCACTTGAACTTATTTATATGGCTGAAACTTATTGTTGTTGGGACGCCTTGCACAAACCTTAGGATCTAGCCTCCCGAAACAAACCAGAATTATGGATAATAAAGCAATGAAATAAATCAAAGCATCAATCACACACCACACAAGAGATTTTTACGTGGAAAACCCTCAAAGAGGTAAAAACCACGGGACCTCGTCCAGATCAACAATCCACTATGAAGTAGAACGTTACAATCTTCTTCACTCACGCAGGAGTGGATAAACAATAAGAGAAATAGAGAAAACGGAGAGATCTAACCGATTACGAGGACATAGAAGCGCTGAGATGTATATTGCAAAGTAGAGAACCTCCATGAGCAGAACCTCCCTTCTATAAGCTTCCTCTCTCTCTTCTCCCTCTCTCTCACCTTGATAGCCCTAAACCCTTTAGCAAAACCCTTGCAAATCTTTAGGAAACCCTCTTGCTATTTTCTGTGATACCTAGAAAAATCCTAGGCAACCCCTTTTATAGTTTTGGGAAACTCCTTTCCGCATCCCAGTTGCGAAAGGACTCAAATCCGCAGTTTCGCGCAAAATCGCGGAACAAACTGCGTAACCTTCGACTAGTCGAGACATCCCTTCGACCAGTCGTAGGCCCCCTTCGACCAGTCCAAGCTACAGTAAAAAACAGCAAAATTACTCGCTGGACTTTGAGTCGAAGTTTTCGACTCGAACCTTCGACCGGTCGACACCAGCCTTCGACCAGTCGAGCAGAGCTCTCGACCGGTCAAAGATGGGTCAAAATAACCCATCAGTTAAACACAAATTAAATGTATAAAAGAAAGTTTTTTTAACGAAATAAGTGAGAGCAATTATCAAGCAAAACGCTCCCCAAAACATAAAGATCCGGGTAGCCCTACGATCTTATGGATCATAGGGAAATTCCAGATTGAACAAGCCTTGCTAGACTTGGTGGGTAAGCGTTAACCTCATACCCTACTCAGTGTACGAACAATTGGGACTTAGTAAATTAAAACTCACCGAGACAACCCTATAACTTGCTAACCAATCTATTCATATACCGAGAGGGGTAGTTGAGGACGTGTTAGTCCAGTTGGATAAGTTCTACTGCCTAATAGACTTTTATCATCATGGACAAACAACCGGTTAAAAATGCTACCACTCATATTCTAGTCATCCTAGGATTTCCATTCCTAGCCACTTCAAATGTAATCATCAATTGCTAGAATGGAGTAATAAAGTTGTCTTTTGGGAACATGACATTGGAGATGAACGTGTTCACTCTCTGTAAACAACCTGGAGATGAACGTGTTCACTCTCTGCTACACCATTATACTGGAGGGTCTTGGGAACTGTCTGTTCATGCCGTATACCCTGGGACTTGCAGTACTCGTGAAAGTCGCCAATGTATTCACCACCATTATCAGTGCGGATGCACTTCAATGATCTACCTGTCTCTCTCTCGACCATAGCATGAAACAATTTAAACACACCAAAGACCTCGTCCTTGGATTTCAAAGCATAAAGTCAAACCTTCCTAGATGCATCATCTATAAAAGTAGCAAAATACAATGCCCCACCCAAGGTTTTTGTCCTCATAGGACCACAAACATCAGAATAAACCAAATCTAATGCATGCACTTTATTAACATGAGAAACAGTTTTAATAAATGAAACTCTATGTTATTTTCTTGATAAACAATCAAGACAGGTTTTGAGAGGTATACCTGTCACGTCTAGAAGGAACTGCTTCCTCGCTAGTAGCTGAAGCCCCTTTTCACTCATGTGGCCTAGACGCCTGTGCCACATGTCAATAGCTGAATCTTCCGTTGCGTTCAACCCACCCTTGCACATACTGACAGTTGCCTTGTATTCTTTCCTCTAGCCACGATTAACGAACCCTTGATGAGCTTCCATCGCCCACCAGCAAACCGGCTTTCATAGCCATCATCATCCAACCTTCCCGTCGACATCAAGTTGAGGCGAAGGTCTGGGATATGCCTCACATCCCTGAGAACCAATGTGCAACCCACATCGGTCTTCACACAAATATCACCGACTCCCATGATCTTTGATACACCAGAATTTTCCATCTTCACAGTCCCATAGTCACCTGACTTGTAGCTTGTGAAGGAGTCCTTGTGTAGAGTCGCATGAAAAGAAGCTCCCGAGTCTATCACCCAGTCGATGCCCTGACTCGTAGCCGTGAGACATACATCGTGATCTGTAGAAAGAATAACTACCATGTCGCCATCTAAAGCGACCGCAGTGGAATCTGATTCATCTTCCTTCCCTTTTCCTTTCTTGTCGTTTTTCTTACCACGACATTCATGCTTATAGTGGCCCTTCTTGCCACAATTCCAGCATTCAACCTCTTTTCTGTTACTCGACTTGCCTCTTGATTTATCTCGGGCCTTCCCGCCCTTCCTGTTCTTTCCTCTCCCCCGTTCCTGTGTCACAAGGGCCTCTTGCTGAGTAGACCCCTGAGACTTCCTCCTTGTCTCCTCATTGAAGAGACAACTGGTTACCTGTTACATGGATATCTTTCCGTCTGGCGCGGAGTTACTTAGAGACACCACCAATGTCTCCCAACTGTCAGGCAATGAACTAAGCAATAGTAAAGCCTGCAATTCATCATCCAGGACCATCTTCATAGAGGTGAGTTGGTTCACTATATTGCTTACCTCATTCATGTGCTCGGCCACAGAACCACCATCCTTGAACTTGAGATTCACAAGTCGCCTTATCAGAAATATTTTATTATCGGCTGTCTTCCTCTCATACAGCCCTTGTAATTTTAGCCATAGGCTTTTGGCTGAGGTTTTTGTAGACACATGGTGGAACACAGAATCATCCAACCATTATCTAATAAACCCCACCGCCTTTCGGTCCATCTTCTTCCAATCATCATCAGTCATATCCTTGGATTTTGCTGATATGCCTGAGATTAGAGAATATAGGTCCTTGCAATAAAGCAAGTCCTCCATCTTAGCCTTCCATATGGTCCAGTTAGAACCATTGAGGCTGATCATCATTGATGAGCCACCTTCCATAATTCCAAACCGATCCTACCCGTTCAATGAACTTAGCTCTGATACCACTTTGTTGGGATGCCTTGCACAAACCTTAGGATCTAGCCTCTCGAAACAAACTAGAATTATGGATAATAAAGCAATGAAATAAATCAAAACATCAATCACACACCACACAAGAGATTTTTACGTGGAAAACACTCAAAGAGGTAAAAACCACGGGACCTCATCCAGATCAACAATCCACTATGAAGTAGAACGTTACAATCTTCTTCACTCACGTAGGAGTGGATAAACAATAAGAGAAATAGAGAAAACGGATAGATCTAACCGATTACGAGGACATAAAAGCGCTGAGATGTAGATTGCAAAGTAGAGAACCTCCCTTCTATAAGCTTCCTCTCTCTCTTTCTCCCTCTCTCTCACCTTGATAGCCCTAAACCCTTTAGCAAATCTCTTGCAAAGTTTTAGGAAACCCTCTTGCTATTTTCTGTGATACCTAGAAAAACCCTAGGCAACCCCTTTTATAGTTTTGGGAAACTCATTTCCGCATCCCGCCATTTAAAGGACTTAAATCCATATTTCGCGCAAAATCGCGGAACAAATCACAGAACCTTCGACTAGTCGAGACATCCCTTCGACCAGTCGTAGGCCCTCTTCGACCAGTCCAAGCTACAGTAAAAAACAGCAAAATTACTCGCTGGACTTTGAGTCGAAGTTTTCGACTCGAACCTTCGACCGGTCGACACCAGCCTTCGACCAGTCGAGCAGAGCTCTCGACCGGTCAAAGATGGGTCAAAATAACCCATCAATTGTGACCCCCATTCAAGTGGCACACACATAATGGATGGGCTGGATGTCTAAACCACATCTCAGTTGGACTTATAAATTATCCCAGAGGTTTTAATGTGTAGGTATCAATTCTCGACTATTGTCTGTGATGTGACCCATGTCATTGATTGGCTTGATTTTTTAGCCTGTGGCCCACCATGGAAGGGTCCATCTGATAGGTGAGATGGATGTCCAGAATAGATCACCGACACGGTGGACCTCATAGTACCTTTTCCCGTACACACAGAGTTTGATACTCTGACAAGTGGGGTGGATGATATGCAGGCAATTAGTAATTACTTAAAAATTGCATACAGCGTACACGTATTGCAAATTAAATTGTTCATATTATGGTTCAAAGCAGGAAGCCAGGAACCCAAAAATTTGGCTTATTTGATTATCTGACGGATTTTTTAATATTTGTTGGATGGTTAAAACTGAAAAATGCCCTATATTCCTATTTCAAGAAACGAGTATACCTAAATCACAAGTTAGGATTTCTCAGCCAATCTGATTTTGGGTATGCATCGCAGCAGCAGTGGGGTTTTACAGTTCAGTCCGTTTAATTTGGGTTAATACATGCCACAGGTACAATTACACCCTGATCCCTAGCTCAAGTGTTAGACTGAGTTAAAGATACCTTGTTTCAACGCTCAGGTCTTGGCATCGATCCCTAGTGGGGGTGGCTAACAGTCAAGTATGAGCAAACAGTGGGGTGTACAAATAAGCTAGCAAAAATTTTTTTTTTTAAAAAAAAGAAAAAAAAAAATTAAATGCTACAGGTACAATTTTTGAGAGCCTGTGTATCAAGCATCGTACCCAGCCAGAGTATCAAATAACTTCACCTGCAGTAACGAGTCCGTGTGTGCACGCGAAAAATCAGTGGTCCCTCAGCATCTAGTGTCAGACACCAGAAAGTTGTAATTTATTGCGGGCCTTTATAGGTTATAATTCACCCGCGAGAACAAAGAGACAACGGCAAGAGATGGTCAGGCCTATTTAATCCGCCATCATCTGCTTTTGGTGGTCCACCATATCCAAGAGAGGAAAAACTGTGATGGTTCATATACATGCACTCAAAATATTCTACATGTGGCATAAACATAACTTAAATCGTGGGTTCCACTTTAGATGGGTCACACGCCAAAAAAATACTGCTGGACTAGAGTCCTAATTCAATGATCCAAATTTAATAAGCAAAGTCCCATTAATCAGAGGTTAGTATTTTTCAATCTAACCTGATTTGAGGATCTTAGTCTATTTACATTGTCTCCTATGATTTGACGGTTTTGATTTGAGTTAGATGTACGTTGAGTGTATAATTTCAGACTGCATGAGTATGAACTGTCACATTCTGACTGTGTATCAAATAAATCCCTGACATTAGAGCCTAAAGGCTCTCTCTTCTTTCATATACATACAGTTCTATGGCTTTCGACAAGGTATGGTGCCACCGGTATGGTACGGTGGCAAGTTTTCACCCCTTATTGCATTCTTAGAATGATCTGAACCGTTCATATCCTCGGTAAGACCATACAGATACTGTGATCGATCCCATAAACTTCCTTCATTAATGATCCCAACCTTTGAATCTTGGATTTGAATATAAGCTATTAAATATTCATCTTCATGCCGAATTACCTGTTCAAAAGATACCACTTATGTTGGCTCGGGTACGAAATATTCCCAAACATGAACGGTTCAGATCATCACTTAAGTGGAATCCAAGGCCGCGGCTTCAGTGAGTCCAAGGTGAGTGGATCTCTGATTGTGGGGCCTACCTTGATGTATGAGTCTTACATCCACACCGTCCATCTGTTTCTTCATATCATTTTACAGTAGAACACCAAAAATTGAGCAGATCTAAATTTTAAGTGGACCACACAATAGGAAACGGTGGTGATTGGTATTAAAAACTTCTCAGGGAGACAAAAGTTTCTCAACATGTGTTCCTTGGGAACCACATGGCTCATATTGGACATGAATTCAACTGTCCTTGATAGTCGTCTGACATTGTCAGATTTGATTGGTGAGGCATATGTTATTGTTACGTGATCGTATGACGTGGCAAGATTTAATTAGTGCAGCCATACGATGTCATGGGCGGCGGCCCAGCCTTTGTAATGTTTTGGAGCCTCATTGGCACTCAAGGACTATCTCTCCCAGTGTACTATGTACTAATGAAATTTAGCACGTCACACCGCTTAAGATGATAAGGGCCTTACTACATAATATTTTATTGCATGTTGGTTGTCGCCTGTAAAGAAAAATTACGGACTGACATTTTCTGCAACAATGCATGAACCAAAGGTCTAAAAGGTTACAACATTGTAAATGTGAAACTCAATCTTTTGCAGTACAAGCATGATGCGGTGGAATTTAGTTGGCAGCACTCTTTTTTTTTTTTTCAATGTTTTAGGGCCGGTTTGGTATATTGGATTAAATGGTATGGAATTGATTTAGAAGGTATTAATACAATCACATGATGATCATACCTAGGGAAATAACATTATTTTTTGGTCATCCAATCTCATGTTTGGAGTAAAATTCTTGCTATTGGAAAATTGATAGATTAAGCAAAACCTCATTTGATGGACTATGGAATTGTAATCAGCAAACCAAATTCATCATCCGATATCGGTCACTTGTGCATATGTATAACTAGAATGTCATGTGTAAATGATATATATGAATAGATGACATAGATAAAACATATGCATTAATGTCAAGTATACATGGATAGTTGATTTCAAAATCCACGTAAAATCATGCACAGGACGAGATGCAATTTCATCCCATGTAATCCTAATGCTTTTTGTCCTTCCTAAACACAAGTGAGGTGAAATTTGCATAATACCAAATGCAATTTTATCCCACCTAATCTCAGTAATTTGGTTACGTTGGGTAACAAAGAGTTTAATTGGCTCTTGACCGTGATGCCTATGTTAATGTTTATGTCGGATATTCACGTTGTTCATCTGTTTTGCTGGCTTATTTTAGTAAATGGGCTAAAAATACAATAGATTTAATTCAGGTGCACCATAGCAAAGGAAATAATAGTAATTGACTATAACAAACTCCTTGTGAGCTATTAAAGTTTTGGATCAAGCTAATATTTGTTTTTACCCTTTATCTTGGTCCGTGTTACCTTATCAATGAGTTTGATAGCAAATAAACTTTACAATGGGCATTATAAAGCTTTTAATGATGGGTGTTCAATTACCACTATTTCCAATGGTGTGGTCCACTTGAGATTTGGATCTTCTTCATTTATTGTTTATATGCTAAAATGAGCTGGCAAAATAGATAAACGGTGTGGATATACAGGACATATAAATCAAGATGGGCCTATGGTCATTGCCAGATTGAATTGAGTGCTGACCCGACCTGACCGAAATGGCTCCTGTCTTAAGTATTAAGGTAGCCAAAATCAGCAAAATGTACGACCCAGATGGACCCCACAAGCATGGAATAATGGCATTGCCATGCCAAACATAAGCTCATGTGTGGGGACCACCGTGGTGTGTATTTCTCATCAAACTCGTTAATTGGATTTAAGTCGACAGGTTGAAAAGAAAAAACAAAAGATAGCGTGATAAAAAAAGAAAAAACTCAGGTGGGCCACACTGCATGAATTCAGCAATTTTGGGGGCAACTTTACATTGTTTCCATTCACGTGGCACATGTGGATTTTTTAATTGGGCTTATCTTCTCCATGTACGGTCCAAAAAATGTTTCTCACGTGATCGATGGGTAGATTTTAGATATACAACATGGTGGACCCCACAGAACAGATGTTGTAGACTAGTACCGTTCTAGAATTACAGGAAACTATTCATTCCGTGGGCCCCACTATGGATGGCTGGTGATGCGAAAGTTCCACTGTGGATGGCTGGTGATGCGAAAGTTCCACTGATTCGATGGCTGGCCAGTGGGGTCCCTTAGTGGCCTTTCAACCAGTGGTAGAAGTTAAAGATCCAATGGTCCATGTTGTCCATGCAAAAGTCCTTGGACTGGAGAGCAGGGTCATGCGATCCATAGATGATTAGCATAGTGCTTCACCAATGGTGGGGCCCACTAGATGAATGGTCCGGATCACTGAGATTGGTGGGCCACCTATAACAGTCGGGCTAATGTGCCTATTTTGCCGAAGGCCCGTGGATGAATAGATTTCACATCTTCTTGAGTTGGGTGTTTTCTTACTATAAATCTCACATTTTAGCACTGGCTTTTTTAAGACATTCAAAATTCATCTTCTTAAACTAAACTAATGCTTTTTCTCGGGCAATAATACCCCTTAATACAAATCTATTTTTTATAATCTTCTCTCCTCTCATCTTACCCTATCACCAAAAGCATATTTTCTGGAATCATCTATCATCTTCACACCAGAATACCCTACTACCGAAAACTCATTTTTTTGGAATCTTCTCACCTCTTCAAACCACAATACCCTTTTACTTAAAACTCATTTTATAAAATCTTCTTTCTTCTTTATATAAGAATACACTTCCACCAAACCGTTACTTTTTTTTTTTTGGTTTTATTTTATTAACAAAGGATGAAAATGGTACCTCCATCGAAAAAAATGATGTGGTACATGTATATTTGAACAAATTTCTCTAAACCATAAACCTTAAATCGAAAAATTTTGCACTCGCGAACCTCGGTAAATTTCAAAAAGCACTCGGTCAATTTCATAAAAATGGAGTACCTCCATTGTAGTTATTGGTCTTATCCAAATTACTAAGGCTGGAATGGCCGTGACGGCTCCACACCTGTATCATTTGATCCGACACGGTTCGCCACTTTTAGTTCATTGCATACAAAGTGTTTAGTCAATTTCACGAAGTGCTTGATCAAGTTTAAGTTGAGAAGAATGTCGTGGCATCCTGATCTTGCTTTGAGTAGTGAGACTCGCTACTGAAATGATGTCACCAAGTTATGTGGGTCCCACCATGATGTATGTTTCATATCCACACCGTCCATCCATTTGAAGAGATCATTTTAGGACATTTGCCAAGGAATAAGTCAAATCTAAAGTTCAAGTGGACCTTACCATAAAAAACTGTAGAGAGAATAACACCCATTGTTGAAACCTTCCTAACATGATGTTTATTTGAGATCCAACTTGTTCATGAGTTAATACGGTCATGAAATATAGAAAAACATAAACATCAGCTTAATCGAAAACTTTTGTGACCCTTAAAAGTTTTTAATGGTGGGTGTCACTTTCTCCATTGTTTTCTATAGTGGGGCCCACTCCATCTTTAGGTCTAACTTATTCCTTGACTAATGCTTTAAAATGATCTCTCCGGATGGGTGGAATGTGTGGATACAAAATACACGTTATAGTGGGACCCACATGACTTGGTGCCCTCACTTCATTAACAAGTCTCGCTACTTAACCTATTAGCAGCTAATCTATGTCCAGTTGGACAGTAAGACGGTCGGCTGGATGGTGAGATAGGGTCAACCGGATTGGACGGATGGGGTTGGAAAGATATTTTGGCCTGACGCTCAATCCGTATGGCAGTGGTTTAATTGCCAAAGTAAAGCTTGGGATGTACTGGAAAGCAGGTGGGTTAAATTGCGGAAAGTAAATTTGGGAAGGTACTGGAAAGCAGGTGGTTTAAATGTGAGATATAAAGTGGGTAAAATCTCTTTTCAGTTTTAATGACTTTTACTCCTTTAGTCGCGACACACCCTGACATCCGTGCATTATGTGGGCCAGGCTGTCCAAAACAGTGTATGTGACGATGGAATAGGACGTGGGTTGCCTACTGACATGCGGATTGAACCACAACAAAATAGTAATAATCGAACACCTACCATTGAAAACTTTCGGTATTTTATCTTTATTTCATGATAACGGGTTGGATATAATAAATAAACATTACAGTCCACTTTAAGAAGTTTTTAGTGGTAGGCGTTCAATCACCGTTGTTTTGTTGTGGTGTGGTCCACCTAAGATTTGGATGTGCCTTACTTTCAAGCTCATGCCCTGATCAATGATCTAAAATGGAAGGAGGGGTGGATTAAACCCGAGAGCGGATTTGGTGTTACTCTCACTGTAGGACCCACCTTGGTGATGTGTTGTATATCCATGCCATCCATCTTTTTTCCAAGCACATTGGAGGACATGGTTCCAAAAGTTAAGTAGATTCAAATATAAAATGAACCATACCATAGGAAATGGTGGTGATTGAATACCCACCATTAAAAACTATGCAGTGTTGTAAGCAGATCCGTAACGTTTATTTGTCATTCAACTCATAGATAAGATCAATCAAACCTGGATGAAGGGAAAATACAAAGATTGACTTGATCTAAAACTTTTGTGGCCTATAAAAAGTTTTTAATGGTCATTTACTAATTTTTCAATGGTGTGGTCCACATGAGATTTAGATCTGCTTAAGATTTGTAATAACGCCTTAGAATTAGCTGAAGAAACGGAAGGGTGGCGTGGATACAAAACACATTCATCAAGGTGGGCACCACACGGTAACGGTAACACCTACTAATAATCCATTCATATAAAACACAGACATCATTGTCGGCTCATACACCACCGTCCAGACGTCGCTACTGACACTGTCGGTATGCAATCCGCGTCATGTAAAACTCTTGACTGAAACCGTCTACAGGAGATGTATTCTGCAGCTGAGTAGAACACCAAAGATCTGTGGGTCCTACCATGTTGTATATGTTAATCCAGTCCGTCCATCAGGTGAGAAGCCTTATTAGAACTGTACATACAAAAGATCATCTTCATAAAAAAACTTTGATGAGCCATAACCAAGCATAGTGTGGCCCTTCTAGATTTTGGATCAAGCTAATATTTGTATCTTAACTTCATCCAGGTGCACTACACCTGATCAGCGAATTTGATAAATTATGCGTACCATAGTGACCCACATGGAGACTCATGGTTGGCATCTCAGCCCTATTATTCCCTGTATTGTGTGTTGGCATGAGTCATTACATTAGCAATCCCTTCAATTAAGGGTCAACTATGATTGTAGCCAGAGATATTGTTGGCATATGTCTTAAATTTGAATGTGCACAACCGGTCGTGGATCAGGTTCGACTGATCATGGGAGCGGCTTGACTAGTCGTAGCCCGCTCGAATCAAAGTCCAGCGAGCCCTGTTTTTTATGTCTGGGCCTTTCGACTAGTCGTAGGGATTGTTCGACCAATCGTAGCTCTCCTTCGACTAGTCGTAATTTACGCAAATTCGTTCCCCGATTTTGCGGATTGCGGAAATCTGTGTCCTTTTGCAACTGAGATGCGAAAGGGAAATTGCCTAAACTATAAATAGGTGTTCCTAGGGCTTTTCTAAGGTATGAGAAATAATTCTAAGGCTTTCTAAAGGGGTTCTAGGAAAATCAAAGGGTGTAACAAGGGTGAGATTCGATGTTGTTCGAATCCGGTAAGTCCTCTTTCTTTGTAATTTCTATTTTCATAGTGGAGATCTGTCGCTTTATGCCGTGGTTTTTTCCCGCAAGGGTTTTCCACGTTAAATCTGTGTGTTCTCTTGTATGTGCTTGGCGCCATTGAATTGTTATCCTAGATCTAGATCTGTATGATTTTGCAGTTAAAATCCCTACAAGTGGTATCAAAGCAATCGTTGGGCACAGATCTGAATTTGAGGGATTAGTAATAATGGGAAGCACTAGGTATGATATTGAGAAGTACTCAGGGAAAAGTAATTTTGAGTTATGGAAGATCAAGATGATGAGTTCCTTAATCAAGCAAGGCGAAGATGGTGCTTTTGAGGAGCGAAAGTCTATTATGATTGATGGTGATTGGAATACTCTTGATAAGAAGGCATTATCATCGATCCGTTTATGTCTCGCGGATGAGGTTCTCTACAATGTCATGAGGGAGAAAACTGCGGTTAAGTTATGGGCGAAGTTAGAGGATGTCTATGCGAAAAAATCCTTTGAAAATCGCCTGCACTTGAAGTGGCAGTGGTATAACTTCAAGATGGCAGAAGGTGGAGATCCGGAGGCTCACATCAGCAACTTTAATAAATTAGTTTACAAATTGCTGGATATGGAGGAAGTAATGAAAGATGAAGAATAAGCATGTATGTTACTGAATTCTCTTCTGGCGTCGTATGAGTCATTCAAGGACACTATGTGCAGCATGAATAAAACCGTGAGTGTCGACACCGTTATCTCAGCTCTTCAAGGGAAGGCTATGAGACAGCTAAACGGCGACATGGGGACATCTTCTGATGCACTATTTACAATGGGTAGGACTTCTGAAAAAGGTAAGGGTTCTTTAGGTTATAAATCCAAATCAAAGGGAAAGAGTAAAGGAAAGGTAAAGTGCTGGAACTGTTGGAACGAAGGACATGTGAAGAAGGATTGTGGAAATCCTAAATCAAAGAGAGAAGATTCTAAGGCTTCGTATAGGGAGGCCAATGTTGCCACGTCAGATAGATCGAGTGGATGTGACGGTAATGTTTTGTCTGTGTCTACTATCAGGCGGCCATACGATGATCGTAAGGACAAGTGGATGCTAGACATAGGGGCATCTTTTCACATGACTCCTCATCGGAGTTGATTCACTAGCTACAAGGAGTGCGATGGTGGACAGGTATTTATGGGCAATGATATTGCCTGTAATGTTGTGGTTGTTGGTTTGGTGTGCATCAAGATGTTTGATGGGGTGGAGCATACTTTAACTGATGTCAGGCACGTTTCTGATTTGAAACAGAATCTGATGTTTCTTGGTGTACTTGAGGTAAAAGGATGCAAGTACATAAGTATTGATGGTGCCCTTAAGGTATCTAAGGGGGCACGGGTAATCATGAAAGCGCAACGACTCGGTAACTTGTACAGGTTGATAGGGAGCACTTCAAAAGGTGGAGCTACAGTGGATGTAGCGGATTCCACCTCTGCACGTGTGTGACATGCTAGGTATGGCCACATGAGCAAGCAGGGCAGGAAGGCTGAGACGTGCGGACAGGGATACAGAGCAGGTGGAGCAGTCACCTATAAGAAGAATCACACGGCATGATCGCAGGATATCGGCGAGGTACATGGACGACTCCAATGTCGTAGGGAATTCATCTTGTATTCAGATGGCTCTGGGTGAGCCTGGTGCTGAGAAGTGAAAGGTGATTATGGGCGATGTGATGGATTCGTTGTACCTGACCGACATATGGGAGCACGTGGAGCTTCCAGTGGGCTAGAAAGCAGTTGTATGCAGGTAGATCTTCAGAAGGATACAAAATAGATACAGGGCGAGGTTGGTAGCAAAGGGTTATGATCAGAGAAAAGGGATCGGCTTCTCAGAGATATTCACACCGACGGTATAGCAGGTGTCTATTAGATCCGTGATTGGCACTAGTTGGCCAATGTGATCTTGAGCTGGTAGGATGGATGTGGAGTCTGCACTTCTGTAAGGGAAAGTGAAGAGCAGATCTATATGAAGCAATCAGAGCGGTTCGAAGTTAAAGGGGCTGAGAAAAGACTTTGCAGGAGATCGTGGTTCGACCTATCGCCTAGGCAGTGGTTTGATTCCTTCATGGATGAAGGATTGGGGGCTATAAAGATGGCTCTTGGCATTGAGACTGAAGGAGGAGTAGTCTTTGGAAATCACATGAGGAATACCTTGTGTGTAGGTATTGATCAAGGATATGATGGGCTAGGTAAAGCCGGAGAGCGTTCCCTATGCGTCTCTCTTCAAGTTTTCCTCAGGACATGTCCCAAAACAGATGATGAAAAGCAGGATATCTCATGAGCCTTATTCGAATGCGGTTGGCAGTGTATGCCATGGTCTGGTTTAGATCGGTTATTTCACAGGCTATCAGTGTTGTGAGAAAGTACCCCGACAAGCAATATTGGGTAGTGGTGAGATGGTAAGAAGGTTACATCTTTCTTTGTGAGAAGACAAGAGCAAAGATGGTTGAGCATGTGAATTTTTTGATCTGGCAGACATGCTCACTTAGATCATTCTTGTAGAAAAGTTCAAGGTTTGTGTAACTTCTCTAGCCTTGGCAATGGCGTAAAAGAAAGTCGGAGTGTGCACAAGAAGCTATGATGTGATACAGAAATAAGAGAAGAGGTCAAGAGCTACACAGTTCAAGATTGAAGACATGGTGGAGATTGTTGGCATATGTCTTAAATTTGAACTTGCACGATCGGTCGTGGGTCAAGTTCGACCGGTCGTGGGAGGGGCTCGACTAGTCGTAACCCGCTCGACTCAAAGTTCAGCGAGCCCTATTTTTCATGTCCGGGTCCTTCTACCAGTCGTAGGGATTGTTCGACCGGTCATAGCTCGACTAGTCGTAGTTCCCCTTCGGCTAGTCGTAGTTTACGCAGATTCGTTCCGCTATTTTGCAGATTGCGGAAATTTGTGTCCTTTTGCAACTGGGATGCGGAAGAGAAGTTGTCTAAACTATAAATAGGTGTTCTTAGGGCTTTTCTAGGGTATGGAAAATAATTATAAGGCTTTCTAAAGGGGTTCTAGGGAAATCAAAGGGTGTAGCAAGGGTGAGATTCGAGGTTGTTCGAATCGAGTAAGTCCTCTCTCTTTGTAATTTCTATTTTCATAGTGGAGATCTGTCGCTTTGTACCATGGTTTTTTCCCGCAAGGGTTTTCCACGTTAAATCTGTGTGTTCTCTTGTATGTGCTTGGCGCCATTGAATTGTTATCCTAGATCTAGATCTGTGTGATTCCGCAGTTAAAATCCCAACAGATATTGCACAGGCAAAGAATAGTTTCCTTCCTAAAATACCTCATTGTATCTATCTATATATCTTGTAATATGTTATATGGAATATACATATAAAATTTACAATCTGACATGGTATCAAAGCGTGATCATGGGTTCCCTGTGTCTTGAACAAGAAGGGATCCAAAACTACTCGGAATCCATGGCTGACTCCACCAAATCAACACAACCACCCACCATCTCAACCGAATCCATCCTCGACAATTTGACAACAAAAATGATGAGGTCTTGACAAGAGCCCAGACCTCTTCACCATCGTCCATCACTGATTCCCCGACGGTTCCAATAAGCATCAAGTTGGATGGTTCCAACTATGCCTTATGATCCCTGGTAGTTGAGATGTACATCTCAGGAAAAGACAAACTGAGATATATCAATGGAGACTATCCCCAGCCACCAGAAACAAACCCATCATTTCACAAATGGCACACTGAGAATGCCATGGTGAAAGGGTGGTTGATCAACTTAATGAACTATTCCTTGGTCGTGAACTTCATACGCTTCCCAACCGCTAAACAGGTTTGGGACTCTACTGCCATAACTTACTTCGATGGAACTAGCACCTCGCAAGTACACGACGTCGTGTAACTCGGATGAGAAAAGCAGGCAGATCCATAGAAAAATTCTATAATGATCTACAGGGTTTGTGGCGTGAGATTAATTTTCGTGGCCCAAATCCAATGGAGTGTGCAACCGACATACAAAAATATAACTCAATCCTATAGGAGGAGAGAGTCTACATTTTTCTAGATGGGCTAGATGACCGACTAGATAATATTCGAAGCGATGTTCTTCAACTGAAACCTTTCCCTACAGTTGAGCAGGCATACGCTCACGTTCGAAGGGAGGATGTTCGACAATCTGTGATGGCATCGGGAGCGGAGGTTGCTACTAGTGGTGCTGTTATGGCCACCCAAGGCGTGAGATCTGGTCAGTCATAAACATTGGTGAAGTCAGGGTCATCCTCAAAACCCAAGGGTCACTCTGATGGGAGTAAGTATACTCACTATGGTAATACAAAGTACACCAGGGATACATGCTCTAAACTACATGGTTACCCAGACTGGTGGCATGAATTACAAGCCTGAAAGAAATGAGATACACCTGCAACTGAGGAAGGCACGGGTAGAGTAGCGGTGGCCACTGCTGAATCTCAATCGTCCCTTGTTCCCTTGGCAAAATGTAACGCCCTGAAAATCGGGGGTCGAGCATAAACTCAACTCCCGAGTTCCAGAACATCACTTATGCAACAAAATGAATGATGATTGAATGTTGACTGTATTCGTGCATTGAACATGAGTGAGATTAAGCCAAAACAGCATATCATACTCCAGAGACAGTTAAATTGCAAGCGGAAGACGATGATAGATAGATAAAATATATAAACTGTGATGAGTCTCCAGAGTGTGATAACATTACTAGGTTAAATAAGTACAAGTACAGTTCTAAAATATACCAAATGTGTAAGTGTAATATCTTCTATCCCAAGTACCATAGCCCCGTCAATGCAGTACCAGGTCTTCAGAGACCCGTCAGAGAGTTATATGATAGGAGAACTCCTCCTCATCACCATAGAAGTAGTCCGGCTCTGCTTCATAAGCATCGCCATCATCTGAAATTTAACAAATCTGGTTGGTGTGTACAACACCATCCCGTAACGTGGGAGTGAGTGATCAACTCAGTGGAACAGTAAAGCATAGGTTAACATGTTATCAATTCAATCAAGCAGTAATGATAAAGCAGTACAAATCAAACAATTCTAACTACTCTTATTAAGTGCGAGAATGAAATGACATGATGCTGTATGCCCTTGCCAAACCACCCTCATGCGACATCATCTTACGTTCGCGAATGCTTAACTCCCTCAGTGCGCCACATCTACTAAGCACATGCGGTGCGATGATGATCATGATTACCGAGTTATTATTAGTCCATTTCAAACGGAAAGTATTGGGAAACTAAGGTACCTCCCTTGTATCATTCCCAAACATGATCCATTCTAGGGTCGTCGGTCTAGTTAATCTCATACGATATTATGGTTTGAGAGGCGTAGTGAAGGCATCACAAAGGGCTCGTCACCGTCAAGCACGGATACAGATCTCACCGTATGCGGCTCAATTGCGACCGTCGGCTCGAGTACGGGTCTCACCGTACTCGGCCGGCTCAATCACTAGCCGTCGGCTCGAATACGGGTCTCACCGTACTCGGCTCAACTCATACTCCGATTCTTTGTGAAAGACTCGTCGCCAATCACGGACCTCAGAGTATACTCGAAGATACTACGAGAGGACTCGTCGCCGTCGACACGAGTACGGGTCTCACCATACTCGGCTCTCACCGTAAGTATCGACGGACTCGAATATAGTGTCCCATACCACCATAATCGGCTCACGAGTCTAGTTGCTCACTTTGGTCACTACGGGGGACGCACGTGGCCCAGAGGGCCGTAAGGACGGCTCGACAACGGTGTCCCATACCACCATGCCTGGCTCATGAGTCTTAGCGGATCGAGGTACCATGGTTAAAAGGAATTTCACTGGTAAGTTTGGTACCCTAGATTCAAGCAGTAGTGTCCAAACATGGTGAACATACATAAGACAGATCGGGTTACTTGACGAGCTCGGCTAACTCGAGCGCACAACAAGTTGAACGACATGAAGTGCATAAGCACTTCGCGTGGCCAACCACTATCGCCAACCGAAGTACGACTCGGGTTCGTCGAACACATCTCACGTGGCAAATGAATCACAGCCACAAATTCAATTACAGTACCGATTATGCGGACTATAATCATAGCCCCAAACATGATAACTGCGGGTAGATAAAGCATTAATGGATCAAGATTCCACTCATACAATCAAGGTATGGTATTATCCGTTTAGTGGTGCTGTGGTGTTGCAGACGCACTCGTTGCTCCGCTCCCCCATCACCCATGACGGATCATACAACGTAAATATAAATTTAAACATATGCATTACATAGTTATAATCATAAAGCAGTTGAGCATGTTATGAATCACAACACAAGCATGAGTTTATACATGTTCAATTCCTAATCACACAACAATCCAAGGAGATCATACACATAATTAAAAGAGGTTGAGAATCATATCTCAACACCCTTATACATTACAATTTGCTAACTACTACTCATTCAGACATTTCCAAAAAACACTTAAACAAACATACATCAACATACATAACATATGTCGATCACATAGGCATTAGGCCAAATCCTTTCCCTAGGGAGTTGCCCCAATCATAACACGCGTACACCCACGATGGATAGTCATGGCAAGCAGGAATCCAAGTTCCATATTCATTCAGTCATTTCCACAAACACTTGGGCCACACATTTTAGCATATATGGTGTCTATTGGCCGTGGCGTGATTTAGGGTAAATCCTTTCGTCAAAAGGGTATCGCCAATACAACAATCATGAATCCATGACAATTAGTCATGGCGAGCACGAATGAGGATTCTATACTCATTCAGTCATTTTCACAAACACTTACAATACACTAATACAACATACATGGTGTATGTTAGCAAAACATGTATTAGGGCTATCCTTTAGCCAAGTGAGTATTTTACCCATGTATAATATATTACTACAGCAAATAATCATGATAAATGCATCTCTAAAATTTATACGTATACAGTATTTTCTAGAATACGCATTTTCAACATACATACTGTATACAAGCAAACATGTATTACGGCGATTCCCTTCGCCAAGCAATTATTTTATACGCACATAATATATTTATACGACGATTAATCATGACAAACACATCGCTAAAATATACATGTATACGGTACTTCCTACAATACCGTATTTCTACATACATAGTGTTTATTAGTAAAGCATGTATTTAAGTAGAATCCTTTCGCCAAATAAGTATTTTATCCATACGTCATATATCCATACGACAAATAAACATGTCAAACACATTTCCATAAAAAATACGTATACGGTATTTTATACGAATACCTAGAGTATGTGAAATTCCAAATTCTACAATTCTAATCGGCCGAAAAAACGGAAAGCACTTTGTACATGTGCAATTGCATGCAGATCATGAATCTATCATTATCTGACATTGAAAGCGTTGAAAACCACAACCTATACACCTAAAGTCCGCACCTTGTGTCGTAGAATCGTAACGGAGTTAATAGGGTCGCTAAGCTTCCGTATACGGGAGTTTGGCAACCTATGGAACGAAATACGTTAGCTATTTCATAACCTACAACCTAAACAACCCTAAAACAGGTTAGGGTTAGAGTTTCTTACCTAGAAACGACGCCGGAATCGCCGAAAAAGCGATGAGAATCAGGCGGTGGAGCAGATAGCGGCGAGGGAACGTGAGGAGTTCCTCCCACATCTCCCTCACTTTCTCTCTCTTTTCTCTCTCTCAAATCCAAATTCGTATGGCTGGAATGGGAGAGGGTTTAAGT
Source organism: Magnolia changhungtana (assembly GCA_030180095.1). Taxonomy (NCBI): domain Eukaryota; kingdom Viridiplantae; phylum Streptophyta; class Magnoliopsida; order Magnoliales; family Magnoliaceae; genus Magnolia; species Magnolia changhungtana. The sequence goes on from JASAUF010000633.1 coordinate 5,449,290, forward strand.
CCTTTTATAGCCTAAAACCTTCCCAAAATAGACTCGGAGTTCAAGGGTTATTGCTATTATAAGCATTTCGGCGATGTTCCAGCTCAAAAGAGTGTTTCTGGTGGCCCCCTTGAGCCAAACGTCAGACTTAAGCTCTCACACATGGATCTACGTGGGATTACGCTTTCGACTCGATCGGATTCCCAGATCGCACGTGGCGGACCACTTTCGATTCAACGGTCGGTGGGCCACGATCCGAAATTCCAAGTACATGTAAATGTTTCTGAAATTTTTCTGATCCGAGGTGTAATTTGGTCGATTCGACGGTCTGGTTGCTATCTCACCGATGATGCGTTAAGCGAATGGTGCCGAGATCACTATTCCGGATATTTATTTTGTAAAGGGAATAGTATTTTTCACACTCCTCGCTCCAGGACTCAAGCGAATGGCCGTGGGACATCGGTGGACACGATTTCGAGGTGGTTGTCAAGCCCGAGTGAGGCGGTCCTAGTTCCTTAACCGTGTTAATCGGATTTTCGATGTGCGGTCTAGACCTGTCTGAAGTTTCGAGATGCCCGTGAGCGGTAGGGTAATGAGATTGATCCTAAGTTTTAGGGTAACCTAGCGTCAATGATTCTACAAGTTTTGAGTCTTGCGAGAATGTATTTAAAGCGATTGGTGTTAATTTCACGGGCACTCTAGTTTAACACTAGCTAAATCTCACTTAATTTCTAAAGGATTTAGTCTGTAAGATTTACATGTACGAGATGGTACTTAGGCCTTTGTAGTTTGTATATAAAGTGATCCAAGTTTTACTACTTAGCTAGTTTAAGTTAGTGTCTAGGGCTAAAGTGCTTTGAAAAATTGAAAGCACAAGGTAGTGAAGGGTGGGATTTGTGAAGAAAATGGTTTAAAAAGGGGTTTGAGGCTTTAATTGAGCGTTTGGGAAGTTAAACCTGTGGAAAGTTAAACCTGTGTTAGGATTGACCCATCGCCTAAGGACGTCTAATTCCAGGTTGGCAAAAATCCGGGATGTTACACAAAACTGCCCACTTCAGTCACGGATCAAGGTAACTGTGGTCTAGTTTTTTGTAGTTCTACCTCTCGGAATGATGGCACTTAGATTTTTGACTTCGGGGCAACAGATCATAGACCTTTGATTCCAATGACTACTTCTATTTAACTCAACCGAGAAGGACCTATATTGCCAATGCCAATGGGGCGACATACCCAATCACAGGGGCTGGAATTGTGCCCTTATCTCCCTCTCTCTCTCTCTCTCTTTATCTCACACGCTACTTGTCCCATCTCTCTCAAATAAGTTGATGTCTGTGAGCCAAGTTACTGAAGAGCTCAATTGTGTAGTATTGATATACTCTACTTTTTGTCTTCTTCAGGATATTCTCAGCAAGAAGACTATTGGGCATGGTACTAAGAAGGGGGGACTGTTTTACTTGGATGACTTCAGCCCGGGAATAGCGAACCACACGCACCATCAAACCAGTAGCAAGGAAAGGCAGATTTGGCTATGTCATCAACGCTTAGGGCATCCATCATTTGGTTATCTATGATACTTATTCCCAGATTTATTTACAAATTTGCAGAATGTCGACTTTAAATGTGATACATGTATTATAGCTAACGGCCATAGAGTTTCTTATCCAGATAGCCTGAATAAAAGTCACATTCCATTTGCCTTAATACACTCTGATGTGTGGGGGCCCTCCCCGATAACTACTTCCTCATTTTTCTGTTGGTTTGTGATTTTTGTCGACGATTGCACTCGAATAACATGGCTATACCAGCTGAAAACCAAAGATGAAGTTTTCACAGTTTTTCAAGCGTTTTATGTCATAATTTAGACTCGATTCTCATCCAAGATACAAATCCTTCGTTCTGATAATGGTGGCGAATTCATCAACCACAGATTTTTGGCTTATTTTCAACAACATGGTCTCCTCCATAAGATACTGCAACAAAATGGTATCGCTGAGAGGAAGAATTGGCACATTTTAGAAACAGCCCGTGCTTTACTGTTCACTCCCCAAGTGCAGGGTTGTGATGTAGTAATAAACTCGGTAAGACCGAGGTCGAATCCCAAGGGACTGAAACTTGTACGTAGTCTGAAACTAACTAGATCTAGAACTAGGATAAGATGAAATCTAAATCAGGGAAAAATATGAGAATAATGATGAGAGAATAATCTAAAACTTAATAAATTCAGAGAAAATGAAACTAGGGATTTAGAGGATCCACTTGTAGAGATCAGAGAGATCTTATGCCTATATCAAAAATCATGGAAATTAACTAAACTGCCGTTGATATAGTTTTCAAGAGATGAGAGGTATATGAATTAGAATGGATTCCATCACCAAACCATGCCCAGGAGACGAAGCAAACAACAGAATTAAACTAATTACCAACCAATCAATATCTTTATGAAGGTTAGGAAGGGTACAGACATCCAACCATGCCTGAGGAGACGATGGTGAACAATGGGCTTCCGACGTCATAAACATGAAAGAAAAAGAACATGCTCTAAGCTATCGCAAACCCATTGTAATTTTAGTCACAACAGACCATTAAAAACTAAGAATATTCCCCTAATAAAACTAAATCAAGATCAAGTCAATCTAAACAAAAGGCGTAAGCACAAATTCTCCCATCATGCTACAAGCATCACCTCTTAGCCCTAGCTAAGAGGTTTAGCTCCACATACACATGATGAAGCTAAAATCCCTTAGAAAAACAAAGTATAAAGGAAAAGAAAGGAATTAAAGAAAAAGGAAGAATAAACTGTTGAAGGCCTTCCACTGTCTCTCTCTCTCTCTCTCTCTCTCTCTCTCCCCTCCACGTCCTTATCCATTCGATACCCTTGCCTCTCTCTCACGTTCTTCTTTTATAAGCAGCCGGAGTCAGCTGCAAGGAATGGTGGAGTCGGTGCGGAACTCATGCTGGATTTTCCGCAGTTCATGGCCAAACAGGACTCTGTTCCTGTGGAGAAGATGCATAACTTGATTGTGCTGTGACGTTGTTGAGGCCCACAGATGATTTTTTTTGACAAATCCAGTCCGTTCAGTGGATTACTCTCAGAATTTTGGTCAGAAGTGGCTGAGTTTGGATTAATTTTAATGCGGTCCATCTGATTTCTGCTCCGCCGTCGATCGTCCGTTTGAACGGTTGGATTTTGATCCTCGCAATATTTTGAAATTATTCCACCTAAGCAGTGATAAGAAGCTCCCTGGGGATCTTATAGACGGTTCGGATTGGACCTTTGAGACCGTATGGTGGCCCACAAGGATCACCCGCGACCGTCAGTGCGAACGCGCGTCCCTGCGTAAACAGGGACGCTGTGATGATCGGTGGGCCCCATATTTTTGTTTTCGATGAAATCCAATACGTCCATTGTATTCCTGACGAAAAACCAGTCGGGAAGGAGTGGTTTTTATCAGGTTTTAGTACGGTCCAGTGTATTAAACCAACTCACCATTCATTCTACGTTTGACTGTGGAAATCCCGTGATCACATGAATTGGCCAAAAAGGAAAGCTTGGCCAAGGTTTTTGCCACCCTCTGGAGCATATGAATGGATCTGATTTTCAAAATATGTGATGAGTGGGGCCCACTAGCATGAATCAGTGGCCGTGCGTAGAAGACGTTGTTGCGTCTTCTTGATTTTTGGGATGAGAAATTTGCGAGTGTACGACCCATTTATGGCCTAATTAGGAACCACCTCATTTTCCTTTGCAAGAATACGCCCCAGCTGTACGGACGCCTTGCCAAAGGTCGGAAATGCCCCTGCCTTTTCCTTCAAGCGGGAAGATGAGCGCTGACGCTCCTCGAACTCCGAGTTGTACGAACGGTTCAAAAGTGATCAACGTTACATGGGCCCCATAATTATGTATTTATTATATCCACAAGCGTTCATCAATATTTCGAGATCATTTCGGACCATTATCTAAAAAAAAAAAAAATCATATCCAAAGATCAACTGGACCACACCACAAAGAACAGCAGAAAATTGATTTTCACCGTTAAAAACTTTGTAGGGCCCACCGTAACATTTATTTTCCATCCAATATATTCATAAGGTCACAAAGACCAGGATGAATAGGAAAAACAAGTTTCATAATGATCCAAAACTTCTGTGACCCTAAAAGGGTTTCAATGGTAGATGTTCAATCATCCACAGCCTTTAACAGTGTGGTCCAATTGATAGTTAGATCTGTCTTATTTTTCGTCTCAAACCTTAATACCAGTTCGCCAAAAATATGGACAGTTTGGATATAACACATACCTCATAATAGGAACCACAAAAAGCGGTGGGATTACAATAACAGAAAATTAAAATTAAAAAAAAAAAACCGTCGATATATCGAAAATGGTCCAGAACTGTCCAGTGAGTTTTCCTCAAAAATCTTACAATTTTCGATACATCGACGGTCCGTCGATATATCGAAAAAGGTATTTTACCTTTAGCTACGGATTATAACCGTAGCCATAACTGTATTCTGTGCCAGTCTATAAAATTTTTTATTTTTTTTATTTTTTTTTAAATTTTTTACATGGAGAAATTTATTCTACCTACAATTTTCTTTAGTACATATTTATATAAATATGTATATATAAGCATATAAAAATTCTTTTCCCTCTTTTTTTTTTCATTTATTTCTTTAATCATTTAACAAGAATATCTTCTAAACCAAAATAAGTTACTTGATGTACCATATATGATTTTGGGGTAGGAGAAGCTACTTTAGCCAACTAACCATGTTATTTTCCAATATTCCATCAGGTCGATGGTCAAAAATCCATTTCATTCAAACCATGATCATTCCCATGCATTTCGCGGTCAATTCGCTTCAAACCATGATCATTCCCATGCATTTCACGGTCATCCCAAACAATTCTGTGTTAATTCATGGTCATTTCAAGGCATTTTACGGTCAATTCCCTTCACTTCACGGTCATTTGCATGCATTTCGCGGTCAATTCGCTTCAAACCATGATCATTCCCATGCATTTCACGGTCATCCCAAACAATTCTGTGTTAATTCACGGTCATTTCGAGGCATTTCACGGTGAATTCCCTTCACTTCACGGTCATTTGCATGCATTTCGCGGTCAATTCACTTCAAACCATGATCATTCCCATGCATTTCACGGTCATACCAAACAATTCCGTGTTGATTCACGGTCATTTCGAGGCATTTCACGGTCAATTCCCTTCACTTCACGGTCAGTTGCATGCATTTCGCGGTCAATTCACTTCAAACCATGATCATTCCCATGCATTTCACGGTCATTCCAAACAATTCCGTGTTGATTCACAGTCATTTCGAGGCATTTCACGATCAATTCCCTTCACTTCATGGTCATTTGCATGCATTTTGCGTTCAATTCGCTTCAAACCATGACCATTCCCATGCATTTCATGGTCATCCCAAACAATTCCGTGTTGATTCACGGTCATTTCGAGGCATTTCACGGTCAATTCCCTTCACTTCAGGGTCAGTTGCATGCATTTCGTGGTCAATTCGCTTCAAACCATGACCATTCCCTTGCATTTCACGGTCATCCCAAACAATTCCGTGTTGATTCACGGTCAATTTCCTTCACTTCACGGTCATTTGCATGCATTTCACGGTCAATTCGCTTCAAACCATGATCATTCCCATGCATTTTACAGTCATACCAAACAATTCCGTGTTGATTCACGGTCATTTCAAGGCATTTCACAGTCAATTCCCTTCACTTCACGGTCAGTTGCATGCATTTCACGGTCAATTCACTTCAAACCATGATCATTCCCATGCATTTCATGGTCATACCAAACAATTCTGTGTTGATTCACGGTCATTTCGAGGCATTTCATGGTCAATTCCCTTCACTTCACGGTCAGTTGCATGCATTTCGCGGTCAATTCGCTTCAAACCATGACCATTCCCATGCATTTCACGGTTATCCCAAACAATTCCATGTCAATTCACAGTCATTTCGAAGCATTTCACGGTCAATTCCCTTCACTTCACGGTCATTTGCATGCATTTCGCGGTCAATTCGCTTCAAACCATGATCATTCCCATGCATTTCTTGGTCATACCAAACAATTCCGTGTTGATTCACGGTCATTTCGAGGCATTTCACGGTCAATTCCCTTCACTTCACGGTCAGTTGCATGCATTTCGCGGTCAATTCGCTTCAAACCATGACCATTCCCATGCATTTCACGGTTATCCCAAACAATTCCATGTCAATTCACAGTCATTTCGAAGCATTTCACGGTCAATTCCCTTCACTTCACGGTCATTTGCATGCATTTCGCGGTCAATTCGCTTCAAACCATGATCATTCCCATGCATTTCATGGTCATACCAAACAATTCCATGTTGATTCACGGTCATTTTGAGGCATTTCACGGTCAATTCCCTTCACTTCACGGTCAGTTGCATGCATTTCGCGGTCAATTCGCTTCAAACCATGGTCATTTCCATGCATTTCACGGTCATACCAAACAATTTCGTGTTGATTCACGGTCATTTCGAGGCATTTCACGGTCAATTCCCTTCACTTCACGGTCAGTTGCATGCATTTCGCGGTCAATTCGCTTCAAACCATGACCATTCCCATGCATTTCACGGTCATCCCAAACAATTCCGTGTTGATTCACAGTCATTTCGAGGCATTTCACGGTCAATTCCCTTCACTTCACGGTCAGTTGCATGCATTTCGCGGTCAATTCGCTTCAAACCATGATCATTCCCATGCATTTCACGGTCATACCAAACAATTCCGTGTTGATTCACGGTCATTTCGAGGCATTTCTTAGTCAATTCCCTTCACTTCACGGTCATTTGCATGCATTTCGCGGTCAATTCCCTTCAAACCATGATCATTCCCGTGCATTTCACGGTCATCCCAAACAATTCCATGTTGATTCACGGTCATTTCGAGGCATTTCACGGTCAATTCCCTTCACTTCACGGTCAGTTGCATGCATTTCGTGGTCAATTCGCTTCAAACCATGATCATTCCCATGCATTTCACAGTCATCCCAAACAATTCCGTGTTGATTCACTGTCATTTCGAGGCATTTCACTGTCAATTCCCTTCACTTCACGGTCATTTGCATGCATTTCGCGCTCAATTTGCTTCAAACCATGATCATTCCCATGCATTTCACGGTCATCCCAAACAATTTTGTGTTGATTCACTGTCATTTCGAGGCATTTCATGGTCAATTCCCTTCACTTCACGGTCATTTGCATGCATTTCACAGTCAATTCGCTTCAAACCATGATCATTCCTATGCATTTCACGGTCATCCCAAACAATTCCGTGTTGATTCACAGTCATTTCGAGGCATTTCACGGTCAATTCCCTTCACTTCACCGTCATTTGCATGCATTTCACGGTCAATTCGCTTCAAACCATGATCATTCACATGCATTTTACGGTCATACCAAACAATTTCGTGTTGATTCACGGTCATTTCCATGCATTTCACGATCAATTCTCTTCACTTTAGGATCATTTCCATGCATTTCGCGGTCAATTCCCTTCAGTTCACGGTCATTTCCATGCATTTCACGGCCAATTCGCCTCACTTCACGGTCATTTCCATGCATATCACGATCATTCCCGCCTATTCCGTGTTAATTCACGGTCATTTCGGCACAATTCACGGTCATGCCCCTTCACTTCACGGTCATTTCCGTGCATTTCGCCGTCCAATCGCTTCACTTCACGATCATTTCCATGCATTTCACGGTCATTTCCACCTATTCCGTGTTGATTCACCGTCATTTCGACGTACTTCACAGTCAATTCACTTCACTTCACGGCCATTTCCAAGCATTTCACTGTCAATTCTCTTCGCGTCACGTCCATTTCCAAGCATTTCACGGTCATATCCGGCAATTTTGTTTACGTTCATGATCATTTCGACGCACTTCACGGTCAATTCACTTCACTTCACGGCCATTTCCACGCACTTCACCGTCATTTCCATGCATTTCATGGTCATTCCCAGCGATTTCGTGTTCATTCACGATCAATTCGATGCACTTCAAGGTCAATTCACTTCACTTCACGGCCATTTCCATGCACTTCACGGTCAATTCACTTCACTTCACCATCATTTCCAAGCATTTCACGGTCATTCTCGGTGATTCCGTGTTCATTCACGGTCAATTCGATGTTCTTCACGGTCAATTCACTTCACTTCACGACCATTTCCAAGGACTTCACAGTCAATTCTCTTCACTTCACGGCCATTTCCATGCATTTCACGATCATATCCAGCAATTTCGTTTACATTCACGGTCATTTCGATGCACTTCATGGTCAATTCACTTCACTTCACGGCCATTTCCATGCATTTCACGATCAATTCTCTTCACTTCCGATGACGTGAGGAACTTCACCGAATTGGGAGGTGGTGTCACTGGTTGTCTAGGGTTTCACTCTAGTTTCTGCATCACCTAAGGTTGTTTGTCAATGAATATGGGAATGACTTTTCTCTGTAGCAGTTTTTAGTCTTTATTTGTCGTTCATTTAGGCAGCGATCTATAATTTTCACCATGCTCGTGACTTCTAGATGACAATTCCAGCAGTTCCTTCTGCAAATGTCTCAACTACTATGATCCTAACCCCTGGTTCAGTTATAGACTTTTTAACTACCAACCAGAATCTCATTGCCTGGGGAAGGGTTTCAAGTGGAGGAGGTGGGCCACCATTCGTTGATCGAGAAACTCGATTTAAATGAAGAAGGGAGAGGAGATGGTGATAAGATGGAGGGCGTGTTGTTGTATGGGTCAATCGAGAATGACTGTTCATCATCATCTGGTAAAAAATCTCCATTGATCGAATGGCTCGAAGAAGAATATGATAATGGACTGGAGGATGTGATATTGCATCGGTCAATAGAGAAAGAGTTTGTGTCATCATCAGGTGAAGGATTTGAAGTGGAGATGGACCACCATCTACCGTTCGAAAGGCTTAATCTGCATGAACAATGGGATATGAGATGATGACAGACGCGAGGATATGTCATTTGATGAGTCAATAGAGAGAAGGCCAGTTTCATCATCTGATGGAGGATCTGAATTGGAGGAGGTGGGCCACCATCTTAAATTGAGAATATCGACCTGATGGAATCTTGGAAAATAACTAGGTTAGTTGGCTAAAGTAGCTTCTCCTACCCCAAAATCATATAGGGTACATCAAGTAACTAAGTTTGGTTTAGAAGATATTCTTTTTAAATGAATAAAGAAAAAAATGAAAAAAAGAGAGAAATTTTTTTTTATATGCTTATATATACATATTTATATAAATATGTATTTGAGAAAATTGTAGGTAGAATAAAGTTCTCCATGTGAAAAATAAAATTAAAATTAAATTAAAATTAAAAAATTTCATAGAGTAGCACAGACTACAATTATGGCTACGGTTATAATCCGTAGCTAATGATGATAATACCTTTTTCGATTAATCGAAAGACATTCGATTAATCGAAAATTGCAGGATTTTTGAGGCAAACTCGCTGGACAGTTTTGGACCTTTTTTGATTAATTGACAGATAGTCGATGTATCGAAGTACATATCGAAAGACCTTCGATGTTATCGACAACTTAAGCTCGCTGTCATCGATTAGTGTTCGATGTCATCGATAGCATCGAAAGCTATACCTACAGATTATAACCATAGCCATAACTGTAGTCTGTGCCAGCCTGTGAATTTATTTTATTATTATTTTTTTTACATGGAGAACTTCATTCTACCTACAATTTTCTCTAATACATATTTATATAAATATGTATATATAAGCATATGAAATTTTTTCTCTCTTTCTTTTTTCATTTTTTTCTTTATTCATTTAACAAGAATATCTTCTAAATTAAAATTAGTTACTTGACGTACCCTATATGATTTTGGGGTAGGAGAAGCTACTTTAGCCAACCAACCTAGTTATTTTTCAAGATTCCATCAGGTCGATGGTTGAAAATCCATTTCATTCACTTCATGGTCAATTTCAATCAGTTTGCGGTCAATTTCGCTCATTTCATTTACTTCGTGATCAATTCCATGCATATCACGGTCAATCCCGGCGATTCCGTTTTGATTCACAGTCATTTCTATGCATTTCACGGTCAATTCCCTTCACTTCACGGTCATTTCCATGCATTTCATGGTCATTTCAATTCACTTCACGATCGTTTCCATGCATTTCATAGTCAATTCCGACAATTCCGTTTTTATTCACGGTCATTTCTGTACATTTCAAGGTCAATTCGCTTCACTTCATGATCATTTCTGTGCATTTCAGGTTTAGGGATTTAAAAATAGGTTTAGATTATAGGTTATAGGTTATAGGTTATAGGTTAAGGTTTAGGTTTAGGTTTAGGCTAAGGTTTAGGTTTAGGTTTATGTTATAGATTATAGGTTATAGATTTAAGGAATTGAGAATAGGTTAAGGTTTAGGTTTAGGTTTAGGTTATAGGTTATACGTTTAGGTTATAGGTTAAAGGTTTAGGTTTAGGTTATAGGTTAAAGGTTTAAGTTTTGGGATTTGAGAATAGGTTTAGGTTAAGGTTATAAGTTTAGGTTAAAGGTTTAGGTTAATGTTTTAGGTTTAGTTTTAGGTTTAGGTTGTAGGTTTAGATTTGAGAATAGGTTTAGGTTATAAGTATAGGTTTAGGTTAGGTTGTAGGTTAAGGTTTAGGAATTGAGTTTAGGTTATAGGTTATAGGTTTTAGGTTGTAGTTATAGGTTTTGGAATTTGAGAATAGGTTTAGGTTATAAGTATAGATTTAGGTTTAGAATTCGGGTTCGGGTTTATGTTTGGGTTTAGGTTATAGGTTTCGGTTTAGGTTATAGGTTATAGGTTTATGTTAAGTTTAGGTGTAGGTTATAGGTTTTGGGATTTAAGAATAGGTTTAGGTTATAAGAATAAGTTTAGGTTAGGGTGTATATTAAGGTTTAGGGAAATGGGGGTGAAGAAGAAGGGGCATGACCGCGAAATGCGTCGAAATGACCTTGAATCAACACGGTCATGCCCCTTCATTTCACGGTCATGCCCCTTCATTTCACGGTCATTTCCATGCATTTCACGGTCAATTTGCTTCACTTCACGGTCATTTCCATGCATTTCACGGTCATTCCCGCCTATTCCGTGTTGATTCACGGTCATTTCAACGAATTGACCGTGAAATGCGGCGAAATGACCGTGAAGTGAAGGGGTATGACCGTGAAATGCGTCGAAATGACCGTGAATCCACATGGAATATGCGGGAATGACAGTGAAATGCATGGAAATGATCATGAAGTGAAGCGAATTGACCGTGAAATGCGTAGAAATGACCGTGAAGTAAAGGGGTATGACCGTGAAATGCGTCGAAATGACCGTGAATCAACACGGAATATGTGGGATTGACCGTGATATGCATAGAAATGATCGTGAAGTGAAGCGAATTGACCGTAAAATGGCTAAGGTTTAGGTTTAGGTTTAGGTTATAGATTTAGGGAATTTATAATAGGTTAAGGTTTAAGTTTAGGTTATAAGTTACAGGTTATAGGTTTAGGTTTAGGTTTAGGTTATAGGTTATACGTTTAGGTTATAGTTTAAAGGTTTAAGTTTAGGTTATAGGTTAAAGGTTTAGGTTTTGGGATTTGAGAATAGGTTTAGGTTAAGGTTATAAGTTTAGGTTAAAGGTTTAGGTTAATGTTATAGGTTTAGTTTTAGGTTTAGGGTTTAGGAAATGACCGTGAAGTGAAGCGAATTGACCGTGAAATGCATGGAAATGACTGTGAAATGAAGGGAATTGATCGTGAAATGCGCCGAAATGACCGTGAATCAACACGGAATAGGCGGAATGACCGTGAAATGTATGGAAATGACCGTGAAGTGAAGCGAATTGACCTTGAAATGCATAGAAAGGACGGTGAAATGAAGGGAATTGACCATGAAATGTGCCGAAATGACCGTGAATCAACACGGAATAGGCGGGAATGACCGTGATATGCATGGAAATGACCATGAAGTGAAGCAAATTTACCGTGAAATGCATGAAAATGACCGTGAAATGAAGGGAATTGACCGTGAAATGCGCCGAAATGACAGTGAATCAACACGGAATAGGCGGGAATGACCGTGATATGCATGAAAATGACCGTGAAGTGAGGCGAATTGGCCGTGAAATGCATAGAAATGACTGTGAACTGAAGGGAATTAACCGTGAAATGCATGGAAATGATCGTGAAGTGAAGGGAATTGATCGTGAAATGCATGGAAATGACCGTGAATCAACACGAAATTGTTTGGCATGACTGTAAAATGCATGTGAATGATCATGGTTTGAAGCGAATTGACCGTGAAATGCATGCAAATGACCGTGAAGTGAAGGGAATTGACCGTGAAATGCCTCGAAATGACTGTGAGTCAACACGGAATTGTTTGGGACGACCGTGAAATGCATGGGAATGATCATGGTTTGAAGCAAATTGACCGCGAAATGCATGCAAATGACTGTGAAGTGAAGGGACTTGACCGTGAAATGCCTTGAAATGACTGTGAATCAACACGGAATTGTTTGGGATGACCGTGAAATGCATGGGAATGATCATGGTTTGAAGCGAATTGACCGCAAAATACATGCAAATGACCGTGAAGTGAAGGGAATTGACCGTGAAATGCCTCGAAATGACCGTGAATCAACACGAAATTGTTTGGGATGACCCTGAAATGCATGGGAATGGTCATGGTTTGAAGCGAATTGACCGCGAAATGCATGCAAATGACCGTGAAGTGAAGGGAATTGACCGTGAAATGCCTCGAAATGACCGTGAATCAACACAGAATTGTTTGGGATTACCGTGAAATGCATGGGAATGATCATGGTTTGAAGCGAATTGACCGCAAAATGCATGCAAATGACCGTGAAGTGAAGGAAATTGACCGTGAAATGCCTCGAAATGACCGTGAATTAACACAAAATTGTTTGGGATGACCGTGAAATGCATGGGAATGATCATGGTTTAAAGCGAATTGACCGCGAAATGCATGCAAATGACCGTGAAGTGAAGGAAATTGACCGTGAAATGCCTTGAAATGACCGTGAATCAACACGGAATTGTTTAGGATGACCGTGAAATGCATGAGAATGATCATGGTTTGAAGCGAATTGACCGCGAAATGCATGCAAATGACCATGAAGTGAAGGAAATTGACCGTGAAATGCCTCGAAATGACCGTGAATCAACACGGAATTGTTTGCGATGACCCTGAAATGCATGGGAATGGTCATGGTTTGAAGCGAATTGACCGCGAAATGCATGCAAATGACCGTGAAGTGAAGGGAATTGACCGTGAAATGCCTCGAAATGACCATGAATTAACACGAAATTGTTTGGGATGACCGTGAAATGCATGGGAATGATCATGGTTTGAAGCGAATTGACCACAAAATGCATGCAACTGACTGTGAAGTGAAGGAAATTAACCGTGAAATGCCTCGAAATGTCCGTGAATCAACACGGAATTGTTTGGTATGACCGTGAAATGCATTGGAATGATCATGGTTTGAAGCGAATTGACCGCGAAATGCATGCAAATGACCATGAAGTGAAGGGAATTGACCGTGAAATGCCTTAAAATGATAGTGAATCAACATGGAATTGTTTGGGATGACCATAAAATGCATGGGAATGATCATGGTTTGAAGCGAATTGACCGCGAAATGCATGCAAATGACCGTGAAGTGAAGGGAATTGACCGTGAAATGCCTCGAAATGACCGTGAATTAACACGGAATTGTTTGGGATGACCGTTAAATGCATGGGAATGATCATGGTTTGAAGCGAATTGACCGCGAAATGCATGGGAATGATCATGGTTTGAATGAAATGGATTTTTGACCATCGAGCTGATGGAATCTTGGAAAATAAAAAGGTTAGTTGTTTAAAGTAGCTTCTCCTACCCCAAAATCATATATGGTACGTTAAGTAACTAATTTTGGTTTAGAAGATATTCTTGTTAAATGATTAAAGAAATAAATGAAAAAAAGAGGGAAATTTTTTTTTATATGCTTATATATACGTATTTATATAAATATGTATTAAAGAAAATTATAGGTAGAATAAATTTCTCCATGTAAAAAATAAAAATAAAAAATAAAAAATAAAAAAAAATTTCATAGACTGGCACAAACTATAGTTATGGCTACGGTTATAATCCGTAGCTAAAGGTAAAAATACCTTTTTCGATATATCGACAGACCGGCGATATATCGAAAATTGTAAGATTTTTGAGGAAAACTCACTGGACAGTACTGGACCATTTTCGATATATCGACGGTTTTTTTTTTTTTTTTAATTTTGCTGTTGTAATCCCACCGCTTTTTGTGGGTCCTATTATGAGGTATGTGTTATATCCAAACCATCCATATTTTTTACGAACTCGTATTAAGGTTTGAGACGAAAAATAAAACTGATCTAGCTATCAAGTGGACCACACTGTTAAAGGCTGTGGATGATTGAACGTCTACCGTTGAAACCCTTTTAGGGGTCACAGAAGTTTTGGATCATTATGAAACTTGTTTTTCCTCTTCATCCTGGTGTTTGTGACCTTATGAATAGATTGAATGGAAAATAAATGTTACGGTGGGCCCTACAAAGTTTTTAACGGTGAAAATCAATTTTCTGCTGTTCTTTGTGGTGTGGTCCAGTTGATCTTTGGATATGGTTTTTTTTTTTTTTAGATAATGGTCTGAAATGATCTCAAAATATGGATGAACGTTGTGGATATAATAAATACATAACTGTGGGGCCCATGTAACTTTGATATCTTTTGAACCGTTCGTACAACTCGGAGTTCGAGGAGCGTCAGCGCTCGTCTTCCCGCTTGAAGGAAAAAGCAGGGGCATTTTCGACCTTTGGAAAGGCGTCCGTACAGCTGGGGCGTATTCTCGCAATGAAAAATGAGGTGGGCTTATTCTCCTAAATGGGCCATAAATGGGTCGTATTCACGCAAATTTCTCTTTTGGGATTTCGTCAGTCAGCACAACGCTGACCGACTTGATGGTTTCGGTGGGCGGCGGCCATGCATGTGTTGTGCACACGTACTAGCTAAGGTGGGTCCCACCTTGATGTATATGAAGAATCCTCTCCGCTCATTCCTTTCTTCATGTAAATTAAGTGGTTGAGACCAAAATTGAAGAATATCCAGATGTCCAGTGGGCCCCAAATCAGAGATTCATGGGCTGATCTATCCGTTGGGCCATTTCCATGGAGATCCGGGAGATGAATTTCGACGTGTATGGTTAAATTATGGTCCTCAGGCCACCTATAAAGTTTCGAGCTGAACAGATGGTGGAGACCCTGTGATTTTGCATTCTAGACCAATTTCGGGCCACTTGAACTTCAGTTTATCCATTTTCTTGGATCTCTGGCATGTAAATCCATCGATCCTGGTCCCCTGGGGTCCATCCCTTGCCTTGGTGAATTCTGAGCGTTAAATCCGTGCTTTAAGCACCTATTTCAGTCCAAGCTTGTAATTACACCTTGCATCATAAACACGTTTAAAATGAGTCATTAAACAGTATCATGTTCCTAAATCTAGGCAGCAACTGGGGTCTCATATGCAGTGTTTGACTCTCAACATAACCCCCAACCGGCATTTTACTAGTCTCGAGCAAAATATGCGAAAAAATAAATTGAGAATTATGAGACAATTCCTGTGAACACGAGTGATTAGTACAAAATAATCGAGATGTGAAAAGATGACGATTCATGAATGTTGGGTATTCCTTTTTCCGTGACTCCAATGTGCAGCAAACTTCATAATCAAGTTCAAAATATTAATCCCTTGATTAGAAAAATTTTAAACATTAGGACCCATGAGTGTAAAGTGTAACTCGGCTTAGCAACATTAAGATTCACTTCTTTATTTCATGATATCATTGGTAACGAATAAGAGAATTCATGACAACCCAAAGCAAAACATGCCTCATAAATCATCCTACCAACTTTAATTTGATTTTGATATTCTTCTTCTTTTTTTTGCTTCTTTTTTTTTTTTATGCTATTAAAAGAATGTCAAGAGGGGAATCAAATTTTCACCTATAGGGAGCAAACCTATGATGAAATTAGTCGCCCAACTCTTTCCAACTGTTAACCATGGGAAATCGAATCCACACCTATAGGGAGCAAACCTATGGTGAAGATTAATTGCCCAACCTTTTCAATTCTTTTTTTTATACCCTGATGGCAAAATATTTCAGGCTGGTTCCTTTCATACTCAGTGATTACTAAGTTAATCCTTTAATATGAAACTGAAACCTTAATGTGTAAGTGAGATGTGACATGCGAAATAATGATTCAATCAATGTTTAAAACTTCTAATCATGGATTGATAAGTCGAACTCAATTGTGAAATCTAATAGATAATTGAATCCGAGAGTCATAGATTACCAACATCACATATCTTGAAATTCTAAGTGTCCTAGATGGCTGTCAAAATCACTTCGAATTCACAAGAAATGCCAGAAAAATTTAAAAAATTTCACACTTTTTTTTTCAAGACCAAGAAAACACTGATTAGGTAGCCTAATCTCCCACCCCCAACCTAAAATCTACATTATTCTCAATGTAAAAGATATGAGAATGCGATGCACATGGGACAACGAAAGTACAAGAGGAGTGATGGAAAGATAGTACCTGGACGAATGAATCAAGAGGCTGTCCAAAGATATCTATGTAAGAGCGGGTCGGCACAAGACAAAAATCAACAAAAGCAAAATAACAAAAATAAAATCACAAAAAGAAGATCCTACCTATACCACTTTCGCAGGTGCTCTCGATTGCATTTAGCGTATGCAATAAGCCTTTAACCCCTAGGTTGCCCCTAGTGGACAAGTTGTAGTCTCGTGAGGGTTTGCAGCAATATTACCCACAAACATTGAACTAGGAAAATGAAATGGAAAGCTGGGTTGCCTCCCAGGAGTGCTAAGTTTAACATCTTCAACTAGACGATAAAGGCAACTACCCTAGTCCTAAGAAAGCGATAAACCTACCCATACCTCCACTGTGGAAGCATGGAAAATCTGCTCACTCATACATCCAGGTTCTTCCGTCGGCCAGTATCTCGGTAAATTTCTCAGAAGGTTTTTCAACAAGATCATCCAAAAGCCCGTTTTGTAGTAGGCTTAGATGTCTTGGAGCGTGAATGTCCAGAGAAGTTGAGGGACCTCAGCATAAAGTTTTCTTTTAATCGTCTGAAGTGTCCAAAGTATATATGATTCTCCTGTGGTAGAAAAAATTTCGGAGTTAGTATACCATGATGAATCAGAGACTACAAGTAAGTAAAATTCAGAAATTTTTTTAGTAGGTGGTGTAGTCTCCACACACGCTGAAGTTTCAATCTTTGGTTCAATTCTCAGCTCCTCCTCCTTTGATGGTAAACATTCAGGATCTGGGGGAGGAGGTACTTCAGAGTAAGGGTCCTCTCGGTCCGTCACAATTACCGAGGTATTGTATTACGAGGCATCCACTATTTTTTGTATCATGGGATCGTTTGAATCTATAAAGTGTGCCAAGTAATCATCCAAAGAGTCGAAATATTCAGTTTAAAGGAGTTCATTCATTCTATCGAGATCTGTGATGATATGTCCAATAGCTCCTTTATCTTCTTCGAGAGTAGAAATGAGCATACTCTTTAGATTGTTCTCAAGGTGGGATGAAATCACCACTGAGTTATATCTTTTCTTGACCTAAATAGGCATATTCCAAATCAGAGGGTAAAAGTTTTAGGTCAAGCTTCGGTGCTTTGAGGTTAGGCGATAGAGGCACTGCATCGGTATGGGGCAACTCTTCAAATTGTGGCCTCCACCGGTTAACTTCAAGTACCGGTGCAGCATCAAGTATGGCACACATCTCCCTAGTCATGTCATCATTAAAATTATGGGAGTGGGTCAAGTGCGTCTCTAGAGGGTCAGAGGGTAAAGTCAAAGGTGTCATATCATCCACGAAAGTGTCAATCATGTTAATATCGTGAAAATCATCCTCATCCTCTAACTGTCTGCCTGTATTGAAAAATATGTTTGACTCCAATGTCATATTCCCGAAAGACATAGTCATGACACCATTCCTGCAATTGATAATTGCGTTTGAAGTGGCAAGGAATGGGCGACCAAGAATGACGGGAATCTGAGTGCTCATGTTACTGATGGGTTCGGTATCTAGGATGATAAAATCTACGGGGTAGTAAAATCTATCAACCTGGACCAACACATCCTCAATTATCCCTCTTGGTATACGAACAGAGCGATCAGCAAGTTGTAGTGTGGTTGGGGTGGGTTTTAATTCACCCAAACCTAACTGTTTGTATACCGAGTAGGGGATCAGATTGACACTCGCTCCTAAGTCAAGAAGTGCATGCTCAATTCGATAGTCCCCGATTACACATGATATGGTTGGGCTGCCAGGATCTTTGAATTTTTGCGGCGCATCTTGCTTTAGGATGGCACTCACTTTCTCAGTCAAGAAGATTTTCTTTTGAATATTATGCCGTCTTTTGGTCATACATAAGTCTTTCAGGAATTTGGCATATGAAGGTATTTGTTTTACAGCATCCAGTAGTGGGATGTTGATCTTCACCTGTTTCAACACCTCTAGAATATCCTGAGAGTTAGAGAGAGATTTTGGTGCAACCAATCGTTGAGGGAATGGAGCAACCGGCTTCTCTTGAGGCTCCAGTTCTACCTCTGGTGGGACATGGCTAGATCCATCTTCTTTATCCACTTCCGGGTCCTTAGGCTTTTCAGCCCTAACCAGAATGGTTTTGTCAATGATCTTCCCACTCCTAAGAGTAGTGATGGATTTAGCTTGTTCCATCTGGTTTGAAGAGCTAAGGTCACTTATCTCGTATTGCGACTTGGGATTGGGGAGAGGTTAAGCAAGAAGCATCCCTTTTTCTACACTTGTTAATTGTGACTCTATCCTTTGAATAGATGACACAAGCGTTCCTAATACTGTATGGATGTCATGGAATGCTTGTGCCAAATTCTGATTAACTAGCTCTTGTTCTCGAATATGTTTTTGAACCAGATCCTCTTGAGGTTTCTCTTGATTTGAAGTTTGATTGAGGAAACCTTGAGGAGTAGCCGTTTGTCCATTCCTCCAACTGAAGTTTGGATGATTTCTCCAACCGGGATTGTATGTATTAGAGGTAGGTCCATTGAAAGGTCTTTGATAATTATTTACTGCATTGGATTGTTCAGTCAGTACCTCTTGAAAGGCAGATATAGTTGGACACTTTTCAGTTGTGTGACTGTTACAACCACAAATACCACAAACAACTTCCTTACCCTTATCGTTCCTTGATTCCATGGCCTCGAATTTCTTTATGAGATTAGCCACTTTAACGTTGATATCATCATCCTCTTTCAGCAGGTATACTTTGCCCCTTTCCTTTGATTGAGTGGGCCTAGAAGTGGTACTTGATTTAGGGTATGTGTCCTATGATTGTGCGTTTTCAGCAAGTCTATCCAAGTAATCCCATACGTCATCGACATTTTTATTCATGAATTCTCCATTACACATTGTCTCAACCAATTGGCGCATAGAGGATGTCAGCCCATCATAGAAAAAGTGCGTAATACGCCACGTTTCAAAACTGTGTTGTGGGCAAGAGCTAACAAGATCCTTGAACCGCTCCCAACATTGGAAGAATGTTTCATCCTCCCTTTGGGCGAAGTTCATGATTGATTTTCTAAGAGTGTTCGTTTTATGATATGAAAAAAATTTCTTTATGAACTCTCTTTGCATATCATTCCATGTGCCAATAGATCTAGGACGTAGTGAATGCAACCACGTCTTAGCTTTTTCTTTCAAAGAAAAGGGGAAGAGTTTCAACCTGACTGTGTCCTCAGACACGTTTGGAAAATATAAAGTGGTTATAATCTCATCAAACTCTTTCAAGTGTAGATACGGTTCTTCGGATTCAAGCCCATGAAATTCAGGAAGGAGTTGTATCACCTCTGGCTTGATATTCACATGTCCTATATTCTCAGGAAAAACCATACATGAGGGTGTGCTCACCCCCGTCGGTTGTAAATAATCGTGTAAAGTACGAGGCTGGGGTGCTTGATGTACCTCATTCTCATCATGGTTGTGTTGAGGTTGATTTGCAGCCATAACCTCAATTTAGATTCTAAACTTAAACCTAAAAGAGAGAAATGAAAAAAAAATCTAGAAAGAAAGAGAGGATTTTGGAAAGAAGTTACTAGATGTGGTGTTCCTAAGTTAAAACCTGCAAAATGAAACAAGAAAGTCAGTTTCCTTAAAAGAGAAATTCTAAAACAAATCAATCTAATTTCTAAAAAGGGAGAAATTCCTAAAAAGAAAGTTTTTTTTAAAAGGAAAATAACTAACCTAGTTTCTAAAAAAAAAAAAAAAAAAAAGGGAAAGTTCTAAACCTAAAGTTAGAAAATTCTAAATTAGAAATCTTAATCCTAAAATAGAAAGTAATGTTAGTTCTTGAAAAGGAAAAAAAAAATTTCTAAAATAAATGAAAGCTTAGAATAAGAAAATTTCTAAAACTAAAATCCTAATTCTAAAAATAGAAAAAAAAAAATAGAAAAATTAGGAAGGGATTACCAAATTAGAAGTTTCTATCTCAGGATTCTAAAAACAGAAAAACAGGTTAGTTTCTATAAATCAAATAGAAAAAATCCTAACATAAAATTAGTAAATATCCTAATCTTAAACTAATTCTAAAACTAGTCAATTTCAGAAAAATGCAACCGTCAGTCCCCGGCAACGGCGCCAAAAACTTGTTCACTCCCCAAGTGCAGGGTTGTGATGTAGTAATAAACTCGGTAAGACCGAGGTCGAATCCCAAGGGACTGAAACTTGTACGTAGTCTGAAACTAACTAGATCTAGAACTAGGATAAGATGAAATCTAAATCAGGGGAAAAATATGAGAATAATGATGAGAGAATAATCTAAAACTTAATAAATTCAGAGGAAATGAAACTAGGGATTCAGAAGATCCACTTGTAGAGATCAGAGAGATCTTATGCCTGTATCAAAAATCATGAAAATTAACTGAACTACCGTTGATATAGTTTTCAAGAGATGAGAGGTATATGAATTAGAATGGATTCCATCACCAAACCATGCCCAGGAGACGAAGCAAACAACAGAATTAAACTAATTACCAACCAATCAACATGCCATGAAGGTTAGGAAGGGTACTGACATCCAACTATGCCCAGGAGACGATGGTGAACAACAGGGCTTCCTGACGTCATAAACATGAAAGAAAAAGAACATGCTCTAAGCTATCACAAACCCATTATAATTTCAGTCACAACAGACCATTAAAAACTAAAAACATTCCCCTAATAAAACTAAATCAAAATCAAGTCAGTCTAAACAAAAGGCGTAAGCACAAATTCTCCCATCATGCTACAAGCTTCACCTCTTAGCCCTAGCTAAGAGGTTTAGCTCCACATACACATGATGAAGCTAAAATCACTTAGAAAAATAAAGTATAAAGGAAAAGAAAGGAATTAAAGAAAAAGGAAGAATAAACTGTTGAAGGCCTTCCACTCTCTGTCTCTCTCTCTCTCTCTCTCTCTCTCTCTCTCTCTCTCTCCTCCACGTCCTAATCCATTCGATACCCTTGCCTCTCTCTCATGTTCTTCTTTTATAAGCAGAGGGAGTCAGCTACAAGGAATGGTGGAGTCGGTGCGGAACTCAGGCTGGATTTTCCACAGTTCATGGCCAAACAGGACTCTGTTCCTGTGGAGAAGATGCATAACTTGATTGTGCTGTGACATTGTTGAGGCCCACAGATGATTTTTTTTGACAAATCCAGTCTGTTCAGTGGATTACTCTCAGAATTTCGGTCAGAAGTGGCTGAGTTTGGATTGATTTTGATGCGGTCCATCTGATTTATGCTCCGCCGTCGATCGTCCGTTTGAACAGTTGGATTTCGATCCTCACAATATTTTGAAATTATTCCACCTAAGCAGTGATAAGAAGCTCCCTGGGGATCTTATAGACGGTTCGGATTGGACCTTTGAGACCGTATGGTGGCCCACAAGGATCACCCGCGACCGTCAGTGCGAACGCGCGTCCCTGCGTAAACAGGGACGCTGTGATGATCGGTGGGCCCCATATTTTTGTATTCGATGAAATCCAATACGTCCATTGTATTCCTAACGAAAAACCAGTCGGGAAGGAGTGGTTTTTATCAGGTTTTGGTACGGTCCAGTGTATTAAACCAACTCACCATTCATTCTATGTTTGACGGTGGAAATCCCGTGATCACGTGAATTGGCCAAAAACAAAAGCTTGGCCAAGGTTTTTGCCACCCTCTGGAGCATATGAATGGATCTGATTTTCAAAATATGTGATGAGTGGGGCCCACTAGCATGAATCAGTGGCTGTGCGTAGAAGACGCTGTTGCGTCTTCTTGATTTTTAGGATTTCGTCAGTCAGCACAACGCTGACCGACTTGATGGTTTCGGTGGGTGGCGGTCATGCATCTGTTGTGCACACGCACTAGCTAAGGTGGGTCCCACCTTGATGTATATGAAGAATCCTCTCCAGTCATTCCTTTCTTCATGTAAATTAAGTGGTTGAGACCAAAATTGAAGAATATCTAGATGTCCGGTGGGCCCCAAATCAGAGATTCATGGGCTGATCTATCCGTTGGGCCATTTTCATAGAGATCTGGGAGATGAATTTTGACGTGTACGGT
Source organism: Magnolia changhungtana (assembly GCA_030180095.1). Lineage (NCBI taxonomy): Eukaryota > Viridiplantae > Streptophyta > Magnoliopsida > Magnoliales > Magnoliaceae > Magnolia > Magnolia changhungtana. Next base: position 5,472,034 of record JASAUF010000633.1, read on the forward strand.
TAAATTATGGTCCTCAGGCCACCTATAAAGTTCCGAGTCGAACGGATGGTGGAGACCCTGTGATTTTGCATTCTGGACCAATTTCGGGCCACTTGAACTTCGGTTTATCCGTTTTCTTAGATCTCTGGCATGTAAATCCATTGATCCTGGTCCCCTGGGGTCCATCCCTTGCCTTGGTGAATTCTGAGCGTTAAATCCATGCTTTAAGCACCTATTTCAGTCCAAGCTTGTAATTACACATTGCATCACAAACATGTTTAAAATGAGTCATTAAACAGTATCATGTTCCTAAATCTAGGCAGCAACTGGGGTCTCATATGCAGTGTTTGAATCTCAACATTTACTCCTTGGAGCACAGGTGCCGAGTCACCATTGGGGGGATGTTGTAGTTACTACAATGTATTTAATAAATCGTATGCCTTTGAGAGTTTTACACTTTAAGACTCCCCTACAAATCCTCTCTGTTCATCTTCCTCTGCATGCAGTATTGATGCTCCCTCCTCAAATTTTCGGGTGTGTTGCTTTAGTGCATCTCCACAAGAATCAACGTACCAAGATGGATCCATGTGTCGTTCGGTGTTTATTTTTGGGATATGGTTTGCATAAAAAAAGGCTTCCGGTGCTATGATCCCACTGCCAATCGTATAGATATCACCATGGACATCACTTTCCTTGAGTCCGAGACTTTTTATCCATCACTTGTACCCAATTCTCCTTGTCAAGGGGAGACTCAAGTTGAAGAGCTGAATTGGATGATGGCTCCAGGAGGTGAGAATGGAACTGGAAATGAAGAGGCTGAACATGCAGAATTGACAAGTGCAATACCCGAAAGTGAAGAACCAGAAAACAGAGAGGCTGAAAATGAAGAGGCTGAACATGGAGAACCTGAAAATACAGAATCCCCTCACTCCCCAGTACCCGAAGACCCTCCTCTTAAGAATATTCCTAAGGTAAGTACTCCTACTGCTCCTACTGCACCTTTACATACTAATGTCATAGATTCTTCTTCTGGTTATGTCTTGCCTCTCTGACACAATCATGGGAAACCATCGAATAAATACTCTCCAGATGAGGAAGAAAGAAGGTCCAAGTATCCAATCACAAATTACATGTCTACTCAAAGTTTGTCTGAGCCTCTTAAGACTTTCACTTAAACACTATCCTCCTGTCATGTTCCCAGTAGTGTTGAGAAGGCCTTATCCGACCCAAAGTGGGCATAAGTGATACAAGAAGAACTAGAGGCTTTATAGAAAAATAACACCTGAAAGTTGGTCCCATTACCAGAAGGGAAGAAAATAGTGGGATGCAAATGAGTGTTCTCTATAAAATATAAGGTTAATGGATCCATCGACCGATACAAGGCGAGACTCATGGCGAAGGGTTTCACTCAAACGTCTGGCGTAGACTATGTGAAAACTTTCTCACCAGTAGCCAAATCGAACACTGTTAGAGTCTTATTGTCTCTTGCAGCAAATTTAGATTGGCCACTACACTAACTCGACGTAAAGAACGCCTTTCTTCATGGCGATCTTGACGAGGAAGTATACATGGACATTCCACCTGGGTTTACCGGATCTTCTGAGACCAAGATTGTTTGTAAATTGGGGAGGGCATTGTATGGGCTGAAACAGTCACCTCAGGCATGGTTTGGTCGATTTAGTTCGGCTATGAGGAAGTATGGCTATCACCAAAGTAACTCTGACCGTACTCTTCCTGAAACACTGATAAGGCAAGGTGACAGCCTTAATCGTCTACGTGGATGACATGATAATTACGGGGGATGATGTAGAGGAGATCTCTAGACTACAAGGGCAATTGTCTACTGAATTTGAAATGAAGAACCTGGGAGGGCTTAAGTATTTTCTGGGAATAGAGGTGGCGAGGTCACGAAAAGGCATATTTCTCTCCCAACGGAAATACGTACTAGATTTATTGTCAGAAGTGGGATTACTAGAGTGCAAGCCAGTGGATACTCCGATTGTGCAGAATCATAGGCTTGGGGAATATCTCGACCAGGTGCCAGCTGATAAAGGAAGGTATCAACGACTTGTGGGAAAGCTTATCTACCTATCCCACACTCGCCCAGATATTACTTACGCCATAAGTGTGGTAAGTCAATTCATGCATTGTCCTAGTGAAGACCATATGGGTGCAGTAATTCGAATCCTTCACTATTTGAAGTCATCACCGGGAAAAGGGGTTAATGTTCTCCAAGAATGACCATCTGAATATTGAAGGGTACACAGATGCGGACTGGGCAGGGAATATCTTGGATAAAAAGTCTACTTCGGGCTACTTTACATTCGTGGGTGGCAACTTAGTTACATGGAGGAGCAAAAAGCAGAAGGTAGTGGCTTTATCCAACGCTGAAGCTGAGTTCTGAGGTATGGCTAAAGGATTATGTGAGCTCCTCTGGCTTAGAAGATTGTTAACAGAGGTTGGCTTTGCTCCTGGCTCTACAATGAATTTGTTTTGTGATAACAAGGCTACCATTGACATATCTCATAACCCAGTCTAACATGATCGCACCAAGCATGTGGAGGTGGATCGACATTTCATCAAATAGAACCTGGAGGAAAAGATCATTCAGTTTCCTTTTGTTAAGTCTGAAGACCAGTTGGCAGACATACTTACAAAGGTAGTTTCCAATAGAAATTTCTATGACTCACTTGACAAGTTGGGCATTAGAGATGTTTACGCACCAACTCGAGGGGGAGTGTTGGCGTGAGTCATTACATTAGCTGTAGAAATCCCTTAGCTGTAGAAATCCCTTCAATCAAGGGTCAACCATGATTGTAGCCAGAGATATTGTATAAGCAAAGAGTAGTTTCCTTCCTAAAATACCTCCTTGTATCTATCTATATATCTTGTAATATGTTTTATGGAAAATACATACGAAATTTACAGTCTAACAGTGTGGCCCACCTAAGTGGTAGAGATGATAGTCTTTTATCTGAAGATTAGAAAATTTTTATTAAATCTCAGATGGTCAAAAGCCTAAAAATTATAAAAAGACAAGGGTGGAAGGACAAGCTCACACTTTGGCATAGGAAAAGAAAGAAAAAGAAAAAGTTTACACTAAGTCACGGAATTTTAAAAAAATAATAATAATAAATAATCCCACACCCCGTTTTAAGGATTAGCACAAGAGCCTAGACATGTAGGCTATGGAATACCTTGATCCATAGCTGATAGCATTAACATGTAGGCTATGGAATACCTTAATCCATAGCTCAAGTGGTATACTGAGTGAAGATACCCTTGTTTTTTGAAACGAGAATATAATACCATTTGGAAATAATATAAGGAGAGCGCTCTCCAAAGCACATTGATGAGAAATCAAATTCTTATTTTGAACTACAAGGGAGAAGCCACCAATAGCAATAATGCAGAGCCTGGTAAGACCACAAAAGGTAAGACGCAAGCAATTGTCTCTGGGCCCTGAACATTTAGCCTCGAATATTGTGCCTCAGATAGTTTTAGAGGGGACGCGGATTGCGTACTGAGTAACTCAGCACGCTAATCATACTAAGTAAACTCTGTGGGGGTACGCCATGATTTACATATGTTATCCACTCCGTCCATCCATTTTAAAAGATAATTTGAGGGCTCTAGCCCAAAAATAAAGTATATCTAAATCTCAAGTGGACCTCACCACAGGAAACAGTGTGAATTAAAATTCTACCGTCGAAAATTTCTTAAGGGCCATAGAAGTTTTGGATCAATCTGTTATCTGTTTTTTCCCTTCATCCATGTCTGTGTGATCTTATGAACAGGTTAGATGACAAATCAACGTCACTGTGGGCCCTACCAATATTTCAACGGTGGAAGTCATTATTCCCACTGTTTACTGTGGTGTGGCACACTTGATCTTTGGGAATTCTTCAATTTTCTACTCAACCACTAAAATGAGCTGGAAAAACGGATGGACGACATGGATAACTCACATAGATTCACGGTATGCCCCCTTGCGAGTTACTCAAGACGATAAAAACATCTTGATTAACTCGATCATAATCAAATTCTTTTAGGGCTCATTTGGAAGAGATTAGATGGTATTGGAAGGGATTGGAAGTTAAATCCCGGGATTGGCTAGGCGTGCCAAACAGACTTGGTGATCTGATCCCGGGATATAGCAATCCCATGGATCTTAAGACAATCCACTGACAACACCATCATTACCTTTAAATCCCATCTAATCCAACCTAATCCGTTCAAATTTGCCTGGGACGTGTTTGGTTCGAGGGATTGGAAGGGATGGGAAGGTTTAATCCCGGGATTGGCTGGGCGTGCCAAATAGACTCGATATAGCAATCCCATCGATCTTAAGATAATCCACTGACAACACCATCATTACCTTGAAATCCATGTCATCCAACCTAATACCATTCAATCCCTTCCAATCCAACTAGCCAAACGGGCCCTTAGAGGATGGGAAAAAAAAAACATAGCAAGCCAATTAGGGTAATGGTACATAGAGGTGGGCATCGATTCGAGTCGGATAGGATTGGGTCCAACTCAACTCAATCCGATTTTTTTAAGTAACCGACCCAAACTCGATCCGATCTGGAACTGAGTCCAGCAGGGCTGACTCAATTTGATCTGATGCCTTGCCAGCCTGACCCGAACAGAGTCCGACTTGGTTAGGGAAGCTAAGTCGGATTGGGTTGGGTATGGTTCGGATCGAATCTTCTATTTATTTATTTTTTGGAAAAATTTAAAAAAATTACAAAATTACAAAAAATTGTAAAAAAAAAAAAATTAAGGGAAAATTTCCGAGCCAAGGCGAGATGTTGGCAGTAGTTGAGCCAGCGAGGTCCCGACCTCGATCAGACCACCAGTGATCCAGTGCGGTCCACCAGTGAGCCAGGACGGGCCACCAGTAGCCTGCACGGCTGCACCCGACGTCCCAAGCTCAAAAATACATAGAAAAATAAATAAATAAATGAAACCTACCTGATAAATGGAGGAGGATGAACAGTGAAGATGGGTTGTTGGGCCTAGATTCGGATCGAGATTGGTGCGACGCCACTTGGGTAAGGACGGGTTAGGGACTTAGGGTTCGCCATTCGGGTAGAAAAGAAGGGTAAAAGTTTTTTTAAGCAAAAAGATACTTTATAGTACCCGACCGGATTGGAACGAATCAGATCAAATTGGCTACTAACCTGAACTCGACTTGTTTTGTAGTCGGATCTGAGTGGGTCTACTTGATCCGACCCGACCCTGACTTTCTATTCGGGTCAGATCAAATCCGACTAGTTTGATCGAGTTGGATCCGACGAGTTGGGTCAGATCCTGCCTACCTCTGGGGGTATATTTCAACGCGAGAGAGGATCCAACCATGTCTAGAAGCGATGGGACTGTTCACCCAAGTTAGAGGCAACAAACAAACAAAAGAAAGAGAGATTGAAAGATACCAAGCAACTGAAATAGGCCCAGTTACATATTGTGTACTAGAAGGCCCCATGACGAAAATAGTTCTAGATCTAATATCTTCTAGAACATATGTAAGGGTGCCTTCTCGAGGAAAGAGTTTGTTCTTAAAAATATGATTATTTCTCTCCCTCCATATATGTCAGGCCAATGAGGGAAAACAAAGCTTAGTTATGAGCAAACCCACCGGATCCCCAAAGCATTCCATGAAGAAATGGACAAATTGGAAACGAGAAAGGGTCAGGTCATAAGGACAACCCATCCTTAAGTGGATATTCTCCCAAATCCAAAAAATGCAGGGACATTATAAAAAGAAAAAAAGAGAGATTATTGGTGGTTTTAAGAGCACATGGGCAGAGAGAACAAGATCCATTCTTTATAATTCTAAAATTTAGCATCGAGTCTTTAGTCATTAACTTACCAACAAAAGTCATCCAAGTTATAAAATATGCTTCAAGACATTTCCTTTAAACTAGGTAAGGTCAACCCAAGAAGCAAAATGAGATCTAGTGTAACACCCTGACCTTTCAATTCTCGAGTATTGGATGACCTTGGGTGTTACTAGAATAATTTTCAATTAAAATAAATAATCACACATGCTTACATGTGTGTGAACTTGAAGATTTGGGGATTGCAAGCGAAAACTTAAACCTAAAAACTCGTAAGTCAATTAAACCTCATACGATAGCAGATAGAACCATATTATAACACCTGCAGGACCCAAATCATCGAATCCACCATCCATCCAAACTTGATGTTGGTTCAAATGAAATCCATGCTAAAATGCACTAGATTGATTGTTCAATTCGTGCAATTAACTAATGGAACACAAAGGTTAGAACCCTAAGACCTTGGAGTAATAAAGAATCTCATTTATAAGGGCAAATTATACTTTGTTGCTTCGACCTATAGAGTTGTCGATCCGACCGACTATGCAAACTTGGAAACCTGTGAAAGTTATGCTCGTCAGTTCGACCAACATAGATGTCGATTCCTGTTGGTTCGACTGACAGCCCCTACCGATTTAATCGACGAGCACTAAAAATCAACACAATTTCGAACCACCAGCTTTTTATTGTGGTTATAAAAGCCCATTTTCCCTCTTTTTTTCATTTCTCAGGCCCTAGAGAAGGGGGGAGTGTGAGAGTGGGGGAAGATCGAGAGAGAGAGAATGAGAACGGGTCGCCGCTTCAGGTCATTCCTCTCTAAATTCATATCAGATGAGTTGCCTCGTGTCTTCTTCAGCCAAAAACCGTCAATTGTGGGTTAGATAACCTCCGACTAGTCGAGTAAGAGGTCCTCTAGTAATGCATGTCTGTATCATTTCTCCCAATTTCTAGTAACGTGAAGTTAGTATGGTAAGAAATCTTCATTATCGATCCAAATCTCAGAAATCTTGACATTAGGGTTTGTGCATGTTAAGTTTTGGGATCTCGCCAGACAATTAAAGGCAGCTTAGCTTCATCTAGGACTCGTATTTGAGTGTGGCTTCATGTGAGCTTCAGTTTGGTGTTGAGCTCAGGCCCTATTCGTCAAATTGAGTCGGGGATTGTTCAAATTGAGGTAGGTAAACCCCTAAATCCTTATTGGATGTTTAATTATGATAAAATCTAAGTTACGAATGATAGATTTGCTATTAACATAGGGTTTGAAGTTTTTTCCTAAAATTTTTATGCCTAGGCCGCATCGAAATTGAAGAACTCTGATTCAAAGGTGAAATCCACCCTTTAATCTTTTTTTGTTTTTTGTCCGACGATACATTTTTAGTCTAATGATAAAGTGTTAATTATAGGATCATTTGGAAGAATCTTTAATTTTAAAAATCTACATAGGAACACATAACATGTGTAGGCCTTATGCATAGGTTGATTCACATACATGCATTCCTTAAAATGCTTGCCTCGTGGAATTCATGTGAACATGGATTATAACATGCTTTAGTATAAGTTGTGTATGATTTGTGTGGTTGTAATGCACCCTTAAATCTAAACCTTGAACTACTAGTCATCATGTGAAATGGATTAAATGTAATTAGGTGAAGACTTTCCATCCATGTAAATTATTGTGGGCTAGTTAGTTTTGTTGGGTGGAATTTCTTTTGTTATATCCTCGAATGGACTTGGTGACTAGTTGACTTTGTTGGGATGAACCATTTTGTTGAGATTATATATGAATTGGTGATGGTAAGGTCTACTTGTTGAATCAATATTAGCCACTAATTGTAGAGGTTTTGTTTGAATGGATTGTTTGCAAATCGAACTAATAAAGGTTAGATTAATGTGTCCATAACACGTGGGCGTTATCGAGTAGTTAGATACTATGGTAGCATGTACCTTTGAGTATTTTTATCGGCTCCTAATCCATCATTCGAACGAGCCCTTTTATGTGGTAGCCGTTGTGAGCACGTACCTTGTTTACTTTCGCTGGCGACTAGGCATTGTGACCACGTACTTTGTTTACTTTTGCTGGTGACTAGTCATTTTGAGCATGTACCATGAGGTATTTTTGTTGGTGGCTAGCCACTGCTATTTGTGGGTGTGCTAGCCATTGTTGATGCATATACCTTTGAATATTTTTGTTGGTGGCTAGCCACACTTATGTTGCATGGTAGCTAGTCATTGTTGATGCATGTACCTAGCTAGAGGTATTTCCACTAGTGGCTAACCCCTAAAGACAGTTGGATGTACATTCCCAGGTTTATGTACATTGTAACACCAGGCCCAGACCTAGAACAGTGTCCTAAGGCGCTCGCGTGCGAACTAACGTAAGACCATACATTTCGGTTGCACATGTGGGCTTATTACCCATAGATTAATGATGATTAAGCCTCTAATGCGATTATATCAAATTATGTTTGGGCTGAACATAGATGGTAGAGCCAGACGGTCGGTCTACACTTGACGACTGTCCGTACGAACTATGTTCCGCCCGAGGAAGGACCGAAATTTTTGAAATTTTGGGAAGTTATAGACCTCATTGGGCTTGTGGTCCATCGCGGACTCTGGGCTCAGATGATGCCCAGAAATAGATAAACAGTATAGTTAGCCGGCACTTAAGCAACGCGAGTCACCGGGCCTATAGATGGAAATTCTGAAGATTTAAATCAATTGGCCCTGTTTCACGAGTCAGAAAATCCGGGCATTTCAGCCATTGGATCTCTTTTAAATTTACACCAAAAGATAAAAATATTTCCCTAGCCTTACCTACAAAATCTGACCGTTGATCGAAGGTCGGTTCAAATCGGATTGCTGCGACAAAACCCTGAATCCATTTGCTTTCAAATTTCACCCGGCCCTTCATCAGGCCATGAGACCCTTTATCCATGAACTGGATGGGCCAGGGACCTATCAAGGTGGCCCTAATAGCCAAAAATAGGCCCCACAAGGCCATTGGTGGCATATTATGAAATTCAGGGCTATGGGATATAATCCCTAGGGTATTTAAGGCTAGCTCTCTCTCATTTGCTAAGAGTTCAGAGAGAGAGAGACTAAAGTGAGGGAGAGAGAGAGAGAGAGAGAGGGAGAGAGAAGGACCATTAGGTGGTGTTGTGGGTTCGTAGTGCTTGAGATTTGAAAATCCCCACGTCTACGCCTTCCATTTGTCGAAATACGCCAACCTAATCGCCGTTGGAGCGAGATCCCGTCCAATCTAAGGTGAGGTTGAGTTCCAAAGCACTTCTCCCTAATTTCTAGCTGCATGCATGTCACTGACCGTCCCTCTATGCAATGCAGGGCTCCAACACGTCTAGTTTGCGGACCCAACGATACTAGCATGATTTCAGCGACTTTCGGTCAACAATAGGTGCGGACCATTACCTTTAGACAGCTGATTATCATGCCTAACGTGGGTTTAGCAAACATGTGTAGTGTATTACTATTACATGTTGCCAAAATTTCTTTAGGAGTGCATGAATGGGACTATAGTCTAGGGATTTCTCTAATCCATGGAAAGGGGTTTGAGCCCCTAATACTTCAATGCATGAATTGCTAATCGCATGTTTTTATAGGGTATAGGTACTTAACTTTCTCCAAATATTGCTGATTATGGATGAATTTCCGCTACATGCCAATATGACAGGAGAGAGAGCATAAATTGTTGTAAATTTGCTGATTTGTTGAATTACTTATACTTGATTCCCTATGCGCAACTGAATTGCATGTTTTATGTTGACCCATGAATGACCGAATTATTGTGCATTGGTGCATGACTATCCTTTTGGCTGTTTATGTTGGAACATGTTGAATAGGATTCATATGGTCTAGCTGAATTTGGTGTATTGTTGTCCATATATTTAAATTACTGATTTATGCTTGCTTTGTATGACTTATTCCTGAAATTAATGATACATGTTGTTTACTAGTGCATAGACCCTTATGGATCAGCTGGTTAACTGAATCATTTAGGCGACATTCCGTTGGACCTACCCTTGAGTAAGTCTGGCCTGATCAGTTAAGTTGTGGATCGACAGTTGTAGTTGGACTACACGAGACATTATTCTCAAGCTGTTCGGTTTATAGTACGACTTATGGGGGCATATTGACTCACAATCGGTCATCCTCGTGTGTTAACCATGATTGCACGCCTATGTAGGAACCTGAGATACCCTAAGACTTTTGCGCCCACTGTTAATTACAAGATTCGGCCCACAAGACTCATGAGCCGGGGATGGTGGTGTGGGACACTATGCCCGAGCTGTCGGCCTACGCTGGGGTGACGAGTCTCCTCTTAGTGACCAATGAACAACATGACTCGTGAGCTGGGGACGGTGGTATGGGACACTGTGCCCATATTGTTGGCCTATGCTGGGGTAATGACCTCCCCATAGTGACCACGAGCTGGACTTAGAAGTCCTAATTGATTTCATATGAGCTTAAGGGCCATGGGATTATCAAACCCACGAGGGGTAAGGATCGCGAGAGCCAATTGGCCACGGCCCTGAGCCACGCGATCAGGTTAGGGCAACATTTCTACTAAGGGTATTACGGTTTCCCCAACCTACTTGATGAACAAACCTAATTAATCAACTCGACTAACATGATTCATAACATCGCATTGCTTACTTTGCCAATTAGAGAGTCGATGTCGCACTGAGGGAGTGTTGGTGGAAAGAGGCATGCATCATATCATAAACCATGCATTTCATTAACAAGAGTATTTAGGAATCTATGATGTATGGTGTTTGTTAAATCTATTTTATGCATGATTATTTGTATCGTGTATTGCTAATGGTACCACTGACTTAATCACTCACTCCCACTTTGGGACGGTGTTCTAAAACACCAACCAAACTCTGGCATAGATATAGGAACCCTGGAGTGAGACACATTGGACATGTCAATATGGACGACGACGAGGAGTTGGCGTACTTCCAAATCTTTGGCGGACCTTTGTTACGCAGCACGCCAACAACGCAGTGAGCCTAGATCCAAACTCAGGCCTCACCCACAAATGATAAACAAGAAGAAATATAAACTAGAAATAGATCAAAACAATCCAAACAAACCACGAGATAAGATATACGTGGAAAAACTCCAAACTAGGGTAAAAACCACGGATGCAAACTTCCACTATGAAGAACGAAGATTACAAGGCAATATATTATTCTCTCCCTTGGAGATACAGAGAAAACCCTTTTTCCATACCTTAGAATAGCTCCACAATATTCACCTTAACCCTAGAATAGCCCCAGGGACCTCAATTTATAGTTTTGGCAACTTCCCTTTTTGCGAAGGAGCGAAATCCGTGAAACTCCTTTCCACATCCAGTTGCGAAAGGACTTGCGACCGTATCCCAATTGCAAAAGGACTTGCGACACAAAATCCGCGCAACCTCGACTGGTAGTGGGCGGCCCCAGATGTGGCTCCACTTCTCAACAACCTTACCAGCGTGATGGATGATCCCGGGTCTGGACTAGGGCCCAACCCTTTTTAGATAGAGATGAGAGGATGGGACTAGGTCCCTAATGGATATTTGTTTTCTTGGACTATAAGGTTTATGCTGGTTCATAACTTTATTAGTAGTACTTGGATTTGTGGATGATTTCTATTTTAATTTTCAATGATTAGTTACCTTATGTTGATTTAATCTTTCTTTGACTTCTTGATATCCATATTTACATGTACGTGAGGCCCGTTAGGGTACACGTGGCACTCGGAAATCCGAGAGCCGAGTTCCTACTCGGCCCTTGAATTTTGGGGCGTTACATACATTCATGCATTTATACATTTAAATAAGATTTCATTATGATTTTATTGTATTGTATGCTTTTTATTTGAAATTATACTTGATTAATATACTGTTGTGTAATCTTGAAGAGATTTCTCCCTTAGATGGCCACTTATGTTTATTGTTACATGCAATTGCACCAATCAGTTGGTGTAAGCGTAGATGATGCATGGGGCCTAATGGTGTTCTGGTGGAGGTAGATGATGAGCTCGGCAGTGTAGAGCTTGTTGCTTGTGTGGCCGAGCTATACGAGCTCAACCAGCTGTTTTTTTTTTTTTTTTTAGCTTTTCCCTTTTTATGTTAGACGTCATTTCGTACATTTTTAAATATGTTAGACGTCATTCCGTACATTTTTAAATATTGTGGCTTGTATGGTCCCCTGGAGAGGAAGCCTTGTATTTGAATACTTTGGATATATTTTTTTAGCCCCGTCACTTTCTAGTTTAGTTATGTTCACTCATCTTTGATACCCGCTGATCAAGTGCTACTCTAATTTTGAATGAATGATGATTGTCTACGGTTGAAAATTAATCTAACTATATGTACCGTGGAAATCACATCCACATGTACTATTACGTAAGTGTGACGCTCAAGTTTTTTGTTGTGAGAGCATTATATTTAAATGGCGAAAACTAGGGTGTTACCAGAGATGGTGTCAGTACACTTGATCATTATTTAGTTAACACCTTCGAATTCAGGATCTGAGTCCCTTGTACACGGGTGTCGAGTTTTAGAACATTACATCTTGCCTAATTGGCTTCGATAGTAGAGGAAATGGATAAATGGTCTTTGAGATAGAGGGTCCAAATAACTTTCTCATTAAGAAAGGTAAGCAAAATCTCATTTTATTCACCAAAAATCTCCTCATTGTCTACAAAAGTGGGAGAAGGTTTGTGCCATTTGTTACTACGAATGAAAGGGAAAACCTTTATCTTCAAGCCCATACCAAGATATTAGATGGTTCAATGACCAAAGAAATCAATGAGACTAGAGACGCCTAGCCACGAATTATACCAAAAATTTGTTAATCTATCATTGCCAATTAGGTGCTCAGTATGATATTTAGCAATTGGGCAAACATTAAAAATGTTGTGCCACACCCAAGAGGCTATGGCGACAACCTCGATATCCTAGATGGATCTCCCTTTCATATTTTCTTGTTAAACCCATTTACCCCAAAGGCTATCCTCTCATTTTTTCGATTCTTCCAAAGTTGCTTAATTAAATAGGCTTTCGTAGAGGCTTTCTGCAAATTTGATCCCAACAAACAAAGTGGATCTTGGAGTTGTCCCAAAGAAAGCTTCTAATGCACTTTTTAAGAAGATTATAGCAAGCTTTTGAGAGTAAAAATGCATGTGACCAAAAAATGTGAAAGGATAACATGGTCGAGCAAATCAATTCAATCCTACAAGCAAAATAAAGAAGAGTCGCTTTCCATCCACTAAGTTTCTTTTTCATTTTATAAAGGAGCAGCTCAAAGTCACGAATGTGAAGGCTGGCAGAAAAAAGAGGGGACTTGAATATCTTAAAGGCAAGATCACCTCCTCCACATTTAGAATGTTTTAATGATTTCTTTTTCTTTTCTTTTCTTTTCATTTTTTTATTTTATTTTTTTTAGGCAAGAGCCAAAAAGAGATGACCATAATCTTATGGGAAGTCCATCTTAAGACCTGAATGGATACTAAAATTAACAAAAAGGCATTTTAAATTCATTACTATTTGCTGGTCAATGTTGGCAAACAACAGAAGTTCATTAGAGAATAAAGGTGAGAAATGATCAAATGACCTTTATGGAAAGGCAAAGAGATGAAACCGTTTTCACAACATTTGCCAATGAGTACATAGAACATCTCCATCACAATAGTAAGGAGAAAAGGAGAAAAAGAATAACCTTGACCCGAGCTTATATTGCTATTAAAAAAACCACAAACCTCTCCATTGGCCAATTAAAAAAGCAAGACTAAAAAATGTCCAAGTTAAGGTGGATCCCACGAAGTAAATCATGACTAAGCAAAATATTATTGGAGATGTTTCTTTTCAGGATGACTGTTGATTAAGCATGACTTATAATAGATGGCATAACAACTTTCATCCAATTAATCATTATTCTAAAGATAATCTTGTAAATCTCTCATTTGTAAGCGAGACCGGTCTCAAGATATTGAGAGAAGAGACAACTTCATATTTGGGGATTAGAGTCATTAGAACGGTATTTAATTGCTTTAAAAACTTAGAAGATTGAAAGAAAGTACAAATTATCTCATGGTCAACGCTTTTAATGATAGGCTTAGACTTTGTGAAAGTGAGCATTAAAGCCATCTGGTCCGGAGGCCTTATTTGGACAAACATACTTAATAGCATTCTCAGTCTCAAAAATAGAGATAGACGCGCATAGAGCTTCTCCCTCTTCCTGAGTAAGAATGATCCAGACCGTTTATACGACGATTCTCACTTTCGATGGTGGAAAGTCAATAAATAAAATCTTTCAATTGAATTATCTCAACCCTTGGATGATTTGGCTCTTTTGGTTTGAACATTAACTGTCACCCATAAAATCAAAGGGATGGAAATTGAATAATTTCAGGAATCCCCCTTCCAAATGGGACCTATCTAAACGGTCTAGATCATTGAAAAAACCCAAATCCAACGGCTAGAATCAGAATGTATCAAGCTGCCTCTCACCTGTAATAAGATCCGTCCGTTGTAGATGATAGATCAAGGGTGTTTATTTAATGTAAATTAATGTTTGATTACTTGACCTGATTTTCCTTTCGCAGATCATCTTTGTGGTGGGACCCTCCTGATGCTTCGCTCAGAAGTCCTGAATATGCACGCGGGCCTAGCTACTCCAGCGCTAATCCACAGAAAGTGGGGCCCATTGTTAGCTGATCCAGTCCATTCATTTGATGGGTCCTGATGTGGATGTACATGTCACAAAAATCTGGAAGATTATATGGTCCTGGCAATTCAATCTCAGCACTTGGAATGTGGCCATTGGTTTTTTTTTCTCTCTCTCAATTGACTATTTGCAGGTTGATGATCGATGAGTTAGATTATCCCATTGGGGGGATCTGTGAGGACTGACTCACCACAAAGGGGCCCCTTGGATTAGCTATCCGGGCCACTGAATCCTGGCCCCACCTCCATATGTGCCAACATGGCCCACTTGGATGGACGATCACCAAACCTCGATTTTTTTAAAACCTTTTTGCATTTGTCATATACGATGAGGCCAATCACATCAAGGGTTCGGAACAATCGAACTGTGGGCCCCACTAGCAGCTCTTGGTCGAGTATTGAACAGAGGGCTTGAGTGTCCTATCCTTTTCTGTCATTTTCCAGAGTCATGTGCATCCGTTGACGCGATGGTTCGTATGCCCGCGTGATGTATGGTGGTTGTTTGTCATGAAACCATGACTAATCCATCCTTCCTAGTGCTGCACTCGATTACATACATGTGGGGCCCTCTTTTCTGTGGATCAGATCGTCCAAGAGATATATGCTACGTTTAGATGAGAAATTTCCAGATGATTCCAGCCCCTTGCGTATGTGTCCTTTTACCGTTGAATGTGGAATGATACTTTATTTTGTTAGTATTCGTTCCTCTTTTTTTTTCAAGTCCTGATTAAAGGGCCAGAACGTTTTAATCTGGTAACTTTTAGTGCATCCTTCATCTATGGTGAGGTGACCATAATATAGACGGTCTGGATCATCAAAATATGGGCCGGCATGCATGGAAACATCCACAATACCCTAGAATTAATCTGTAGTTTTGCTCGGTTTACAAGTTTTGCAAGTGCCTATGTTTCAGTGATCCAATACTTATGGACCGTGCACAGAAAAAAAAAAAAAAAACCTGATAGGTGGAGGATCCCAAGTCTTTAACTGATGGTCAGGAAATAGACGGTTAAGGAATAAAATAACAGCAATGGTCCACATTCAGCTGTGGGGCCCACTGTGATGTATGTGTTTTATATCCTTACCGTCCATCTATTTTTCCAGCTCATTTTAAGGAATAAGCTCAACAATACAGCGAATGGAAAGCTCAAGTGGACCACACCACAGAAAACAGTGGGATGGGTATGGTACCTGAACCCTTGACCCGGTGTTGAAATTCTTGTGAGTCTGACCCGCTTTTGATCTGCTTCGTTCATGTTCTCATGCTCTAAAATGAGCTGTCCAAACTGATGGACAGCATGCATAAAACACTTATATCTCGGTGGGCCCCACTGCACAAGTAACCACCCAATCCGCTTCCTCCAATCTAGTAGATTTTCGGCCATAAGGCATCCAATGCGGGCCTACCATGTTGACAGTTTGGATCACCGGATTGGCTACTCCCCCTGCCACTAGCCAATGGCTGATGGTCGGTGCTTTGTGAGCCCACCATGATGTATGTGTTTCATCCATGCCATTCATCCATTTTTACATATTATTTTAAGCTTGATTCCAAAAATTAGAGGGATATAAATCTCAGGTGGACCACACCACAGGAAAACAATAGTGATTGGATATCCAATATTAAAATCATCCAAGGGCCCACTGTACTCTTTATTTGACATCTAAGGGCCCACTGTACTCTTTATTTGACATCCAATCTGTTGATTAGGTCATACAGATCTAGATGAAGGGAAAAAACAAAGATCAGCTTAATCCAAAACTTTTATGGGCCCCAAAAAGTTTTTAATGGCCGACGTTCATTCAAAACTGTTTCACGTAATGTTGTCCACTTGAGATTGACATATAACTCATTTTTTGTCTCATATTGTAAAATTATCTAGAAAAATAGATGGACGTCATGGATGAAACACATACATCATGGTGGGGCCCACAGAGCACCGACCATCAGCCATTGGCTGGTGGCTGAGGAAGTAGCCAATCCGTTCCCCCCTGTACGACGTGGAAGGCTAATATGCAGACGATGCGCAGAATTGCTTTTGCACTTCCCTTCGCAAGTACACGTGTCAACCGTCTGGAGCTCGGAACTCTTAGGGCGTGTTTGAACGGGCCCATCCCATGGGATTGGATTGTATTAGGATGGATGGCAAGTAACCGTGGGATTGCTATATCCAGGGAATTCACCAGCGAGTATGTTTGGCTCGCCTGGCCAATCCCGGGATTACGTCGGCCAAGCCTGGGATTGTACAGTCTAACCAAACATGCCCCAAGAAATAGATGGGATTAAGAGGGATTGGGTGGATTTCAAGGCAATGATGGTAATGTCAGTGGATTGCTGGCAATCCCATAGGATTGCTGTCACACTCCGAACTCAGAGACCGGGCTCACAAAATTCTCGATCGCCGAATCCGTCACCGACAGCCTCCGTAGTACCTCATTCTCAGCTCCCGGTACCCATATACCAGGTTCCGATCCTGGGATGCTACAAGGAGAATTTCTAATAATCAATTTGATTTGTAATGAGCATAACCACAAGCATAACCCACGAACAATAACCACAAGAACACTATCACAAAATCTACTATGATCAAAAACTTTGAGTACAGTGCGTAGAAGGGAAATACAAGATAATGATAATAGCAAAAACTCCAAAAGCTCTACAGACGCTCCAATCATGCGCATGAGACTACGGCTGTGTCCTGGCGTCACCTGCACACATCAATCGTGCATAAGCTTATAGAAAGCTTAGAGGGTGGTGTAAGTGTGTGCGCAATATGAACGTACTCAGAATACAAAGACAGTAATGCGGAATCATCTGATGAGTACGTAAATGCAACCAGCCGTACCAAGGCTATGCAGTACAAGATATGAATGCTATCGGCCATACCAAGGCCATGCGATGCAATATGTAAGTCAGGCATGCCAATCCTCATACCAATGCAACTCCTCCCTTGAGCATCAAATCAGTATGGTTCTCAGTCTAGATAATCACCGGGGTTCAGTACACTCCAAATGGCACTGTCTCTCTCCTAGCAGCACAGTCCAAGTGAGCGTAAGAAACCTCATTATCCACCTGACCAATAGTCTGTCAACATCTATCTGGCAAGTCGATAGCGAACCTATTTCCGAGCTGGTCAAACTCAGCCTAGTAATGCCCCCTGCTCTCGGGCGAGTAAGGCCACACCTCTTTCCAACCGACCACAACACAGTGGGAGACGCGGCCTCATGGTATTCTGCCCTCGTGCGCTCATATATCCACTCGGTCTCGATTTGGAGTCATCCTCTAGTACCATCAAGTTCAGGAACTTTTACCTAGGGACATTTATGGCGCCCCAATTGTTTAGAACACGGTTTCCGGTATCCAACCAACCACCCACGGTGTGTCTGTGGAGGCTATGACCCTGATGTCGCTAGGGCATATCACAATCACACGAATGCAAGTGCATGTATCATGCTATCAGTCATGCAACCATCCTATATGTGGCACGCGCTCATGTAGACAACTCCACCTATCAGGGAGCCCATAAACAGTCTTTCTGAAGGCATATGCTATGATCAGTCTCTCCTCATACCAAGCATACATATGATGCGTATGATCATGAATTATGTATCTATACTAAACATGTTATATGGTGATGGGCTTGTGTATACGGATATGGGCCTAGACGGCCTACTCATTATAAGTATTAGCCCATCCATGGGCCTTAGGGAGTGTGACAATGCGGATATTTAACCAACATTATCCTTACAATGTGGACGTCAAACCAACATTGTTCCCAAGGCACTACTTATTACAAACATCATTATCTACACCACGGAGGGATCACGCATTGCAATGGACCTAATTGCACCCGATTGGGCCTTAAGTACATCAATTGGGCCGTATCATATGGGCCTTATATTCATCAAATGGGCCGTATCATTGGACCGCACCAACGGGCCTTACGTACATCGCAATGGGCCATAACCCATGGGCTTTGCATATATCACATTAGTCATATAACATGGGTCTCAAATATAACAAGGTGGGCCTAAACATATGGGCCTCATATACATCAAAGTGGGCCTCAATATTGGGCCTATATACATGCCAAGATGGGCCTAAATACATGGGCTCATATATACCAAAGTGGGCCTCAATAATGGGCCTAAAAATACATCAAGATGGGCCTAAACACATCAGCCCATATGCACTCAAGTGGGCCTCCATAATGGGCTTAAAAATACATCAAGATGGGCCTAAACACATCAGCCCATATGCATCCAAGTGGGCCTCCATAATGGGCCTAAAAATACATCAAGATGGGCCTAAACACATCAGCCCATATGCATCCAAGTGGGCCTCCATAATGGGCCTAAAAATACATCAAGATGGGCCTAAACACATCGGCCCATATTTACCAAAGTGAGCCTCATGTGAGGCCCGCCATAATGTTTATTTTCCTATCCAATCTATTGATAAGGTCACACGAGTAGGGGGCCCACCATAATATTTATTTTTCATCCACCTGTTGATGAGGTTGCATGAAGAGGGGGCCCACCATAATATTTATTTTCCATCCACCTGTTGATGAGGTCACACAGACCTAGGGGCCCACTGTGATGTTTTTAACAGTGGGTGTTCATTCAACACTGTCGCCTGTAATGTGGGCCAGCACACATCACGGTGGGGCCATACACACACATCACGGTGGGGCCATACACATCACGGTGGGGCTTGCCTCGTGCACGCAGCAGCGCCTGCTGCCAACGTCAATGGCAGCAGGTGATGCTGTTGTATGTTTTTTTCTTTTTTCTAAGGAACTCGATAAGTGGAGCCCGCATCAAGGAAATCCAGCCCCGTCATTGGTCACCATAGCTCAATGCCCACCCATCAAGCCCAATATTGGATGATTTTCGGTGTATAGAACACATATCGTATATTTCAACGGTATCAATACCATTCCTTACACCATGGCTCGCCAAAAGGTCGGATTGGTCCCAAATTTCTGCTCAACGCCTGAAATGAGCTAGGAAACAGAATAGACGGCTTGGATTGAGCACATACATCAAGGTGGGGCCCGCATAAGCGGCCCACCAAAAAGAATTCTTTTTTTTTAATAGGCAGCGTTAAAACGCTGCCAGTCTAGCGTCTCTGGACGAACAGACCCATCCCGGTGGGTCCCACAGGGACGTGGTCCACCCAATGTATCTATACGTATATACATATGTATATGTATGCGTGTATATATACAAATATATATATATATATATACACATATGTATAGACATATACTATATATATATATATATATATATATATATATATATATATATATAAATACAATATACTATAACATTTAGATCACTTCTCCTAAAATGTGATGGGCCATCCATTTGATAGCCGGAGCCGATTTATCACAATTTGGTAGGGCCCACTACATTTAAGGGAGAGAAAAGAGAGAGGTAGAGAGGGATATACAGTAAGATAGAGAGAGATCGGTGGAGTAGAGGGACCCCGCCACTATGGGCCCCTCTTAATCACATACATCGAAGTGGGTCCCATCATAAGTGGACCTTTAAATGGAAATCAACGGTGGATCACCCACCTTTCTTCCTTCTTCTTGCTCCCCTAGCTTCCTTAGCTCCTTGCCTTCGGGTTTAATGGTGGATGATGAGATCTTGATGGTGAGGATGAGAGAAGAGAGAGTGGGCCACACTTGGCCTTTGAGATTTGCTTGAAATGTTGGGACATATGGAGCTCTTTTTTTTTTTTTGCTTGGGAGAGAAGAGAGTGTATGAGAGAGAGGGGGAAGTGATGGGTTGATATGTGATGGGGATGGGTGGATTGATGTGTTGTAAGAAGGGATGGGTGGAGAGAGAGGTGAAGTGATGTGAGGGTTGACTTTGGGCTTGCTTGTGTAAGAGAAAGGTATGGGTTGTTGTACTTGACTTGATGTGTGATGTGAACTTGATTGATGGGATATCTCGTAGAGATTCCCTCGTAATTCACAACGCGCGGTGTCTTCTTTGAATTGAACGCGGGCCTACATCTTCTACCCTATGTATCGGTTCGGTGTGTGAGTCGTGGCGTTGGAACCGCGGCGACGGCGCGGTCGCCAAGGTACAGGTTGTGGGTCGAGCCGACTTTGGCATGCAAGTCTCGTCTTAGGATCGTGCGCAACGTTGGCTTCAGGTCAAGAATTGTCGGAATTCGACCGGAAGGATCGCGGAAGCCTTCGGAACAGTACGGACTAGGATACGGGTCTTACAATTGCTATATCCATCTTCTACCTGTTTGGCACGCCCGGCCAAATCCCGGGATTGCTCCTTCCAATCCATCGTAATACAACCTAATCCCATCCACCCTGCCGGGACAAACAGACCCTTATTCTTGTGGGCCACTACGTTGATAGACTATATGCCGAGAACGAGCCGATCAGACTATAGTAGCCATCCGATCCGTGGCCTGCAATGGTTGAATAAGAGGCTTACACCCAACCACCGAAATTGACAACTACTGGACGGTCAGAGTTGTCCAATCATTGTAATTTTTCTAGGGAACAGCTAATCCTGCAGTTAGCCCATCAGATCAACGGTTCAGATCACCGATATTTTTGCCAAGTGTACGGTGACCATGGAAAATATTATGTCATGCCTCAATCAGGAAACCCTAGTCAGCAAGGGCACATCATTGTAGGTCCTGTCCCGTGCAGGCAAAATGACAAAAAAGACCCCACCTGCAGCCCTACGTGACGTCTTTTTCTAACTTAAAAAGGTCTTAGACATGATCTAACGTAGCAGTAGCATTTTTCATGCAGTACTGTTGCACTTTAACGAGCAAGAGATCATTCTGTGAGATCTTGACCGTCCAAGTGTTGCTGACATGTCATCGTCCCCGAGACAGAGCCTCGACACGGTTGGTGTGGCCCACACCACCAATGGTGGAGGTTCTCGGGACGTCTAATGCCCGTGCACAGCAGCACAGAAGGCCTATATGAAGAGGTTTTCAGGAATACAACCAGAGGTATTTCTATATGGTCCATAGGGACTTTAGCAGTTGGATCAGGGTCCTTTTAAACGATCCAAACCGTTTTTTTAGTAGGTCCCAGTGTGGATAGGTTGTAACTAGGAAAAAAAAAAAGAAAAATCTTATATCGAAGTAATTAAGACTTTTAATTGTTAAAAAGTTAATAAGACCGTTCACATTCAAAGTAAAAGATTGAAATGATCAAAGTGTCAAAAGATCTCATAATAAGTCCTTTTTTTCATATCCCACTTAAAATGTGTGGTCCATCATATTAACATTTTGGATCATTGAAGAATGACTCCAGATCCAAAATATAAAGACTCGATGCATCCTACAGCAATTCATCGGGATGTATTCTACCCAACTACCTTTGTTGATCATCTTTGCATGCGTAGCGTAGCAATTCCCACACGCACCTTTACACGCCTCACATGTACCAATTTAGAAAGTATATAGAAAATCTGAGCAGTGCATAAGGTGGGCCCATCATTGAAGATCACCATACCTAAAAACCAGTCTTATATACTAATCTTGTGACCCACAAGTATACATTATATGTAGGGCTGTACATGAACCGGGCTAGCTCGATTAACTCGCTCAACTCGGCCCGACCCGGAATTGAATCCGGGTCGGGACATGCTATTTTCCTCGGTCCAAAACTGAGTTCAGGCCGAGTTTGGATAGGTTTCAATTTGGCTCGATTCGACTCGAAACCGACTCAACCGGGCTGACCCAGCATATATATATATATATATACATATATATATATATATATATATATATATATATACATATATATATATATTGTGTCCCTTTGTAGATAGAGTAAAATCCCAAAAATCTATGACAAAAGCCCTTTTAAAAAATAAAGGCCATTTAAGTTATCTCTCAAAGCTCTTTTTATGAAGTAGATAGAGCAGAGTCAAAAAATCAAAGCCGTCCAAATCGTAGGTTTGAAATTGGCCTGAACTCGCCCGATTACTGACTGGGCCGGGTTTGGGCTGGACACATTGGCTGGTGATGGGCCAGGCTGGGTTGAGCCCAATTCGACTCTGTTCCGCCCGATGTACACCCCTATCGCAAGAGTTTCAATTCGAAACTTTTCTTGACCGTCCGTTGATTTCATACAGAAATGGCCTATCCGATGAGTAGAATTGCATGAAATTTTCATATGCCCATGTTCGTGGTGGGATCCTCCTTATCCCACGCTCGGATGCCCAAATGGACACGTTCGACACGTGTAGATGTGCGTGTGGCCGTGTTAGCAAACCTCCTCCTCAACGTTCAAGTGTCCTAACTAAAAGTGAGGAGGGACATGATCTGACGCGGCAAATGAATTATTTGCAGTCTTGCCACGCTTCAAACGATCAACTGATCATCAATCAGATGGATCTTGGCCGTTCAAGTGCGTGCTGACATGTCCTCATTAACGCGACAGTGTCCAATAGGTGTTGTGGGGCCCAGGCCATTAGTCGTTTGTAGAAGACTTTGGGTAGGGTATTGGGAAGTACTGTTTCCATGCACCCTATTGGTGCACTTTTGCACTTCTACGCAACGTTGGATGGATTCTTGGGATCTGAGCCACTCAACTGAGACTGACATGTCACCATCCATCTGACTGTGTCCGTACAGCAAAGTGGGCCCCACACCACTTGTCACTGACAATCACGGACGCGGATTGCTTGTGAAAGCTCTTCCCAAGAACTTTTAGGGACAGTGTAGGGCGCACCGCGATGTTTGTGAGAAATCCACATTGTCCATCCGTTTTTTCATATCATGTTAGGAGATGGGACCAAAACTTAGGTAAATCCAAAACTCAAGTGGGTCTCATTTGATAGATGGTCTTGATATTTCAGTTAATGAAAAATAGTCATTACACGTGAAAAATATCAAGTGGGAATATATTTTAGTTAAAATACTCCCGACTTATTAATGAAAAATATCAACTATATGGACGTGGATTTCCTACTAAGCCTTTCGTGGGGAGTTCCTGGGATGCTATGTGGGGCCACCATAATGTTCCTGAAAAATCCAACTTTTCATCCCTTTTTTTTTTTTTAAATCATTTTAAGAGATGAGACCAAAAATCAGGTGGATAAAAAATGTGGCCATATGGGAAGGAAAACTAGAGAAAGAATTTTCTACCATTGAAACTTTCCTGGGCTACATTTTGATGTTTTTATGCTATCCAAACTGTTTATAAGTTCATTCCTACTACGATGAAGTGAAAACACCGAACTATTAGCCTTTATACTAAACTTTTACGGTCATATAAATGTTTAAATGGTGGTTATTGAATCTCCACTGTTTCCTCTTGTGTGGCCCACTTGAGTTTTAGATCCATCTGATTTTTTGTCTAATGTCCTAAAATGATCTGAAAAAATAGATGGATGGGGTGGATTTTTCATTAACATCATGGTGGGCCCCACATAGCATTCCAATGCAGGAACTTCCAGCAAAAGGAATTCGCATCCATTCTGGACAACACTAGACTTCTTTAGAATAGTCCGTTGAGGATAGGATCATATCACGATCTCCTGGCATAGAACTCAAACCTTAGAACGGATTGTGCTGACCACCAAAGTGACTTCAATTGATAAAAAGTTTGGATTTCAAAGTCATGCGCATCGATTATAGTAATCTTTCCTACGTGTTTAGGATGTAGATGATTAGTATTGGTAACATAAATATAAGAGATCCATCTCACCTTAAGGTGTTAGATATCTTAAATTTATAAAATCACCACTGATTAGCTTCATATATAAGAGAGTTACTTGTATGTTATGATTTCAACTCAAATGAGGATTAACAATGATGTAGTAGGTTCTTATCAAAATTGATAAGATAGGTCCTGAGTTGTTCAATTGAAGGCCCTAGTCAATTGAATAATAGTACAATGTATGATTTTTATATCAAAATCTTGATATTTAGTTTGTGTTCATGCATTACTTAGATGGGACATGTTAATTAATTTACATGAGTGTCTATTATCATATTGTTCTTAATCAGGTCTGATTATCCAAAATGGAAAGAATTCGTTAAATTATCTTAGGTTGCATGGACCTGGACCTTACTCTAGATGGGGAAGAATCTCCAAAGCCATAACTTGGGTTCAAAATTAGAAATTATACATTGACTTGGCTCAAGTCTAATATATCTCCAAATTATGAAGCATGCATTCAATTTTTTAAACAATGCGAGTTGTCATGCCTAACACTAATGAGACAAAAAATTTCTAGTCAAAATAGAAAACCAATTTCAAAAGTTCGATAAAGCTGAAATGAGTTCTCTTTGCACAAACTAACTCGTGCATCTTATAATAGTCAAGGAAATAGCAAAGTGTACATTATGGAGTTGTCTAATGTGGTTTTAAAATGTATACTTTAAGCTTGAAGATTGAAGATAAACTCTTGATTTTCTTAATTATGAGTTATCTCCCTCTTCAATTTAGTCCATTTTAAATCAACTATAATACTTGAAGAGAAAAGTAGATGTTAAACGAGTTTATTTTCCATGCCCTCATGAAGAAGAGAGACTTAATGGCTTGAAAAAGACATATAGTGTGCACCTTATAATCTCTAGACAATGATATAATAGAAATAAGAAAACGAAATAAAATACTTAGAAACAACCTTCAAGTACTACAATGGGCGATTAGTCTCATCAACTTGAAGATTGGTCAAAGAAAAAGTGGGCTAAGAAAGTTTTTTTTTTTTTTTTTTTTTTAAAAAAATTTTTTAAAAATCTTTTATAAGAAGTTGGACCATCAAAAGAAAAAATGCGCTAAATGTAAAAAATGTCTCACGAAAAAGAGTAACAACCTCGTCCTATTTTGCTTTGAATATAATCTAGCTAGTGTGTCAATTCCTGGTCGATAGATTTTGATGCTTCTATTTACATATAGAATTCCTTTTAGGATATCATACAGAGTGAGTGATACTGAAAATTAATTTATATGAGGATGGGGAGGCAATTAGAGTTTGTAGACTAGGTTTGTTTTGAGTCACATGTTAGATCTAGTAGGTATTATCTGTGTGTCAGTGTGCCCTACATAAGGCACAATTTAATTTTTATTTTCCATATAGACAAATAAAGTTATATATTTAAATTTGGAAATGGAAAGCTTAATATTTGTGATGCTTTTAATATAATTGGCACTGATACTCTAGTTAATAACCTTCACTAATTAGACACAAATGGCTCACATATCTTCAACGTCAATACTTTATATGGAAATAAGAGAGGCTAAGTGAATATTAAAAAACAAAAATTCTCTAATGTTATGGCATAAGCAATTAAGCCACATCTCTCGTAAGATAATGAAAAAGCTCGTATGAGAAGAAATTCTTAACTCTCTAAATATTATACACTTTAGGGATGCTAACTATGTAGAGAGCAAGCAGACCAAAACCAAAAAAAAAATAAAAAATGGTGAAATTAGGAGTGTAGAACTCTTACAAGTGAAACATATAGACATCTGCGAACCATTTTCTATTGCATCTTGGAACAAGCAAAACTATTTTATCACTTCGTAAATTATTATTCTCATTAATGGGTCATGTATCTTATAAATGAAAATTCAGATTTCTTGGATGCATTCTATATTTATAAAGTTTAATTTAAGAATCAATTCAATAGAAAAAAATCAAAGTTGCCACATCTGACAGTGGAGGTGAATGTTATGGAGGCATGATGAATCACAGAACAATCTAAGGCCTTTTGCTAAATATCTACAGGATTATGGCACATCGCTAAAGATACTATGCCTGTGACCTTTGAGCAAATTGATGTAATTGAAAGGCACAATCATGCCCTAAAGGACATGGTGCACATCATTATTATTAATTCGAAGTTGTCATAATCTTTATGGAGTGATGAGATCAAAACTACAGTGCATATCCTTGATCGAGTCCCAAATAATGATGTACCAAAAACTCTATTTGAATTATGGACATGAAGAAAACTTAATTTATGATATTTTCATATATGGGATTATCATGCAAACGTTAGACTCTATAATTCACAAGAAAAAAATTGAACCTCAAGACAATTAATTGCTTCTTTATTGGATACATGTACAGGTCAAAAGGCAATAAATTCTATTGTCTTTCCCACTCCATTTGGAATTATGTATACTGAAAATGCTATGTTTATTAAGGACAGTGAAAATATGAAATTACAAAGAAATATTGTATTTGAAGAATAGCAAACTATTTTTTTCACCACAATTATTTGTAGTAACGTAGCTATTCATCCTAAAGTTGAGTTTAAAATGTGTGGATTTCCCAATCTATGAGTTTATTTGCATTCAAACTTATTCCATGTCATTCCTTATTCATAAGACTACGATCTGACTAATTTGGACACCCAATGGACACCAATCACACATTGAATTTTCTTTTAAAATCGATAATTATTATGATTTGAGACCGCTCTGATGCCACTTGTTGGAGTTTAACCAATTTAACATAGTGGATTCGAGGATTTTCATAATTCCATTTAGTGTAATCAATTCTCATTCTAATCCCAAATGCAATAACGTTATATTTTTTAAAAATACAAAATAAGAACGGTTAAAATTTTACCTCTTCACGACCAATCATGTAAACCTATTCCACAATGTAGATTTGTTAATGTCAATCTCCTAACCAAAGGAGTCTCTCCCCAATCATCTATCGATAAATGGACCACTTAAAAGAAAACACATTACTTATGGTAGGAGCTAAGAAAATGCCAACTGCTCCGCACAGGTAAACCACATAAAAGGAAAACAGTTAACAACAAATGTGAAGGATAATGAGAGGAAGAGATCTCTCTCTTCACTTTCTCTTAAGGTGGGATGCCCAAGGGAGAGGGTGACACCCATGCTCTCTCTCTCTCTCTCTCTCTCTCTCTCTCTCTCTCTCTCTCTCTCTTGTGGTTTTCCCTCTATAATAGGATCCTCATATAGAGAAAGGATTAGGGTTTCAAGAATGTACTTAAAATAGTACTTTTTTACCTACATACTTCAATGTGCCCTACTATAAAGGAAGCATGTTGATCCACCTCTCACATGCACATGCCTATGACCTAATCTTTCCAGTGTCCATGTATCCATTATAGATCCAAATATGATGCTAATCAAGTAGTGGATCATCCGATTTGAGCCATCAAATTATCATCAAGTATGATGAAAATAGCTTAATAATTAAAACAAAACTTTAACAGTTAGAAAACTATTTAAAGTTAACTAAAACCTCTTTAGAACTGGGCACAACGATAAAACCACTTAATAAATCTGTGATTTAATTAGATCTCGCACTAAACCTAGTGGATTCCTTATTGTCCCGTTCAAGAATCAATGAACTCTGATAGATGTACTCAGCATTGTAAAACTTTGTAAAATGGTTTTGGTCTCAATGCCAAAAACCGTGTGACAAAAGAAGTTTGAAATACAAAGATATAGAATAACAGACAGTCAAATATAGTCAAAAGTTATCTCCTAAGGTAGATAAGTGTTTATCTGTAGAATTCAAACGTAACTGATCTGGTGGATAAGATAAGGGAGAAGCCAAGGGAATCTCAGTGGTTTGAATCTTATGGTTATCATCCCCCCGCAAGCTAATGGGGAGAGAAACCACCATTAGCTTGTCACGAAGCTGACAAAACCGTACTAAACTGAGTCCCTTTGTAAAGATATCAGCAGTTTGATCATAAGAACTAATAAACTGAAGGGCGATATCTCGATTAGTAACTTTCTCCCAGATGAAGTGGTAATCAACTTCAATATATTTAGTGCGAGCATGAAACACGGGATTAGAAGCAAGAGCAAGAGCACCACTGTTGTAACACCAAATAGTAGGAGACGTAGGCAAAGAAATATGAAGTTCTTTGAGGAGCATACGAATCCAATAAAGCTCAGCTGTAGTAATAGCTAATGCCCTATATTCTGCTTCAGTGCTAGAACGAGCTACCATGGATTGTTTCTTGGCAGTCCACAAGATTAAGCAGGAGCCAAAGAAAACGCCATATCGGGTAGTAGATCATCGATCATTAGGATTACCAGCCCAATCTGAATCACGAAAGGCCTAAAGAGTTTGCTTACCCTTTGTGTACCACAATCCCAGATCAATGGAGCCTTTTAAGTATCGTAAGACACGTTTGGCTGTTGTCCAATGAACAGAATTAGGACAATGCATATGTTGGCACAATTGGTTGACAGAAAATGCTATATCAGGCCTAGTCAAGGTGCAATATTGGAGAGCTCCCACAGTTTGTCGATATTCTGTAGTTTGAGAAGTTGTGAGTGGCTCACCAACATGAGTGGATAATTTAAGGCCTGTGGTACAAGGAGAAGAAGTAGGTTTGGCCCCAGCCATCTTGGTACGATGAAGAATATCCCCAATGTATTTGGACTGTCGAAGATGTAATCCAGCAGAGTCACGACTTGCTTGAATGCCAAGAAAGTAGTCGAAAGGACCAAGGTCCTTCATCTTGAACTCGGTTTGCAGCTTCTTGATTAGAGATTGAATGAGAGAAGGATCTGTACTGGTAACAAGAATATCATCCATATATATGAGGATAAATAGATTAATATTGCCCTTATGATAGACAAATAAAGAGGCATCCACCGGTGAGGATAGGAACCCAAATTCAAGCAGAGTGTGAGATAGACGCATAAACCAAGCACGAGGTGCTTGTTTGAGGCCATAAAGTGACTTGGTCAGTTTGCAAACATAATCTAAAAATGCTGAATTAACAAACCCCTTAGATTACTCTATATGTACATCCTCTAGCAAGATCCCATGAAAGAAAGCGTTAGATACATCAAGCTGTCTGATTTTCCAATCAAATTGTATAGAAAGTGTAAGAATAACCCGTACAGTAAAAAGCTTAATTACGGGACTAAAAGTCTCAGTAAAATCAACACCTCTTTTTGAGCAAACCGCAAAATATTGCCCTTATGATAGACAAATAAAGAGGCATCCACCGGTGAGGATAGGAACCCGAATTTAAGTAGAGTGTGAGATAGACACATAAACCAAGCACGAGGTGCTTGTTTGAGGCCATAAAGTGACTTGGTCAGTTTGCAAACATAATCTGGAAACGCTGAATTAACAAACCCCTTAGGTTGCTTCATATATACATCCTCTAGCAAGATCCCATAAAGGAAAGCGTTAGATACATCAAGCTGTCTGATTTTCCAATCAAATTGTATAAAAAGTGTAATAATAACCCGTACAGTAGAAGGCTTAATTACGGGACTAAAAGTCTCCGTAAAACCAACACCCTCTTCTTGAGCAAACTGTAAAGCCACTAATCTTGCTTTGAATCTGTCAACCTCACCCCCGGGTGTTTGTTTGACTTTATACACCCACTTATTTCCCACCACATTATGATCAACAGGTCTGGGGCATAGCTTCCATGTCTCATTAGCCAATAAAGCATCATATTCCTCCCTCATAGCAGTACACCATTCAGGTAATAAAGCAGCTTGTCGGTAAGAGGTTGGTTCAAGTGGAGGCACAATACTGGATAATGCGTGGAGGGGATATTTAGTGGAATAGAGTTTAAAGTCTAAAAAAGTGCAAGGTTTGAGGTTGCTAGTTTGGGAGCAAGTTATCATGGGGTGATGAGATTGATTGGAAGAAGAGGAAACGTCGGATATGGACAGGATAGGGGCTAGACCAGGTAGGGGAGAAGATAGAGTGGAAATATTTGGAGAAGTAGGGGCAGGTAAGGATTCGAGAAGAGAAGCAGGTGACTCTGAAATAATTGGAGATGAATGTAGTAAATTAGAAGTAGATAAAAAAGAAGGAGAAGGTAAAGGCGTACCTTGAGAGGAGACCACTGGAAGAGGTTCAGAGGACTGCAACCCATCCTTAGCAGGAAATGTATTCTCATTAAACACAACATGCCGGGAGATGAACACTCTTTGAGTGACAGGATCCAAGCATCTATATCCATTTTGATGGGAACTATAGCCTAGAAATATGCAACATTTGGATCTGAACATTAATTTGTGAGTTGCATATGGTCGCAATAATGGAAAATAAGCATAACCAAAGGTGCGCAGGGAGGTATAATCAGGATGCTTGCCAAATAATTTAAGATATGATGTTTGATTATCAAGAGTAGGTGTTGGCAGTCTATTAATGAGAAAGATGGACGTTAAAAATGCATCAGCCCAGAAGTTAGTGGGCAAAAGTGACTGAGCTAACAAAGACAGTCTCATTTCCACCACATGACGGTGTTTGCGCCCAGCAACCCCATTTTATTGGGGTGTAGGAGGACAAGTGAGACGATGTTGGATTCCATTAGAGAAAAGAAACGATTGAAATTAGTTGGACATGTATTCTCCACCTCTGTAACGCCCCGAAAAAATTGGGGGTCGTGCATAAACTCGACTCTCGAGTCCCCGAGTGTCACTTATCATCAATTTTATAATTTTATGATTAATACAGTTTAAATGCGCAGCCTGGAATTTCTTGGAGTATGAAACACAACCACAACTAGTCTATTGAAATGAAGAGATCAATATATACAGGTCCAAAGGAAAATAAACGGGTCGCATAAGACGTTACTCAAAAAAATCACAACAACATTATGTCCACAAGAGTAGAGCTGAGTCCGCTCGTCCTCCTCCTCGAGGCCCGCATCGCCCAGCTCCACGAATTCTGCATCACTTGCATCTATGAGCGAATCTGGTTGGTGTTTTAAAACACCGTCCCAGAGTGGGAGTGAGTGATCAACTCAGTGTGAACTATTAGTCTCAAGTTATCACAAATATCAGTTATATTACGGATTTAATGAAAAACAATCATTCACAGTCACTAAACTAATCTTATTAATGTGCATGCATGATGGATGGAATGATGCATGCCCTCGCCACAACTCTCCCTCAAACGACTCCATCTTACGATCGCATATGACAACACTCCCTCAGAGCGACCTCGACTGTCGAGTCGCCACCCTAGCTAATGCAATACAATGATATGTTAGCCAAGTTCTTAATTAATTTCGTTCATCCAGCAGGTTTGGAAAACTGATTCACCCCACATATCAATGCCCTCAACTAGTTGCGGTGCCGAGACCCCTCAATGTGAGAGGCCAGGGCACCGCGATCCATGATCCCGTCGGGTTCCCCATCCCAGACTCCAAGCACATGGGGAGTGCTGAGAGGAAGGGATCACTCGCAGTCACTACGAGGAGGCGCGTCACCCCAGCGTAGGCCGACAGCTCGGACACAGTGTCCCATTCCACCATGCCCGGCTCACGAGACGGTGGATCTATGTTCAGTTCGCTATCAGTGGGCTAACAACGTGGTAGGGTGTGTCAGGTTCCATACATGTGTGAGCAATCAAGGTTAACAGACAAGATTGGTCAATATTAGGCTATACTACACAAGTTCAGGCAAACACGCAACAGACAACATCGGGTACGGGTGACCCATGTAGTCTAACTACTGCCGCCCATCCGCACTCGCCCAAACCCACGGCCTAGCCACAGGATAGTCCAACCAACGAGACCATCCTCACTCTCCTCATTTCCTGACCAACCCAAGGGTCGACAGACAGTCATGGCATGTTATTCATCATTGTTATCTACTAGCATAGCCGATATAATGCATACACATTCATCACACTCATCTGAAATTCTTCTATAAGCAAGCTAATAACACATTTGAATAAGGTACTTGTATGTAGTGTGTGTTTGTGCGGAAGTGAAGCACATCCCGCATCTCATAGGACCAAAATGCACAAACGTGAACGAGTCATACATGTTATGAGGAACAACATACATGGATCACCAAGACATGAGCATGTAAGCATTTGATTTTCTACCTAACCATGTGAGAGGCAAACAACATGTTATAAAGAACATTACACACAACTCCATCAAATATGAACATACAACATTCATTGTAACCAAGTATATGAGAGGCAAGATCAACATCAAAAGGGAACTAAACATGCAAATCCATATGATTCCAATGAACATGAAATTCTTAGGTTTTCTCTAGATCCTCCAAACAACATCCCATACACACAAAATCATTAAACTTAAATTATAATTGATGCTAGACCACCTAAGGATAATAGTCCACACCTTCGGATTCGTTGGATGCTTGAAAAGGACCTAGAGATGAGGGTTTTGGAGGTTGGCCGACCGGAATTCCTAAAACAATTCAAACATGAGAGAAATCTATGCATTTTCTTCTTCAATATAAGGATTTCAAGAGAAAGGAGTGGGGGATCTTACCTAGATGGCCCACGGACGATTTTCGGTGGTTGTGGTGTAGGGTTTCCTCTTGGAAAAAGTGTAGGAGGTTGTGGGTTTGATCCTCTTGGGCCCCACCTTGATTGAGAGTCCACCTTGCTCACCTCCACTCTCACTTCTCCCTTGCTCTCCCTTCTTTCTCCTCTTTCTCTTCTCTCTTTTCTCCTTTTCTCTTAGGAAAAAATCGTATGGGGAGAGGGGTGTCCAAATGAAACCCTTTATATAGTGCCAGTTTTGGTGCAATTGGCCCCAAGTGTTGGGTCTTTACTATACTAACCCTATGGGAGGGTTTTTCTAGCCTATGGGGTTTACTGGTCGATATACACTGTAGGATAGTTAGTCCTAATGATGATCTACGTATGGACACAATCGGCCCGTCATTTCGACGCGCCGATCGACAGATATGATTAGAAGTCCGTTCAACGGTTACCGATGGTCGATCGGGGCCGCGGCTATACGGATGTGAGCGGGGAAATATCCTTAATCCATGGATAAAGTTTGGTCGTAAACCGACGGTCCAAAATCCCCAACTTGGCATAAGAGTGGACGACTCAAATCACTTAAGTTCCCACAATTTCCCAAACTAGCCTTCCAGGGCTCCCTATTGAAGTTAGGGTGGCCCTAACGCCCCTCTGACCACCAAATTTGGTGTGTAGGCACCTTATGGCCTGACTAGGGTCCATGCAAAAATTTAGGGCAAACGGATGAACGGATATATGATCTGAGCAAGCATTTTCGACCTTTAAGTGGCCCTAGAAGGCCTATTCTGATCGATGGGGCATTTCTGGTGGCCCTCTCACCATGAAATTTATAGGGTAGGTTATCCATGGCCCGATGAAGGGTCATGCAAAATTTGGGAACGAACGGATGCGGGGTTTGGTCGTACGGGTCCGATTTGCGATCAACGGTTACCAGGGCACGATCGGGTCCCAGATTTCGTGGACGGGTGTAGTAAAATACATTAGACCTTCTTCGTAAATTTGAAAAAAATACGACGGTTGAAAATCCCGGAGTCTCAGTTTCTTTTGTCAGTGCCAGATTCTAACTCAGGCATTGGTGGGGCGCATTGGGCAAGCGCCAGATGATACTTCTGGGTGTCCATTGGGTCCGCAGTCCGCGATGGACCATAAGCTCAGTGAGATCTATGATTTTCTAAAGTTTTAGATTTTTCTGACCCTCCTCGGTCATTTGGGTGGCCCACACGGCGAGTGTCGTTAAGTGTAAACGGGTCATCGGCAGCGCCCGCACTTGGTCCCATCATAACTAGACTGGTCCACCCCAGTATAAATTAACATTAAGTGATAATGGTCATTAAGTGATTTTATAAGTTAATTAAAAAGAAATTTTAAGGATTTTTGGAAATCCAAAACAGTGAAAATCCAGGATGTTACAATCTACCCCCCTTAAAAATAATTTCGTCCCCGAAATTGCCTAAGGGTAATAAGTAAAGATATTATCATTTCATTTGCTTAAGTTTTGCTGGTTTCTGGTTTATGTACGTTTTAGGGTATATATATTAAATACGCTAGCCTAGCTCATTATGATCTACCCCCCTTAAAAGTTTTCACATTTGAGGTTTGAAAACAAATGTCAAAATCATTATTATCATATTAAGTGGTTGTTGGTAAAGTTTACCTAATGGTGGTATATTCTTCTCTTTATGATAGGGCTAAAACGGAAAGACAGTTGTGGTAGACTTTGATCCCATACGTCGATCCTCTATCTGACCAGGGCAGAAAAATCGTTGTATCCCTTCTTAGTCCTGGTAGATCCTGGTCTTCTGCTCGGTCAAAGCAGTAAGTCCATTGGTATTCACCCAGGAATGAGAATTGGGTAAGCCACGAGTACTTCGCAGATGTGCGGTTCTGTAATTCCGTAGTCCGATTAATCTAATTGTTTAGCCATCATTGAAAAGTTTAAATCTCTTATTTATAAGGTTGTCCTTCGGGTCTTGGTCAAAGATTGTTCTCGTTTTAGTTCATGTCCAAATTAGTGATTAATGAATCCTTCACTATGCTTATGGTCAAACGATTATCTCAGAAAGGTTTCCAATGGCTTGAGATTGTATTTGTATGTTGCAGTTTCGATCCTAAGGCTAACAGGTTATGTGCAAAGCATACCTTGTTTTTCATTAATTTTGAGAGGGGAGGAAGAATCGGAAGTTCTAAGGTATTCTGGTGGTTTAGAGTGCTAATAACGCTAAGATGGACGCAGGAAGGCAGAGATGAAGGATATTATCTTCTCGATGTTGTTTAAACCTTGAGTCCATAAGAGAATAGAAAAACTCTATATTTTACTATAGTCCACCCCTAACACAAGCTTACAGAGCATTAAACTATGAAACTCAATCCTACTTACGGGTACAACTTAAACAAAAATATATATATATGTAATCAATTTAATCACGGGATGATTCATAGCATGATTATAAATAATTCCTAAATAGACACCCAATGTTAAACTTTAATATGAAAAGACATGACTAGTCCATTGGCAACCACATATGCAAGCATTCACAAAGTGACAAGAGAATTTCAATCCATACATTCACGTTGAATTCCAAATTGCCATTGGCATGGCCAGTTATATCCTACAGTATGGATTTACATGTATTACTAGATACTCTAAACATAAGGAAAAAAAGCAGACAAATCAAGCAAGAGTTTTAACCGTCTTCAATACATGGTAGTAGTCTTAACTAACTCCAAACAACTACTAATTTCCGTAAAATTAAGCTATTATTCTTCTGGGTCGGACGAGGACGGGGGTGTTTCTTCCCTTTGAGGGAAAGGATTACCGGAATGGCGAAGAAAGAGGCAACGGTTGCCAAGAACGCCATTTTCTTTGGCTAGGATGGATTTAGTGAATGGGTTTAGGAGGGGTATGAAGAAGAAATAGGCTTGAAGAATGGGGTTGTAGCTTGGATTATAGGAATGGCCTTGTGGATGGATGGAGAGAATGTGGTTGTAAAAAATGGTTTTCATATTGGGTTTAGGAATGGGTTTAGGAGTTGAGAGGGAGAGGGTTTTGGTGACGGAAAAATATGGTAGATTTGAGAGAGGTATGGAATGATTTGAAAGAAAATGGAGTTTGATGGTGACTTGGCTCAAAAAGTATGTGTTGGGATTTTAGGAAAGTCATAAACCCAAAAACTAATAATGATAATAATAAAAGACCGAAGGAAAAGGATAAAAAAAAAAAATCATAAATTTTGACATTTCTGGTGAAACTCGCAATTAAGCTACTACGTAAACTTATTTCTAAAACCTTTGAATTTACTTAATATGACTCAATTAACTCTTGAAATATGGTAATTTATATAACTAATATGATGAAGATTTAGAAATGGAAGGGAGCTTTGATGTAGAAATGGAAGAAGGCTTTGGAAATGAGATTTGAGAAGAAGAAGAGGGCTTTGATGAAGATTTAAAAAGAATTAAAGAATTTGAGTAAGGGTTGTTGAGATGGGTTTCATGGATGAGGAGAGGGATTTGAGAGAAATGGGTTGTGGTTTTTGGAATGAAGAAGAGAAGGGCTGGGAGAGGGGTCTTCAAGTGACCCCACACATGTTTAAAACACAAAAGGGGCCACCCATTGAACACCTGGGTGGGGGCCATTGTAATGTTTCTTATATATTTAGTAATAGAATTTATTTTATTTTATTTTTATATTTTATCATTAAGCTTAAACTCACTCTACAAAATTTTATTTCATTTGAGTTGTAATATATATATATATATATATATATATATATATATATATATATATATATATATATATATATTAAAATTTTAGAAGTGACATTT
Organism: Magnolia changhungtana; assembly: GCA_030180095.1. Classification (NCBI taxonomy): domain Eukaryota; kingdom Viridiplantae; phylum Streptophyta; class Magnoliopsida; order Magnoliales; family Magnoliaceae; genus Magnolia; species Magnolia changhungtana. The sequence goes on from JASAUF010000633.1 coordinate 5,508,664, forward strand.
GTCTGAAACTAACGATTTTTATTTTTTTTTGTAAGATTGCACGATGTCTCTATTTCTCGTAAGGTTTTTTGTACTTTCTATAACTAAATTATTTTCAAAATTTTTATAATATTTTATCATTAAGTTTAAAGACGTCTCACAAAATTTCATCTCATTTGGATTGGTAAATAAATTATTAAAATTCTAGGAGCAACAGCTATCCGAAATTAATAATTTTTTGGATAGTTGACAAAATATCTTAGTTTCAACTGAGACGTGGATTTGTGCAATCCAATTCGCAGCAGAAAATCGTGGAATCGTTCGCAGAAACAGTGTATACACAGCAACACGGCACTGAGAATCGGCCCGCAGACGTCCTTCACCCAAGATCCAAGCCATTCAATCATCATGGCTTTGGTCAGTCATCCCATGGACAGTGTTTGGACGGTTCGGATCATTGATCCGATCCTCTCTATAGACGTGTAACAGCCCGGGAAATCTGGACGAATCCCGGACTGCGTAACAGGGCTGGCGGTGATGCTGCGCTGGTGATTGGCGGGACCCATACTCCTTGATGTTTGGGAAATCCACACCGTCCATCAGCTTAGTCTCAAGAAAACAATCTAAGATGGTCGGTTTTAAATTTCCTCTGACGTGGCCCACAGACTTTCCTTTCCACCGTCTGTCCCATGCTTGAATGGCTATGATCCCATATTCTTTGTTTCTTACGATCTTGTCACCTAGGCCTTGGTAAAATGGGCCTCGAAAATCTAATGGACGGTCCGGATTGTCTGTTTGGACGATGGGTGGGCCCACAACAGAAACCGATGGCCTCTGTTGCGAACAGCGAACGGCACTTGCCGTTTTCAATTTTTTTTTAAGAAAGGAAGTCGGTCAGCGCCGCTGACCAACTTTTGAACGTTAGGTGCACAACCGGTGCACTTGTGCACAGTGCACATTCACCGTACTTTTAGGCACCACCGATATTTGTATCCGAAATCTGTCCCGTCCATTCATTTTATCGTCTCATTTAAAGCATTGGGACTAAAACTGAAGTATATCCAGATTTCAAGCGGGCCGCCAATTAGGGATATAAGGACTGATCTATCATTGGGGTTGCTTCCACAATGATCCGAGTGCTGAAATTTAATATGTACGGTTATTTTATTGCCCTCATCCCATGTATGAAGTTTCGTGTCAATCCGATGGCGGGAACCCCGTGATCTTGCATTCTGGGCCAATTTCAAGCCTCTTTAACATGAACGGCTTGATCTTCCCAGATCCCTGGCTTGTAAATCTATTGATTTTGGTCCCATGGAGTCCTTTTCTTGCCTTGGTGAATCTTGAGCGCTAAAACCATGCTTCTAATACCCATTTTCAGTTCAAGCTCCTAAATACATCCTGCATCACAAACACGATTAAATAGGTCCATTAAACAGTATAAGTTCGTAAATCCAGACAATAAATGGGGTCTGATATGCAATATTTGACCCTTATCACAACCCCCAACCAGCATTTTGCTAGTCCCCGAGCAAAGTATGCGAAAAATAAATTAAGAACTACAGGACAATTTCTACAAATTCGAATGATATTTGAAAAACCAATTCAGATACCAGATTTCTAAGATTCATGAGTGTTGATTATTAATTTTTCCTGGAATCAAGCTCACGGTAACTTCATAATCAAGTTCAAATATTAATCCATCAATTAGAAAAATTATAAACATTGAGTTTCATGGATGCATAGTGTAAACCCGGCTTACCATCATTAATATTCAATTCTCTATTTCATGATAACGTTGGTAACCACAAGAGCATTCAAGACAACCAAAACCTAAACTAAAAGGTCCTTCATATAAACTAAAAGGTCCTTCATAGATCATTCTTTTTTCTTTCTTTCAGCCTTTGATTTTTTTTAATTATTTTTTTATTATTTTTTTTTTCATTAAAGGTAACGCCAAGAAGGGGAGTCCAATCCTCACTTATAGGGAGCAAACCTATGGTGAAGACCGTACACCTAAACCTTTTTCATATATCATCCACGGGGAATTAAATCTACATCTATAGGGAGCAAACCTATGGTGAAGATTATTCGCCCAACCCTTTCAATTCTTCTTTATAACGATGATAAAATTTTTCAGGCTGGTTCCTTTTATGCTTAGTGATTACCAAATTAATCTTTCAAGATCGAGCTGAAACCTCAATGTGTAAGCAAGATGTGACATGTGAAATCATGACTCAATCAATGTTTAAAACTTCTAAAAATGGATTAACAATTCAAACTTAACTGTGAAATCTAACAGATACTGAATGTAAGAGTCATAAATTTCCAACATCACGTATCTTTGAAATTCTAAATCCAGGATATCCGTCAAAATCACTTTGAATTTACTAGAAAGTCCAAAAAAAAAAAATTTACAAAATTTTCACAATTTTTGCTCAAGACGAAGAAAAACACTGATTAGGCTTCCTAATCTCCTACCCCCAACCTAAAATCTACATTATCCTCAATGTAAAAGATATGAGTATATGCAATGCACTTGAGAGAACGAATATGAAGTGATGGGAAGATAGTACCTGGATGATGAATCATGAGAGACTTTCCAAGAGATCGCATCATGGATGTCGGCTAGCACGAGAGAGAGAACAATACAAAAATAACAAAAATAAAATCCTAACTATACCACTTTCGCAGGTGCTCTCGATTGCATTTAGCGTATGCAACAAGCCTTTAAACCCCTAGGTTGCCCCTAGTGGACGAGTTGTAGTCTCGTGAAGGTTTTGCAGTAATGTTACCCACAAACACTGAACTAACTAAATAGGAAAATGAAATGAATTGAAAAGGCTGGGTTGCCTCCCAGGAGCGCTAAGTTTATCGTCTTCAGCCAGACAAATAAAGCAACTACCCTAGTTCTAAGAAAGCAAGGAAAAACTACTCGATCACGCCGCAAGATTCCTCTTCCGACCAATATCTTGATAAGTTTCTCAATAAGTTCCTCGACAGGATCATCCAAAAGCCATTTTTGCAATAGGCTTGGACACCCTGGAACTTGACTTTCCAGAAAAACTTATGTACCTCATTAAAAATTTGTCATTGATTCGCCTGAGGTATCCAGAGTATATACGATTCACCTGCGACAGAAGAAGTTTCGAAGTTAGTATCCCATGGTGAATCAGAGACTACAAGTAGATCAAATTGAGAAAAGTTTTCAAGAAGTGGTGTAGTCTCAACACATTCCGAAGTATCAGACTTCGGTTCAATTTTTAGCTCCTCCTCCCCTAAACATTCAGGATCTGTGGACGGAGGGGCTTTAGAGTAAGGGTTCTCTCGGTCAGTGATGACTACCGAGATATTGTTTTGCAAGGCATTCACTATGTCTCTTATCATGGGATCATTTGAATCTGCAAAGTGTGCCAAGCAATCATCCAAAGAGTTGGGACATTCAGCTGAGAGTGACTCATTTTCCAGATTGAAGTGTGTACTGATCTGCCCAAGGAACCCATTGTCTTTAAAATTAACCATAGGTACGCTCTCTTGCTTCAGCCCTGCACAGACAGATAGAGGGTCAGTAGACGAAGTATTGAAGTGCGGACTCTGTTCATTGATACTACTCAGAAGAGGCCTGGACTCGTCAAAATTCGACAGTTCAGATGGTGACCTCAACTGGGTGGTTTCAATTTCAGGAGTCATATTAAGTGGCCCGTCCATCTCCCGCATCATATCATCATTTAATTCAGGGGAGTGGTCTAAACATGCATCACAAGGGTTGAAAGGGTCAATTGAAATTGGTTCATTCTCCACATTCAAATCAGTCATGTCAGACAGGTGGAGTAGATCATTATGGTTGACAACTTCCTGAACCTCTTGATCATTGGCAGGGGCTACACTTGAGATTGAATCCCAATACTCATCGTCGTCAAGTTCCGTGCAGTGTGCACTTGGGATGGGATCACATTCCTCACATTCTATTCCTTGATTGGGTTGAGGTTCGAATAAACTAACCTCTACCTCATCAATGTAATCATGTGTATCATGTGAGTGAAGTGTGTCACAATCATTATATTTAAAAGACACCCACGTCTCTTGATCATTCCTTTGGACAGTCATCGAGATTGACTCATAGCGAAATTGAACCATGTGCTCATCAATACAATCCAACTCTTCATTCTCAATTGCACTGTTTTTCATAGTCACATCACGTGAACTCCACTGTTGTACATCTTTTACAAGTTCTTGAAATCTTTGGAGCGTGTTTTGTTGAATGAGCTCCAGATTTTGTATGGAATTCTGAAGTGAATTCTCTTGGATCGTTTTGTTTTGGATTTCAGAGGTATAGGACCCAAGAGAATCGTTATCATGATGCATTATTGATTCAACTCCCAAATTTTGATGGTTCCATTGATCATAGGTATGGAGTTGTGTATGGAGAATTGGATTGGGTTGAGGCTGAGGTGCATTAGCCTCCATTAACCTATCAAGGCGTGACTCAAGCTCTTCGAGTAATTTCCTCATGTCAGCAGAAGAGTCTGTGTTACTTTGAAATGAATTCTCTTGGATCGTTTTGTTTTGAATCTCAAAGGTAGGGGATCCAAAAGAATAATCATTATAATAGGTTGTTGATTCATCTTTCCAACATTGATGTTTCCACTGATTATAATCATACGGATCATAGGTGGGAGAATCTGATGGTTGGTAATACTTATTATCACTCATAATATAATCATGCATTGTTTTCTTTTTCTCGGATGGGTGATAATAATTCTCACTCCCATAGTTATGATAACCCCAACAATCACGTACTGTTCGTGGGGTGGAATTGTTCTCCCGTATATGATCGCGTAACGATTTCTTAACCGATGAAGCGTTATACTCTGGTCGGTTCTTGATGATTGTTTCAGGAAAATTTTGAGACATAGGTTGATTTCTATCATAATTATCATCCCAATATAGATTATTCTTCTCAGCATACTAACGTTCCCACTCGTACATATACATGGTGAAACCCTCAATCTGAATCTAATCCTAAGAAAAATAGAAGAAAAGATCCTATAGCAGTATAGAAAGTAAGAGGAGGAGAAGTTAGAAAGAAGTTACCAGACTTGGGAGTTCCTATGTGAGAATCCTGCAAAAGAAAACATAATAAATTAGTTTCTACAAATAGAAATCCTAAAGTCAGAAAGTTTCTAAAAATCAACTAATTCCTAAAAAGGAAAGTTTCTAAAAATAAAATAAAGGAAAGATGAGTTACCTTCTAAAATTAGGAAGTGTTTCTAAAAAGGGAAATAACTAACCTTGTTTCTAAAAACAAAAGAGGAAAGTTTCTAAAAATAACTAGTTCCTAAAAATAGAAAGTTTCTACAATAGATAACCTAATTCTAAAAATGGAAAAAGTAGAAGAATTAGAAAGGGATTACTAAATTAGAAGTTTATTTCAGGATCCTACAAAATAGGAAAAAAAGTTAGTTTCAAGAAATCTAAAAAACCCAAACCTAGAGTTTAAAAAAAAAAATCCTAATCTTAAACTAATCCTAAAACTAATTAATTTCAGAAAATCGTAGCCGTCAGTCCCCGGCAACGGCGCCAAAAACTTGTTCACTCCCCAAGTATAGGGTTGTGATGTAGTAATAATCTCGGTAAGACCGAGGTCGAATCCACAGGGACTGAAACCTGTACGTAATCTAAAGTTAACCAGAACTAGAACTAGCTTAATATGAAATCTAAATCAAATAACTTTTGAGAAATAATGGTGAAATAATGTAACGCCCTGAAAATCAGGGGTCGAGCATAAACTCAACTCCCGAGTTCCAGAACATCACTTATGCAACAAAATGAATGATGATTGAATGTTGACTGTATTCGTGCATTGAACATGAGTGAGATTAAGCCAAAACAACATATCATACTCCAGAGACAGTTAAATTTGCAAGCGGAAGACTATGATAGATAGATAAATTATATAAACTATAATGAGTCTCCAGAGTGTGATAACATTACCAGGTTAAATAATTACAAGGACAGTTCTAAAATATACCTAATGTGATGGCGTGTAATGTCTCCTATCCCAAATACCATAGCCCCGTCAGTACAATACCAGGTCTTCATAGACCTGTCAGAGAGATACAGATAGGAGAACTCCTCCTCATCACCATAGAAATAGTCCGACTTGCTTCATAAGCATCGCCATCATCTGAAATTCAACAATTCTGTTTGGTGTGTACAACACCATCCCGTAACGTGGGAGTGAGTAGCTAACTCAGTGGAACAATAAGACATAAGTTATCATGTTATCAATACAGTCAAGCAATAATGATAAAGCAGTAAATCAAACACTCCTAGTTACTCTGATTAATGCAAGTATGAATGCAGGTATGATGGATGCCCTCTCCGACATACTCCCTCAAGCGACACCATCTCACGTTCGCGCATGCTTACATCCCACAGTGCTCCACATCTTCCAGGCACATGCGATGCATGATGAGTATGATTACCGAGTTTTTAATTAGTTCATTTCAAAGACAGGATTGGGAAACTAAGGTACCTCCTCAGTATCATATCCAAACATGATCCAATCTAGGGTCGTCGTCTAGTTAATATTAGACGATGGTGTGTTTTCTAGTCACTGCAGAGGCCGCCAGTGCCGGTATTACGCACAAAGGTTGCACCACTCCCCATCACCCCTTAAACGATTCATCACGATACAACTATACGAGAAACATGGCCTAGTTCATACTCTATATATCGCGGCGAACCCTAAGGCACGCAGCTGCAACTTCAGAGTATGCTCGCGGTCACTACAAAAGGCTGCTGTGGAACATTACGCACAAAGGTTGCACCACTCCCCATCACCTTATCAATGTAGGCCGATCAAATGCGCGAATATAGTGTCCCATACCACCATAATCGGCTCACGAGTTGAGTTGCTCCTTTGGTCACTACGGGGAGGCACGTAGCCCAGCGTAGTAGGCCGGCTCGACCACGGTGTCCCATACCACCATGCCCGGCTCATGAGTCTTAGCGGATCGAGGTACCATGGTTAACGGGATTATCACTGGTAAGTTTGGTACCCTAGGTTCAAGCATTTGTGACCAAACATGGTGAACATACATAAGGCACACGGTTTACTTGACGTGTTCGGCTGGCTCGAGCGCACAACAAGTTGGGCGATATAAAGTACCTCGTGTGGCCAACCACTATCGCCAACCGAAGTACGACACGGGTTCGCCAACACATCATGCGTGGCGGAACGAATCCTAACCACATCTTCAAGTCTGATACCGGAAGCCTGGACTATGAACATAGTCCCAACCTCAGTCAAATTCTAACCATAACATGTGAAATACGGCATGATAACATGGTAATTTAAGAACACTAGCAAGCATATTATAAAGCATAACATGAAGCATGTTAATAAACAAGTCACAAAGCATGTTCAAAAGCATGTTATAAAGCATTATGTAAATAGGAATACAAATACTTAAATTTCGTAGGCGAGTGGTTAGAGTGAACAACCACATGGAGAGTGTCATATGTGACTCTAAGGTAGCCGAGAATCCCATCTCAGCACCTACCTAAGATTCTAACACTTAAGCACTTACACTCACAAGTGAACTCACCAACACTTGGAATGCAATAGTTCAACATACATGACGTATGCTAGGGAAGTGTGTACTAGGGTTGTCCCTTTACCAAACTAGTATTTTATACATATACATCATATTCATACAGCAATTAAACATGGCAATCACATCAGCAAATTTTATACGTATAGGGCACTTCCACGTATACCCAATTTCAACATACATAGTGTTTACAAAGGAACATAGATTTCGGCGATTCCTTTCGCCAAGCTAGTATTTTAATCATGTATTGTATAATCATACATTAAATACATATGACAAATATTATTCCAAAAGAAATACGTATACGGTATTTCTACAATACGTAATTTCGACATACGGCGCATTTACAAGTAAACATATATTTTGGCGATTCCTTTCGCCAAACTAGTATTTTATTCATATGTTATATAATTATACATTAAATAAATATGTCAAGCATTTATCCAAAAAAAATACGTATACGGTATTTCTACGTATACCTAGAATATGTGAAATTCCATATTTCACAGTTAATCAAAACAGAAACGGAAAGCACTTTGTACATGTGCAATTGCAAGCAGATCATGAATCTACCATTATCTGACATTGAAAGCGTTGAAAACCGCAACTTATACACTTAAAGTCCTCACCTTTGCCTTTGGAAACGAAATGAATCAGCAAGGGTAATGGAACTTCCGTCTACGGGCGATTTCTAGCCTAAAGGGCGGAATCGGTTAGTCGATACACATCCTACATCAATCCCACCCCAAATCAGACCTAGGGTTAGGGTTTCTTACCTTCAAATGAGACGAAAAACGCCGGGAAAATGCCTAGAATAAGGCGGTGTAGGCCGTGTAGAGGTCCAAAGCAGTAGGAGGAAGATCGGCAGCAAAACCCAAGCTCTTCTCTCTCTTTTCTCTCTCTTCCTCTAGGGTTTCCTCCAAAATTCGTATGGCTGTGAGAGGGGCTGCTCTAAGCTCCTTTTATAGCCTCAAACATTATGAAAATAGACTCAGGTTCATGGGGTACTGCCTATATAGGATTTTCGCCGCTTTTCCAGCTCAAAAGGGAAGTTCTGGTAGCCCTCTTTGAACCAAACGTCAGACTTAAGCTCACCATCGATGGATCTACGTGGGATTACGTTTTTGACTCATTCGGATACCCAGATCGCACGTGGCAGACCACTTTCAGTTCGACGGTCAGTGGGCCACGATCAGAAATTCCAAGTACATGTAAATGTTCCTGAAATTTTTCTTAATCCGAGGGTGTAATTTGGTCCGATTCGACGGTCGGTTGATCTTGACGCGTCAACGAACGATGCCAGATCACTATTCCAGATATTTATTTTGGCATATGAATAGTGTTTTTCACACTACCTCGCTCCGATTTAAAAACGAATGGCCGTGGAACATCGGATAAAGTTGATTTTTGAGATGATTGTTAAGCCCAGTGGGGCGGTCCTAGTTCCTTAGCTTCGGGTTAATCGGACTCCCGATGTGCGATCTAGACCTAATCTGAAGTTTCGTTTCATTCGAGAGCGGACGGAAATGAGTTTGGTTCTAAACTTTAGGGTAACCTAGGCCAATGATTCTACAAGTTTTGGGTCTTGAACGTATTTAAAGCGATTCGAACGGATTTCGTAGCTAATCGGTTTCACACCTAGTTACTTTGTCTCATTTCTAAAGGATTTAGTCCTAAGTGAATTCAGTCGAGGTGGTACTCAGGCCTTTGGAGTTGGTATATAAAGTGATCCAAGTTATACTACTTAGCTAGTTTAAGATAGTGTCTAGGGTGAAAGTTATTAGAAAGATTGGAAGATCAAGGTGATAAAGGGTGAGGTTTGTGAAGGAAATGAGTTCAAAGGCGGCTTTAGACTTTGGGATTCAGTTCTGACAAGTTAATGAGGTATTACGATCGCCCCATTGCCTAAGGTCATCTAATCCCAGGTTGGCAAAAATCCGGGGCGTTACAAATAAATATCTAAACTTAAAAGAATTAAAGGAAAGGAAACTAGGGATTCAGAGGATCCACTTGTAGAGATCAGGGAGATCATATGCCTGTATCAGAAACTCAACTGGACTTAGAATCCATCTTCATCCAGTTGCAGGTGTAACCATAGGAATTAAGACTAAACTTCCTTTGATATAGTTTTCAAGAGATGAAAGGTATATGAATTAGAATGGATTCCATCACAAAACTATGCCCATGAGACAGAGTAAACAACAGAATTAAACTAATTATCAACCCATCAACATGATATGAAAGTTAGGAAGGGTACCGACATCCAACCATGCCCAGGAGACGATGGTGAACAACAGAGCTTCCTGACGTCATAAACATAAAAAAGCAACGGAAATACTCAAAGCCATCGCAGACCCATTGTAATTTCAGTCACAACAGACTATTAAAGACTAAAAATATTCCCATAATAAAATTAAACCAAAATCCATTCAGTCTAAACAAAAGGCACAAGCAAAGTGTCCCCCATCATGCTACAAGCTTCACCCCTTAGCCCTAGCTAAGAGGTTTAGCCAACCATGATTGGCTGGATCTCTCAACAACCAAGAAAGAAAACCAGCAAAAAAAACATAAAAGAAAAGTTCTCTCTCCCTGTCTCTCTCTCTAGCCGTGAATTAGATACCCTTTCTCAACTCTCTTTTTTTTCTAATATAGCTGCTGAAGGTCAGTGCTGTGGAGAGCTTGAAACCGTGCGGAAGGAGGTCGGCTGAGACGTGGATTTGTGCAATCCAATTCGCAGCAGAAAATCGTGGAATCGTTCGCAGAAACAGTGTATACACAGCAACACGGCACTGAGAATCGGCCCGCAGACGTCCTTCACCCAAGATCCAAGCCATTCAATCATCATGGCTTTGGTCAGTCATCCCATGGACAGTGTTTGGACGGTTCGGATCATTGATCCGATCCTCTCTATAGACGTGTAACAGCCCGGGAAATCTGGACGAATCCCGGACTGCGTAACAGGGCTGGCGGTGATGTTGCGCTGGTGATTGGCGGGACCCACACTCCTTGATGTTTGGGAAATCCACACCGTCCATCAGCTTAGTCTCAAGAAAACAATCTGAGATGGTCGGTTTTGAATTTCCTCTGACGTGGCCCACAGACTTTCCTTTCCACCGTCTGTCCCATGCTTGAATGGCTATGATCCCATATTCTTTGTTTCTTACGATCTTGTCACCTAGGCCTTTGTAAAATGGGCCTCGGAAATCTAATGGACGGTCCGGATTGTCTGTTTGGACGATGGGTGGGGCCCACAACAGAAACCGATGGCCTCTGTTGCGAACAGCGAACGGCACTTGCCGTTTTCGATTTTTTTTAAGAAAGGAAGTCGGTCAGCACCGCTGACCGACTTTTGAACGTTAGGTGCACACCCGGTACACTTGTGCACAGTGCACATTCACCGTACTTTTGGGCACCACCGATATTTGTATCCGAAATCTGTCCCGTCCATTCATTTTATCGTCTCATTTAAAGCATTGGGACTAAAACTGAAGTATATCCAGATTTCAAGCGGGCCGCCAATCAGGGATATGAGGACTGATCTATCATTGGGGTTGCTTCCACAATGATCTGAGTGCTGAAATTTAATATGTACGGTTATTTTATTGCCCTCATCCCATGTATGAAGTTTCGTGTCAATCCGATGGCGGGAACCGCATGATCTTGCATTCTGGGCCAATTTCAAGCCTCTTTAACATGAACGGCTTGATCTTCCGGGATTCCTGGCTTGTAAATCTATTGATTTTGGTCCCATGGAGTCCTTTTCTTACCTTGGTGAATCTTGAGCGCTAAAACCATGCTTCTAATACCCATTTTCAGTTCAAGCTCCTAAATACATCCTGCATCACAAACACGATTAAATAGGTCCATTAAACAGTATAAGTTCATAAATCCAGACAATAAATGGGGTCTGATATGCAATATTTGACCCTTATCAGCGGGGTTTGGTCGTATGGGTCCGATTTGCGATCAACGGTTACCAGGGCACGATCGGGTCCCAGATTTCGTGAACGGGTGTAGTAAAATACATTAGACCTTCTTCGTAAATTTGAAAGAAATACGACAGTTGAAAAGCCCGGAGTCTCAGTTTCTTTTGTCAGTGCCAGATTTTAACTCAGGTATTGGTGGGGCGCATTGGGCAAGCGCCAGATGGTACTTCTGGGTGTCCATTGGGTCCGCAGTCCGCGATGGACCATAAGCCCAGTGAGATCTATGATTTTCTAAAGTTTTATATTTTTCTGACCCTCCTCGGTCGCTAGGTGGCCCACACGGGCTGTTGTTAAGTGTAAACGGGCCATCTGGCTTGGCGGCCCGCACTTGGTCCCATCATAACTAGACTGGTCCACCCCAGTATAAATTAACATTGAGTGATAATGGTCATTAAGTGATTTTATAAGTTAATTAAAAAGAAATTTTAAGGATTTTTGGAAATCCAAAACAGTGAAAATCCAGGATGTTACAACCTCCATCCAATTGTAATTGCTTAATTTTGCAGAAAAATTGGTTTTCAACTAGTGTTTTGAATTTAACAAAACAAGCATATACATCGGATTTATTTTGGAGAGGATACAGCCATGAGAATCGTGAAAAATCATCAATGAATATAACATAATACTTGCAGCCACTAATCGATTTAGTAGAAGGTTTGAATGGAAGTTATTTACCCTTGCCAAGTTGGCAAGGCTCACAAAAATGCATTTTATTCACTGATCCTTCAATAGGCAAGGAATGTTTGTTTAATAACTGAGATACAATGGGAAGCGATGCATGACATCTAGAATACCAAATAGAAACTGGTGCTTGAATTCCTACAACGGCTGCCAAAGCATGTGACTTATTGATAGACATTGACTGCAAATGGATTGGATAAAGACCACCTTCACTCCTGCCTTCCAGTAGTGTTGTCCCTGTTTGTATGTCCTTAACAAAGTAATGAGAACTAGTTAGAATAAAGAAGCAATTATTATCAAGACAGAATTGATTGATGGAAAGTAAGTTGGCAAAAGCTCGAGGACAGTGGAGGACACGCTTGAGGTTTAATTTAGCTTCAGGGGTATGAAAAATAGTAGTACCAGTATGTGCAATACTCAAACCTTGACCATTACCAACTGCTACATTTTCTTGTCTTGTGTATGGTTGTTACAAAGTGAGATGATCTAGATTGGCAATAATGTGCTGATTAGCTCCACTGTCAGCAAACCATGTCTCTTCCTCTTGTTCAGCATTGGTATGTGCCACCATAGCAGCTAATTGAGTCAGTGGATGATGACCCTGATATGCATAATCCATTTTATGAAAGCAATCTAATACCTTGTGACTTAACTTTCCACATATTTGACAAGGTGACTTGGGAGTGGAAAAGGAGTGTTGCATCTGATTTGGCTGAGTTGAGGAAGGTAAACTAGAGGGTCTTGGTGAATACTGAGGACGAGGATGTGGTGAATATTATGAACGAGGATTTGGTGAATATAAGGACGTGAATTTGGTTTACTTGAGTTTTTGGGTTTACGATTGTACTGATGTTGATTGGATTTGGGAGTGAAGAATGCAAAATTATTGGTCGCAGGTGGTATAGAAGAATTTTGGTTTTTCAATATTAATTCATATGATAAGAGCTCGGCCTGAAAATCTTCAAAAGAAACATTCTTGTCTCTAGTAGCAAAGGACAAGGAGGTTATAAAAGGATTAAAGGAGGGGTTGAGACCACTCACGAGATAAGACATTAAGTCATCATCGTCAAGTGGCTTACTAACTGCAACTAATTCATCTGACAGTAGCTTCGCCTTTTCAAGAAAATCAGTGCACTTCATTGACCCTTGATGAAGAGTCTGCAGCTTTCGCTTTAGGTGGTGCACACGGGTTCTGGAATGAGAAGCAAATTTGTTTGCTAGAGAACTTCTCACCTCTCGAGCAGATGTGATGCCATAAACAGAAGCTAGCACCTTGTCAGATAGAGTGGCATTGATCAAACTTAACACATACTGATCTTTCTTATTCCAGAGAATATAATCTGGATTAAGAGAATGAGTTAGTTCCCCTTCACTATAAAAAAGGAACTTTGATGGATATGGCTCAGAACCATCCACGAACCCCATCAAGTCATGACTTTTTAGCACTGGCACAATCTAAGATGACTATATGAGATAGTTTGAATCACTCAGCTTGATTGACACAAGATGGCCAATGTTTGGAGGAGCAAAGGTAACATTGGAGGAAGCAGAAGAAGAGGAAGCCATAGGTGAGAAGGAAAGGATCGATTGAAATTAGGCGTATGCCAATTGCTTTGATACCATGTAAAACTTTGTAAAATGGTTTTGGTCTCAATGCCAAAAACTGTGTGACTATTCTCATTTATATACAATTACAGAAGAAGTTTGAAATACAAAGATATAGAATAACAGAAATTCAAATATAGTCAAAAGTTATCTCCTAAGGTAGATAAGTGTTTATCTGTAGAATTCAAACATAATTGATCTCGTGGATAAGATAAGGGAGAAGCCAAGGGAATCTCGGTGGTTTGAATCTCATGTAGAGCGGGTCCCGGACAGTTTCATGGCCAAGATGGCTCAGAAAAGGCCTGGTCAGCGACAGAAGTGATCCAGACCATCGGACCTGAAATGGGGCGTATCTCACAATCCAGAATGAGTTAGCTGACGTAAAATATATGATTTTGGGGTAGAACGAGCTACTTTAGCCAACCAACCCTACTATGTAGGGTTACGACACCTGGAATTGCAAAAAACCCCTGGATCGATAATCGTTTCCCTATTTTAATTTCATTTTTACTATAAATAGTAAGTTTTAGTTTGATTATAACTCTTCATCCGTCAGGCTTTAGGAGTTGCGCCCAACGTGAAAAGAGCTTAAAATAATTAGGAGAATGGTTTGGTAAAGCCAAATAGGATACTTACTGTTTTTGGCTGAAAACCTTGCGCACTAGTAGACATCACGACCCTCTATAAATAGTAAGTTTACTATTTATAGTAAGTCGCGATTTCTAGGAGTTTTAGTTGTAGTTTGATTCTGATTTCTTTCCCATTGCTTGGTACCCCTATTTAAAGGGTTGCGAACTCGTTTTTATTCATTCACTAATCAATTTCGAATTTATTAAAATTTATTTCTATTTTATGCTTTCTTTCCTCGTGGATTCGAGAAGTCTCTGTGAGGAGTCCAGAGAAGTTCTGTGGATTTGGAATACTTAACCTCTTGAGGAAGACGGTGCTCGACCTCACATCCTCCCCTGCGTCAGTTTGGTATCAAAGTGAGGTTTCTCCTCAGATTGATGGCTTCTAACGACGGGTCGGGCAACAATCCCATGAGTGGTGCTCTAGGGAATTTACCTTTAACGGCAGCAGCTTTCGAAGTAGCGCAACAAGAGAATCGACAAGTCATGCAAGGGCTGCAGGCTTCCATCGACCGCATAGCGGATCTCTTGGCGAAAAACCTAAGGCAACTCCGTATTCCTGGTGGTAATCCTCCACTGCCAATTGCTGAAACTCATAATCGCCCTGATCGCAGGATAGTACCGGCAGTGCATCCAAGGGTCATTCCTAAGGAAGGGGGCTCCAGTGAGGAGGAAATTGATGACATAATTTTCCAACACCCTAGACATGGCAGCGATCGAGTAGATCGAACGGATCGAGAATTTAAGATGCGGGCTGATATTCCTAACTTCAATGGGCAACTACACATTAAGGATTTCCTCGATTGGCTTTCTGAAGTTGAGTAATTTTTTGACTATATGGACATCCTTGAAGCAAAGAAGGTCAAGATTGTGGCCTACAAGCTGAAAGGAGGAGCTTCAGCTTGGTGGAAACAACTGTGACTCGCGCGAACCAGGCAGACGAAAGCACCAATCCGCACCTGGCAACGGATGAAGCAGCTACTACTTGCCCGATTTCTCCCTTGCGATTACAATCAGGAATTATTCTAACAATACCAAAATTGTAGACAGGGTAGTCGGTCGGTGAGAGAATATGCAGAAGAATTTTATCGCCTGACGGCGCGTAAGGATTTAGTCGAGACTGAATCACAGCAAGTCGCTCGATTCAATGGTGGGTTGCATATGGCTATCCAAGATCGGGTCCAGATGCAGTCCGTCTGGATGATGAATGATGCGATCAAGTTGGCTACTTGGGCAAAAGCGCAACTTAAATGTCCTAACACATGGACCTATCCTACTGTAAGGATCCCTATGGCAGGTCCGCCCCAGGGAACTGCACAGCCCAAGGGGAAGGAGCCCATAGGAGTACGTACTCAAACTCCTACATCTGAGAACTGAGATCAGGCTAGACCTCAAAGGGGCATTCAACTGCTACTGGTCCAAGTAGAATCCCGAACCCCCAGAATTGCGAAAAACCCCTAGATCGATAATCGTTTCCCTGTTTTAATTTCGTTTTTACTATAAATAGTAAGTTTTAGTTTGATTATAACTCTTCATCCGCCAGGCTTTAGGAGTTGCGCCCAACGTGAAAAGAGCTTAGAATAATTAGGAGAATGGTTTGGTGAAGCCAAATAGGACACTTACTATTTTTGGCCAAAAACCTTGCGCACTAGTAGACATCACGACCCTCTATAAATAGTAAGTTTACTATTTATAGTAAGTCACGATTTCTAGGAGTTTTAGTTGTAGTTTGATTCTGATTTCTTTCTCATTGCTTGGTACCCCTATTTAAAGGGTTGTGAACTCGTTTTAATTCATTCACTAATCAATTTCGAATTTATTAGAATTTATTTCTATTTTATGCTTTCTTTCCTTGTGGATTCGAGAAGTCTCTGTGAGGAGTCCAGAGAAGTTCCGTGGATTCGGAATACTTATCCTCTTGAGGAGGACGGTGCTCGATGTCACGTCCTCCCCTGCGTCAGTTTGGTATTAGAGCGAGGTTTCTCCTCGGATCAATGGCTTCTAACGACGGGTCGGCAACAATCCCATGGGTGGTGCTCCAGGGAATTTACCTTTAACGGCGGCAGCTTTCGAAGTAGCGCAACAAGAGAATCGGCAAGCCATGCAAGAGCTGCAGGCTTCCATCGACCGCATAGCGAATCTTTTAGCGAAAAACCTAAGGCAAATCCGTGTTCCTGGTGGTAATCCTCCACCGCCAATTGCTAAAACTCGTAATCGCACTGATCGCAGGATAGTACCAGCAGTGCATCCAAGGGTCATTCCTGAGGAAGGGGGCTCCAGTGAGGAGGAAATCGACGACATAATTTTCCAACACCCCAGACATGGTGGCGATCGAGTAGATCGAACGGATCGAGAATTCAAGGTGCGGGTTGATATTCTTAGCTTCAATGGCCAACTACACATTGAGGATTTCCTCGATTGACTTTCTGAAGTTGAGCGATTTTTCGACTATATGGACATCCCTGAAGCAAAGAAGGTCAAGCTTGTGGCCTACAAGCTGAAAGGAGGAGCTTCAACTTGGTGGGAACAACTGCGACTTGTGCGAACCAGGTGAAGCAGCTACTACGTGCTCGATTCCTCTCTAGCGATTACAATCAGGTATTATTCCAACAATACCAAAATTGTAGACAGGGTAGTCGGTCGGTGAGAGAATACGCAGAAGAATTTTATCGTCTGGCGGCGCGTAACGATTTAGTCGAGACTGAATCGCAATAAGTTGCCTGATTCAATGGTGGGTTACGTATGGCTATCCAGGATTGGGTCCAGATGCAGTCCGTCTGGACGATGAATGATGCGATCAAGTTGGCTACTCGGGCAGAAGCGCAACTTGAACGTCCTAACACACGGACCTATCCTACTACAAGGATCCCTGTGACAGGTCCGTCCCAGGGAACTACACAGCCCAAGGGGAAAGACACCGTAGGAGCATGTACTCAACCCCTTACGTCTGAGAACTAAGATCAGGCTAGACCCCAAAGGAGCATTCAACTGCTACTAGTCCAAGTAGAATCCCGAACCCCCGGAATTGCGAAAAACCCCTGGATCGACAATCGTTTCCCTGTTTTAATTTCGTTTTTACTATAAATAGTAAGTTTTAGTTTGATTATAACTCTTCATCCGTCGGGCTTTAGGAGTTGCGCCCAACATGAAAAGAGCTTAGAATAATTAGGAGAATGGTTTGGTGAAGCCAAATAGGATACTTACTATTTTTGGCCAAAAACACTAGTAGACATCACGACCGTCTATAAATAGTAAGTTTACTATTTATAGTAAGTCGCGATTTCTACGAGTTTTAGTTGTAGTTTGATTCTAATTTCTTTCCCATTGCTTGATACCCCTATTTAAAGGGTTGCGAACTCATTTTTATTCATTCACTAATCAATTTCGAATTTATTAGAATTTATTTCTATTTTATGCTTTCTTTCCTCGTGGATTCGAGAAGTCTCTGTGAGGAGTCCAGAGAAGTTCCGTGGATTCGGAATACTTATCCTCTTAAGGAAGATAGTGCTCGACCTCACATCCTCCCTTACGTCAAAATCTTATGGTTATCAAGCATTACATACTTTCAGTAGCATTTAAGAAACCTCACAAAGTCAGCAAAGCCACCCAGTCACCATCTAAGACCCTCACATGTTCCTAGGTCTAAGGATTGATCAACTAATGTGTATGTCATAGTCCAAGAAACTATTATCATCAAAGTATGGGAATGATTCTCTAAATATACATGGAGTGATTCATTATTTCACAAAATAAGCTAACATAAGTCTGGCGTTTAGTAGGTGTTTCAAAATAATTTTTGATAATCTGTTATGAAATGCTTAGTAGATTCCTGCCCACACCGCCCTTGATGGAGATATGAGTGCACAATACTTTCGATGTGCATAGTGCAATTGGCACTGATCTTGAATGAGGATTATTATTGTAATTCCGAGCCCACAACAAACCTAAATCAACCATAATATTAGAAATTCAGATTTAGTACCAATCGCCGATCATGCACTTTGTCGAAGCACATTCAACGAAGATAGAACTTAGAACAATCATAATAGAAAACAACTAATCAAGCAATCACAAACACAAGATTTTATGTGGAAAATTCTTGTGGGAAAAAATCACGACCCAAAGCGACAGAAATCTCCACTATAATTGAAACTTTAAAGTTACACCACTCACCTTATCCAATTACAGAAGTAACCCGATCTCTCCTTGCAATGCACACCTTTTAAAAAACCCTAGTACTTGAGAAAAATCCCTTCCTAGGCCCTTATAAGTGTAGAAAATTATCTCAACCTACAAAACTCTTACCCAATGAGAGAAAACACTCATCTCTCTAAGCACTAATTGATATTGGACTTAAATATCCCGACTAACACAAAATCGTGGAATTGAATTGACATCCGTCGGTCAGACCACACGCACCTTCAATCAAATCGACTCAGACCAACAAAATCATCTGCTCCTACCTTCTGTCTGAGACAACTTGCACTCTATAGGTCAGACCGACAGAGCCCTATTGTATCTCCCAAATTGAGAAGAATCCAAGGCATCCGTACAACAATAATCACAATATATCACTCTGTAAGGACCTTATACAAAGATGGATAATCGAAAGCCTTCACAATGTGTTGTTTTGAATAAGCATATTATCCAATAACCACACTAAAAAAATGATCGTCACAGTTGATTTTGTTAACAATCCTACCTTATTTTCACCACAACTATATCTGAGTGGTTAGCGTTTTATTTGCAGAGATTTTAAGTTTAAGTTTTCAATCTAAATTTTATTTTATCCAATAAGTGGTTGTGTCTTATAACTTTATAGATATGAAAGGATCCGTGAGATTTGATTTATTAGGTTCAACTCTAACATTAATATTTGTATACGGTATTTCCATCCTACTTTTTACTTTCAGGGTTTGGGTTTGTTGTCTCCATTGAGTTTACTGTTTTACTTTTTCCCATATATGTGGATGATATTATTAATTACGACCGGTACCAATTACAATGCCCTTCTCTCTTAACACATGCAGTTCTGATCATCTGACCATCTCTGCTTATGGACCCCATATGGAAAGGACTGCTATCAAATATGATATTCTCAAATTATAGATTTGTAATTTCTGTAAAATAATAAAAGAAACCAAAAAATATTAAGAACTGACTGAAGCACATGTGATCACACTGTCCTTAAAGCGTTATTGGCCCCTTCTCAAAGTAATTGAGAATGCTGACAGGTTGCATGCAAATAGCTTTTAGAATACAATGAGCTTGTACGTGGTTCTGGGTTCAGCAAGTACAAAGAAACCACTAATGGAACTCTATGTACACAGTTTGCTCGCAGATTTAAAAAAACAAAAAAAAAAAACTTAAGGAAAAGATCCTAAATCAAATAGATAGTTAGAAAGAAATTGGTTGCTTAGACCACTACACTGGTCAGTTTTTGAGGGATTGCTGGCTAATGAATAAGGTTCGTATCGAACCTTGCTGGTTGATTAGAGAACACTGAGTTGTAATTGGTTCGTTTGTATGAGAGAGTTGTTTGAGTGGTTGGTGATAGTCAAATGAACCACTCACGTCAAAAGGATATTTTGGTCGAGGGTCATAGCTACATGCTAGTCATTTATAATTGTTGGCTAGCCACATGCAGCAATTTCTGCATGGTTTGGTTTAATATTACATGAGTAGTTACACTACCTATTAAACGGCTAGTTCCAGCCCCTATCTAAGGCGAATAGGTCTCTTTCAAACCTCTTACCTATAGCACTCCAATCACTTGACCCATAAGGCTTGCAAGCAACACAATGCGAGGTATGAAGTGCAAGTGTGTGCCTCTACAGCCACACTACCTCACATGCCCATGCCCTCACATCGAGCTAAGGCCGTGCTCGAGAACAACGCAAGTCTCGGTACCTCGCCGATTCACCAAGCAAATAATAAAGTACTCAACACCTTACTTATAAACTCAATATTTTCTTATTTAGTTACTAATACGGGACTATTCCAAAAATACTAAAAACCCAAGTTTTAACAAATCTTTATATATATATATATATATATATATATATATATATATATATATATATATATATATATATATATATATATATATATATATATATATATATCAGAGAGAGATGCTCACACATAACTAGTTGGACCATTTAAATTGGTCCAACTAGCTCTGCATTAAATGCCAAAATTCCTAGTTTCATCCACATGTAATGCACCACATGTGAGGATATGTGAATATAAGTTTTACAAAAGTATGTTGGGAATTATGTGTCATAGATCCAACCCATTTACTAAATAGAGCACGCTAATGAAATTTTATGTACTAAAATTTAGTAAATTTTCATCACTACTAGAGCCACACATGTAACTTGAATCTGGACTGTTAGAATAGATTTCTAACTGTTCACTTTTCTTGTAGATGATATCATACTATTGATAATATATATATATATATATATATATATATATATATATATATATATATATATATCTCATATGCTTATAGGGGAAACTGTTTGGAGGGTGAACCTTTCCATGTACACTGATTCCAATAGTGTGGTCCTCTTTAGGGGTGCACATTTAACCGGTAGAATCGTGGAACCGGACCGGAACCATTGGATCGGTCCGGTTTGGTCCGGTTCTGGACAACACCGGTTCCGGTTCCGGTTCCAAAATTACAAGAACCGTTGGATACGGTTCGGTTCCGGTTTAGGGACAGGTAGAACCGACCCGAACCGTGGAACCGTGGTCCCCACCTCTTCTTACACGTTAGTCGTTACTACGAAGAGGATAAGTGGAGTAGATCTCCGAGAATGCCATCAGAAGTGGGCCCCACTTATTTTTTTTTCAAAATATCGAAACCATGCAAAAAAAACGTCCAGGGACGTACGTGCATGGATTGGGTTTTGACAGTGGGCCCCACCCATCATCCCTTTTCGCGATCCGAACCGTCTATCATGTAGGGTGCTCAAAGACGTCCCAAGGGACGTTTCCCTTTTCAACAGAAAGCGAGGAAAGATGGGGATATCTACTTGTCCATATTTGAAAAATCCAGAACCGTAGAACCAATCCGAAACCGAACCGGTTTTCACGGTCCGGTTCTGGTTCGGTTCTAGTGTGCTAATGGTTCGGTTCCGGTTCCAAAAATCCTAGAACCGTTAGGAACGGTTCGGTTCCGGTTTTACCCCAGAACCGGACCAAACCGACCCGTGTGCACCCCTAGTCCTCTTGAATTAGGGATGGAGATAAATTTTGAGAACTTACTCTAAAATGGAGTGACATACTTGATGATTGGGGTTGATTTTACATCAACACCATGATGGCCTACCCAAGCTGTGGCCACTTGAGCATGGGAAATGATACAATTTTGGTCTCAACCATTAAAATGTGCTTGAAAAACAAATGGACGGCATGGATAGACCACATCAATTTACAGTGGGCCTAACAGAGTTTACTCAGTACACAATCCGATTTCCTCATTGCGGTAGGAATTGGACCGCATCAAGTTAGCGTGCGGGATGGTTCGCAGGAGACCATTACAATATATATATATATATATATATATATATATATATATATATATATATATATATATATATATGGGAAAAGGTACAATGCGCTCGAGCTGACGATAAGCTTATCGTGAGGTCAAGCTGTGTGGGCGCCGCCGTGTTGCGTGTCGACCATCAACACCGTGCATTTGATGGGTGCCCTTTAAATTATGGGATATCCCAAAAATCAGCCGTACACGAAACTCAGGTGGGCCGTACCATCTAAAATTATGTGAATACGCCATTAAAACATATAAAAGCACTTGGTGGGGCCCACCTGAGTTTTGCATGCGCCTGAAACTTGGTCTGAACCCTCATTCAAGTGAGACACACATAATGGATGGGCTGGATTTGCAAACCACATCTCGGTGGGCCCTCAAAAATGGTTATGAATGTTTTAATGGTGTATGGCCCCCTCTCCACTTTTGTATGTGGTGTGGCCCACACAAGTCACGGATTGACTTGATTTTTGGGACCTAGGCCCATGATGGAATGGTGCATCTGACTGACGAGGAAGATGTTCGAAACGCATCACGGTGGGGCCCACACAGCTCAACCTCATGGGACGGAGTCGTGAGCTCGAGCGCATTGTACCTTTTCCCTATATTATATATATATATATATAATATATATATATAGCTCTCGTGAGGTCGAGCTGTGTGGGCCCCACCGTGATGCGTTTCGACCATCAACACCGTGCATTTGATGGGTACCCTTTAAATTATGGGATATCCTAAAAATCAGCCGTATACGGAACTCAGATGGGCCATACCATCTAAAATTATGTGAAGACACCGTTAAAACATATAAAAGCACTTGGTGGGGCCCACCTATGTTTTGCATGCACCTGAAACTTGGTTTGAACCCTCATTCAAGTGGGACACACATAATGGATGGGCTGGATTTGCAAACCACATCTCGATGGGCCCTCAAAAATGGTTATGAATGTTTTAATGGTGCACGGCCCCTCCCCACTTCTGTATATGGTGTGGCCCACACAAGTAACAGATTGACTTGATTTTTAATACCTAGGCTCACGATGGAATGGTGCATTTGACTGATGGGGTAGATGTTCGAAACGGTGGGGCCCACACAGCTCGACCTCATGGGGCCTTAAAATCAGCTGGAGCGCATTGTACCTTTTTTATATATATATATATATATATATATATATATATATATATATATATATATATATATATATATATATATATATATATACACATTTTTCACGACAAGGACATTGGCAAAGATGATATGTGACGTATTTGCACGGAACGCAAGCATGGTGACGCGGCATTTATGTCAGGGATTGTCACTGGTGGAATCAAATCTGGTTTTAGTTGGCCCAATACCTCAATCTCCTATTAGCATCGTAGAAAGAGTAAAAGGTTGAAAACACAGCTAATGGCCGCTTTTGGACAGGGCTCTTTATGGAATGCAGGGCCTTATGACAACTGCAATACAGTGCCTTGTTCCTACGTCAGATGTTACACGTGTTAGAGATACAAGCCATTCATTAGGTAGGCGACACCGTGAAACACGCCACGTAGAACTCATCGAGTGAACTTTGGGCTTTTTTCCGACCACCTATTTTTCTTGTCTACATCCAATCTGTCAGATCAACGGATCAGCAATATTTAATCCAATCTCCCTATTTAATGAACTGCCCAAATCTCTTACACGTGTGCCATCCATAGGTGGGACTCAGGAGTGCCAAGGCAGCTGTCTCAGCTGGTAGATGTCCCATGTGCTAGGCCAGATGGTCACAAAATTAAAGAGCTAGTCCTAAAATGGGATGACCACACAGCTGGTGGTTTGCATGAAATCATGGCTTGATTCAAAGGATGTGAGGCCCACCTAATTCAACGGTAGGTTAGGGAAGGTATACAACTGGCTGAAAGCCACTCGTTCCTTTGATGACTGAAAAAATACTGAGAACATGTGAATCTTACGTGAAGTAACTGGATTTGAACTGTATAGATGATATATGGGCTGTCTTAGAATCTTACGTGAGGCGTTAACACTTTCCTACCCATCTGATCAATAAGCTTTTCTCATACTACATGTGAGCCGTTGTTGATTTTTGACTTTTAAGTTCCATATGTATGCCACTGATAAAAGGGTTATAAGGGTCCTTACTCTTTCCTTGGTGGTAGACTGGGGTGTGCGTGAGTATGTATAAAATTTATTTATTTATTTATTTATTTTTAAGGGTTATGATGGTCAGGAAATTTTTTTTTTTTTTGGGGGGGGGGGACTATTGACCTAATGATTAGATCTGATAAATGAACGGCTCCGATCTTATCTGCGCATGCCAGGTGTCAATGCAGCGGCAGAAAGGTCAAGGTCAAGATTCTTAGTACAGCTACGACTTTTGACTGTTGAGTCTGCAGTTTGCCACTTGAAATAATCGTGGGGTTGCTAACTCGACACGTGTGTGGGAGCCTTACACATGCACAATCACGGGCGAGGATGCATGCTGCGTTGCAATGTGACACGGTTTGGCTAGTGATCCCAGCGCCGGCCAGCGATCTGGTGTCAAAGCTCCGTGGGATCCACAAGGATGTATCTGTTTTATCCACGCCGTTCATCCAATTTCCACCTCATTTTAAGGCCATGAGACCAAAAATGAGGCAGATCAAAATCTCAGGTGGACCACGCCATAGGAAAACAATGTTGCCAGAATTTCCACCGTTCAAAACTTCCTAGAGCCCACTGTAATGTTATTTGCCATCCAATCTGATCACACAAAACTCGATGAAGGGAAAACACAAATATCAGCTTGATTCAAAACTACTATTGTCCATAAAAAGTTTTCAACGGTAAGCGTTTAATCTCCAATCTTTCCTATGGTGTGGTCCACCTGAGATTTGGATCTGCTTCATTTTTAGGATCATGCCTAAAATAAGGTGTAAAAATGGATGAACAGCGTGGATAAAATAGATACATCTTGGGGGCCACAGAATTTTGACACCAGCTACCTTGCTGGTGTTCCGTTGCAATGATGTGTTTGGAAAGGAACAAGTCAAGATTCTTAGCACAGCTAGGACATTTTACAATTTTGTATTTTGCCACTCAACGAAAGAAAGAATTTCCTGTGTTGTGATAATTCCACGCGCGTGTGGGAACTGCACACGTGTAGACGCGGGCACCTGCCCTCTGATGCGCATGTATGACATCTAAGCTAGGGCTGAAAGTCGGGTGGGTTGGGTTGGATTGGGTTGGTGCTCAACCCTAACCCAACCCAAGGTTCCTATACCTCAACCCTAACCCAACTCAACCCAATATCAAGTTGGGAATTCTCAACCCAAGCTCAACCCAAGCGGGCTCGGTCGGGTTGATTGGGTTGGTCGGGTATACACGTGCTAATATTTTCATTATTACATTAGTTTATTATATTTCTATAGGACTTATTTTTTATATCTATAATTTTATTAATTATATATGTGATTATTCATTATAAAGAACTTCATTTTTTTCTTTCAAAAAATAAGTTAAAATATAAGGCTACTCTTTTAAAAGTCATGTACCATAGCACGAAATCTATTTGGGGGAGAGAAATTTGGCATATCTTGTTAGCTTGAGTCCTTGAAAATGATGTGGACAAATAAGACTGGACATTACTAGTGTGCATAAACGATCCACACTCAAGTATGATTTATAAGTAACTTATATATTGATCGGGTTCGGGTTGGGTCGGGCAACCCGAGCCCAACCCAAGTTTTATCGGATTGGTGTTTGTATAACCCAAGCTTAAGATTGGACCGAAATATCCTACTCGAGCCCAACCCAATGTCAGGTCGGTCGGGTTGAACCCGCCCAACTTTCAGCCATAATCTAAGCTTTTCATCAGGTGACTTACACTATCTTCCTCTCCTTGTGTAGAAATTAGGCCATTTCACACCTCATGCGGCCTACGGTGCATCCAAACAAATGAACGGCTAAAAAGTAAATATTTAGCCTCTATGTTACTTTGTAAGTTGTGGCCCACATGAAGAAAGTGAAGAATTATTTCCAACTTTACGGAAAGCTCAGATCTGACAATCTGAGGATCGGGGTAGGTGTTGCTCGGGTAACACGTTAGAGGGGTTACACTGATCGTATGTAGCCCACCTTGATGAATTTGTTGTATATCTATGTTTTCCATATGTTTCTCCATCTTATTTTAGTACCTTATCCCAAACATTAAGAAGATTAAATTCTCAGTTGGACCACACCACTGAAAACTGTGGTGATTGACCATTAAAAACTTATTGTGGGCCATTAGAGTTTTGTATTAAGCTAATATTTGTATTTTCCTTTCATCCAGGTCTGTTTGACCTTATCGAAAGGTTGGATGGTAAATAAAAATTATAGTGGGCCCTATGTGGTCCCTAGGTAGTTTTAATGGTGGGCATTCAATCACCACTTTTTCCTGTGATGTGATTCACCTGAGATTTGGATTTGCTTAATTTTTAGAACCACTTACTAAAATGATCTGAAAAAATAGATGGACGGTGTGGATATATAATACATTCACCAAGGCGGGCCTCACGGTCAGGATACGTGTAACACCCACTAATGGTTATCCGGTAACACCTAAACACTTCCGTTTACCTTTGAAGGTTGATAATTTTGGCTACTTTCTGTCTGGATCTGAAGGAAAAAAAAAAAACAACACTCTCTCGTGAAGCACGTTGTTTGGCAGATGAAATGATAGAGCCGTCTCTATCATAACATAAGGCCGAACCGAATTTCTTACCACAAGACCTGTGGGGCCCACCTGATCTGTGTGGCATCCACTACGCCTATCATGTTGTGCCAGCTCATGTCATATGATTATTCTGACTAAGGATAAAGTGTAACACCGAATATCATCATGATCTGAATTTCTTTGTCTCGAATAAATTTTAAATGGTAGGTATTTCATTTCCACTCTTTTGTTTTTTTAATTTATTTATATTTTATATTTATTCTTATTGTGAAGGACAAGTCCAAATATGAGAGCAGTCTTTGTGAGGCCACAGAGATCGTAACAGCCCCACAAAGCTTTATAATTGATGGTTAAAACTTAGGAGGGGAAGGGTGAAAGAAATAGGTGGCTCGGATCATCCTATATGAATCTATTTTTAACTATTGCTACTTTACGTAGAGCCAATCTCAACCCAAATACCTGCATAGCCCAGGAGCCCATGGGGGGGGCCCGGCCTATTGACTGCCCTAATTGTAAACTGACAGTGAGGAACAAGAACAAACTGAGTGGAATCCTGACCATTGAGTGTGGATAGTCTTGGACAATAAATATATTGAACAGATCATTTTAACTCATTAAAGAATGGAATCTTAACCATTAAAAAGAAAGTTTCCAGCTATCTACGCCCATCATTGTCATCGTCCCTGTTGTAATCTAAGCTTTATACAGGCTAAGAGTGGAAAGTCACACACAGATCATGGTGGACCCCACACAGCTTTTTGTTGCAAGGGCTCCTTCGAGAAATTCACCTGGTAGAGATCTCCCTTGCTCTGATCACATAGATGGCGAATGGGGACTGTTTACATGGTGGGCCCTATCATGGATTGCATGTGGTTAAAAAGTACAATCAAATCTAATATGATTAGCACTAATGGCTTTCAAATGGATGTTAAAAATTAAAAACTTAATGATGGTTGCAATTTAAGGGGGAGAGGTGAGAGAAATGGATGGATTGGATCAGCTTATTTGTGTCGGCCTTGAACTTTCTGTTTAAAGGAGTGAATTAGTTTAGACCATTCATGTTTCTAATTAAAGGTTTGAACAGGAACACATACTCACCGGATGAATTATATAGTTGAGTCCAAACCATTAGCAAGAAAGCTTTCAAAGGCCCACATTTATCATCATCATATAAGCCTTATTTCAACTAACTGAGATCAGCTACATGTAAAGTCATGCCTAAAACCTCTAAATTCAGGCGTAGCCCATATGAGTTTTTCATACAATCCATTAATCTATGTTTGGACGATTTAATGGTGGGACTCTCTATCTCTACTGTTTCCCATGGTAAAGCCCACAGCACTCTCCTGGTCTAAATCGCACCTGATAGGCGTGATGGATAGCCGCCCACGTGAGTTTTTCCAACCAGTCACGCTTGTCTCTGCCTTTCGAAAGTCAGGCAAGCATTTTTCAAAAAGGACCGTCTAAGGATACCAACCACATCTTTCTGAGAAATCCATGTTCAGTAATCGTGAAAGGAAGATGAACCTTTACACGTTTGTACTGAGAAAGAGAGAAATAAACGATTGAAATGCATGCATTGGGGAGGGCTAGGAGTGGGAATGTATTGGGTTCGCGTCTGGTTTGAGTCAACCCAAGGCCGGCCTATTTTACCAAATGAGCCAAATTTTCTAGCCCAAACTCAATCCATGACCCGTTATGGCCAGACCCAACCTACTTAAAGTTAAGGTGGTACATCGAGCCGAGTCGAGTCAAGATGGCCAAGCTTGGCTTGGCTCGTCCATGCTCTTCTTGAGTTTAAGCTCAACCTCAAGCTTACTATATATTGGAGCTTGGCTTTTTTGCCAAAACTTTTGAGTCGAGTGCAAGGCAATTTAGTGAATCGAGTCGAGGCAAGCTTACCTCGAGTCAAATTAAACTTACTCCCAACCTCACCTGGCTCAACTCAACAATCTGACTCAACTAACCCAACCCCAAATCAAATATTCAATTAATAATATACATATATATATAATATTAAATAGAGCCATAGATGGTACCTTGCTGTTAGTACTAAGAGAGAGAGAGAGAGAGAGAGAGAGAGAGAGAGAGAGAGAGGAGCTTGAGCACAGCAAATTACGTAACAAAGGAAAAAGGTAATTAAGAAAGGGATGGATAAATATGATAAGATTTATGGTTTAAACTTTTTAATGTTTAAATATTATATATACATACACACAGACAATATATATATTTGAGTCAAGCCATGCTCAAGCTTCGAGCCAAGCTAGGTTCAAGTCGAGTCAAGTCAAGTTTTACTATATTCGAACTCGGCTCATTTTCAAAACGAATTGGGTCATATGAAGCTTAGTTCAGCTCAGGTAAACGTTTGAATCAAGTCAAGTCGAGCTAGATCAAGCCAAGCGAGCTTTTCAAACTAGCTTGGTTTGTGTACCGCCCTACTTAAAGTTCATCATGTCTAGCACACTTGGGTGGGACTCAATGGTTCTTATACAACCTGGCTCATCCACACTTAGGTTTGAGAATGGCCACCAGTCCTATTGAATTGGTAGGTACATACAAATATACATCCATCATATATGTACATATATAAAATGATAGTCTATCAATATGTTTTGGGATTTGGGTCCTGTCAGCTTGGATCATCTAGCCCAGCCAATTGATAAATCATTTCATGGTTCTCACATTTTTAGTGAGATTATGTTCCCAGTAACGTAGGTGGCCCCTGCCATGGCCCAGTTTAGATGTACGTCCGTGTGCCACACATGATTTTCATGGAAAGCATAATAAGCAGCGGATGCTCCTCTTTCCATACCTACTTTTTTTAGGCAAGATACTAAGATACTAATCTTGTTCCCTTCCACACAACCAGAGAGATAACCTGCATTGTTATTGCATGTGCATGCACACGTTAAGAGTCCGGATAATATATACACGTGAATTGCATAATGCACTGATTGTGGGCTCCCAGTAACTCTTTGGGTGCACCTGTTGTATGGGTTGGATGGCATCCATACACTACAATTAATGGCCTCACACAATCGGGAATAGTGAAAGATGACTTAAAAGGTACAAATTCAAGTGGAGAAGCTCAGCTGATGGTTTGAATGGCCAACTTTTTATGTAAGCCATCATCATAGCCGGATGAACATGATGCAGGGTTTGGATGGTGTTAAACCAAAGGGACATCTCATGGGAGAACTCGATGGTCAGGATGTCTTGTTGACTTTTCTAACGTGGAAAAGCCGGGAAATTATAGCCTATGGATTGTTATTGAAGAAATCATGCAATTAATTGCATTTAATTTGTCTAAAATAGCTTTGTATAAATGTATAACCATTATAGGATTGTAAAATCAAGCAAATAAGAAGGTATTCTACAAGGATTGGTTTTTCATTTTCTTCCTTATATACCTATTTAGATGGCGTATACAAATTACAATAGGCCCCACACAATATCTAAGTATGATGTGTAGCCTATGTGCATACAAACCACACGGCCTATGGTCTCTTTAGTGAGGGAATAACACATGTGAACATCTTCTCTCAAATCTCATGGTAAGGGGTTATTCAAACCTTATAAGTTCTTCTCTCTCCCTTCCTTTACTTTTTAACTTCACTATCAGCAACTCATAACTTCCAACTAGGGTTGTCACAGGCCAGGCTTGGGGTGGGCCTCTGCCCGGATTTTGAATTGTTTCAGGCTGGGCCTATTCAAAATCTTGATTTTTGCAGACCCAGCCCTACCTGCAACGCCCCTGCATCCGTCATCAGTAGAAAATTTATTCAAAAATAAAATACAGGGAGCGCCCTAATAGACACATGATCTAAGCATGTATACTAGAGGAGTAACCTTGCATCCAAGGGTCTGTTTAGATACCACAAAATAAATTACTTTTTAACTTGTTTTAAGTCATTTAAGTTACTTTTTACACTTAAGGCAGTTTAGTAACCATTATTATAAAAATAACTTAATATTAAAAGCTGCTTATTTCGATAATTATTTTTTTGCTTTTTGACGTATTACTTTTCTACATATCTATATCAATCACGGTCCATGTCAAAGGAGGATCTCTTTCAAGTCTTTATCAAAGGAGACCCCACATGATGGACTGTCCCCATCAAAGATGGGGCCCATGTGATGGGCAGTCCACATCAAAGGTGGGCCCTGATGGGTTTTTTTAACCCGTCGTCGACCAGTCGTGAGCTCTGCTCGACCGGTTGAAGGCTGGTCTCGACCAGTCGTGGGAGTCGAGCCGTAACACGACTCAAAGTTCAACGAGTTTAGGCTATTTTTCTCCGGGGTGCTTGACCAGTCGAAGGAGGTGCTCGACCGGTCGAAGGTGGCTCTCGACCGGTCGTAGACTCGGTTCGACCAGTCGAGGTTACGCAGATTTGTTCCGCGATTTTACGCAGATTTCGTGTCGCAAGTCCTTTCGCAACTGGGATGCGGAAAGGAGTTTTCTAAAACTTTAAATAAGAGTTCCTAGGATTTTTTAGGGATGACGAGAGGGTTTCCTAAAGCTTTACAAGTGATTTGCTAAAGGGTTTAGGGCTATCAAAGGTGAGAGAGAGAGAGAGAGAGAGAGAGAAAGCTTATAAAAGGGAGGTTCTGCTCGTGGAGGTTATCTACTGTGTAATCTATATCTCAGCGATTATATGTCCTCATAATCAGTGAGATCTCTCCGTTTTCTCTATTTCTCTTATTGTTTATCCACTCCTGCGTGAGTGAAGAAGTTTGTAACATTCTACTTTATAATGGATTGTTGATTTGAACGAGGTCCCATGGTTTTTACCTCCTTGAGGGTTTTCCACGTAAAAATCTCTTGTGTGGTGTGTGATTGATGCATTGATTATTTTCATTGCTTTATTATCCATAATTCTGGTTTGTTCTGGAGGGCTAGATCTTAAGGTTTTGTGCAAGGCCCCCAACAAAGTGGTATCAGAGTTAAGTTCATTGAATGGGTAGGATCGGTTTAGAATTACGGAAGGTGGCTCATCAAGGATGATCAGCCTCAATGGCTCTAACTGGACCATATGGAAGGCTAAGATGGAGGACTTGCTCTATTGCAAGGACCTATATTCTCTAATTTTAGGCATATCAGCAAAATCCAAGGATATGACTGATGATGATTGGAAGAAGATGGACCGAAAGGCGGTGGGGTTTATTAGACAATGGTTGGATGATTCTGTGTTCCACCATGTGTCTACAGAAACCTCAACTGCTAGCCTATGGCTGAAATTACAAGGGCTGTATGAGAGGAAGACAGCAGGTAATAAGTTTTTCTCGATAAGGCGACTTGTAAATCTCAAGTTCAAAGATAGTGGTTCTGTGGCCGAGCACATGAATGAGGTCAGCAATATAGTGAACCAACTCTCCTCTATGAAGATGGTCTTGGATGATGAATTGCAGACTTTACTTTTGCTTAGTTCATTGCCTGACAATTGGGAGACATTGGTTGTGTCTCTAAGTAACTCCGCGCTAGACGGAAA
The DNA here is from genome assembly GCA_030180095.1 of Magnolia changhungtana. NCBI lineage: Eukaryota > Viridiplantae > Streptophyta > Magnoliopsida > Magnoliales > Magnoliaceae > Magnolia > Magnolia changhungtana. The sequence continues at coordinate 5,540,913 of JASAUF010000633.1, forward strand.
GATATCCATGAACAGGTAACCAGTTGTCTCTTCAATGAGGAAACAAGGAGGAAGTCTTAGAGGTCTACTCAGCAAGAAGCTCTTGTAACACAGGAACGGGGGAGAGGAAAGAACAGGAGGGGCGGGAAGGCCCGAGATAAATCAAAAGGCAAGTCGAATAACAGAAAAGATGTTAATTGCTAGAATTGTGGCAAGAAGGGCCACTACAAGCATGAATGTCATAGTAAGAAGAACAACAAGAAAGGAAAAGGGAAGGAAGATGAATCAGATTCCACTGCGGTCGCTTCAGATGGCAACATTGTAGTTATTCTTTCTGTAGATCATGATGTATGTCTCACGGCTACGAGTCAAGACACCGACTGGGTGATAGACTCGGAAGTTTCTTTTCATGCGACTCCACGCAGGAACTTCTTCACAAACTACAAGTCAGGTGACTATGGAACTGTGAAGATGGGAAATTCTGGCGTATCAAAAATTATGGGAGTCGGTGATATTTGTGTGAAGACCGATGTGAGCTGCACATTGATTCTCAGGGATGTGAGGCATATCCTAGACCTTCGCCTCAACTTGATATCGACGGGGAGGTTGGATGATGATGGCTATGAAAGCCAGTTTGCTGGTGGGCGTTGGAAGCTCATCAATGGTTCATCGATCGTAGCCAGAGGAAAGAAGTGTTGTACCCTTTACAAGGTAAGTGTCAGTATATGCAAGGGTGGGTTGAACGCAGCGGAAGATTCAGCTATTGACATGTGGCACAGGAGTTTAGGCCACATGAGTGAAAAAGGGCTTCAGGTACTAGCAAAGAAGCGGCTCCTTCCAAACGTGACAGGTACACCTCTCAAAATCTATCTTGATTGTTTATCAGGGAAACAACATAGAGTTTCATTTGTTAAATCTGTTTCTCATGTTAATAAAGTGCATGCATTAGGTTTAGTTTATTCTGATGTTTATGGTCCTATGAGGACAAAAACCTTAGGTGGGGTATTATATTTTGTCACTTTTATAGATGATGCATCTAGAAGGGTCTGGGTTTATGCTTTGAAATCCAAGGATGAGGTCTTTGGTATGTTTAAATTGTTTAATGTTATGGTCAAGAGAGAGATAGGTAAATCATTGAAGTGTATCCGCACTGATAATGGTAGTGAATACATTGGCGACTTTCATGAGTATTGTAAGTTCGTGGGTATACAACATGAACAGACGGTTCCCAAGACCCTCAGCATAATGGTGTAGCTGAGTGAATGAATCGTACCATTGTTGAGAGAATCAGATGCATGTTATCCCATGCGAGGTTGCCCAAGACGTTCTGGGGAGAAGTAATGCACACGGCAGTGTATTTGATAAACAAGTCTCCATCAGCCCCGTTGAATGAAGAAGTACCTGAGAAGGTGTGGACTAGACAGGATCCATCGTACAGTCATCTCAGGATGTTTGGATGCAGGACATCCATTAACATACCAAAGGACAAGAGGTCCAAGCTCGATATGAAGATCAGGCAGTGTGTGTTCTTAGGGTACGGTGATGAAAAGTTTAGTTACAAGTTATGGGATCCGACCGAGAAGAAGCTCGTCATGAGCAGAGATGTGGTTTTCTTTGAAGATCAGCGTATAGAAGGCATTGGTAAGCCAGAGAAGAACCAGCCTAATTCAGGTGAGCTAGAGGACATGGATCCGGTTACTCCTCCAAAGGTGCCTGATGATGGGGGAGTACAATAAGGTACAGAGGATGAGGGAGTTCCCTTAGAAGATGGACCAAGGGAGCAACCCCCACTTGATCCACCTGTTGAGCCACAGGTGAGGAGGTCATCTAGGGACAAACAGTCGTCCAAGAGGTACTCGCCATATGAGTACATTATGCTGACTGATGGGGGAGAGCTAGAAGATTATTTTGAGGCCCTAGCCGACGAGCATAAGGGGGAGTGGTTGAAAGCTATACAAGAGGAGATGGAATCCTTGCATAAGAACCACACCTATAATATGGTGAAACTGTCTAAGGGCAAAAAAGCTCTGAGCAACAAGTGGGTGTTCAGAAAGAAGATTGAGTACAAGAATTCACAGACAAGGTTCAAGGCTAGACTTGTGGTGAAAGGGTTTGCTCAGAGGAAAGGTATAGACTTCGAGGAGATATTCTCACCTATGGTGAAGATGACATCCATATGGGTGTTGCTTGGGTTGGCAGCTAGCATGGATCTAGACATAGAGCAATTAGATGTTAAAACTGCCTTCCTCCATGGTGACCTGGAAGAAGAGATCTACATGCACAAACTAGAGGGGTTCAAAGTCAAGGGCAAGGAGCATATGGTGTGTAAGCTGAAGAAGAGCTTGTATGGGCTGAAACAAGCTCCACGGCAATGGTACGAGAAGTTCGACTCGTTTATGTTAAAACATGGGTATGATAGAATGGAGTCGGACCACTATGTGTTCACGCGCAAGTTCTCAGATGGTGATTTCTTAGTTCTACTCTTATACGTTGATAACGTGCTCATCATGGAAAAAGACATCAAGAAAATCGACAGACTAAAATAGGAGTTGGGCAAGTCTTTTGCGATGAAAAACTTGAGCCCGGCTAAACAGATCCTAGGAATGGAGATAACCCGTGACAGAAGCACCAGGAAGCTTTGGCTGTCACAAGAGTGGTATATTGAGAAAGTCTTAGGGCGGTTCAATATGAATGCAGCGAAGCCGGTCAGTACTCCACTAGATGGTCACTTCAGATTGAGCGACAGGCAGTGTCCCAAGACGAAGGTAGAGGTAAAAGAGATGCAAAAGATACCCTACGCGTCAGTTGTAGGAAGTTTGATATATGCTATGGTGTGTACACGCCCAGACATAGCATATGCGGTTGGTGTTGTCAGCCGGTATCTTGTCAATCCTGACAAAAAATATTGGGCAGCGGTTAAATGGATACTGCGGTATCTAAGATGTTCATCCAGGTTGAGCCTATGCTATGGTGACAGTAAACTTGTTTTAGAGGGCTACACAGATGCAGATATGGCAAGTGACATAGACTCCAGGAAGTCTACATCGGGGTTCATGTTCACGTTTATAAGGGGAGCGGTTTCTTGGCAGAGCAAGCTACAGAAGGTCATAGCATTGTCGACGATAAAGGCTGAATACATCGCAGTCACAAAGCATGTAAAGATATACTTTGGATGAAGAGGTTCCTACAGGAACTTAACCTGAAGTAGGAGGAACACGTGGTCTATTGCGATAATCAAAGTGTTATACACTTGAGCAAGAATCCAAGTCAACATTCCAAGTCAAAGCACATAGAGATACAGTATCACTGGATCAGGGATATTTTAGAACAGAAGGTGTTATAGCTTAAGAAGGTCCACACGGACGATAATGGGTCAAACATGATGACCAAGGCTTTGCTCAAGGGCAAGTTTGAGGTTTGTAAAAACTGGGCTGACTTGAAGAATGTGAATTCCTCCTGAGTCAAAAAGGAAGAGATTTGATGGGTTTTTTTTTACCCATCGTCAACCGGTCGTGAGCCCTGCTCGACCGGTTGAAGGCTGGTCTCGACCAGTCGTGGGAGTCGAGCCATGACACGACTCAAAGTCTAGCGAGTTTGGGCTATTTTTCTTCGGGGTGCTCGACCAATCGAAGGAGGTGCTCGACCGGTCGAAGGTGACTCTCGCCCAGTCGTAGATTCGATTCGACCAGTCGAGGTTACGTAAATTCATTCCGTGATTTTGCACAGATTTTATGTCGTAAGTCCTTTCGCAACTGGGATGCGGAAAGGAGTTTCCTAAAACTTTAAATAGGAGTTCCTAGGGTTTTCTAGGGACGACGAGAGGGTTTCCTAAAGCTTTACAAGTGATTTGCTAAAGGGTTTAGGGCTATCAAAAGGAGAGAGAGAGAGAGAGAGAAAAAGAGAGAAACTTATAGAAGGGAGGTTCTGCTACTCGTGAGGTTATCTACTATGCAATTTATATCTCGGCGTCACGTCCTCGTAATCTGAGATGTCCTCGTCTCTTATTGTTTATCCACTCCTGCATGAGTGAAGAAGTTTGTAACGTTCTACTTTATAGTGGATTGTTAATCTGGACGAGGTTCCGTGGTTTTTACCTCCTTGAGGATTTTCCACGTAAAAATCTCTTGTGTAGTGTGTGATTGATGCATTGATTATTTTCATTGCTTTATTATCCATAATTTTGGTTTGTTCTGGAGGGCTAGATCCTAAGGTTTTGTACAAGGCCCCCAACAGGCCCCACATGATGGATGACCCTATATTAGTGTGGACCCACATAATGTATGGTCCACATTAATTAGGGTCTTCCCTAATGATAAATAGCCCACATCCAAACGCACCGCTATAATGGACAACCTACTTTAAAGGTGGGGCCTACATGGTGGATGGTTTACATCAAAGGTGGGGTTTGCATGATGGACAATGGACATTGAAGTAGGGCCCCACATAATGGATGGCCCACATCGAGGTGGGCCCCAAATGATGGATAGTCCACATTGAAGGTTGGTCCTTAATGTTGAATGGCCTAAATCCAAAGCGAGCCCTAAGATGGACAACCTACATTGAAGGTGGGCCCACATGATCGACAATCCACATTAAAGGTGGGCCCACATGATCGACGGTCCACATCAAAGGTAGGCTTCACAGGATCAATGGATGGCCCACATCAAGGCGGGCCCCATATGATGGACGGTCCACATCAAAGATTGGCCGTAAAAATGACCGGCCCACATCCAAGTTGGTCCTCATATGATGGACGGCCCACATCAGAGGTGGGGCCCACATGATGGATGGTCCACGGGATAGGCAATGGATATTGAAGGTGAACCCTACATGATGGACAATGACATTGATGGTGGGTCCCACATGATGGATGACCAACATCAAAGGTGGGCCATACATATGGACAATGTACATTAAGGGTCAGCCCCTTAATGGTGAATGGTCCACATCCAAGGTGGGCCCTGCATGATGGATGACCCACATCAAAGGTGGGGCCTGCACAATGACCAATCCACATCCACATCAAAGGTTGGCCCAGTATGATAGACAATGAAAATGAGGGTAGACCAAACAAATCCAAGGGATAAATACTTATGTGATACTGGAAACAAAATATGTTTTTCTACTTTTTTAGTTGATAAGTAAGTTGTTTACCGAATAAGTTTGTTTGGCTAAAAAGTAGAAACCAAGATAAGCTACCTAAGGCATAAGTAATTTTTCTACAGTAATTTACAATCCAAACACCCCCTACGGAACCCTAACTTACAATCCAAATGTCCCCTAAGAAACCCTTGACCCTTATGACCACCACCCATCTTCTGTCTAATTTGTAAATACTGCATAACACAATGGGTAAAAAATGTGACACAACAATTTAACCGTTTGATAAGTGCATTAACAGCTAGTAAGCTATTAGGAAAATTAAGGCACATGGGAACTAGTGAGTTTACTCACGGGACATTAAAGGTGGGTCCTATATATGTGCACGCGCACACACAGACGTGTGTGTGTTTGTATGTAGATGAGGTCATCCATAGTTTTGTATTATCTACCATCTTGCTCTTATCATTTTTATATCCTTTTTGTGTGACATAACAAAGTTTATTTTTAGACATTTGCTCAACACTTATAGTGCAAATCTTCTTATTGAATTTTCAGATTCGTGAGTTCACTATATTATAAAGACAGTTTGTTATGTCCCTTCATTTGAACTTGTTAAAATAAATTTTTTTTTAACGACGACAAATTTGTCTTGAGATATTAACTATAGTCTTAACCCCAAGAGATCAGAGAATTCTTCTCTTCTAATTATACTTTCCTACATAAACAATAATTCTTTGGCTCAACTGTTTTAAAAGTATAGGTAGATGATATCATCATTACAAGAGATGGCGAATTAAGAAGTTCATTGCCTTATTTTTCTAAATCAAGGATTTTGGGTTACTCCCATACTTTCTTGGCGTTGAAATTGTCGAGATTAACAATAGAATTTTTAACTCATAGTGCAAGTATACTATAGATCTTCTTTGTAAGAGCAGGATGTTAGGGTCTCACTCAGGTAAGACTCAACAATCTTCTTGACCAGACTGGGATGTTAGGGTCTCACCCAGGTAAGACTCCCATTGAAGTAAAGAAACTGATTCTATGACTAGACTAGATATTATATATGCTACTAGTCCAATAAGTCAGTTGATGCAAGCAATGAAATAGGCATCTCCACATGTTTGTTTATTACAACGTAATTAATATAATCTAGTGCATCATATTCTTCAATACCCTAAATCGTATGTGCCTCCATTATGAGTTATTGCATGTTAGTTAGGAGCAATATAGTCTCTTAGGAAAAAAAAAAAACAGCCTGCAATTGCCCGTTTGTATCATGAATCCAAGGGTCACTTTATGGGTCAAGCCCAAAGTAAAGATCTTTGGATGCACATACTTTATCATGACTTTCGCATGAATATCACTATTCTAGTTCCTTTCATTTAGATTGCTTGAAATCCATTTTTTCGTGAATGCACGAGTATACCGACATAAGCCTACCATCTCTCCTACTCACGTTTCCTCCAAAAAAAACAGGGGCAGAGGTTCTTATCAAGGCTGTTAGGTCTTCCTACCTCAGTCAAATTGTTTTTAAGTTTTGACAGGTATGTAGAACATTCATGCTCCAGATTGAAGGGACGTGCTATTGTAATGAGTTTGGGATTAGGGTGGTGGCCTATATTCTCTAGGGTTAGTCTTTATAAGTTAAAGAGACTTGAGTGAACAACACGTACGTTAAAAAACTTCTCTCAAATATCAGGGCCCACCTGATGATTGTGAGCTTTCAAACTACCTTCTGGGGTGCACCTGATGGACACGTTAGCTATCTTGAATACATAACATTCGTCCTTTGTTGTCATAGAATGCGGTACATACCAGTGGGTCCCACATCCGATCAACGGTGGAAGACAACATGGTACTTGTACACGTCTCGATCACTGTACAAGATAGCTTCACCACCATGCATGGGATTTGGCGCCCCCAGTTTGGAGAAAACCATGTTAACAATCAAAAGACAGATTACACAAGGAATGCTATCACCACATGTCATGCCATGGTTTGTTGAAGTCATGTAGGAAGCGCCTTCAACACACGTAACTCGACCCAAAATTCCGGTGGGCCACAGCACTGGATTAAAGCAACAATCACGCCCAAAATCTATAAAATCACTTGGTGTGGCCCACCTGAGTATTGGGTCCGTCTGAGTTTTTGTATTTCCCTTAATCCTTGTGGGTTTAACTTGATAAGCGGATTAGATGGCCCTAGGAAGGTCTCCATGATGATGTTCCACACCCTCTGTTCCCTGTGGTACTGTGGCCCACGGCCTGATTTTGGGCTCGGGTCTAACATGTGGTGTCGCAGACAATATGGATAAGTGCTGCACGCTGTTTGGACAACATGAATTGCAGAGGATTCCCATCCATATCCACATGTTGGAAGGTTTTGCGGGCCCACGCGCGTGTCTACCGTCCATGCTATGTCCCTCAAATTAGAATTCTTGTTGATATATGGCCCCCGCATTTTATAAACGGCCACCGTCCATAGAATACGAATGGAAAATCAAATACAATTTCAAACGCCGCGTCTTCCGTTCTAATGGCAAACGCAGCACATGCTTACGTGGCAACTGCGTGGGATCATGAACTTCCATCATAGGATCCCACCGGTCCATGTGTCCTTATCCTGGAAATCAAGGTATCCGACTCGTCGAGAGAGTGATATGTGCCTTGAATGCAAACTCTCTCTTATCATTTCACCATATATTCAGTAGTACATGCGTGGCCCACCTCATTAAATGTGGGGATTACACTTATGAACGGTCCGGATATCGCCCACCACACTCCTGAAGATGAGGCTATGTTGGTAACAGTTTTATTTTTTTGGTAGCGCGGATGGAAACGGATTGGCTACTCCCCCTGCCACCGGCCAATGTCTGGTTGTCGGTGCTCTGTGTGCCCACCATGATGTATGTGTTTCATCCATGCTGTCCATCTATTTTTCTAGATCATTATTTAATATGAGACCAAACATTAGATATATCCCTATATCAAGTGGACCACATTACATGAAACAGTTTTGAATGAACATCGACCATTAAAAACTTTTTGAGGGCCATAAAAGTTTTGGATCAAGATAATCTTTGTTTTTTACCTTCATCAGGGTCTGTATGACCTAATCAACCGATTGGATGTCAAATAAACAGTACATTGGGCCTTAGGAGGATTTTAATGGTGGATATCCAATCATTATTATTTTCCTGTGGTGTGATCCACCTGATATTTATATTCCTCTCATTTTTGGTACCAAGCCTAAAATGATGTTTAAAAATGGATGAATGTAATGGATGAAAAACATATATCATGGTAGATCCCACGGAACACCGACCATCAGCGACGGGGCTAGTGGCAGGGGGAGTAGCCAATCCGTTCTAAGCGCGGATTGGCAGGTGTACCACACTAGAGCGCTATAGCTGGTGCATTGACGTTCGCAAGTTCTGTGGGTCCCATCATGAGGTATGTTTTATATCCAAACTGCCCATCCATTTTGCAAGCTCGTCATAAGGCTTAACACAAAAAATAAGATAGATCTAACGATCAAGCAGACCACACTGAAAAAAAGCAGTGGAGATTAATTGAACTTCTGCCATTAAAACCCTTATGAGGTTCACATAAGTTTTGGGTCAATATAGAACTTGTTTTTCCTCTTCATCCAAATCCAGGTCTTTGTGATGTTATGAATAGATTGGATGGAAAATAAACATTATGGTGGGCCCTACAAAATTTTCAACGGTGAAAATCATTTTGAGATGCTATTTATGGTGTGGTCCAGTTGATATTTCGATACGATTCGTTTTTTGATAGTACTTTAAAATAATCTCAAAAGATGGTTAAACAAGGAGATCAAAGTTACCTCAAGTATTTATTATATCTGCACTGTTGGTTTATCTAGCTAGATTATTAGCTTAAACATAAATTATGTTCACACCCAAATTCATGGCTCAACTGGTAGACTGAGCAAAAAAAAAAAAAAAACACGAAAAAAACAAAAATTATGATCAAAGCTAAACACCCTGATCCATAGGTCAAGTGGTAAATTGAGTGCAAGATACTCAACACTGAGGTCTTGGTATGGATCCCTAGTGGGGGTGGCTAACAAAACAAAAATTATGTTCAAAGCTAAACACCCTGATCCATAGGCCAAGTGGTAAATTGAGTGCAAGATACTCAACACTGAGGTCTTGGTATGGATCCCCAGTCGAGGTGGCTAACACTATTAGGCCTGTTTGTTTTTCAGAATAATGGTAATTATTACGATTTAACTGCGTTAGAAATTTTATAGGAAGTTGGTGCCAGTGAAATTAGTTCAAAAGTTGTAATTTTAATTTTTGAATGGAAGGGTAATGTGTATGAAATATCCATTCCGTCCGTCTATTTTATTACAATAGTTTGAAGCATGAGACAAAAAATGAAGTGGAGCCAACACTCAAGTGGCCCACGCCAAAAGAAACAGTGGCCATATAAAGTTTTTAATGGTAAGTATTCGATTTCCTTTTTTGTATGACGTGGTCCAATTGAGTATTGGATATGTCTCAATTTTTTACTCATGCTATGAATTCAAATGGAATAATGGATGAATGGTGTGGATAAGCGAAATGGATCACAGTGAGACCCACAGATATTTTGTAATATTTTTAGTTTTAGTGTAAAACGTACTTTTTTCCCTAAGATTTACCATTTCACCGAAAATAAAACATGCCCGCTGAACTGACAGTGGGGTGTACTAACCAGCAAAATAATAATAATAAAATCTATACCTCATCATTAAATAATTCATAGGGTCCATCATGATATTTATTTTTTATCTAATTTAAGCACAAGGTCACAAAGGCTTATACGAAGAACAAAACAAACATCATAAGGTATGTGTTATATCCAAACCGCCCATTCAATTAGCGTGCTCATAGTAACTCTTGAGCAGAAAAGTAAGATAGACCAAAGATTAAGTGGACCACATTGCAAAAAACAGTGGGGATTGAAACCCTTTTGGGGTCATAGAAGTTTTGGATCAATATGATATTTGTTTTCCTATTCATCCAGGTCTGCCTGACCTTATGAGCAGATTGGATGGAGAGTAAACGTCATGGTAGGTCCTATAAATGTTTTAATGGTGACAATCATTGTCTCTTGTGGTGCAGTACACTTGAACTTTGGATAAGACTCATTTTTGCAATCAAACTCTAAAATTGTATCTCCAAATCGATGAACGATATGGATAAACAATTATATATAATTGTGGGTCCATGTAACGTTGATCTCCTCTTAACCGTTCCTTCAACTCGGAGCTCATCTTTGCATGCCACGTGCCCACACCAGCCAGGTCGGTGGTGTGTGGTACACCAGCCAATCCACTTCCTATCAGAACTGTCCACGTTGTGTTGCCGTGATTTAGGTGTATGATGGTACCTATAACAACCTAAAATGATGATGGTGACGCTTTTTATAGGGTTCAGATTTCAAATGAATATGATCGCGACACTGACCGTCTCTTAATTTGGTGAGGACTGAAGTGACACATGCTAGTGATCTTCAAGTACGACGTTGGCAAAACTATCATACTTCTATGATAGTTCCCCAACATTTAAAAGATGGCACTCTTCAACCATCCATGGAGCATTTTTAAGGCAATGATTATGATGAGAAGAAGATATTAACCATTTAATAGAAATTGGTCCACTCACTAATTTAACTTTGATCATCCATTTATAACCATCAATTGAAAGTCTGGCTACATTCTACGATGTGTTCCACAAATTGGATGGTCTAGATGGCTTTACATGTGTACCCCATGTCAGAATGAATCACCACCATTTTCGAAAATAGTGTGAAGTAGTATCGTATGGATCATTTCATAATATTCTTGGTTGTCAAGTTCAAGTTTCTAACTATGATAGCAACGGGCCGAGCCTCAGGGCTAGGGCTAGGGCTAGGGCTAGGGCTGGGTCTGGGTCTAGAAATCCAAACCTAAGGTTCGAGTTAGCTCAAACCCATAATTCGCTTGGCCCTCCCTCTCGAAATGGTAATAAAACATAAGGAGATGATAGAGTGGAAAAAATCATAATATGATAGAGGCTTGTAAGAATAGACTAGAGTAATTTTCTTATATTAAAATATTTCCTCTTTTATTGAAAGGTGTATCTTATAAATTTTATAAAAAAAAAAAAAAAAAATCAAGTCTTTCTGGATCTCATATTTCTTCTATATATATGTCTATTATTTTAAGAGAAATAAACAAGTTATGTTTTCCATAACATAGTTACTTGAAATCTAATATAATATGGAGTGGTTAAAAGGCTTATTGTTTAACATGGTAACAGATCTAAGGTAAAGAGCTTGTAGTACTTTAACATAACATTAGAGTTAAGATAAAGGGAATGTTAAAGTAGCTTAGGATATTCTTTCTATATTAAGATATTACAAAAATTACTAATTTAATATATGTGGAATTTTCTGAAAATGGTTTTCAATAAGCTATCTATTAATTTAAGTAATTATCAATTGAGTAGCTTCCATTAGTTTTCTTAACAGCCATACGAGCAAAGGATGAGGCTAATGGCTTGGAGCCCAACCGTGATGTTTATAACAAAAGAACCTTGATGTTTAGGTGCGTCATCACATCTTAAGCCCAAGGCCCAAAAATCAACCCCATCTATGATTAAAGTGGGCACAATTAAAAATGATATATACGCAACCCTTACCCTCCAAATTATTTCCCTTCGTTTAGCCTACCTGAATCAGGTATAAGTATGATGTCTGAGCTCATGCCTAAATTTTGATATGGCATCTAATGGTTGGAGTCGATTTCATATAATCATCCCGATGGGCCCTGTAAAAATTAAAGGTGGACATCTCTCTTTAATTATTTCCTTTAATGTAGCCCACTTGAATCATAGATTAGCTTAATTATTTTTCCCTATACATATGGGATTACACATCTAATGGGTGTCCCCTAAGGAAACAATTGAGAGAGAGACATCTACCCTTGATTTTTACAAGGCTTACCGTAATGATTATATGAAATCTACTCCAACTATTAAATGTCACATTAAAATTTATGCTAGGGCGGCCAAAACATCAAGCCCATCCGTAATTCGGGAAAGCCACACCAAGGGAAATAATTTGGAGGGTAAAGGTTGCCCTGTACACTTTCAAAGTGTGGTCCACCAGAATCACAAACAGGGGCTAATTTCTAAGCTGGCCCTGAGCTTAACATGAGGCGATGCACATAAACATTATGGTAGGGCCCAACCAAGCCACCAACACTCTTTACTCGCACAACCAACTCTAACTTTTGTTAAGAATGATCTAACAAAAGGTATTTGTATGATAATTACTTAAATTAATGGTATAGCTTATTGAAAATCATTTGAAAAAGATAATGTAAATTTCATAAGAAGTAGATAACTTTTTATAAACTCTCATTAGGAATTTTTATTTTTTTGTTACGAGGTATATCCATTGAGATCTCTTCAAATCTCTAGTGATTTCTCATCTCTTTGTATATTTCAATTATTAAAGAAATAAATAAATTATAATTTTCACAATGTAGTCTCTTATGACTTAACAAAACCATCCTCATAAAAAAATGCATGATAATATATATAATAGTGAATCATCTCTTTCCATGTATAAAAATCATGTAATTAGTTATTCTTTGTTATTCATAAGTTGTATATCTCTATAAAAACCCATTGAAGCTAAAGAAATACATATGAAAAAAATTCAAAAGAACTCTCCAAATCATCTAATTATCATGGTATCAAAGCAGGTCATCTATACCATCGATTTTTGAGCTCAGTGCTCGGCGGGTCACACTGCTAGTTGTCTCGGACCATTGCTCCTTCGGGATTCCATTGCAATCCTCAACCCACAACAGCTCCTTGCTACATTAATCTCATTGTAAACCTCCACATGGATCTATCATTTCCGTTGTAAACTTACTCCACTTCATGTTGACAATATTAGTGTCATTCAAATTGTTTATAATTTTATCTTTCATGAGAGAACAAAACATATTAAAATTGATTGTTAATTACTTCATTCGAGAAAAAAAAAATTGCATGTAATTATTTCACGTCCACACATGTTGTCTCGTAATTAAATTGCGAATATTCTCACCAAGACTATGACTTTTCTGGCAAGCCATTGTTGGTTGATCCCTCCTTCTATACTAGCGAATCATCTCCTTCCATATATAAAGACGATATAATTAGTTATTTTGTACTATACATAGGTTAGGTTGTATATCTTTATAAAAACCCATTAAAATTAAAACAATAAACAACACATACACTGATGTAGAGTGGGTTGCGGACAGTTACATGGCCAAGATGAATCTGAAAAGGCCCGGACGACGACAGAAGTGATCCAGACCATCGGACCTTAAATCGGGCGTATCTCGCAATCCGGAATGAGTTATCTGACGTAAAATATATGATTTTGGGGTAGAACGAGCTACTTTAGCCAACCAACCCAGCTACGTCAGATTGTGCCACTTGGAATTGCGAAATACCCCTGGATCGACGATCGTTTCCCTGTTTTAATTTCGTTTTTACTATAAATGGTAAGTTTTAGTTTGATTATAACTCTTCATCCGTCGGGCTTTAGGAGTTGTGTCCAACGTGAAAAGAGCTTAGAATAATTAGGAGAACGGTTTGGTGTAGCTAAATAGAACACTTACTATTTTTGGCCAAAAACCTTGCACACTAGTAGACATCACGACTGTCTATAAATAGTAACTTTACTATTTATAGTAAGTTGTGAATTTTAGGAGTTCTAGTCGTAGTTTGATTCTAATTTCTCTCTCATTGCTTGATACCCCTATTTAAAGGGTTGTGAAATCGTTTTTATTCATTCATTAATCAATTTCAAATTTATTAGAATTTATTTATATTTTCTGCTTTCTTTCCTCGAAAAGTCTCTGTGAGGAGTCCAGAGACGTACTGTGGATTCGGAATAGTTATCCTCTTGAGGAAGACGGTGCTCGACCTCATATCCTTCCCTGTGTCACACTTGTACGAAGATGAATAGTTGAAGTTGAAGAAAGATGACCAAATTTTCAAAAGTGAAACACTTGAGACAATTATCAGTTACCTTTTCTACTGCTGATCCCACTGTATATTTCACTGCTAACTGTTTTTGTTTTACTCCATCACTTGAATCATATGGATCGGATTGTCTAATATGGGTGCTTTTTGAGACAAAAAACTTGCATATCCGACCCGCCTGATTTTTGGGACCAAAGAGAAGAGAGTTCACATGATATTGGATTGAACGTACAATATCATACTGTGCCCCACACATCAATTTGTAAGTTGAGCCTAACGTAGAAACGTTTACATTGACTCACCGTCGGTATCTTTCCAAAGTTTAGGATGTCAGCTCAGCAAATCTCGCCCGGACATATTCCGGTTCTACCGGGCCCTTTACATCGTCTGGCATTATCTAGTTGCCAGAATAGGAACTCTCCCATCTACTCGAGTGCAAGGCCGATTATCTGCATGCCACCGTCCATGCAATGGGGCCCCACCATGCAGATGGCCCTTAGATACGGACGCGGATTAGCTACTTACAGGTTGAGTAGCGAGACTTACTACTGAAGTGACGTCACTAAGTTCTGTGGGGCCTACTATGATGTATGTGTTGTATCCACACCGTCCATCCATTTGGAGATATCATTTTGGGCATGATCCAAAGAATGAGGCAGATCCAAATCTTTAGTGGACCTCACCACAGAAAACAGTGGGGAGATTTATTCCTACCGTTGAAACATTCCTAAGGCCCACCAACCTGTTCACAGGTTAAAAAAGACATGAAAGAAGTGAAAAAACAAATATCAGCTTGATCTAAAACTTTTGTAGCCTTTAGAAGTTTTTAAAGGTGGGCGTCACTCTCCTCACTGTTTTCTGTGGTGGGATTCACTGGAGCTTTGGATTTGAATCACTCTTTGGATATTGCCCTAAAATGATCTCTCCAAATGGGTGGACAGCGTAGATACAAAACATACATCATGGTGGGACCCACAGAACTTGGTGACGTCACTTCAGTAGCAAGTCTCGCTACTCGACCTCTCCAACTCCTTTAGATACGAAGGAACGCCATCTACGTGTCTCCATCTGCATGCCACCGTCCATGCAATGGGCCCCACTATACAGATGGCCTTCAGTATAAAAAAATCAGGTCCGTCCACAGGCCAGTTGAACTACTGTTTAAGATATAAAACAGACGGCCCAAAAAGAGCTTTTTTAAGCCATCCTTCTGTTTGTTTCTAATATCATGGGTTGCTTGATTGGCGGACTGGGCCTCACATGATAAACGGGTTGGATCTCGGACACGTTGCAAAAGAATGGCGAGTGGGATTGGAGATTTGAAGGTGGGAGATTGGATTTGTTTTTTCAATTTCGGACTGTGCAGGCGCCTGGTTTCCTTAAATTCCATACGGTTGCTTTTTTCAACGTCGAACGTCAACAAAAAAGTCAAGGTCAACAAAAAACGTCATGACCTAGACTAATATCCACGCGCAATCACTAACCTAGTTATTGTAAAAGGGATTTTCGGTATAAACACCGGCTTTTTAAGTTATTTTTATAAAAGCGCCTGCTTCATAATATTTAAAGAAAACCGCTCACTTTTCCACCATTAGACACCCAGACACCCAGACGCCTAACGTGAAATCCCGTTTTGGTTATATACGGTTTTTAAAGCAAAACCGTATCCATAAAAAGGCAAAACTGCCCTCCATCTCAAACAGAAACATGGCACGGAGAGGGGCATCTCAGTCCAAAACTTCTGTGGCCCCCAAGAAATTTTTAATGGTGTGCATTCACTCACCACTTTTTCCTATGGTGTGGTTGACTTGAGCTTCATATCTTCTTCATTTTGGACCAAAACCCTAAAATGAACTGGAAAAAACGGATGGACGGCAGTGATATAAAAATCATATATCAAGGTGGGCCCCACATCCCCTAACATGTCACCACGCCACCAGATCTGTGTTCCTAATATATGTGGTGTTTCGACGGTGTGTGCCGGGTCCTGCATCACATCTATCATGGGGGCCTCTTCTCACCGTTGGATGGCATGCATGTCAGAAATTTGGACCATTCATCAGGTACTATACACCGTATAAGTTCTCGATCATTGGTCCACTATACAGGAAGGTATCATTTGGTTCAAAAAGTAGGCAATTGGAGAAATTGTCCGGACGTCCACACACAATATATATATATATATATATGTGTGTGTGTGTGTGTGTGTGTGTGTGTGTGTGTGTGTAATATGATAAGTAGACTACCACAAATTTTGGTACAAGGGATGTAGAAAGTGTACCCTACCTATTGAATGGTCCAGATCGATCACGGTATCCTGGAACATGGGGATAAGGCAACCGTAGTTCGGTACGCAGCTTGCCTTTTTGCTCGGGAAAAAGGATTGCAGATCCCGTAGGGAAACGGATTGGCTACTCCCCCTGCACCAGCCAATGGCTGATGGTTGGTGCTCTGTGGGCCCCATTATAATTTTTTTTTTATCCATTCAGTTCATATATTTTTAAATATTATTTTATATTATGAGACTAAAAATTAGTTACATCCCAATCCCAAGTGGACCACATTACAAGAAACAGTGTTGAATGAGCTTCAACCATTAAAAATATTTTGGGGGCCACAAAAGTTTTGGATCAAGCTGATTTTTGTCTTTTCCCTTCATCTGGGCCTGTATGACCTAATCAAAAGATTCGATGTCAAATAAACAGTACAGTGGGCCTTAGGAGGATTTTAATGGTGGATATCCAATCACTAATTTTTTTTCCAGTGGTGTAGTCCATTTGAGATTTATATCCCTCTCATTTTTAGGATCAAGCCTAAAATGATCTTTCAAAATGGATGAACGGAATGGATGAAACACATACATCATGGTGGGGCCCACAGAGCACCGACCATCAGCCACCAAGCTGGTGGCAGGGGGAGTAGCCAATCCGTTTCCATCGCGTGGTGTGCCGCACATTTTGTTGACGTCACCGATTTCTGTGGGCTATGTGTTAGATCTACCCCGTCCATCCATTTTTTGAAATGAATCTCCACTGTTTTCCATGGTGGGGTCCACATAAGCTTATTTTCTTGCTCGTATCATGAAATGACCTCACAAAATGGAAGGACGGTATGGATGCAGTTGATACGTGAGCACACAAAATAAAAAGGTGGGCAGAACTGCCAAATAATCATGACTCAAATGCTGCTGTTATTTTCAAAAATCGTGTGCGCCTAAACACGCTTTCTAATAGCTTGCAAGTCAGGAATCAAATAGGTGGGAATACTCGCGACAACAAACGGTTAGCACGTTTTTATATATAGATAAACAGTT
Source organism: Magnolia changhungtana (assembly GCA_030180095.1). NCBI lineage: Eukaryota > Viridiplantae > Streptophyta > Magnoliopsida > Magnoliales > Magnoliaceae > Magnolia > Magnolia changhungtana. The sequence goes on from JASAUF010000633.1 coordinate 5,558,351, forward strand.
CAGATCAATTGGACACATTAACCAATGGCCGGTCATGGTTGCTACTTTTAACAAAGCTGGGCATTTACGAAAAGTTTGCAAGGGCCTGTTTAGTTTAGATACCACCAAATAAAATAAAAAAATTCTGCTTAGATAAGTAACTTATTTCGAATAAGTATGACTTATGATTAGTTATAAGTATTTTTTTACTTAAAAGTACTAAAGCATTTCAGTTTTTTTTTTTTTTTTAATTTTATTTTAGCTCTTCTACTTTTATAAGAGTTGATGAAGAGAGGCATAAGAGCGATGAAGAAAGGAGAAGCTGAAATATAGGTTGTTTACTAAACATATTTATCTTCTTAATAAGTAAAAAGTAAGATACATTACTTGTAATATAAGTAACGTATCTTAAGCAACTTAAGATCCAAGTGGGCCCTAAGTGCTTGAAGGTGTATAGGATTCTCTTACCTGTCCTCAATGCATATAAAAGTTGCATTAATCAGGGATACATGACAAAAGGTTGGTGCATGCAAGCTACACAAGTCATGTAGTGAGGTCATCAATCATTTTGAAAAACTTGTAGGGATAAAATAATCATTTACACGTGAAGAATTTCAACTGGTCCACATTAGGATTATAATCATATATATTTATAAATTTTCTAGAATCATTGAATATTAGATGATTTGTCGTATCTAGATTGAGATAGCATATGCATCTCTCCACTATCCAATAATTAGGTGACATCTTAATTATAAATTTTGAAGTGGGCGTGGATTGAGTAGTACCCCCATCAGGACCTAGTTAGAGATAGTCCTATCAAGGCTTTTATGAGACCTGCTGTGATATATGTGCTTTATCAAGCCACCAAATCATTTTGAAAGATAATTTTACGGGGCAGATTCAAAGCGCGAGTAGGCCGTAGTGACAATTAGTCCCACAGTGGAAACCTTCCTAGGGCATATCATGATGTTTATTTGCCATCCAACTTATTCATAAGGTCACATAGATCTAGACAATGGGAAAACATAAATATCAACTTGATCCAAAACTTCAGTAGCCCCAAGAGGTTTTTAGCTATAGCATTCAAATCCCCAATCTTTCCGATGGTGTGGTCCATTTGAGCATTTGATCTGCCTTTTTGGGTTCATCATCTAAAATGATTTGTTAAAATGGGTGGACGGTGTGGATAAAACATATACATAATCGTGGGCCCCATAGAGCCCCTAACAGGACCATTTGTCTCTAAGTAGGTCCTGATGAGGGTAATACCCAATCCCCACCCTTTGGAAGTGTATCTTTAGAAAATTTTAACACCATATTTCAAAGGCATTCTTGAAATTCAAACTTTAGGTACTCAACAGTGTATTTCCATCCATTTTCTCTGAACAATAGGAAATATGTGCACGAAATCTCCATGCTCCCTAGATTACAGCAGCTTGATTGCAAACGTGGGAAAGTAGGTTTCTTATGCTGTGATAGAAATCTATTTATCTTTGACCACCATTTTTTTAAAAAAATGCAGAACCTCTTTAAGTTCATACATGGTATGGTTGTAGGCCCATCTAAATCATTCAAATTGCTGACCTAATCCTTGATGGAAGATAGCCTAACGATTACATGGAGAATATGACATTTACTATCTGATTTTACTCTTCGAATTTGGACCGTTCACTTTTTTTCTTATAGTCCATTTGATAGCCATCAATTGGCTGGTTATGATTGCTTAGGTGAAATGGATGATGTACATGAAAAGCACTTTTGTAAGCCATTGGTGGTTACTTAGGTATGAGTACTTGATGCGTGTAGGACTCAAGCCCAGCTTAGCTATACCAAATGAAAGCTTGCACTCATTTACTCTTTTTCGCAATGGCAATGGGCTGGATTTGTTAGAATCTGTGGAGCCTGATCATTAAAGATGTACTATTGTTTATCTAACCAGTATTATTGTAAGCTGAGCTCCACATTAATTCTTAGGGGTGCACATTGAACTGATAGAACCATGGAACCGGATCGGAACCGACCAAACGGTCCGGTTTGGTCCGGTTCTAGAGTGCATCGATTCTGATTCCAGTTCCAAAAATTAAAGAACCGTTTAATTCGATTCGGTTCCAGTCTGGGGTTATGTAGAACCGAACCGAACCGTGGATCCAATCTGTGGAACCGAACTTGGAACCATGAGTTTACAATATATTTTAGTTGTATATTTGACTCATGATTTATGGTTTACAATGTACCATTTGCTTGTTTTCGTAAATGTATTTTTTCATACTATATACAATATCTAAACCATTCATCAAGTGGATCACAATACGAATGGACATAGGCTAAATTATAAAATAGAACATGCAATTGGGCTGGATTATAAAAAGCCTACAACCGTGGAACCGATCCAGAACCGAACCGGTTTTCATGGTCCGGTTCCGGTTCGGTTCTACGGTGCTAACGGTCCGGTTCCGGTTCCGAAAATCTTGGAACCGTAAGAAACGGTTCGGTTCCGGTTTCACCCCAGAACTGGACTAAACCGAACCGTGTGCACCCCTATTAATTCCTACTACAACGGGTCTTGCAATATGCATGATTTTGATAATTGAAATATGACTCTAAATTTACAAGTGCATTTTAACTAACTTGTCACAAGTAATTTTATATTATGCTTCTCTTGTATAACTGCGGCCCACTTGATAATTGGACCTGGAATATGTCAAGTTGGGTTATTCATCATTGGCCCAACCTAGTGTGGCTTAGTTTTTAAGCTTAAGCCTAGCCCTCAAGCCAAGTTTGGGGGGCCAAGCCCTAAACCTACGGAGTAGGCCACCCACCCTTTATACATGCACCAGTTTTTATGTAATGTGAACTAATCAATCCATGGGCAAAACAGTAAACTTATAGTAACTCAATCTAACCCCGAGTTGATCTGAACCATTGGACTTGAATCCAACGTGATCATTAATTCGGTTCAGGGAAAAGACCTAGATCCAACAAAATATCAGGTTGGCAGTTCATCTGAACCATTGGACTTGAATCCAACGTGATCATTAATTCGGTTCAGAGAAAAGACCTAGATCCAACAAAATATCAGGTTGGTAGTTCATGCATGCGCAGATCCGAGTAGCCATTTATAAGTTCTCTTACATAAGGGTGGCAATGGAGCGGGTTGGCTTGTGGGTCAATTGATGCTAAGCAAAATGAGTAGCAGGTCAAGCTTGAGCTAGAAATCTGACCAATTTAAGTAAATGGGTTGGGTGGGTTAATCATACCTGACCTAACCAGCCCACATAGGTTATCAATGGGCTGAGCCAGATGACTCGACCTGACCAGACCCAAAAGTATTCATGATTTTTTTCTTTTTTAGATACGTATGGATCCACTCACTGGTCTAAGTTTTGCATAACCATAATCCCTTATTCCATTGTTAACATGAGTTGGGTCATGGCAGGTTGGGTTGAGTCACTCAAATCTTACACATTTACAAGTAAATGGATTGAGGCGCGTGGGTCAGGTTTGTCCAGGTGAATTTCAAGTGGGTCAGGTTGGGTGAGAGAGTAATGGATCGTGGATCGGTTTTGGGCTAGAAACCTTGGCCCGTTTACTAAATGGATCGAGCTTAAGCTAACACAACGATCAGGCCCGAACCCGACTCGCGGCCATTCTTATATATATGGGATGGGTACAGGGTTTGGTAAATATGTCCCTATCCTGAGATGAAGAACTCCTCTGCCACCTTACACATGAAATGAGAGACAGTTCATCACGGTCGTCTATCTAGTGGGTCTATACATTAGATGGCTTGTGAGGGACAGTTGAATATTATTAAGGTAAAACATGCTAACATGCCCATGTGGACACTTAAGAATTTATTTCAATACACCAACTGAAAGTTTTCAGAAAACTGTCCATCCATAGTGGGGCCACCGTATGGATGATCCAGATCATCTGATCATGCAACCATGTGGACCCCATCTAATAAACAGGAGTCTTAAGGCTTAATTGCATTTCTTTATTGTCAGGATCATGAATAGATGTGACTGTTGGTACACTAGTTACATGACTCATCCACAGTAGGGCCCACTAGAGGAACAGTTCAAAATCATCCCATCATGCAACTATATGGGCTCCATCTAACAAAATAAGGAGGCAAGGGTTCAATCTGGACATTTCCTTATGAGAGTAAACATGAATGTGAACTGCACCTCAATGTTACGAAGACATGCTTTTCAGTATGTAATTTTCTGCTTCTTTATTTACTATTTTTTTCCCTTTTAAGGGTGTGTTTGCTTGCACCAAAATTCATGAAAACTCATAAAATTAAACTGATTAATCATGAAATTTGGTGCAACCAAATGGACCCTTGTGCTTGATTTGTTGATGAAATCCCAAGTGCCAATCTAATTGTATTATAAATAAAGATAAAGTCTAAGTGACCATAATTATGGAGCACAGAGTTGTACATCGGGCCGAGTTGTGCCAAGCTCAACTTAACTCGGCCCCAATCTAACCCCAGCTCGAGCTTAGCTCGGCTTTGCCTTCGAGCTCAACACATTAGCTCGCCTCGACCCGATAGTTCGAGCCGAGTTGAGCTTGGATAAGTCAAGGCGAGTGACGTGTTCGATGCGAGCCGAGTTACACTATCTTAAATAACATATGAGAGAGAGAAAGAGAGTGAGTGGGAGGATTTCAAACTTTCAATCCAATGGTTCTTGGCAAATGAGTCCAAACAGCTCACAAGACGTGTAAGGAAAATTTTCACATTATATATATATATATATATATATATATATATATATATATATATATATATATATATATATATATTGGAAACGCTCACCTGCGTATATATATATATATATTGGAAACGCTCACCTGCGAACCAGTTGGTACGTACTACATACAAACTTTTTTGAGAACTCATCATATGTATGAGTTTCGAAAATCTGAACGGTCCACATGAAGCAGAACCTCATGAAACCCCCTAGTACGAAATTTTACTTTGATCCAAAACCTCGGTGGGCCATGAAAAATGAAAATTGTTTCTTCCCTTGATTTGAATTTCTCTTTGCTATGGCCCACCAAAATCTTAGATCAGGGTGAAAATTCACCCCCTAAGGTTTCATGGGATTCCGCATCTTATGGACCGTTCGGATTCGATACCCATGACACGTGTGCAAAGGTGCGCACGTGCATAGGTGCGTAGGTGAGCATGCATATATATATGGAAAAGGTACAGAGTGCTCGAGCTGATTTTAACGTCCCATGAGGTCGAGCTGTGTAGGCCCCACCGTGATGCGTTTCGAACATCTACACGTGCATTTGATGCGTCCCCTTTAAATTATGAGATATCCCAAAAATCAGCCATATATGGGCAGGTGGGCCATACCATCTAAAATCATGTGAAGACATGCCAAAAACATATAAAAGCACTTGGTGGGGCCCACTTGAGTTTTGAATGCTGCTGAAACTTGGTCTGAACCCTCATCCAAGTAGGACACACATAATGGATGGGTTGGATTTGCAAACCACATCTCAGTGGGCCCACAAAAATGATTATGAATGTTTTAATGGTGCATGGCTCCTCTCAACTTCTGTATGTGGTGTGGCCCACAAAAGTCACTATTGACTTGATTTTTGAGACCCAGGCCTACGATGGAATGGTGCTTCTGACTAATGGGGTAGATATTCGAAATGCATCACGGTGGGGCCCACACATCTCGACCTCATGGGACGTTAAAATCAGCTCTAGCGCATTGTACCTTTTCCATATATATATATATATATATATATATATGTGTGTGTGTGTGTGTGTGTGTGGGGGGGGGCGGAGGGGGGGGAGATTCTACACGGTCGAGCTCATGGGAACTCCCCATAAGGTCGAGTTATATGGGCCCCACCATGATGTATGTCGAACATCTACCCCATCAATCAGATGCACCATTCCATAGTGGGCCTAGGGCTTAAAAATCAATTCAATCCGTGACTTTTGTGGGCCACACCACATACAAAAGTTGAGAGGGGTTACCCTCCATTAAAACATTCATAATCATTTTTTGGGCCACTGAGATGTGGTTCACAAATCCAGCCCATCCGTTATGTGTGTCCCACTTAGATGAGGGGTCAGACCAAGTTTTAGACCCATCCAAATTTTAGGTGGGCCCCACCAAGTGCTTTTATATGTTGTAGGCATGTCTTCACATGATTTTAAATGGTATGGCCCACTTGAGTTCCGTATACGGTTGATTTTTTAGATATCTCATAATTTAAAGGGGACCCATTAAATGCACGGTGTTGATGTGATGTAGAGCGGGTCGCGGACAGTTTCATGGCCAAGATGGACCAGAAAAGGCCCGGTCGACGACAAAAGTGATCCGGACCGTCGGACTTTAGATCGGGCGTATCTCACAATCCGAAATGAGTTATCGGGCATAAAATATATGATTTTGGGGTAGAACGAGCTATGCAACCCAGAATTGCGAAATACCCCTGGATCGACGGTCATTTCCCTGTTTTAATTTTGTTTTTACTATAAATAGTAAGTTTTAGTTTAATTATAACTCTTCATCCGTCGGGCTTTAGGAGTTGTGCCCAACGTGAAAAGAGCTTAGAATAATTAGGAGAACGGTTTGGTGAAGCCAAATAGGACACTTACTATTTTTGGTCAAAAACCTTGTGCACTAGTAGACATCACGGTCGTCTATAAATAGTAAGAGTAAGTCGCAGATTCTAGGAGTTTTAGTTATAGTTTGATTATGATTTCTTTCTCATTGCTTGGTACCCCTATTTAAAGGGTTGTGAACTCATTTTTATTGATTAATTAATCAATTTCGAATTTATTAGAATTTATTTTTATTTTCTGCTTTCTTTTCTCGTGGATTCGAGAAGTCTCTGTGAGGAGTCCAGAGAAGCTCCGTGGATTCGGAGTAATTATCCTCTTGAGGAAGACGGTAATCGACCTCATCAAGTTCATCCCTGCGTCATGATGTTCGACATACATCATGGTGGGGCCCACACAGCTCGACCTCACGGGGAGTTCCCATGAGCTCGGCTGTATAGAACCTTTTCCATATATATATATATATATATATATATATATATATAGTGATTCAAGACCTTGTCTCGGTATGAATTGAGCTTTAAGCTGAGCCAAGCCAAGCTATCTATTGCTCGATAGCTTGTTTTTTAATGAGCTAAGTCAAACAAGTATAGCTAGGCACAGGATGATTTGACTCGTCCGACTTGTTTAGACCTGACTCAACTTGAACTGAGTGGGTGAGTTAATCCGAACTGAGTAGACTTTGTCGAATCCGAACTCAAAACGAGTCAAGTTTAGGGTCACCCAGTAACTCGACTCAACCCGAAATCCACTCGATACTGATTCGACTCGATCCAAAACCCAACTCATAGATATATATAATAATAATTTTTAAAAATTAAAAAAATTAAAATTAAAAAAAAAAAAAGATTTGATGTTTCATATCCGAGATGACATGTAGCTGATGTAGAGGCTATAATTCCGATAGGTACACCCGGACTTGGATGGATCAGGTCAGACATGTTGGACTTAGTACTGAGTTGGGTCGAGTTTGGGTCCGGTCTATTTTAAAACTGGGTCGAGTCGGGTCTGCCCTAACTCAGTCTAACTCGACTCGATGCCCAGCTCTACAAATAGGCCTCGGCCCATCTCGAATCCTTCTGAGCCAAAGCAATCCGAGCTAAATCGAGTAGAGCTCAGCAAACTTTTCAAGCTAGCTCGGTTAATGTACAGCTCTAATTGAGGGCTAACACTACAAATTCCTTATTTTTTACGCATTCAAACAAGGAATCTACGCGGTAGGATTTGTAATGGGCTGACTCGCTCTCTAACTCTCTGCACTCTTGGGTATGTCATGGGTCAAGCTATGTTTGTGGATAGGCCTGGGCCCGATTTTAAGAATGGCAACTCAACGGGTTGGACCTGATCTTGAGCCCGACTATTGAGGTGGGCCGAGTCCCATCATTTTTATGTTTCTCAAAAGCTGGGCCCATTCCTGAATTTTAGTACAATCTGGGCTTGGGCTGACCCACTCAGTCAGGCCCACTGTCAGCCCCATCATGCAGCGTTTTGATTATCATGCAAGCTTACATAACGGGCCAAAAATTCGTCCCAAGCCCATCTTATGGTGGACCACTCCTCTCAATGTAAAAATGTTCACTTCCGAATGCACTTTTAAGTTTGCCTGATCATTTCCATCTTTACACCGTTAATTTTTGTTACTTCATCTTGATTCTAACCCATCTTAATTAGTGGGCCTGAAATTAGGCATGGACTAAGCCTGTTTAGCTTTTGGGCCTAATTTTAGCCCATGATCATCATTATCGGGTCCGACCTCAGACCTGCACATCCGGTGGGATTTCACCACCTATGGGAACTCAAAACCAAGACCTCATGTTGAAACTCCTGAGAGTCTACAGACTCGAACCCAGACCTATAAAGGTTAATTTGACTTTTTAGACACCAATTATTACAACACTCAGGCGATTTCATAAAGGGACGATTAGTCCTTCAAAATGGATTATGTTTGCCTTAAGCTAAGGACTTTTTCTCTCAACGATGATAGTATATTAGGTTCCTGAGAGAATTTATAATCGACAAACAAGATTTAAAAATAAGACTAAATTGCCAATTTTATTGATTTGAATTTAAAGCAAAGTATGATCAGCGAGAAGGAATATAAACTAAGCAAAGAAAGAAAAATACATGCATACGGCTATTTGTGCTGGCAAATGGCCACGGAAAATTAGCAAACCGTTGTGGTGTGAAGTCAGCAACGGGATGTGATAGATGATCTGTCATATAAGATTTCAGCGATTAAGAGATCCAATGACGGTAGTTGTAGATATTTATAATACTCATAGGCATACTTCAATGATGACGTCAATCAGTAGCGGATATAAACTAAACTAAGAATTTCGGACTTGTTGTAGTGTGACAGGACAAAAGTGGATTATCTAAGCTAATAAGTACAAGTAAAGATAAGCAATATTGCGTTGTAAAGAAGTTGATTGTTTGTGGCAAGGATTTGTAATCTTCGTCAAATGCTACTTATATAGATTTCTAAGAGGTGGTGGCCATGTTGTAGTTCCCTTGTGAATGTTTTATCATTTGTTTGGTCGTATCCTAGCAGGATTTGGATCCTTTACTGCATGGCACTGGATGGACTTTCCATTGATCGCTCTAATCATTTGCTGTCTCCAAGAAAATATCTATCCTCTTTAAGAATTTCCCTTATTAGTATGATCGTGTGAGACGGCCTTGCCGTACGTATATTATATTGTTGGATATTTAATGACAGTAGGTCTTTATCTAGCTTTTTGCATATGCTCCGATTCATACACGTCGTGTGTGCATCAGTCACATGTCCTTCGGGCGATGTCACTTTCCTTTTTTTCCATTGTAGGTGTATGTATGACTCTAAGTCATTCTACTTTTGGCAAGCTACATGTTGCAAAGGGATGAGAATTGGAGATTTCTTGTGGTGTGGGTACGATTGCCTCTGTTATTCGTATGTGAGTGCTAACATGTAGCAGCTTCTCACTAAGTAATGTGGACTTCATCAAACCAAGTGTAAACACTATCCTTTATAAATGATCTTCGCCACTTGTCTTAAATGCTATAGATATAATGGTTAGAATGAGTTTTGTTTTCGTGAGGTTTGCTAAGCCATCTTGACATGTACCTTAATCCATATAACACATGCTAATTTTGAAAGGGGTCCGAAACATCTGATTACTGAATAAAATGGCCCAATGGTGAAGACAACCATGAGTAAAATTAGGTTGTTCCATTGTCAAGTGAACCTCACCCAAATGTACTTGCCACCACATTCAACTTATGTACGAACCCAAATGGGTCCAAATCAATTTATACTTCTTGTTTTTAAATTGACCAACCTTAATCTTAGGAGCTTTAATCCCAATTATGGAATTAATACCAAGAACTCATTTAGAATTCAAGATCCAAATAAAAACAATCATGTTTACTGCACTACGAGAAAGACCTTTCTTTTGCATTTCAGCTATGAATGCATCGTATGTGGGAATCAAAATTTGATAACTCTAGGGTATAAATTTTCTCGAAATAACTAATTAGCAGGAATGGACCACTGAAAATTTTAAGGCAGTACTTATATATTGAGCTAAACCAGTGGCTTTCCATTGATTTCAACAGTGTGGGCCATTTGACAGTATGTTCGATCCGAGTTTTGTGTCAATTCATCTTAATGGTGAACATCTCCTTTCAGTTTTATACAGCTTGGATGTCTTGCACACATTAAACAGAATAGCTGAATAGACGGGGTTGCATTATAGCTTTGAATGCTATGTGCTGTATATGATCATTTCTCCTATGTTGGTTATCCGGTCTGTAAAGGGTAGGAAACACCATGAATGTTTCCTAGGAGAAGTAAGCTTAAAAAAAAAAATCCTAGATTAGGAAAAAAGCAAATCCCTAATAAAGATAGAAGGAAATTATCCTTAATTAAATATTTCCGAATAAAGCTGGTCCATTGTTTAGGCTGAGCCGCTGTCAAGATGCAATTCTCATTCTAACAATGTTATTTTTGTTACCGAGAGTCGTCCAATATTATTAAGGGAATGTTTTGTATATAGGGATTTGATGTGTTCCGCCCTTCAAATAAGCATCTTCTCATTAGCATAGAATGTTTCTTGAAAACAAATCCAAGTGGCCTTGCTTGGAATCAAGGGATTTAGTCTGCGAAAATTGTAAATTTGTTGTAATTCCAAGCCCACAACAAATCTGGATTAACCCTAGAAATTAGAAATTTAAATTTAATGCCTCCGGTCAATAACACGCTATGTGAAATAACGTTCAACAAAAATAAAATAATCAAACCAGAAACAACTAATCAAATAATCACAAACACACAATTTTACATGAAAAATCCTTGTAGCTAAAATCACGGTACAAAAGTGATAGAGAGATCCACTATAATCGAAACCTTAGAATTATCCCTTGCGGTTTACTCCCTATGAAAAACCTTAACCATTGAGAAAAATATACTCTCAAGTCCTTACAAGTATAGAAAACCCTCTTAGCCTTTAAAAACTTATGTGAAAAAACACTTGTCTATCTTAAATACTAACCGAATTAGGATTTAAATACCTCAACTTACGTAAAATCACATAACACGTTGGTTGGACCGAACTTACATGTCAGCCAAATCGAACTTACATGTCGGTCAGATCGACTCAGATCAACAGGGTCTGCTTTGTTCTTGAGAAAATTTGCACTTTGTAAGGTTCGGTCCAATTGACAAAGCCATACTTCATCTCTCAGACTGCAAAATCCAAGGCATCCGTACAACGATCTCCACCTTAACTTGTAATCTGCCAAGTCACCCTGAAATCATCAATGCTAGCCTCTACCTTAAGCTTGAACTGCTCTTTGCATCCTCCACTTAGAACACAACTCCATTAGTACTCCTATAAAAGGACCCTTAATCTCATCAAAGGCCAGTGAGATCATCCTCCACTTAGAACACAACTCCATTAGTACTCCTATAAAAGGACCCTTAATCTCATCAAAGGCCAGTGAGATCGATCAAGCCCAAGTAATGCTTTGTCAACATGTCTGCAGTATTATCATCAAGGTAGACTCGACTAGACTCACATTCTACCATTAGCTGGTACAATGGATGGATGGAACCGGTGGGCTCCACACAATTTCTGCTACATGGGCTGTCGGGAGACAGGGGACTCGACCCAACTCGTCCCGGTCGACTCGACTCAGGACCGAACGACTCAATCCGAGTCGCCGAGTCTTTTAGTCGTGCTCTTTTAACCCCTCTTTCAAATGCAAGATATTTCACTCTTCCTCTCCAAAGTCCTAACAACACAAAACCTCTCCGACTCTCTCTCTCTCTCTCTCTCTCTCTCTGTATTATGGTGTGATGACATGTTGTTGAAGAATCCGAGAGCGAGAGAGAGAAATGGCAATGGCTGGCTTCGGATTCGTCTGCAAAAGCAACTCCTACTCCTTCCCTTTCCGCCCTCCTCTCTTCTACTGCGTTCGCAAGGTCTCTCTCTCTCTCTCTCTCTCTCTCTCTCTCTGTCTCACTCTTTGAATTTTTATATCTTCTTTTCTTGGCAGGTTCGTCGTAGCAGCTCTGCAACTGCGGTCGAGCCGCAGGTTCTTACCAAAGAGGACCGTCCAGATCCCACCACTTCTTGTCGGAAAGGTGACTTTTTTACTGGAATCTTTCTCCATGTATTTCTTTTCTTTATTGAAACAAGTTTTTTTTTTTTTTTTTTTTTTTTTTTTTTTTTTTTGAGTTTGTAACCCTATATTAGAACCATTTGAGGCATGGGGGAAAGACTGTGTGCCCCGAGTGTTCACCAAGATGCATGTATCTTCGACCATCCAGTAGGGGTCGTTTGGATTGGGGGCATTTGGATGCCTTGGTATTTAAATTACCAGTTGTTGCACTGCCTACTTATTCCAATTGCTGGCAATTATAATTTCTTTGTTTGGGTAACCTCCTATAGTAGGGCATTGTGATTCCCCGAAACTATAATGCCCGTGTTTGGTTGGCTTACATGCTGGGAATCACTTGTTGTGTACTGTTTATTTATCTAAGAAGTGTCCAGATTAAATGAATAAATGTGGCTATCTCTATCACCTGATCAACTACAACTCTTAAACATAGATTATATATCATGCGATAAAATTGATGAGTGGATTGGATGTTGCCCATATGAGCAAATTTTGAACCTGTGATCCACAATGGCTAGGGAAATGAATGACCCATGTCGATCATACCACGGTCCGATCATTAATCTAGACTCTGTCACATGTTTCTCACCCTTGATCCATCCTGTAAAAAATATAGATCCTAACTGTCTATTCAATGGCTAATGAAATGGACGTCCATGTTGACAATGCTACAAACAGTTTGATCATTGATCTAGACCATCCATCATATGGACTCACCCTTGATTGCCCATCACTATCAAAAATCACTTTTGCTGGATGCTCTTAACCATCAATTCAATGGTTAGGGAAATGGATGATTCATATTGATCATATCGCATTTGGTCTAATCATAGACCTAGACCATCAATCGTGTGGGTCTAGGTGTTGATAGGCATCTAATGACAATGGCCCATGTCATTGAAGGGACACATGCAGGCATTAATGATGATAGATCTCTTATTATCCCTAACATGTGTTGTATGTGTAGTAAGGATGCCGAGACCGTTGATCATCTGTGCATCCATTGCCTGTTCACGTCTAAGGTCGGGGAGTTCTTCATATTGGATTTTGGGGAATGCTAGATCATGCCAAGTTCAGTTAGGGATTTCCTTTGGGCTTGGCATGGGGCATCCGGGGGGAGGCACAACTGGGCAAGTTGGCTTCTGTTGCTTCCAGCTATTTGGTAGGCAATTTGGGACGAAAGGAATAGCCGGCGTTTTCGAGATTCAGCTCGGCCAATTGGGGCTATCGTGGGATTGGTTAAAGTGTGGATATCAGATTGGAAATCTACTTCTTGAATAGGACAAAGGCTTCGTATTTGTCTCTTCATTTTTTGGCCCTTTCATATTCTTTCCTTGCTTCTTGCAGGTTTTTTTTTGTTTTCAATAAATTTTCATCATCCTTAAAAAAAAAATGATGATAGCTGACGGCAGAAGTTGCTGATGGATAAACGAATGCCATGACTTGGTGACTTAATCATTTATGTTCAGGATGAATTTAAGCACCCTGGGAGCAACTTAGTGAAGGGAGAGCCAAAGACTCGAAAACAAGTGCAGATGCATCGACGTAGATATTCTTAGAATATGGCCGCGAATGGTGGGCAATCGGGCATTGATGTTCTCATGAATATAGCTGTCAATCATAGTCATTGATATTCTCAGAATATGGTCGTTAATGAGAACTCCACTAGGAATATCAAGGGATTGAAGAGCCCTCTCACTTTTCTTTCACAAAAGAAATTTAAAAAAATAAAAAAAATAAATAAATAAATAAAATAAAATAAAATAAAATAAACCACATTTCATAAAATCAATCAATTAGTGTGCTCTTTCATTTGGGAGCCCCTTTATTAACATCCAATGGGGAAGTTTCTCGAAAGGCTCCTAATCTCAGTAACCAATAAGAATCAAGTAGAATCCCTCAACTAATTAAAAGTAAGCCAACAACTAGCCTAAGATAAAAATGTGAACTATTTTTAAATTTGATTCCCTTAGACACTCACGTGGGACCCACATTTCTTCCAGCCAATCTTCTCACGACATGGCATAAATGCGTTCCCAACTCCAAAAAGATGAATAAAATGCACACAGGGGCTAACGTCCCTAGCCTATTTGTGGGTCCCACCATCAAGGTGATCCTAGCCTCGTGTGTCTTATGCGCTGGATTCCCTTTGTTGGATGAAGAATTCTAGATTTCCAATCAATGGCAAGGGAAATGGATGGTCCATATTAACCATATTATAATTTTTGCTATCATTGTTTTAGATCCTCCATCATTTGGGTACTGCACATTTAATTGCCCATTCGTCTCTCAAAATCACTTTGGTCCAATAATCTTGAGGTGAGATTTGGGGAATCCTTAGTGGGTATTGTAGTGAAATCCCATCATCTTTTGGAAAATCAAAAGTGCATTTTTTTTTTTTGGATTTTGCAATGACTGATGAGCATTTAAATTCCTGGGATTTTTAATGTCCATCATTTTCCAAATGTCAAAATTGTGGGGCTAGAGGGTATTAGAATACCTAAGCATTCAACTTCCCCAATCCAAACTATCCCTAAAGGGTCATTTGGGAGCATGGATTTAAGGGAATTTGCATTCAAAATCTCTAGAATTTTAAATCCTTGAGATTTTGAATATTTGCATTCAAAATCTCTAGAATTTTAAATCCTTGAGATTTTGAATATTTGAAGTGTGTTTGGTAGCTTGGATTTTGAATCTTGTGAAAACTAGACATTGTATTTGGCAACATGGATTTTGACTTAAGGAATCCTAGAAATATATTATGTATATTCAAATGAGAAATGAATTTGATGACGTAAATCATCTCAAAATCTCTAATGTAATCTTTATGATCTTGGGATCGTAGATTAGCGACAGTGGGGTGCACACTTTAGTCGTTTTAGATTGAGCTAACGTATGCCACATGCAGAATGCTGAGTGCCTGAGTACCAAGTGCCAAATGCAGCTAGAGTATTAAAAGGAGGATTTCAAATCCTTGGATTTTGCACAAAAACAATCTAAGATGATTCTAAAAGGGTCCTTTTTAAGGATTTTGACTCCTTGGAGGAGTCGAAATCCTCTGAAATCCAAGCTGCCTATTTTGAATTTTGAATCCATTTCCCCCAAAATCCTTGCAAACAAACGATCCTTAAGGGCGTGTTTGGTTCGTGGAATTGAATGGTATTGAATTGCATTAGATGGGATTAACATCATTATTGCACAATGATTGCATGTCTGGAAATTCCATGGTATTGTAGCCATCCAATCCCATGTTTGGGATAAAAATTTTGCTACCCGAAAACACCGGATTAAGCAAAATCATGTTTGGTGGACCATGGAATTGTAATCAACGGACCAAATTCAAAATGGATTTCGTTCACTTGTACACATATATAACTAGAATGTCATGTGTAAACGGTGCATGTGGATGGATGACATGGATAAACGCATTCCTCAATGTGGGGCTCACATGTGTAGTGGATTTCAAAATCCATGGAAATCCTACATGGGACCAAATGCAATTCCATGGGACTAAATGAAATTACATCCCACCTAATCCCAACCTCTCCAAATGCTGGATGGAATTGTACGGTACCAAATGCAATTCTATCCCACCTAATCCCATATAATACCCTGCGCCAAACGCCCCCTAAGTGATGCCAGAGCCCCCATATGTTTATTTATTAGGTCTTGAATTTATGTCGGGGCTTGGCATAGCTCATTAGGGTTTGCAATGGGCCAGGTGATGTAGCCTTGTAAGGCCTTGGCTTGGGCCCTTAAACTTGGCTCAAGGGTCAAGCCTTGTGTGAAATCTAGGCTAGGGAAGGTGTGCCGTAATGGCCATTACGTAACGGTAACGGTAACGGTAGCAATTGTTATGTGTTTTGGGGTCATAATGGCTGTTATAGAAAAAATGACCTATAACGGTCCATTATAGGGCTAATGTAGTTTTTTTTTTCCACAAAAAAAGACTGTAATGACCTTTATTATGGGGGCCGTTATGGCCTGTATCATAACGGTAATGGTGGTGGCTATTACGACCACGATTACTGTTATGGAATACCATGAGGCCAGGTGTTTGGGCCAGCTAGGCCGGGTTGGGCCTGGGGCAACGACTAATGTCCTGGCCTGGACAATTGGCCTGGTTCTAATGGTTAAGTGGGCCATTATCATACAAAAATAATGGAGGGTTTGAAGACACTTGTGAGCAGTTCCCATTTAACATACATGTGTAGTTTAAAGGCATTCTTGGATCCTAGGTCATGTTTTAGTTATCAAAATGATTTATATGATGGGACTTGTTGTGCATGGGAGGGGTTATTTCCAAAAAATTCTTAGATTGCACTATCCAAATCTTTGATCTCGTCACTATTTTCCTTGTGGTGCAAGGGCTAAGGTCTTTTTAACCTGATTAGGGCCATAGCTTAGTGGGCTAGGGCAAGGGGACTAGGGCGGGGCTAGGCCAACCATGGCCTGGTCAGTGGTCATAGCTTGGCCCATTGCCATCCCTATAGTGTGCTCAATTGCATAGTTTGATGGTCCTTCAGTCACACCTGGCCCATTGGTGGCCCTATCCACTGTACGCATTGCGTACGCATGTCAATTGTAACCATCCAAATCACAAGTGTAGTTGTGTGACAGAGCATGCCCCAAAAATTATATTGGCATACCACCATTTTCCCATTGGTAGCTACCAAATGGATGGTGTAAAAGAAAATGTAAAACTTTCCAAATCAACAGGCAAAATTGGATGGTTAAGATTGGATTATCGTGTATCTTTTCTAGTCCATGCTCCATTCACATTGGGAACGATGGTTTGGACAGTCATGATTGAATTTGATTGAGCGCATGTATGGATGGATTGTTAATACTCTCTTGAGTATGGTGAACTCACGCTTGGTCAATCTTGAAACTTAGGATGAATCGTCTTTTTTCATCTATTTATTTTATTTTATTTTATTTTGTTTGAAGCGACTGATGATGTCAACACGATGGAGTGGAAGAAGCTGAGTTCTAAAGAACTCGGGATCACGACGTCGATGATTGCAAAGCCGACAAGATTAGTTCTCAATGGACTTAGGAAAAAAGGTATTGCATTTTTCTAGCATTTTATTTTCAGTCACGTTTTGAATGAATGTAATCAAGGATGTGGTGGAGATTTACAATTTTAAGCAATGAAGTACTGACTACTGAGGACTTCGATATACATGTAGTGCATTGAATTAGCAATTATCATAATGATGGGTGTTGGGCCCACTTTTATGTGATCCACTGTTCATTTGGTGGGCCTCATCATGCATGCGCCATGCTCTAAGGATTCTCTTCTCCATGGATGTTCTTAACTATCTGATTAACGGATCATTTTCATGTTAAAGGTAGAGCATTGGCTATATATGGATGAATACAATCCTTCTGTGGGGCAGATTTGGAGTCATGGTCTATGCTATGATGTGGCCCACCAAAACGAACGGTTTGTATCACTGAAAGGTGAGCCTAACCTCAATGGCTGTTGGCCTAAGTGATGAAGGCTTATTTGCTCAAGAAAGCATTGTGTGATACCTCCATAATGTTGGGTTTTGCACATGGATACATTAATCAAAGACAGGTAATTATGCATATGCTTACATATTGGGCTCTTCCAAAAAAAGAGGCTCTTCCAACAAGTGTACTAGTGAATTCGGTAGCAATGAATTTAAATTTCTTTTAATTGTTCTGAATGATATAAATCTATGTTGTTTCAAATAAAAAACTCTTCAAGTCCATGTTGTTTCTTGATAAGGCATCGGGTTTGAATTTAGTCTTTCATTGTGTTTTGATTTTCTGAATCATTGACTTCAGTGTCTGTAGTATCTTCATATCATCCTCCTTGCAATTCTAAAGGCTTTTGGTGCAGGATATGACGTTTACCTTGTTGGAGGCTGTGTGCGAGATCTCATTTTGAAACGAACTCCAAAAGACTTTGACATTATAACTTCAGCCGAGCTCAAAGAGGTTCCCAACTCAATAGCCAATTCTTTATCTTTATCCATTCATTGATTTTTCTTTTTCCGTAAAATGTCATGCCATGATGTGGTTGAATTTGTAATTAAATCTTTGCATTATGTTTATTTTAGTACTTTAGTCATTTAGCGTCATTACCACTCTTCAATTCGGAACACCTTATTCTAGCTATAAGCTTTTTCATTCATACAGTTGGTTATCTACATCTTTGCAGCACTGAATTGATCAGGGTTGTAGTCTCAATCTCATACTGTTTATATCAAGGTGTGCTGTATCGGTTTCGGTCAGCGTAACAACGCCTATTGAAAATACTCCAAAAAAATGTAAAGAAAAAATTCAGAATATTGAGAGGATTCAAAATATGTATTCTTTTGTGGTTTTTAACATGTTTACAATGGTGCAATGGTCCACTCTTTTGGTAAGATTGTTGTCTCATACTCTTAGCCTGTCTGGTGATTTTATTAACCTGATGGGTTAGATTGACCCCGAGTTGGCCCAAAATTCATACAAGCTATGACACTCACCCACTAATGCATTTCTCCAAGTACTTGACATCATTCTCTCCAAGTAATTTTAAGAAAAAAATAAAATAAAATTCAAATAAATAATGCCGACGAGTTGGGGGACCACTCGAATGCCCCCAAATTGACCTCAAATTCATGCACTCTATGGCACTCATCCCACTAATGCATATCTCTAAGCATTCAATATCATTCTTCTTAAGAAATTTAAAAAAAAAAAGAAGAAAAGAATTAAATTTGGATGAATAGTGTCACGAAATTTGGGTACCATTCGAATGCCCCCAAATTAGCCCGAAATTCATGCAATCCATGGCACTCATCTCACTTAATACAATGGGCTCCAAATTGTGCTTATTTCACCATCTGATTTTCAAATCGATGGACATTTATTTGACCGTGAAGAATTAAAAATATCCAGTGGTCTTATTTTAATAAACAAGTATCCACAAATCAATGGTTAGGGTCATTCAAACAACCTAATTTTGGGATTGTGACTTAGCATCAGTGGGCGTCACATTTTAATGGGTGTAATTTGATTTAATGCATTGCCACGTGTACAAATTTCTGAGTGCAAGTGTATCAAGCGTCATATACCAATAAGGAAAAAAGAGAGTTCTCAAGTCAAATTGGTTGGACCACTAGCTATGATCCACCCAGAAAATAACTTTCAACTGGTTAAGTGCACATGAAATCCAACATTTCCAATAGATTGGCCCCAAAATGAGGGTCACCTAGTGCAAAAATCATCCATATATACTCATCAAATCGGCCGCACCACAGACAAAATTTCTAGCCATTGATAAAAAAAAATAAAAAATACAAGTGTGGTCCACTCGATGCTTGAGTTTTGCAAAAAGTCATCCATGGTGGGGCTAACTTATTGGATGGATTGAATTTCTCGCACACATAAAAGATTGGAAGTTATTTGCTGCTGGACTGTGACTTATAGTCCAATCGGTTGGACCATCTCTTTTAAATACTAGGAGATAAAGTAGCCACATCGGTCCACTCATTGCTTGAGAAGAAGAGGAGGAACAAAAAGAAAGAAGAAGAAGAAGAAAGAAGAAAAGACTCCCATCTTAGCCCCAGCTACGCATTTTTCTTCTTCTTGAAGAAGATAGAAGAAGAAAAAGAAAAAAGAAAAACACTTCATCTAAGCTGTTTTTTATTTTTATTTTTATTTTTCTATTTTGTTTTGGGAGGTGATCGTTACGGCCCCCATGACGATGCTATTTTTTCGGGGGTGCCCGATTTGAGCCTGAATTGCGTAACGGGACACCTTGGCATATATTCTTCATTTATGTTGGTTTTGGGTTGGGATCTCACCTTTAGGTATGTGGGCATGTTTAAGCACTCTTACATTCAATATATCATGAGTTGTTAGTGTGAAACCCACATTCTGTAATGTGCGTTTATAGAAGTTCATCATCATCATGATGTGGCAAAAGTTTGACACTAGCTGCCAGCTGAATGCAACCCTCCTTCATCCGGGCTTGGGACCGGCAATGAGAGCAAAAAACTCCCCCAGGCGTGGTGTAATAGACTATCACAAAAGTTCATTACATTCAAGTGCTATCTAATAGCATAGGTTGATTGCAATGGATGTTACTGATTTTGACGGTGTTCTGTTCAATTACCCTCGTGGTAGAAAAGATGACCAATTGGAGGATCATGATTACACTTATGATGTAAAACTTAAGATTCTCAAGTTTTATGAAGAATCTAAGGATTACAAAGAACAAATATAGGATTCATTTGAAGTGTTTGAAGATTCGATGAATGATGTGTGCCACAATCTAAGAAGATACAAAGCAAAGATTCTATCAATGGATTGATAGATGAATCTATCAATGTATTAACATATGGGTTAGTTAATGGAACGAGTAATGGATTAGTGGAGGAAGAGATGATGGTGCATTCTGGCATGTAGTATGTCAAAATTGAGGACATGTAGTGAGTCTTTGGTTCAAAATTGAGGAAGAGATGATGGTGCATTCTAGCGAGTATTTCATTCGGAGTCTTTGCCCTAGCTGAGATTTATTGGGTGAGGCCTCTATGGAAGACTTCTTGAATGCTTGGCATATAGCATATGGTGGAGGTTTAGGTCAAAAGAAGTGGAGGTTGATTCTTCTCACGGTTGTATGGTCCATTTGGAGAGAGGAATAACTGATGCTTTCACAATGGTAGTATTTCGGCATCAGGGGTCTACAACATGGCCCTTCTTCCGTTTTGTCATTGGGGGCCTTGAGGGGTTCTCTTTGTTCAGTCGGATGGGTCTCCCCAACCATGGGGCTGGTTATTGTTGTATTTTATCTGTAGTCTCTTAGCTTTTCCTAGGTTTTTTCCTTGTTTCCGTTTTATTTCCCCTTGTTCTCGTTCTTGTTTTGCTTTTTTTTGGCTTTGGCCTAATACATTTCATCTTTTAAAATAAATAAATAAAAAAAATTGAGGACATGTTGGTCCCATCCTAGTGATGATCAAAGCACATTAGCCCCCCGGCTCGGGCTTAACTGGTATCATAGTCAGTTTCAGCTAAGGTGAGTGCCAAGACCTTTTAGAGGTGTCATTTTGTGCTTTTCACCATTCATCTACTATCTACCATGTCCGTTATAGAACCGGAATGCTTCCTGTTTTTTAATTTCTTAGTTAGCCAATATAAGGGATATGATGAATGGGTTCTGGATGAGTCACTCTCATCTTCAGTTTTCTCTCGATCCCTCTACTCACAACAAAGCCAATCATTTGAAAAGAGTGTTCATACTATCTTCCATGGTCTATTAAGGGGTTACTCTTCATAGTTGGACAAAGGTTCTTCGATATGTTGAAGTTGTAGGAGTTAAAAAAATCTTATAAAATGCAAAAAAAAAAAAAAAAAAAAAAAAAAAAAAAAAAAGCATTTTTGTTTC